>JAWWEY010000115.1:94495716-94788686 GCA_035582745.1 Loriotus luctuosus | reverse complement strand
GCCACAGAGCCCTGGCCTGTCCAAAACTTCTCAGTCCACCCCTCTCCTGGGGTCAATCTTCTTTTAATAACAACAGAGTCCATCCCCTCCAGGGGACTCACCACCTTGTGTCCAGGGTCTCTTCTTGTCTTTCTCTTCTGGGGTCTCCTCTTGGTTCCTGGGGTTCCTGGTCTTTGTAGAAGCCATCTCCCAAGCAGCCTTCTCCAGGTTCCTCTAGTTCTCTTGAGCAGTCTTCTTCTTGCTCTTCTTCTTCTGATCTTCTGGCAGTCTTCTAATCTTCTGACTCTTGGCCTGACTCCACCCTTATATGCTTCTAACACACTTAATTGGTTACAGGTGTTAACACAGCTGCATCTCATTGGGAGGATAAGATTACACACTGCACCCCTTTACAATTCTCCCTACACATGGGAACCTCATTTTCTTCAAAAAGACCAAGTACAAGGTCCTGCATCTGGATTGGGTCAACCCCCAGTAACAATACAGGCTAGGGGATGAAGGAATAGAGAGCAGCCCTAGGGAGAAGCAAATGGGGATATTACCAAATGAGAAACTGCGTAAAACCCTAAAATGTACACTTGCAGCCCAGGAAGCCAACATGTCCAGGGCTGAATGAGAGGCAGTATGGCCAGCAGGGCAGGGGAGGGGTGTCTGCCCTTTGCTCTTGTGAGACCCTCCTGGAGTTCTCTGGTCATCTCTGGAGTTCTTAGTACAGAAAGGACGTGGACCTGTAGAAACAAGCCCAGAGAAGAGCCACAATAGTGGTCAGGGGAATGAAACACCTCTTTTATGAGGCTTTCCTGAGAGAGTTCAAGGTTGTTTAGCCTGAAGAGGAAGCTCCAGGGAGACCTTATTGTGATCTTTCAGTATGTGAAGGGGACCTGTAAGGAAGATGGAGATAAACTTTCTCTCAGGGCCTGTTGCAACAGAACCAGGGATAATTCTTTAAACTGAAGGAGGATCAATTTGGATTACATATAAGGAAAAATTTGTTTATAATGAGGGTGGTAATATACTGAAGCAGGCTGTCTGGAGAGGTGTTTGATGCTCCTTCTCTTGAAATATTCAAACTCATGTTGGACAGAGCTATGAGCAACTTGATGTAGTGGAAGATATCCCTGCCAATTGCAGGGGATTCGGACCAGATAACAATTATAGGTCTTTTCCAACTCAAACTATTTTATGATTCTAACTATCCACTAGCCAAACAACTAATCTTCAAACTACTTGCCCTGTCTGGCGCAGGTGGTTTCAGAGACTGGGCAACCTACACTTCTCTTTCTTTCCTCCTGAAGCAGAATTCTTGTCTCGGATGCATCGTGGCAGCCTTCGTACCTGAACTGGTCACCATCCAAGCTTACATTTGGTCTCTTCCAATGGAAGGAGGAGAGTGTGTACAACATGCATGTGAGCTTATAGGCATCCTTGAGCAAGGAAGATTCATGTGGTATTTCCATGCACATTATTTTCACATATAAAAGCTTCTGGAATATTTGTTGTGGTGTGTGATTAGGAATGACACAATCAGCGTTCCCTTGGTCTCACACTTAAAAATATGAGAGAAATAAAAGCACATTAACTTATTTACATTTTATAGACTGATATTAAAAATAGAGTTGTCAAAGGAGTAATAACTGCTGAAAATAGGTCAAGCTATTCAAAGGACTGATATCATAACAAATAAGCAAAATTTTGCCCTTTTGCTGCCTGTGCTCAAAACTAAGAGTATTTGTTTTCCAGCTTAAAAATCCTGCTTCAAGTCTATAAAATAATTCAAATTCTAGAAAAATTATATGCTTAAAGAAATAAAAGAAAAAAATGACAGATGTAGTCAAGTTCAGTTGAACTGTGAAATGTGACAGTATTAAAGTTTGAAGACATTTGTCTTTAAACTGCAGTTTTCTTCCAAATAACATGTAGCCTAACCTGCTAAAATTAAAGGTTTTTCAGATGTTAGTTCACTTGCTGTAATACAAGAAAAGGTCAGAAAGCAAACTGAAAAAAGAGTCTAGACAGCTTTAACCTCAAGGCTTTACTTTATTCCAAGAGACAGGGTTATCAGTCATATTATTTCCTATAAAAATAAAAATAACTAACAAACGGAAAAAAATCATAAAACTCAACATTCAAGGATATGACAAGAGACTACTCTTCTGATTTTGGAAGCAGTTTTAAAGCATGTGAGGCAAATTATCATTCGCCTTACTTGAACATTCAGATAGTATTTTCAGCTTCTGAAACATCCTGTAATGTTTTAACTTATTGTGAATTTCTCAGTTATTTTAGAAAAATGCCGACAAAAATCCTGAGACCCACTTGATGTAATTTACCTTCTGTAATTTATGTACATGTGATTTGTTAGATTAAGCTAGCTATTATTTTATCCACATTCAGAATAATTCCATAAAGTTATAAAGATATTTCCCAGAACAATGAGGAAAACAATAGCAGCTATGATTGGAATTTTGCAAATCTTAAAAAAGAATGAAGAAATTATCTTGTTTGTAACACAATTATTACTAGCGGTAAAAATTTGAAGGAACATTCAGATTAACAAAAACCTGTGAAAAAAGTAAATTAAAACAAATTTATTGCAAAACAAGATTGGAATAAAGGTATTACCTGTTATAAAGTATTGTGTTACTAAATTTCTCATTCAGTCAAGCTAGATTATTTCAAATATCATCAAAAAATAAGTAAAACTCCTCCATGGAGGTAATTGCACATGTCATTGCCAGAGCTGAGACGGAACTATGATAATATACATCGAAATCTACATAAACAGGAAAGATTGTAGAAAAATTAGAAAAGAGCAGTCACATATAAGAAATTACTGAGCGGTAGCTTTCCCCCAACACACAATCTTCATTTTGCTCTCCAAAAAAGCCCACTTGATAAACTTGATTAATTTACTTTAATCCTTTTGAGGAGTTAGAGCATTTTTATTCTGAAAATGACTATAAAATAATTTTACCTTTGACATAAAATCTTGAAACCCTAGAAAGGCACAGTTAAATGCTTTTCAGTAATTTTATTGTTATTAAAAAACCCCTCTGTTATTCCTATAGTGTTCACAAACTTATTATGTAGACTAAAGTGCCCCAATATTCCTGAGGCAATGATTTTTCTGTGTATTCAAGTGTCCCATATTAACTCTCACTTTTCAAAAACTAAAACTGACAGAAATAACCCTACAGTTTTTTGTGCTGCTACATGTAAAATAAACCAATCAACCAAACAAAAAACCCCATCTACTTTCTCAATTTTCATCTTTTATATGGAGACTGGAAAAAAAATTGTGTTATTGTAGTGTTTAAATTTTTTGAAACACAAATAATCATACTTCCGTTGTACAAACTATTGCTAATGTAGAAATTGAACATAAAGGTTACCAGAAGCATTCTGTTTACAAGAATTTTACTCTGGTTCTGTCTTCACAAGTATGCAACTACACAAATCCCTCCTCCTCATCCAATTCTGTATATACAAAGTTGAGAGATCTAGTAGAATTTAAACACTTATCCATTAGAGCTTCTTCATTTAACATTCGTTGACTAATGTCCACCATACACACACATCATTTCTAAAAACTCTTTTTTTTGGGTTTTAAATATTTTTACAAACTTGTACTCTGCTCTGGAAAACTGTTCTAGAACATTTAAAATCAATTCTGTTCTATCTCCCTAATGACATTTAACATATTTACCCTCATATCACAGTTCTGTGGCAAGGAAGAAAAATAATCCAAAGAGGGGGAATACATGATTTGTTCATGATGCCACCAAAACTCATTAAGTAGATTGAATCAAGGTTTTCTCACACCAGCTTCCAGCCTCTTAAATGTGTTATTTTGCTGAATAAGTTAAATTCACTGTTTTGAATCAGGCAGTACTCTTGAGCTGAAGAAAACATTTGTATTCCATGTCATATTACAATGAAGAAAGATTATTTTTTCCCAGAGGAAAAAGAAAATATTTTAAAAGCTTCTATGTAATTTATGTTTTCATTTCAGAAAAAGGTAAAACCCCCATTTACATCCTTTCACCTTTCAGCAATTCCTACCTTCTATAACTGCCATCTGTTTCCTACTGTCTACCACACAAATATGTGAGGTTTTTCAGTTGGTAATAAAAGTTCTCCTTGCATGCCACCTGACACTAGCTTTCAGCTAATTAAATAATTTCTATATGAATGCTGAATAAAAATAAATTATTTAATGGGAAAAATGCTGAGAGCCAACTGAATCTATTGAGAAATATCATGGTCCTCAGAACAAGGAGCAGAGATGGTGCAAGTCTTAAAAGCAATAGAGAATGAGCCAGCCAAGCCAGTCATAAATCCTGCTGCAGGTCTAAGGAAGCACGTTCTGAAGCAGAATGCTGCTGTTAGGGAGATTATTATGATGTATATTCTGCCCTGCAGCTGCTAGTTCCTCCTCAGTTCAGCCAGTTTCCCTTGGGGAAGCCAGCACTATCTGGAACATCATTTCCAGTCCCAACCTGCGCAGCAGCCCTTGCTAGAGACGCAAAATGAAAACCAAACAAACTGAAAACCAAAAAACTCCCACCAACCTAGAAACCCTACCAGCCCTCAAAGGAAACTCACAAATGAGCACCCAAATCCCACTACAAAATACGCCGTGGAGTCATGAAAAGTAGCATCCACACAAGTGATACCTACAGGATATTTTGAATTTCTTTTTCCTTAGTCAGTTTTTTGGGGGTTTTTGGTTGGTTGTGGGATTTTCTTGCTGGTGGGTTTTGGCTTTGGTTTTGGTTTTGGTTTTTTTTTTTGAGAGAGTTTTTTGTGGTGATGGTAGTGTGGGGGTTTTCATGGGGGGTTTAGTATTATTTCTTTTGTTGATTTTTTTTTTGTTTTTTAGTCAAGGTTTTTATTTTGTATGTAATTGAGAAAGAGCACATGACAACCCAGAGAAACCTATGGTTAATTTGTCTGGTTATCACCAGAGACTAACCTAAGGATTTCCTACTGGCCCGGTTGTGCAAAAGTACTTTGGGTTGTTTATTACCATAAGCTCTAGGATGATCCTGCTTGAACAGAGATGTGGGACCAGAGGATCCACTGTGGTGTCTTCCAACATTTTACCCATTCTGTGACCACAGACTGAGGGCTTATCACAACTTAACACACTAATTATCAGAATGAGATCATATCAATTAAAGACAATGCCTGGGAAAGTCTAGGAGATACATGTAATTTCAAGTTCCATATTCATAAATACATACTAAATTGTGTACTAATACTGAATATCCTTTGAGAAAGTTTTCTTTTTCTTCCTCTCTACAAACAAAAGACAAAGGGGGGAGAGCAAGGTTCTTTCTTTTATTTATTATGGTTTACTGTTGCTTTGCACATGTGTTTCTGTCGTTTTAGGAGGCTGTTGGCAGAGTAACATACCTCGACACTGCCTTTATCACAGTGTGAAAAACACCAGATGTACAAAATTAACGTTCAAGTTAATCAAAATATTGCTTGACAAAGCAAATAATTGAATTGCACTTTCAATGCACTGTGGTAGACAATAATTAACAAGCAGCATCTTCAACATCTGGATACAACTTTCAATTTCCGTTTTAACATCATAGAATGCTGTCTACACATTTTTTAATGGTACCCCTGATAATAATATATTCTGTTTTTAATCATATTCCACGTTGCAGGAAATGAAGCTTGCAATTTTCCCAGGTGCTTATCAAATTACTACTGCAAGCTAATTCTCATCCCCCAAGTTAAGAGTTTCAACACTGTGCACATTAACAGCCTGCTTATGTTCTTCCTGTACAACAGAAGGTAAGTTAATATGTGCTTCAATTATATCCAGTTTGTGCATTTATAGCACCCTGTGGGCAGCACTAAGAAGGCTGTAAATGTACTTATTCTGCTTCTTTAATGCTCTACTGTATTATAGGGAAGAGGAGGGAGAAGGGGAGAGAGACAACTGTATCATTTTATCAAGAGAATCAATAAGGAACTCCACTGTATTGATTCAAGAGGGCTGCTAAGGCACAGCTCTCATTTTACTTGTTACAAAAAAGCTTACCTGAGCTTGACTTTTATATAAATTTCCCTCTTCTTCACATATGCGGATGAACACACACATAAGATCTGTGTTTGTCAGCTTTAATAAAATGCATGTGAAGCACAATTTCAGGTATTGCAAACATTTTACCTTAAATTAAAACTGAAGATTTATTGCATGATTGCCTCTGTGATATTGACAAAACAGAACAGTGTCTTAGAAGAAGGTATCTCTTTCTTTTCCTAACTTTTATATTTTATTGCATTGCAGGCCAGCCTGAGGTTCAAAAAATAGTTGCATACTAGCACTCATGCAACTTGGATTTTTTTCCTTCCTATTTCCAATCCAGTGTTCACTTACCTGTGGAGAGTAAGGGGTATACTCTGTATTTTAATTATTTATTTTATTTTTAATGGTAATCACTTTCCCACTTGTCCTTTATGGAAATTTTCCAGAAGCAAAAACCAACAGTGTAAAAGAAAAAAATCAAAAGTGTCATAGAATTTTTGAAGGAATATAAACCTCTCCCATGTTAGAGGACGTGACAGATGCATTTCTTGTAGCTTGGAAAAAAACCCCAAAAACTTGAGAAGGCTTATATACAAAGTTTTAAAATAAAAATGTTTCTTATCAATTTTCACTCAAATGGCTCTTGATATTTTAAATTTCAAAGGGAAAAGTTTGATTTTATGACTGCTAATATTTAGATTTCACTACAGAACTGTTAGATTTAGGCAGTGTGATACTTCCCTTTATCCTTCTATTCTTTGTCAACCATATTGAAAAAACCCAAATCAAAATTAAAAAAAAAAAAAAGAAACACAACCAACACACAAAGAATAAAAACTAAAACCTAAACTATGGTTCATCAAAAATCCACATATATGTGTCATATTCAACTGGGCAAAGTTTATAACAATTTAATCCTTTCCAGAAAAGGTGTGATTTGAGAGGTGATCTCATTGAGGTGCAGATTACATACGCATCACTAACAGTTCCTTCTCAAGTATGTTTTCTGCACTTGTAAAAACTACATAAATGGAAGGTGAATCTTTTCATTTATCATACTCTTTGTGAAATATGTGAGTGTTCCTCATCAGCAACAATCAAATCAACGCTATTTTCAGTTTTCTGTGCCTTGGAGAATGTGCCCTTTGTGTATTTGTGTGTGACATAAATTTGGCCAAAGGGAAATGGAATTGCTTTTGTGAGCTCATTTATTCTTCAGAGGTCCTCAGGCTTGGCGTCTAAATGTCTACAGAAATCTAGTATGCATTTTTACTGCATCACCACATAAATCCATTATGATTATTTTAAATCAAGTTTTCTTTTTAACATTCTAATTTCTCAAGCTTATGATATTGATGTTCTTCTCAATGGCTACAGACAGTCTGAAACACTGTTGAAGCAAACATTAGGTAAACATGTATTGGACTTTCTGATATAAACTGGTTATGTGCACCTTCAAGTCAACCATAAACCAAACAACCCCAGTTTATCCTTTTTAGGACAAAGATAGAGAAGGAAAATCTCAAGACTTCCCTCTGTGATAGACCCAAATATCTCCATTTCACTAGCGTTTGCTCTATTTTGCTGAAAATTTCCAACTCACCTTTACAGGAGATGTCAGAAGTTACTTCACAAAAATGTATAGAACACTAGAGATCAAAAAAAAATTTTTTTCTGCCCTCTGATTTTTCTGGTAATTCTAAGAGTCTTCTAAAGATGAATTTGACAATAGTCAGTGGTTCTTAAAACCAGATATGATAAAAACACAGGGTACATATTCCTACACATACCACTTAAGTCCTATTTCTCATGTCCTTACTGAATGTTAATACAAAAGGTTTTGAAAAAGTTATAGTTAATTTAAAATCAATTAAATGATCAATTAAAGTCAAAGAATGTGCAGTACCACTATTGGTATAAATCCCTTTTAGATAAATCAAATTCCAAATTCAAATGTATTTATATGGTCCACATTCAATCCAAAAAGGTCGTTAATTTAGCAGATTTAGAAGAATGAAATATGTTTAAGCTGTATACTCAGTAAGAATAAATTTTAAAAAATCAACAAATATGTTGATTTTATAATTCTTTTCTTGGCCAGGAGTTTCAAAATAATTTTTAGCTATTAAGAAAGGGCATGAGAATTATGGATGTTTTTTTTTTCACTCTTCAATGGTTTTTGTATATAGCTCATTCATTTATTTAAGGAACTAGATTTATCCCATGGGATGCATTGTCACAAAAGTAAACATTCAAATTAAGTAATGTGGATAGAAAATGAGAGTTTTATTCCTTTATCCTATGTTCAGTCACTTACTACTTTTAATAATAAATTTTAAGCTAACCTCCATGAATTTGGTGGGATTATAGTTACAAAACCAATGGAGAAAACTAAGCAACCTGAATAACTCTTAGAGGATGAAACAGAGTCCTCATGAACAATTCTTTTTCTTTATTAATTCACTACAGAGAAATCAGCTGCACTATTCTTCCTCAAACAAGTCCTAGTTTTAAATCACCACATTGATCCTGTGTATGACAGTCTTGAAAGGAAGGGAAAGAAAAAAAAAGAAAAAAGCCCCAAACACATAGTGGTTACTTGCTGCTGCCTCCTTTGGGGAAGGTTTATTGGTACCAGTCTATCAGCTTGGAGGATGCAGGCAGCCAATGGATCACTGCTGGCTGGCAGTGTTTGTTGAATACATTTGCCTCCATCCTCTGTTTTGGGATTCTTGACACAAACTGTCCTAAGAGACTCCAGTCTGTAGGGATGAAAGAGACTAGGTACAGGTCTTAATAATATGAATTAATTTGGGAGAATGTGCAGTCTGACATATCAGCTGACAGAGTTCTCATATTCCCCAAATGCTAAATTACAATAAGAAATATGGAACATAAAATAAACAAAAAAACAAACAAAACCCAATTTTTATAGAATAATTAGTAAAATATGTTCAATTTTACTGCCAATTCCTCATCAGTTGCAGAAAATAAGTTTCAATTACTTAATATTTCAGTAACAGACAAAGAAGGAGAGGGAAAATAAAACTATGTGTAAAATTATGCTCGACTATCTCCCATTAGATACTACATTTCAATTTTCACTAAAAAGATTAAGAAATTCTCACAATTAATCCTTTGTTCATGCTCTGCAGTTGCTCTTTGAGCAGATCAGCTCTTGAGAGAATGGTAACATAATACTTGGAAAAAACATAGAAAACACATTGCTCTGCACAGGTTTTTCAGGAATGCTCTTGGACACACTTATGCAGTCTATCAGTCTATCTAATCTCAACCAGAATATGTAATCTTAAAAAAGTATGACATATTTATAAAAGGAGGTCCTCTACAAGAGCTTACAATATGCTGTTCTGAATTCTCCTGGAATGTTTTCTTGTGCAAAACCTGAAAGATTTAACTGCTGTTAAATTAATTTTTTTCTTTGTTCTAAAACAGCAGTGATAGAGAAAAGAGATGTTTTCTAATTTATGATAAAAGGATATGTAATGGTGGGATACATGTGTACAATGACAATAATGAATCTCAGTGTGTGTCTGTGTGTGTAAAAGCATGCAGATACATATACATGCACACAGTACACAGAAATGCTTGTACATATAGATATACTCAGATACCATTTCTCATATGTACTGGTTTATGCAATAACACCTCAGTGTATCCATCCAAGCAATATCCAGTCTCCAAAATCACATTTTGGACTGTCTTTTATGACACCTTTCTATGACTTGTCTTTTTAATACTTCAGGAAATATAGGTGGGGCAGACAATGGGCCAACACTTTTAGATAGTTGCCTTATATCTGTGTTTACCATAAAAAGGAGTGCATTCTGCACACATGCCCTCAAGGTTTCATCACAATGTTCTTCTCATGATGAGTCCCTGAGCCTGCCAACCCTTGATACTTCATTCTATATATTTTTTTCATTAGAAAGAATCACTGAAGTTTAAGTGAACTCAATTTTTTTTCCTTTTTCTTTGTAATTAGGAGAAAACTAGAAAGATACGTTTCTTCTTGCAAGCTGGTGTCTTTCCTTCAGATCTGCTCAGTACAGAAGCTGTGTAATTTTTTCATAGGTTGCTGCAACCTCCACAGTCATCTTTGGCTGTCTAGAAAGAGTTTGCAGTCTTTCACCTTGAAGGATAGATACATGATTTTCCCTTGCCCAATCTCTGTTGTTCTACAGGCTTCCAGATCACCCATGCACCTCCTCAATTCCTTATTTCACAACGTGCTGAGAAAACTGTTCCATCTGTGTGAGTTTTCAGGAAGAAGCAAGTTCTCTTCCCACCTTGGAGCCCCATGTATCCTGGAGTACAGAAGTCTGATTGTACCAAGTCACAGGCTCCTTTTCTGCTGGTACCCAAAGGAGCACAACACAAATGACACACAACACAGAACAATGAGGTTCCATTCACCTCAGAGAGAAACGTGTCAAAATTAGATAAGTAACTTCTGTACAAATACTTATTCCAAAATTAATAAGTGAAGGGTAATTCCCACATCATTTATGTAAGTGAAGGGTAATTCCCACAGCATTTATATATGAAAGAGAATATTTAAATGCTCTCTTGCACTGGGGACATTTGGCACAAAGTAATAGATTTACCACTGACAGGTACTTAGGTGTCATATGCCAGGGAATCTTTTGGAATATCTGGTCTTTAAAAAAACTTCACTTGATTAAAGCACTGTGAAAACTTGATCTTACTGCCCTTGTTCAGTGATTGTTTGTATTAACATGGGGATGGCTTTCCTTTTTTTTCATATTTCTTTTCACATTTATTCTGAATTTTTATTTTTTTTAACAAAAGAGTTAATAAAAGGGACAGCTCAGCATTCAATATTAAGACATTCTAGTAGATCTCAACTGGCTCCTTTCACAACTGAAACCAGTGGCACAAGCTCCTTATGTCTTAACACACTGATGATCAGCAACACCGGTGATATCCTCTGTGCTGGAGAAAGACTGAATTCTGCACAGGGGAGCAGTCAAAACCTTGTATGATCTGGAGCAGAGGTGGTGAATCATCCCAGCCCTGAGCAAATGATTAGCTCTTCTCTGCAAATGATTAGCTAAGATGCTTATTAACTAATTGGTTCTTGATGTCACATCTTTTGAAATACCAAGGATATCTTTTATGTCTTAACTGCTACCACTGTGTCTCGTGTCACAACATTTCCATCTTGGACACACACTTAACCAAATACTGCATCTCATGCTTCCATAACATGACTGAATAGATGACAGAAGTGAAATGTGCTTTGCAGAATCCCTGTTGCCACTTTAACTTACCTTATTTTATCATTTACACTCCTAAGCTTCACCTAGAAAGAAACTTACCTGCAACACAAAGGTAGCAGTGGTAGAGATTTCCTAATGATATAAATAGTTAACTTTTTGCAATTGTGTTGATACAAGAGAGGCTGACCTGGTACAGAGGCTAGCCAGAACCAAAGGAATAAAGCAGGTATTAATTAAAAGGCCTTCAAAGGATACACCTTGGGCAGCACAAGAGCCCTGCTGTGGCTTCACATAAGATGGACTCAAGATGGGCCAAATATGGACAAGTGGTCACAAGGTTTCACACTTTTATAAGTTTTGGTCCATTTACATATTGGGATTAATTTCCCATTATAGTTTCATGTTATGAAGTCTCATCCTTCCAGATTACTTTCTTCAATTTGCTGTTGTTTATACTTTTTGGCCTGAAGCTGCAACGGTGTCCTTGGTTGTCAGGCTGGAAAAGGATTGTTTAGTCTAACTAAACTGTGAAGAGAACTTACTAACACTTTATGTGAAGTTCAGAGTTACACACTAAGGCAGTACAGAATCTGAAAAAAATGTAAAAGCTAAAACTTAAGGTATCAGTGTCAATCAAAATCTTCAAAATCATATTTTCAGTTTTCCATATAGCAATTATGCCATACAATGTAATGAAGGGGGAAGAAGATTTTTTATACCAATGTGGGTATGAGTTCAATGAATAAGTGATGAGATATTTTACCAGCATAACCACTAAGCTATTAAGAACTGGTAGAATAATCTTCCTTTCTCTCTCTTTTCCTTTGTACTGTAGGTATTCAAGATAAGGTAAAATGATGTATTTTAATGCTTTATGAAGTACTTTGAAAGTAGAATAAAAAATAGCTTTAAATGGTCTATTAAATTTATACTTCTAGGGTTTTCTTTTTAATTAAGATCATTAGAACTTTGTTAAGTTAATAATTTTTCCTTGTAACATTAGGGTTATTAAGTACATCAAGTATATAATTTTTCACTTGTATATGTGGCACAGAGCCAAATCATAAGCCAAGCCAAATGGAACATGGAAGGGGAGAGAAGGGGGTGACATAAGAGAAGTATTTCTTAATAACAGAAACCTAGCAAAAGAGGCATCAAATTTGTCAGCAGAACTGCAGATATGACTCTATCAATAATCCATGGCACTTTTGTATTTCCCAGCTGAGGCTATTATACAGCTTTGGATGACAGCCTGCTTCAACTTCATCATGCAATCCACTGGGACAGAAACTCATAACTGGCTTTCAACATAGATCCTTCATATAAAGGGTAATAACTGCAGCCAGTCAGTGTGGTAAGATTATCAGAGACTGCAGCAATGAACTGCAAAATGTGGGAAAGACATTCTGACAGAAACCTGACAAAATAACCTCAGTAGGATAACTCCTTTAAATATCAAGGAGAGAAGTAAGGTACCAGAAAGGTGCCCCACAGAACCTTTTGTGACACTGTTCAGCTGATGTTTTTTAATTAAACTTATCCAGACCTATCTTCAGACAGTAGAGAAGGTGAATAATTAATCAGAAATTTAAGCTACTTCAAGAAAAGTGATAAAGATGCTACAGAAGGTTTTATCTGTACCGATGAACATTATTGATGTTCTTACAAGTCCATTGATTTTCAGCAGAAGGATTCAACTGGGCTGTCATAGTGACATAACAGTATTACCTAATAATGTATTATCTAATAAGGTTTTATCTAATAATGTATCTATGTAGAGTACATAAATGAAACTTAATTTGGCCTATTAAATTGTCAATGGCAGACGTTTCAAAATTTTTGACATGACGTTTTTTAGCATCCACTTCCCATTTTCAGAGGTTCTTTCTGCTCAGAGCCAGACAATGTCATCTCCAGTTGCTGATCTCCAAAGTTTACACAAAATTTTATACTGCATTTGAACATGATATAGGCTGTCTTTCACATCAAAGAGGAGATTCAAGGGCTCAAGCTCCTGCAAACTGCCCCACAATGTCAAAGCCCTATAAGAGTACACTTTTGATTGTACATGTAGATGTAGATGTACTCATCTGGGGGCCGTTCACTGGTGGTGCTCCCCAGGGCTCAGTATTGAGGCCAGTTTTGTTTAATGTCTTCATCAATGATCTGGGCAAGGGAATTGAATGGACCCTCAATCCGTTTGCAGGCACCAAGTTGGGCTGAGGGACTGTTGATCTGCTGGAGGGCAGGAAAGTTGTAGAGGGATCTGGTCAGGCTGGTTTGATGGGCAAAGGCCAACTGTATGAGGTTCAACACAATGAAGAGCCAGGTCCTGCCCTTGGGTCCTGAAACCCCGAATGCAATTCTCTTCACGCAGCACCATTCAATTTCCATCACTCTGTTTAGCAAGGGAACAGCAGAGAACTTCCCTAATGCTGTTGCGTCATCAGCTAACAAGTATAGAGCCTCAATCTAGCCACTCTAGTTTTCTTTTTGTGGCTTTTATTTAATGGTTTTCTAAGGAGAAACTGTTAGTTTTGAGTACACAGGAAAGAAATATTACTTTTATTGGGAATCTGGTTTTTTTCATTCCGAAAAACCTAGAAAGATGTTTTTCGGGGTCATTTTGACACAGATCAGAGAATTCCTTTTTTAAACTGGAACAAGTGTGTTTTACTGGCTTTGTTGGTTAGTGCATGGTGCTAATAACACCAAGGTTGTGAATTTGATCCCCATATAGGCTATTTATTTAAGAGTGAGACTTGATGATCTTTGTGGGTCCCTTCCAACTCAAAATATTTCTACAGAGCAATTGAACTCAATAATTTTGGATATGTGGTTTATGATTGCACCCTAGAACTGTCCATTTCTTTCCCTGGACTATAAAAAGACTTAATATTGATGACTGAAATCTTAAGGTTCAGTTGAATTCTGCTGAGATATTTTCATATTTTGATAGAGAGCAAGTGCTGCAAATTTTCCCAAGAAGATATTTGTGGTTCCAAGTACTTGCCTCATCCTTCTACAAAGAATGAAAATGTCAAAACATCTTGCAACATAAAATACCTTTGTTTTACTTGTTACTAGTTATTAGCAACAAAGCCTCAGAAGTCTGTCTATAGTCTGAAATATTAGGTATGATCACCTAAGTTTAAAGACCTTAATGAAACTTCCAATAGAAAATCACTGGAAGTCCATGGCAGCTATTGGAGTGCACAGGTATTGTGTTAAATTGCCAGGCATTTCTACTGAAGCCTACTGCAATATATTAACCCTTCTTCATGCATCTAACAGCAAACAACAAGCACAAGGTAGGCACAATTCATGTTAAACTTTCGGCTACATAAAATTATGTAAGGTAACTTTTCAGCCCACTACAACAATGAAGAAATAGTCCCATTTGTCTAATAAACCCTCCTGTACCTGTTTCCTTTCAGCTTTGACCTTTTCTTAACTGTTCTCTTCATGTCTTACTCAGAACAAAACACTACATTCACATTTGAGGAAGCTGTTTTGTTTCGAGTCAATCCCCCATATAGCAACAACTCAAGAAGTTATGTTGGTACATTTCTGTGTCAGATCACAAAAATATTTTTACATTTTTATAGAGATGCTACAAAACTAAAATTATTTTGGGTTCAAATGTAGCAAAAAATCTTAGCATATTCAAATGCAGTATCATGATTATTCTTCCAAAAAACAAAGTTAAAAAAAAAAGGAGTAACTCATCTCTGTGCAATACCTAAGAAGATAGTAATTACTTACAGAAGGACTGAGAGGAAAAGCTATATAGTCATGGATTATTGCAGAGGTTTATGTGACATATTGCATAACTGTGTCAGACTTCATTCTCCACTGAGGCATTAATTCTATTCCATGGAAACCTTAAAATTCAGTTATGTTCTGAGTCAGAGTGAAAAACAAGCTTATTAAAATTCTCCATGGGAGGAAAACTCTGGAATCCTTTCACCAAGGTAGGTCAATGGTTTTGCTGAATCCAAAATCTCAAAAACTCCAGGGTTTCTACTCCTGGCAGCAACCTTCTTCCTGAGTATTATGAACTTATGGATACTTGAATGCATGATGTCAAATAATCTGATTTAGTACAGGAAGAACACAGCACTTTTCCAAATATCTAAGGTGAAAATAAATAAAATTTACTCTTTTTCCAGAGGAATTTTAGTAGAATATATTTTCTCCTTCTTTTTTTTAAATGTCAAATCAAACTAATTATATTAAAATTGCCCAGGTTTCTTCCACCAGCTCTTTCTCAAAAAAACCTCTGCACCCCAACTTCTGTCACGTGGAATGTTGCATAGTCTTTTAGATGAAGCTATACATGGTTTAAAGAATTACTACTACCTATATGAGACAGTAGACTTTAGAATCAGCACAAACAAATTCATAAGGAATTATTCATAAAATCATAGGAATATAGGGTGCAACAGACATAACTTACTACAATTTCCCATTCAAAGTAAGACTCTTATTAATACTAAAAAGATCACTTTTCATTTGAATGTTTTCTGAGTGTTAGAGATGTGAACTTTATAAATCATAAAATCTTAATAAGGAAATAATCATGGACTTGCAATTTTTCACATGCCAACAGCGTTCTAAAACCACTTTTTCTGGCGTTATCCTCTTAGGGACAAAACACAAGCACCACCATTGCTAGAAAATATTAATTGCTTTCTAAAAATATACACGTTACAGAACATAACATTAAAATATATGCAGGATCATTTAATGTATATTTATATGCAGCATAAATTCTTACTTATTAAAATAATAAAAGATAAGCTAAAGACTTTGTTGTGCTGTATTTATGTTTATTGTAAAGGTATTCTGTATTTCAGAAGGTGCAGTGGTTGCCACAGAAACTAATTTTTAGTCTATTGCAGAGTAAATAATTCCATAAATCTCACTTCATATCCAGTTCACAGGTATGATTTCCTTTTATTATTGGGATGAGAGAGGAGATGAAGATAAAATTTTCCCTCCTGAGGTATTTTTTTCCAGTTGGACTTTCTCAGCTTGTCTAGCAATGTCTTTTAGAAAAAGAGAAGTAATTAGGTAGAGAGGAACTCAGGTCTTGCAGAAGTCTTTGTCTGAGCTAATGAATTCTTCATGAACTTATGGAAATTAATTTAGGTTCAAAACTTCATTGGATCCATACATAGAACACAAATAGAGGACTTAGTGAACGTAATTCTCAGTAGGTTGAGAAGCTGAGATCATTATTTTTGCAAAATTATTCAAAATACTGTAACTAAAGGTGTTGCATAAGCTCAAAGTACTACTGCTACTGATAATTGCTTCCATTTATTACTGTGCTGGGATTGGTGATGCTCATTTTTTTGAAAAAGTTGTTATATGAATTTCACACTTCTTAGGACCTGCATGTCATGTATCACAAACCAGTATTGTAATGTTTTAACTTTTATCCAGCATGCAGTCTTGTACTCAGTAAAAAGGCCTGTGAATGTGTCTTTGATATGCAGAGTTATTTACTATAAGAATGTAATTGGTGGAATTGCACTAAGAATTCAATCTTTATTGTTTTACATCTTTGTATGGCTGTTGCATTGCTATCTGTGGAACACCATCTATATTATCCATGTATCTAACAGAGAAACTGCCTTTCTTTTGCGCTGTTTTTCTTTTCTTCCAGAACCCAGATTTTCACATTACCCTCTGCAGCCTATCTTCTGCAACATCCATGCAGAGATGGAAAATAGAAATCCCAATTCTATCAATAGGACTAAAGCACACTGGAGCTAACAGATCCAGCTAAAACTGTGAAGGAAGACTGAGCCAGGGCCAGAAGACAAATCACAACTTCAGAACCTACTTCCTCTGCTTAACTGGGTTTCTTGGCAGGGCCTGGCCACCACAGTAACAGAGAGGGAAGCTGTCAAAAACTCTGAGTTAGCTCTGAGTGTTGAACATGGCCATGTCCAGCAACATTATTTGTGGAGTTCACCACAGAGCCCATTCAGGACTTCTTGTAGTACACACACATTGAACTGTACACTGAGGAAATGGATTGATGTAAGGAAGAGAGGAGGAGAAGTTAAGGAGTTTCTGACGCCTGAAAGGGAAAGAGGAAGGGGGAAGATAGGGAAGCATGTGGAGAATTGGTGTTGCTGCATCTTCCAGGAATATGAGGGATACAAAAGAGGAAACACTGAGTGGTGCTGCTGACAATGGATCCTTCACCAGCCCCAGCAACATCTGTCTGTCTGCATCAGGTCTCTAGGTTTCCTACTGCTCTGACATAACAAAAGCAGGCAGCAAGGCCAAGGCCATTTTGCTGTCCCCTGGGTTCTGCTGCCTTGGAGAGCTATCTACCTTGGCCATGATGAGAGCCAGGCCAAGCTTAAAATCAGCAAAGCTCCAGCCAGGGCAATTTTATGCAGTTACATCAACATTAGAATCATAGAATATCCTCAGCTGGAAAGGACCACAAGGGTCATAGAAGTCCTACTCCTGGTCCTGCACAGGACAGCCTCAAGAACGACACCATGTGCACTGTTGTATGCAGATATTTCAGATGTGATGCTAAGAAGGACTGCCAAATGTCTTCTATGAATATCAGGAAGGCCTCCACAAGGAATCAGACAGAGATATCACTTTAAACACAAGCAAAATAGCTGGTGGATATAAAATGGTACAACTGTATTTTTTTCAAAAGCCTGCCCTGTCTCAGCTCAAATGAGCATAGCAATGCCTCTAAATTTATCTTATAAGTGATATAAAAAGTGTTTTCCAGTTTGGATTGAATGGAGACTTCTTTATTTTGATTGCTGCTAGAGCTAGATCTATCTCTGCCTTTTGTTTGTTTCCATGTATTCCCTACTCAAGCAAAAATTGCTTTTAATTTCAAAGGAAAGTGTAAGTGCTCAGATTTTAGGCAGATCGTGCATTCACTTGAGTCTGACAAGTGGTTTAATTTCTTCACATTTGACATCTAAGTTGCAAACAAAAGGCTAAAATGTAATTTTTGAGCTTTCTCTAGCAGCTGCATTAAATCACACTGCTCAGTTCAGTGTTTCCAAACAATATTATTTTCTTTATATAGAATTTAGAGACATATCAGGAATAATCAGGGAAAGGAAGATTACCATCATCATGTTTTCTGACTTATTATCCATACAATAATTCCATAGATAGAATACTTCCTTTACTGATGCCAGCAAAGTGCTCCTCATGTACGTAATCTGAAAACTTGGGCATTCTGGGAATATCTTGTTTGTTTAGCCCTGAGGTTCTGAATGTTTTGGGTAAATAGCAAAGGAATCCAAATGCAGCATTTGGTTTCAAGGAAATACAAGAAAGAAAATGATCACACAAGGAGATTTTATATCTAAGCAATTTATATTCTTACAAGTCTTCAGACCAACATCGACATTTCAGAGCTTGCCAAACATGTACACCCTTGAGCAAAAGAACTATCACACAACTGCAAAGCTGCTACAGCTGATACCCATCAATAATCTACAGATTCTTAAGGTACCTCCTGTTCCTGTCTGTTGGCTATCCTACTCCATCCTCTACACTTTTCAAAAACTAGGGTGTTTAATATTAATGCTGTTGAAATGAATATACATTTGGGAAGAAAGTATTGGGTTGAATTGTACAGCTTAAAAAACTTTATATAATAGCATGATACTGTATAACTTAAACTAAATCATGCTAAAGAATGCGAGCAATTGAAAGGTATTTTAGAACTCCCTAGTTCTTTTCTTAAATTAGGCTTCACACTTAAAGGCATCCAAAATCATGAGATTCAAGAAAATTTTTCTTTCATGTCCATTTTAAGACTCCAGAGGCCTGTAAAAATACAATTTATTTGGCAGATATTCTCAGACATTGTTTCAGTTACTCAAAAATTCATGCAAAAATGTCAAAATGAGTGAATTTCTTGATATGTACAAAGTATAAGGTATAAAAGGAAAATCGGAATTGCAATCGGATGAAGTAAATATTTTTATACCTGACTTTGTAACTAGAGAATTTTGATTTTGGCACTCAGACATCTGATATCCTGCAAAATTCAGAATAATACATGCCCATTTTCACAAAATACTTTTACTGAAATGGGGAAGAGATGAATTCTCTTTTTTCTATATGTTCTACTAATTAAAATGCACACTTGTGTTCAGTTTACTGAACTAAAATGTCCAACATCATTTAACATTGTATCTGCACTGATTTTGGGTTAGTGTTTTGAGGGTTTTTGGTGGGTTGGTTGGTCAGTTTTTAATTCAACACTTCTTGTTGCAGAACAATGTTTATTCATTGTAAAATTCTTCACTCATCTTTCATACAGGATTTCAGGAACAGTTAAAAAACAGCTCACAAGGAGTTAAATAATAAGAATCTACTTCATACTGACAACGGAAAACACAATAGAACTTGATATCTTGTCTTTATTGTAGGCAGCAGTTTTGTGGGAAAATAAAGGGTAAGAAGGCCATGACTGAAGGAAAGGAAGCATTTACTGAGATGGGTAACATTTAGAGCATTTAGAGAGGTTTATTTCCCCTGGAAATGACATGCTTTGTATATGGCTTTTATAGACTTCCTTGAAAAGTCCATAAAACAATATAGTTTAAATTATGGGTCATCATTGTTTAATTTTGCACATAGATTATCTAAATGTCTAAAGCATGTTTGCGCTGGGTTTTTTTTCAAGAAATTCTGATCAATGACATTGATTTTGAGGACACAATATGTCACTGTTAAACTCCAATCTCCTTCTTAATGCACAGTTACAATGCACATTAAATAAATAAACCCAGAACCCAGTACCTCTCATACTTCATTGCCTCAATTAATCAAACAGTTCAATGTCTCTAATTAACATTAGTGTACTATCTGGTTTTAGGACAGGGTAATCATTTTGAGCTGACTCATAAATTGCAGACAGGAGCACAGGTTAATGCTGAGCCCACCTTAAAACTCCTAATCCTATCCAGGAGGGAAGTCATGCCAATCAGCCACAGGTTCAAAAGCTCCGCTTCAACTACAATGTCAAGAGTATGAATGCATACACATAAAAAAATAAAATTAAATAAAAATTCAGAAACAGTTTATTCATCAAAGACAATATCCATTATGTCCATGTTAATATGCACAGGATATACAAGACAGGGGTTTTCTTTGTAGTTTAAAAAGTTCTGTAAAGCAGGAGAGATCTAATACAGTTTTTTTCCAGCAGCAGATGAAGCAGTCAGTGACTTTGTTTTCATCCAAAAATGTCGCAAGTGTTTAAGACTGCAACGCATTTCTGTAAAATCTACTATTGAAATTATAGCTGCTTTGTCAAGAAATCATTAATTGTCTCCATCCAGCTGTGTTTTCACTCTTCTTTGTAGCCTCCCCTTAGTCATTCCTCTTCAGACATGTGCAGACAGAACTCTATTTCATTTATGAAGTCCAATCAGTCTTAAAACTCTGGTCATCCTTTTGCATAGATAGCAACTTCCTTGGACACATAGGGCATAGTTTTGTCTGCTTATGTTTCAGTTCCTACATTTAAATGTGCCATCAGAAAAAGCACATGGATTTCACTACATATATAGGGTGGGGGATAATCGTAGTAAGCTTGTCAGCTTTATTATGATTCCTATGCTATTGTATTTTTCTTTAATTTAATTTTATTTTTACTTGTAATTCTGTATTGTCCTTACTTAACTCAAAAAGGGTTTCTTACTCCTGCCTAGATCCAACATTCCCTTCCAGGGCCCTGTTCAGCAGAAACACAAGATCCCATAAAATACTTTTGTCTGTATGAAACAAGAGGACAAAACAGGGAGAGAATTTTGTGAAGTTTTTATAAAAAGCCATGACACCTAAACTCTAAGAGCAATTAGTGTTTCTATGAAGAAAAATAAGAGTTAAGAAGTTATTCAATACTGATGGTGCAATTTTATTTGTACTCACAACCAATGTTTTGTCTTTTTGTGGTCTTGGTCAGAGAGGAGGATATCTTAATTTATTAAAATGTTTCTATTGTCTTTTTAATAAAAGATTTTGGGTCCATTAAAAATAATAAATATATTAGTAAATACTCTGGTCAACATTCATTGCACTGGGAATCAATATGCTTCCAAAACACCAGCTGGGGTTTTTTTCCAAACCTTCAGCAAAAGAAGATCTAGAAGCAAGTCTTATGGGAAATATCATTATTTTTGTTTGCACTCTTCCTGCATTCCTGAGACACATCCAAGACACGGGAAAAGATACAGCATCTGAGAGAAAGAAAGAATGTGCAAAACTACAAAGACTTCTCTAGGGATGTCCTTCCTCTGGTCTACTGGTTTATAGATTTATGTACAGAACTGTCACTCTCCTGACTGAACTGATAGATTTTCCCTTTATGCCTGAACACTGAACAGAGATAAAGAGTCAGGGCAATACATATCTTTATTCCCTCAAATATTCTGTTCTTTTTTAACAAATACATTTGAGAAGGAGAGTTCGCCAACCCCCCAGATACAATTGTGCTAAAGCAGACTCACCTGGGAATCCCTCTATTTATCACACACCACTTTTGTCACATTTATTTAAAGTGACAAAATTATACACAGTATGGAATCACCGTGTGTGTGCAGCATTTTTTTTTAATTCTGCTACTGATACATGCTTCTAAAAGCTGGCACAAGGCAGCCTACTGAATTCTAAATTTTTGTTATTCCTCCATAGATGTGATAGCAACAATTCCCCATTCTACATAGTTTCCTGTTCATGAAGAGTTTGTTGTGTACTCCTTCTATTTTCCTTCCCACTGCCCCACACTTACTGGTGCTTCATTGATTCTAATTATTGATTTAGCTACCCAAACTACAAAGCCCTAGTACCTTGATAAAAACATGACAATTATTCTTTCTGGAAAAGCTACATAAATGACATATGAGATAACAGCCCAGATTTGCCTGGAATTCTGCTTTATCTGCCTATTTATGTACTTGTGGAACTCCAGCTGTGATGTTTTTATATAGATATTGGTAAATTTTTTCAAACAAACAACTGTCTGAAGCATCAGGTATTTTTCATTACCTCTTTTCTGTTTGGTCGGTGTTTTGCTTTCATGTGTGTGTCACTCACTACTCCAAAACACAGCATCATGTTTAGTTAGCTAATGGTTTAAAGTACTTTCCACCCCAGACAGACTTGGACAGATTCTTGAGAAAATTTCCATGAATTTATATTCTCACTTACCTGAGCACTATGGTTTGATAACTTTTACCTCCATTCAATCAACTTTTATTAGTTGCTATCATACAGGCATATCTCAGCTACAATATTTGTAGGAGACAGTACTGAAATTAACTGCAAATGCATCAAGATTTATAAGCACTTGTAGAATTTTTTCTGGATTCTCATTAGACTGGCAATTGTTAGGTGAATGACTAAGCCCACATTTTCTGTTTCCTCCTGCTGAGGTGCTTACATTCTCACTCAATTGTCTTATCTTAGAACTGGGCGACTGCTCCGAATAAGAGACAATATTCCATGTTTGTAACTTTCTTGCAGCAGATAATTGAATTACACTGTGGATTTCCTAAGTGTGAGCCAGAGAAGTCCTGAGTAACTTGAGTCATTCATTAAAGTTTGTGCTGGTTTTGACTGAGGGGAATTTTCTTACGAGCAGCTGGTATAGGACTGTGCTTTTGGTTTGTGCTGAAAGCACCGGATTTGTGGTGAACACCTCAATGTTCCAGTTACTGCTGGGCAGGGTTTACACAGAATCAAGGCATCTTCTGCTCCTCATGGTGCTCCAACAGTGAGGGGACTGGGGATGCTCATGAAGCTGGAAGGGGACGTAGCTGGGTCACCTGACCCCAACTGTCCCCAGGGGGCATTCCTTACCACAGGGCATCATACTGGGTATATAAAGCTGAAGGAGAAGAAGGAAGGAAGGGACATTGAGAATGGAAATGCTTGCCTTCCCAAATCGCTCTTAGATATGATGAAGCCCTGATTTTCTGGGAATGGCTGGACAGTTGCCTGCCCATGGGAAGCGCTGAATTAATTCCTTGCTTTGCTTTGCTTTGTGTGCATGGTTTCTGCTTTATCTACTGAGTTGCATTTACCTCAACCCTTGACTTTTCTTGCTTTCACTCTTCTGCTTCCCTCTCCCTTCCGAAAACGCGGAGTCTGTTAGCAGCTGTGGGGTTCATAGGTGCCAGCTGGAGCTAAACCACAACAAAGTCCTAAATAATTTATGGTTCCCTTTCTACAGCACCTGGGCAAACTGCACTATTTATAACTAATTACAGCTATAGCACAATATCTTTTGACTTGAAAATAGGACCCAATTTGAGGGGAACTGTAAAAGAGATATGCTGAACCCTATTTTATTGTGTCCACTCTCTACTTTCTTTTTGGGAGACAATCAGTTGTCAGCTTCTTGGTGCATCTGATCTTTCATGTCAGGTTAACCATGTCCATAATGCATCTTTGCTAAACAGTAATGCAGAAGTTTTCAGGAGTGCAGAAACACCTTGAGATCGTTAGAAACTTTGGAAGACATTTACCATACAATTTACAGATTACAATAGTCTATTTAATACCTACAAACATTGCCATTAACTGGTTTTTTTCACCTTGGGAATCTGTTGATTATGTTTAGACCAAAAAGTGTAAAACACACTAACAAGTACAGCAAAAACAAAAAGTGTAAAACACATTAATGAGTATAGCAAAAACAAAAAGTGTAAGACACACTAATGAGTACAGCAAAAATGTGTATGTAAAAACAAGGCCAAGAGAAACTGAAACTGTGGCTGGGATATGCAGCAGCCTCTGCCATGCCAGGTCCACAGTTGTAGTTGTCAGCTTTTGCCGCTTCCCAATGATCTGATGGCATGTTTCAATACTTCTAATGGCAGTTTTGGCTTCAGGTTGAACTTTGACATTCTCAGTTCTCTGTATGTAATGCTGATGTCCAGAAAAATGCAAGGTGCTTGTTTCCCTTACCTACTCCATCCTGCAAAACCCTTCCCAGGACTTTATACTGATAACTTTTGTACTTTTACCAAGTAATATAACAAGAGGCTCTCAACTCTTTTGTGCTTCAAATACTGCATCAAAGGAGACTGCCTGGCTTTTTAATGCCTACCAGACTTTTATTCACTGTAGGGTAAAAGACACAGTCACACAGAAAAGACAACTTCTAATCCACTGAATTTCAATTACAATTAATTTCCATTTTCCTGAAAACTTCTACTTATATATTTCACGCAGCTTCACAGATGACCTAATGTCTCAAGTCCTAATTTCTGCCAGTTTGTAACAACTTCAGAGTTCCTTTAAAATCAGAATTGTTTAAATATTTGTCTATATTGACAACATATTATAGATATTTAAAACTTATACATGCTGCCAGTCAGACATCTCAGTGATAGGTAAGAATCCCTACCCAAAGATTTTACTTCATGTACTGACTTTCATTGGTTTTGTTTGTAGATATATTTCACCTTTCGTGATCTAAAGAATGCTCATGTATCTGAAATCAAGCAATAATATATATTGCAAAATACAACTGGAATTAATCTGGTCCAACAACCTAGTTATTTAGACAAAGCAAGTCTAACTTCATATTTAAAGGCTGCTCACAGTTTTTCTCTAGTCAGTCTTTGAAAATATCCAAAGACAGAGAACTCACAACCTCTCTGGGAAATAAAATAGCTCATCACCCAAATAAGAAATTCAGTCTAAGAAATAAGTGTGACGAGAACATTGACACTCTATTCAATTTTCTCAGTCAAAACCATGTGATGATCCTGGATATATTTTTATAAAGGAATAAATAAACAGTGTCATAGGATAACAAAGTGCAGACTGTGATGAGGAAGACAGGTTCACAAATCACTGGAAATGGGCTAATTTCAAGATGTTACAAGGTATTAAATACAGAACAACATATTCTCTGGCATGGCAGATAACCGAAGGCACATGTATGAAATGGGTACTGAGAAAAGGATATATTACCATTTTAGGTTAAGGCCAATATATTAGAGCCAACCTGCTTTCTTCCACATCTTGTGTTGGGGCTGAATATGTCAACAAGATTGCACAACTTCTCACTCTCAGGCTGTCATCTGGAAATATTCATTAAGCCAGCAAATCACAAAGCAACAGCCCCAGCTTTAGAGTCAAAATTATATTCCTTTATCTTCAAAAATGAGTGGAGGATAAAACCACCCAGCATTATACTTGCCAATATAATGTGAAGTGTAGGAAGAAAAAGATGATGAAGCTTCTTTCCATCTTACAGTTTTACACTTTTTGCATCAGAACCATAGTCTAATGAATTCTGCTACTGTGAATCTTATTACATTTTAGTGCCAATAAAAATTATCAGTTGATTCAGTAGCTGACAGCATACAATTACATTTATACCTATAAGTAACTTCTCTAAAAACTTCCTTGTAAGCAGAGGTAAATGATTTCACCACTGCAAGAAAAAAAAATCTAATTTTCCCTTCTAATTTCCTGAAAGTATTAGAGGAAGGTATTTATAATGTAGCAATATGGTTCTGCAGAATTAGAAGGAATAAAGAGCTGTAGCTGTTGCTGCTGAGCTTTAAGACCATACATCCAGGAAAAACCTCTTTAAAAATAGCAAGCAGCATTAATGAGATAACAGATAAGGACAGAATGGGTTGCAAATTGTTCTTGTAAATCTCCAAATACAACTTGAATGAGTATGCAGTTTCATTCATCAGATAAACTTATGTAATACCTTGTTTTCTTAATGGTCTATAAGGCAAATGTCTGACAACAGTATCTAAAAAAAAAACAAACCCAGAAAACAGTTGTTCACTAGAACAAAAAAGTACCAATTTGTACAGCATATTGCTTACTTATTTGGTCATAAGTCATCTGCAGAGGAAACTCATCCGTATGACACATTTTTAGCATGTTCTTTTATAAACAGGTATCTATCCCCACTCTGGGAAGCTAACTGGCATGTTGATGCGTATGTGTGCTTCCATAAAGGCAAACCAAGAAATAGGTTGCATTTTTAAACTATGAATATCTTACAAAATAATTAACTGGGAGATATTACTTATAAAGCTTGGCTATAAAACTTAATTACGATTTCTGTTGCATAAACTTCATAGACTAAGATACTAAGATACTAGGATACTAAGCGGGGCATGCTGATGTTTTCAATTCCCTCTACCCTATCCAATTTCCAAATTTTGTTTCATCTCAGCCTCCTGGAAGAGCCACTGACCATTTTCTGATCATAAAAACATCTGCAAAGGATACCAGAAATGGTGTAGATGCATTTTAATATCTGTAGATGAAGGAGAATACTTCAAAATGCTATTACTCGTTAAGAATTAATAAAGCTGTTCCACATTCAAAGGACAATGTAATCTGCATTACTTACTGGCTGAGTTAGGCACCTTGCAACATGTTTATTTTATTAAAAAGTTAAAAGCATTGAAAATAAGTAGTCTAAAGAAATTCGTTTTTTAAGAATCTGAAATTACAGTGACAAAAGAAAAATGAAACATATTTGAAATAATTTGAATTAGGGGGAAAAAATTGCAAGAGAAAACAGCATACAAACCTGGGCAATGAAAGTGTTTATGTACTTACAATGTACACATGAGAAATATTTCTATGCCATAGATTAAGGTTTTATTGGAATCCAGGATAGGCTGATTCTATTTGGCTTTATTCTTAAAACAATGTAGAGGTGGAAGCAGTTCTAGAGTGTTTGTAAGATTAATTTTTTTTTCTTTTATGGAAGAAAAGTATTTTAGAAAGGAAAAAGCTAATCTACAGAGTATCTACTAGAGTACATTATGGCAGAAAATGCATTTGAACGAGCCATGGAACAATTTAAATAATATTGAAAAAAGAAGGGAAAATTTTGTTTTGGCCAGTAATGATATTAATAACAGTTGTGATACTATAAAAAACCTCAAACTCTTCTGGGCAGGCAGGTTGAATGAAAGGTACAGTATTTACTATCTGAACCAAAGAGTGTTATATTCATCAATGAATAAAATGCTATATCAAGAAGCAAGCGCATAGAGCCTTACAGTAAATATAAGACATTTGTCAAGCGTTTGATTTACTGTGTCATTCATAAATGGTGACAAGAAAATAAACCTTTTTTAGCCATGGTCATCTGATTTCCTTCTCTTTCCTGCGCCCTTAGAGCTTATAGATTATTTGGTAACTCCTACCCCTTCCCCTCCCCACACACATACACTCATTTCTGAGTACCTTAAGCAGAAGGAAACAATATCTGCTCTAAATGTTCAGGTTGGGAAATGTATTATTCAATATCCTGAGACCTCAGTTTCTCGGATAAGGCTCTGATTACTGAGCAGTGTTTACCTGGTCAGAGTTTACCTGGCACAATGACACAATAGGGCTTCCACTAGAAAAACACGTTTACAGAAGGTCTAAAAGCAGTAAGATTTCAGGAAGTCCCATTTCCCACCAGTATGCCAGGCTCAAAAGGATCCAGGGCAGGAGAGCCCATAACAGTCCAGACCAGGAAGAGAAAGTTTCAGGGCTGCACACCCTCACAGATTAAACTCTCCATTCCTCTCGACAGTGAATTGTCCATGTAATTGACAGTGGCATCTTCGCACTCTCCAAAGTCAGTAGAAAGAGAACACCAAACATTGACAAATTTAGTGATGAATTTGAAGTTAAAACTGACATAATTCTGTTGGTTAGTCAAGCTTTTATTACTCATTGTGGAATATTCCAAGTGCTAACTTTATGCTAAGTGTCTCTGAAATACAGCTAAGTGAAAAAACCTAACCATTGACTCTGACAGAGTTTCCAGAACTCAAAAATATTGCTGAAATGTTCCTTTGGAAAGAGCTTTTCTAAAAGTCCAAAGTTTGACAGAACTTTAATATGTTAACCATGAACAAAGGAAGGAGCTCTGAAAGATGAAGGTGCAGATGGTGATCAGTTCTTTTGCAGTTAAACACATAATCTACTCTGGAGGAGTCAAAGTTCAAAATAATGAAGCTTATGATGACCCTAACAAAAAAGAAAGCTTTTAAGACACAAAAGTCATAATGTCATAATTTGCAATTTTATTTGTAAATTATCCACAATATTGTATTATTTATTTGCTTGGAAATCTACACATAATGAAGATTTCCTGGTCCTCTGTTCAGCACCTTTCCTCTCGTCAACTTGTCAGGAATTTATGCAGGGAATATTTAATAATGATAAAAGTGATTCTCTGCATAATATTCCTATCCCACAAAGAGAGACCTCTGATTTGACCCTCCTCTTCTCCCCCTTCTTCAGTATTTTGTATTCTCTTTTATCTCTTTACTATTTCTCTCTGTGACCAGCACTTTATCTCTCTGTCAGATCCTTTTTAGGGGCTGCAGAAACTTTTTTTTTGGAGTAGCAGACTGAACATGACTGAGACCTTCCTCAACTAAGCAGACATTTAGATGCTGGAATCTTGTGAACATTATGTTTGTCAGGTTTGCTTGTCAGATATTATCCTCATCAAACACATGCTCTCTCACAGAGTTAATCCTCTATAACTCACTGAAGAGTTTAGTCCATATATTTTGAATGGATTTCTTTCTTATTTAAAGAAAGAAGGAAAACAAGGAGGAGATTTCCTACTGCTCATCTCTTTCCCCCAATATTTCTGTCTTCTACTGCATCAGTTTTAGAAGAAAAGGATTCCTAGGTTGTTGATTTAATCTATTTGATAGAAACGTGTGTATTGTGAGGACACACCGGGTCTAGCTGGGACAGAGTTAACTTTCTTCATAGCAGCTTTTGTGGTGTTGGTTCAGATTCATGGCCAAAAGAAGACAGATAAAAAACCTCTTATAAAAAACCTCTTGAACTTTTGCTAGACAGCAATTGTACCTAGATCCTTGCTGTTTCACTCTGCCCTATGGCAGTGGATAGGTTGGGGCTCACGCAGGAGGTTACAAATATGACACAAATTAACCAGAGATATTACATGCCATATAATGGCAGGTTACGTAATAAAAGGGAAAAGAAGGGAGTTTAGGAGGTTAGCCACCTTTTGCCTAGGAACAGGCTAGGTGTTGGTCTACTTTGATTTTACTCTTCTTTCCCTCTTTGCTGTCCCACTGAGGGTGGGGGTGTGACCTGTGTGGTGCTGAGCTGCCGACCTGTATAAATCCACAACAGAGGGACGAGAGGAAAGAAAGCTGTCTGAGTCTGGAGATTCTCTCCATTTAAGGGTATGGGAAATGAAAGTATTTAAATGTGTAATTAAAGGAAGCAAGCAACAACTATTTCAGTGACACAGGCATGACTGAAACTTCTCATTTCAGTCCAGCCTGCAAGGGGACTTGTTTTCTTCTTGAACTCTGTCTGTCAGAAATACATTAAGGAACATCATTGACCCTATGGTCACGCATACTTTGTTCTTTCCTCTTTTATCTACAGAAAATAATAACATGTGTAATGTAATAAATAAAAAAATTCAGCCCTTTTATTTGCTTAAGTTTTGTTTTGTGTTTTGAAAATGAAACAGTAGAATGACAGCTACCAGAGTATTTATGCTATATCCTGAAGTAATTTTCCTGGCCAACAACAATTTAAAGAGAACAAAACTTACAATAGCAAATTTGATTAGTATTTTATTAATTTAATAAGGTGAATTAGCAGATGATGTGCAGTCTTCCTGACTGTGTTTTATGAACATGCCAATACAATTCCAAGTTTCCTACACTACACATGCAAAATTCATTTCTATAAGCAGTCACCAACATGCTTTTGACTTCAGCTCCTCTGGTGCACTCTCCTAGTAGTATTCTTGTCTCATGTGGCCAAGAAGGCCAATGGCATCCTGGTCTGTAGCAAAAATTTCTGTGGTCAGCAGCACCAGGGCAGAGACCATCCCATTGTACTCGTTACTGGTGAGGTCACGCCTCAAATCTTGTGTTCAGTTTTGGGGCCCCCCCTGCAAAAAAGTATTTGAGATATTGGAGTGTGTCCAGAGAAGGGCAACAAAGCTGGTGAAGGGTCTGGAGCACAGATTATAAAAGGAACAGAGAGAGCTGGGATTATTCAGCTGGGAGAAAAGGAGACTCAGGGGGAAGCTGCTCGTCCTTTGCAACTGCCTGAATGGAGGGTGTAGCCAGGTGGGGGTTCCATGTGACAGGGTGAAAGAAAATGGTCTCAGGTTACACCAGAGGAGGTTTAGACTGGATATTAGGAATAATTTCATCACCTAAATTCAGTCAGGCTGCCCGGGGAAGTGGTGAAATAACCATCCCTGGAAGTGCTCCAAAGGTGTGTGAACATGGCACTTGGGGATATGGTTTTTGTGGTGAACACAGCACTGTTGGGTTAATGGCTTGGCCTGATGATCTTAGAGATATTTTCCAAATTTATTAATTATATGATTCTGTGATTTTACACATTTTGAAGAAAAATTCCTCTCTCCTTCATGCTGTAGACAATCAAACAAAAAATGCTCTCCTAGGATTTGTATTCAGTAGATTCTTTACAGATTAAAGTCTCTATGAATAGATTTTTTTAAACAGCTATTACTCAATTTAAAGAACGTATCCGTATCAACAACTCCGCAGCAAGGTGAAAATAATGGACAAGTTGGATTGTATCTCCTTTCCATAATGCTCAATTTCTACCAACAGTTAAATATCTAGTCATTATTTTGTTTTCAAGATCTTAAAGCACATATCAAATGTTCATTAATAACACAATTTCCCGCCCACACACATATTCAGTGCATTAATATATGCATATAAATTTGGATATGTAGATAATGTAGTTATGTTAATTTGGGTAATATACATGTATTAATACACATATTACCATTTCTACTGAAAGCTAAGCTACAACATAAGACAAATGCAGTTGTCTTCATTAAAAAATAACATAAAAAGAAAAAAGTTGAAAATTATTTACACTGTGATCAGCACTTCCAGGGTAAATGAAAAAAAAATCTTACTCTTAAGCAGCACCTTGCAGGTCTCACTCATGAGACAGTGATGATATGGTGATTACATGTAATAAAAGCACTACATATGGATTTTTGTATAATATAATGTAAACATCATTAATACATATTTGTAATGCTGGATATTAGCTCATTCGTATGAGTACTTAAATTCAGGGCAGTTATTTTCTGAAATGACTTTTTGCCTTTAAGAAAGTATTTGGGGGGTCTAGATTCCAGAGAAGAACTATGGCTATTTTGTACTCTCCCCTAATCTCTTATTTTCTGTTCCCACTCTTTGAATTGTATTTCATTCTTTCAGATGTGTCAGGACTATTTTGTTTTAAATGACTCAAAGTTCACTTTTTAATTTTTCTTTTTATCATGTGGAATTAGACAGATGGTTTGCAATTAAATGTACTGGAAGAGATCTAATTCTGAAGAGGAATCATCTGTAAAATAAACTTTTATACTTACTCTATACAAAACTAATTTAGTTAATGTAGATATCAATAGACAAAATCTTTCATTGAAACAGGTCAGATGTCAGCCTTCAGGGCTCCTACACATCCAAAATTCCACAATTTTAACAGAGCATGCTGCCTTCAAAGTCTCTAAAAAATGGGTATTATTACAGTTGCTCACAGCCACCCATTTTTGCTTTGCTGCATTTTTATGAATATAGGAACAATTTGCTGTTAAGAGTTCTACTTATAAGCTCGTTTGTAGATGCTAGATATTTCATTACAAAATTATCTAGAGTCCTGTTTCACTGAAGTATCTCAGTTGATTGTTTGCCTTGAGATTTCTCAAGATGGAGGAACCACCAGGTCTTCATTTCTGAGACAGTTAACTAAAAGAAAGGAATTGATATGCAGTGCTTCTCCCTGCTCATCTAAACAATACAGGGACATCAGTATGCAAATAGAATTAACTTCCTAAATAATAGAATTTGGAGACCTAGCCTGGTCACAGTTCACGCAGTTAGTTTTCAGCTGTGACCTCAGAGAGAAATCAAGTTTTTACTTCTTTTTTGACTACCAGATAAAGAAGAGTCTGAAGGCACTTTTTCTCTCTGGTTTGATGTTTAAGAAATCCAAATAACCACCAGAAGAAGAGAGGCTTTATGTTGACTTTGTCCAACTGTTCCTGGCTGGGAAAGCAATGGTGATCCAACGTGTTGATAAAAAAAGAGCTATACTATTTCCGTTTAAAGAGTGGAAGAATACTTTAGTTTGTCTTATCTGTATTTCAGAAATGTGTTCTGAAATACAAATAAGAAGCATTCTTTGAATGTATTAATTTCAATCAAGTTTTGCCTTCTAATATCAAATTCCTTGCTGAGTAGACAATTTCAGTTCTTAGGCAGAACTAGATGGTGTCGTCTGCATTTGCAGAATAATGGATTACTCACTTACCAATGACCAGCCTCATTCACGTTCATTTAATGTCAAGTTAAAAGCAAATTTTCCAGATAAGTGGAAGCCGCAACTGCCACAGCTGAAAATCCTGAGAGCATTACACACCAAGAATTATCATATCACTCTCTGCCAAAAACAGTGGAATATTTGTGTTCATTCAAATCTGTTAGAAGCTAAAGACAGAGCACAGCAAATTCTTATTCCTCAGAGAACATTACCTCATCAATTATTTCCAGGAGACTTTCATATCAGTTACATTCTGTGTCTATCAAGATTCTTAAATTAAAAAGATCCAGATAATCTGTGGACACAGCCAAACTGAGACTAGCTGCTCATGAATATATTACTTAATAGTCATCCCTCTCCAGCAACTACTTTCCTTTTGTTATGCAGCTTAGGTATCTGTGCTATAATCTATTGGAGAGCAACACACATTCAGGAATACACTAGTGGATCATTAGAGAATATTAAACACAAGAGTAACCAAGCTCAATAAATGAACTGGCCCAGATTTTTCTTTCATAGCTCAATTTGGATAAGCACTAAAAGTATTTCAAGGAGAAAGGAGCTGAAGTTTCCACAATACCACAGTAGATTAAATTGCTTCAGATGATTGAATATACATGAAAATTCTCAAAAAGGAGAAAATTAGATGCTGTATGAGACATGCTTTTTAATTTCTAAGCATGGTGAAATTTTTTAACCCTGAAAATTTGCTGTAAAGGGCATTGAGGTCATAGGTTAGAATATGCAAGCAAGCATGAAAGAGCTTCCCCAACTTTAACTCCTTGTAGGAAGTGTAACAGCAAAACTTGCATGTTCTTGCATAAATGAGAACAATGGTTACTGGAAGGAATTAGTAAATAAGATGTGGGGAGTTCCCACAAAGGACAATGCAAAGTCGTACATCTGGAACAGAATAAACCAATAAACCCAAGCAAGGGCAAGAGCACAGGGTTGTATCAACAAAACTGTAACCTGATTTAGTATGGCTGCTGCATGTGAGTAGCTTTGCAAGAAGTGTTCCACAAGAGATTTCTTCTAAGCCTATGCTTCCCTGTGTTTCATTTTCACAGTATTTATCATATTAGGATGAGGAGCTAGTGGATTTTCTTCCAGAACGTGGGCTGTGTCTTCCAGAACCCTGGAGCTTTCATCCTGCAGTTGGTTCTGTGCTGTGGCATCCATTCAATCCCAGGACAGCAAAGGCTCACACTTGTAATTGCTAAGATGGAAAAGAAGAATGCTTCCCTCCAGAGAGTTCAGTTTTTCTCTCCTAGACTCACATTCGGGTTTTATTTGTTTTTCAAGAGGACTGTAATGATTCTTATTAGTCATCATGTAATGCAACATCAAGGGACATAGGAAATTAATTTTCAGTGTCAGAAAAATGAATGAATTAGGTAGCTGTGAAATCTGTAAGGAGAAACTGGCTCATAAATTATCTTTTTATGAAAACAAGCATGCACTGATCCAATAGCCAGACCAAAGTTATGTAGGTGATAGAGAAAAAAACTCAGCTGCATGCACAGAAGTTGGTGAATGGTGCATCAACAGATGCCTGAGTAGCTTCATTAATTCTTCTTGCAAAAGCTTTATTGTAGAGACCAGCAAGTCCAAGATGTTCTGACTCCTCTCTGACTCACTGAATATTCCTCTTATGTTGTCAGAGTAGAGACCGCCCCCTTCCAGAATTTGTAGACTCTGTGGAACAGGCATATGTCAAAAAGTCTTATGATTACATCAGGCTCTCATTTCTGTTTTTTGTGCTCTTGGCACAGCCCAGCAAAAACATAAAGGAATTTGTATAAAAAAGAGAAAATATTTGGACTTTGAATGCCAGTAGGCTCAAATGGAAGACAAATCTTTGAATGAACAAGTAGATGACATCTTAGTGCAAAGATCTCCATAGAAATCTTCATGGTATCAACACCACACATTTTGGGGCTAAAATCTTTCTGTCAGCTTGTATAGCCATGACCCCTTTGAGTGATACATCCAGAAACCACCATTGCATGTTTAGTATGACAGTTCAAGTTCTTCAGAGGTTTTCATGTCACTCAGCTCAGCACACTCAATAAAAGCATTTACATAAAGAAACCAGTCTCCCTTTAGAGCTAAGAGAGAAGGAGGTCTCAGAAGTCTGGGTTTTTAAAAGAAGAACTCACTCAAGGAGCCCATCAATCACCATGACTAGACTCCTTATGGATATGTCACAAGTCAGTAACAACTGAGAAATATCTTATTTTGTATCAGCTAAAAAACTAAGCAATAGATCATTCATGGGAAAAGAACTATCTTTGCTTTGAAAATTATAGCCCTCTGCAGTTTCACATTTCTCATTATCCTTGCGACTCTATCTAAACTTAGTAAAAATTCTAGTCTACAAAGTCACACATTAAAATGTGCAACAAATATTCTGTATTTATAGATTCATGTAACACACTCACTAAAGCTGCCAGAAATCTGTAAAAAAAAAGCCACCCCTTGTTAGAAGATTTGCATATATAGCAGTGGACTATTTAAGTTTGCAAAATCAGATCATTGTGTTGGTAAGTACTCGTGCACCCAGATCATGAACCAAAGTCTACATCTGGCTTAAAATAGACAGAGTTTTTCCCAGTTTATTTCTGTTAACTGAATATAGTGTTTGACTTCATGCAATATTTTTCACATGCTTTGCATGATCTCGAGCAAAAATATTTCCATGGCATCAATGCCAAAAGAGTTGACTTCTACAGGCAAAACTATAAATTGGAAACTCACAAGTGTCCATACTTTAAATTTATTTCAACAAGGCAGATAGGACACTGTAGAAAAACACAGCACACCTTCTTTTTCTAAATTATATATAATTACACACAGTCTTTTAAGGAATGTATTATAAATTTGTTAGGTAATTTATTTAGCTAATGTTAGTAATAAAGACTTGGATTAATCTCATGTACATACAATATAATTATGTTAAGCTCATCAGAATAATAGTTTTAAAGATCATTTTATAAGCAACAGTGTGGAAATTGCTACTAAGGACAGCAATAGGATTAACTAAATAGCAACAGATCAGACAAATAGAGAAAACCTCCACAGGACAAAGCAACAAGCTTGTGCTATTTGCTTCTGGAGACTTATCAGTGTGCTTCACTAATATCCAAGGCAGCAGAACTGTCACCTCTTTTGGAAGCTGAGACTGCAAGATCTAGTAATGTATTTTGTATGAGGAGAGGATCCCAAGCCTCACACTTTCTTCTCAGAACTGCACCAAGTTTGGGGGTGGGGGAGGTGAGAACTTTCAGGCAGGAATGTTCACCTAGGATTTTCAAGAGATAGATTAACACCCAGAATACCTGTGTAGTGCCAGCTTTTTTGAAGAAAAAAAATAGCTAAAGTATGTTACTGGTACTTATACAAATACACTAGATCAAGCAAGAATCATAAAGTTCACAAAATGAACTTATATAAAAACAAATACTGTCAAAAATTACTTTTGTATAAATTTTTCTACACATTACCTGTTCCTTGGACTCTGGTTCCAACATAAGCAAAGAGTGGACAAAAACAATGGCAACAGTCAAAGTTGTAACCAAGGCGAGATGAAGTACTATGAAGACAAAAGAAGATGCAGACAGTCACTGCCAATTTTCACTCAGGCATCAGCAACATCCTAAACTGCTCTGACACAGCCATGTCAGAACCTCTTTGTATTGTCTAGATGGATATTGAAAAAAGTTAAACTGATCTGTCTCTGGGATTATGCCAGGTCCTAAAAAATTCCCTATAGTACATGCATAGAAACAAGAAAATTACAAGTTTTGGGCTTTTTTAATTTTTTTTTTTAATTTCAGGAGAAATTTTTCTGCCAGAATTACTCAGACCACTTTTTAATTCCTAACTCCCAGGTACCGCCCCTCCTTCATCTTTTGTAAGTAACTTGTTTTGTTTGAAAGGCAAAGAGGAAAGAGAATAAACAAAAAGAAGCACCACAGTAAGTCAATAATGTTCTGTCAAGAGCAGTGAAAAACCTGTTACTACCTGAGATGCACAGGCACAATCCAGTTTTATACTGATTTTATTGTCTGTTGGGTCACAACTCTAAAGAAGAATAAAGGATTAATTCCCTTTCTCTTTGTCATAAAAAAGTGCTGAACTCTGCTTTAAATGAATATTCAGTAAGTTGGTGTTTGCTAGGGTGGTTCCTTTTGGGTGTGGGTTTTGGGTTTTTTTTCCTTTAAGAAACATAAAATATTCTAATTGTAGTTATTTTTAAATTTGAAAATATTCACATGCAAGATCTTATGATTATATTGAAATCCAACTAATATGAATGTAAGAGAAGAAAGCATGCCAAAACTTAACACACAAAAAGAAAAATCTCATTAGGATTAAAGAAATAATCAATTTGGTAATATACATACAAATTTACAGTAGTTCCTAGTCAAGTTGAAATTTAAAGCATTACAATTTTTTTTTCTCCTTTTCAGTTACCTATATTTTCATAACTCTCTAGATATTATGTTTTAGTTTCCTTGTCCCTGCCAATTCAAAATCTGAAGAATCCAATTGAGTTAAGTGTATGTATAAAGATTGCTCCTTCTATAAAACTGAATTCTAAACCGAGCAGTGGCTGATTAGAGAAAGACTCCAGTTTTCAGTGTGAGGATTTTTTTGTTGTTGTTGCCTTTTAAAATTTTTTTAAAATAGTAAAACCCCAAATACTGGTGGGTGTTTTTTGGCTAATGTTTCATATAACTGTCTGTCTTGAAGAAACATAAGTTGTTCAGTAGTGGCATTATGGGAAATTGAAGAGAATACTGTACTGGGTTCAGGCAAGGAGAGGAAGGAATGCAACAATATTCCTTCAAATTTTTAACAATGGGAAAGCCTGAAAGTGGTTTAAGGTTATACACACCAAGGTCATAACCAAATCTTTTCAGGTCATACATAACCCAAATACATGGCTTTTATTTCTAAGCTGTTTTGCAGATGTGATAGCCAGGCTGTTATGCATTCATAGAGAAATTAGTTTTCTGATGTATGACATTTTATTCAGAACATAATTTCATAGACTCCTTCTTTCAGTACGTAAGTAAGTTTCGAAGCAAAGTACAAACTTTTGTTGTTGTTTAATGCCTAATAAAAATTCAGACATTAAGTGAAATTTAGGAATTTTATGCGCACTTCATTTCTGTCACATGAGAAAGTCCAAAGTCAAAACTTATTGATCTACCCCTCTATGAAAGACTGGATGGCCAAGGGTAAGACAAAAAGTAGGGACACTTTCAATAAAATTACTGGAATATGTTTTTCTTTAGTATAGATAGTTGAAGTAAATAGAATTTAAATACAGGTAGTAAAGAATTTAAGCAGGTACATATGCACCATTTTCTAGCCTTCATAAAAACATCCTTACAAAGGTCCTGATTCTGTAATGCCTGTTGCACTAGGCACAGAAGAGTTCACCAAGACACAAAAGTTTTAATTTTACATGCAATGTCCAGCCCATGATTCTTGCAAGCTAACTGAGAAGCAGAATTGAAATGGGGCACCACTATGAAATACTGTAAGTATCTCTTGAAGGAAATGTGTGCACAGCACTTTAGCTACTATTGATCTTTTCTGTCCCACTTTTGTAAAAGAAGGGTATCAGGAACAGATACATTCTAGTAAAGCATTACAGCAAATACACTGGATCAGGCAGAGATTTTTCAAAGAAGACAGAAAGTCATGACAATAGTTTGACCTTATCACAGTGTATCTTTCTCAGTATAACTTTTTATACCTTTGTATTTTCAGTTTTTGCTTACTTGTTTGCTGGGGATTTTTAATTAAGTTCCAGCAACCTTCCACTAGCATGAAAGTTGCAGCATCTTCCATGCAATCTCAACAAGGATCATTTTTTTTAGGGTCTGTTTGTTGATTTTATTTCTTTCCTCTTGGGATTGAGTTTGGGTTTTTTTTGGGTTTTTCTTTTTTGGTTTTTTTTTTGTTTGTTTGTTTTTGGGTTTTTTTGTTGTTTTGTTTGTTTGCTTGTTTTTTGTTTTGTTTTGTTTTTGTTTCATTTGTTTAGTTTTTGGGATCTTGCTGAGGGAGAGTTATGGAGTGGTGATTGCTCTGCTTTGTTTTTCAAATGCAAAATTGTGTTCTGAAGCTTCAGGCCCAAACAGAAACTTATGAAGATTACTGACATTTTGCATCAGTTTCTCAAGCACCAACAGTGTTAAAACACCAGCTTACTGTGAGCTTTAACAAGCCAGGAACTAGAAGCAACCTCAGGCTCTGATTTAGCAGATATCTTGTGCAAGAGTATTTGACTTGGCCTTATCAAAACTCTGGTCTGTCACTAACATTTTACACAATGGAGTAGATCTCTTTAGCATCTCCTAATTTTTAATTGTTTTGTTTTCCAAGAAAGTAATGAAATGTCCCATATAAGTATCCAAATTAGCAACATTAGAATAAACCACAATGCCTCTGCACATGCTTGGGGGTATCTATATTCCCCTGATCTGACTCCCATGGTGATGTATGCTTACAGTTCCCACAGTGCAAGCTATGCCTTGAGACCCTCACACAAGGAAAGGAGAGTAAAGAGATAATGGCTTGCATTGGTCTAAACTGTAAAAACACATAATATCATTCCATCCACACAATATTCACAGGTATGATGTCTACACTGCACTCTATGCACAGAATGAAGAAGCAACATCCTAGACATCTAGTAAGGTCTGAACACAAATCAGCTTTTTTATTCCAGAAATATAAACACCAAACTATTCCTGAGTCTGGAGTGCTGACAAACAGGAGCACTGACTGAAGTTGAGACAGGTCTTTGTGAAGGTGCCAAAGAATTCTGGGGTCTTTTATGCCTAAAGATCTAGGATCTCATCAGATATAATTTGCCACCTCTTCTGACAATGCAGTGTTACGTTCTTCAATATACATAGAACCGTCCGAAATAGCTACAATTCTTTAAGACTAACAGTTGGACAGTACATTGATAGCACTTTTATTATACCCTTATCTAATCTAAAATCACAAAAGGGTTGAGTTTGGAAAAAAGTGTTTCTGAAATTACCTACTCCTAGGCTCATGTTCAAAGAAGTCTACACTACAGCTGGTTGCTTAGAGCCTGTCCAGTCAGGTTTTGACCTTCTCCAAGGGTAGACAATTTGCCAGCTTTCTAGAAAACTTGTTCCTGTGTTTAACCATTCTCTCTTTTCAAGCCAAATAATCCCAGGTCTCAGGCTCTCATCCTGTGTATGATGCTCAAAGAACCATATCTGTTGTCTTTTATTGGACCCAGTCCAGTATTTCATGCCTCCTATACCACAGAGTGCATTACTAGACATCACACTTCAGAAGTGGTCTCACCAATCTAGGAAGAGAGGCAGGAACACCTCCCAGCTTCCCACAAGCTACTGAAAATGCTTTTCCAAATACAGTTCAGGGTGCTGTTGGCCTCTTTTGCTACAAAGACACAAGACTGTCTCACTGTCAGCCCATTTCCCAGCATGACCCCCAGGTACTTTTCCAAAATTGTCTCCCAGGCAACTTGACCAACAGCCAGGTTGGGGCATGGGGTAATCCCCCCCGGTGCAGGACTTGGATAAACTTCACGAGTTTCCCATTTTCCAGTGCCCCTAGTATGTTGAAGTCCTTCTGAATAGGGGCATGAACTGGTATACCAATTACTCCTCACAGTTTTGGATCAGCAACCTGATATTCCTAAAGTGCAAAGTGGAAAACGAGCAACAAGGGAAAAAAAGGCAGTGTACCATTTGAGAACCTACTGTAAAAATTTTTTACATTCTGTGACTTTCACTGAATAGAAATTTGTAATTGAAAATATCAACTTCACACACCTTCTTTATCTTGTAACAGAAAATCTTTCCAAATATTTGCAATATAACACAGCAAAATTAGCAATCTTTCTCAGGGACATAAGCACCATTGCATGTAAGTTTAGAGAAGAACCGAATAGGGGGTTTTGCCTGTGATCCACAACATCCACATGACAAAACAGTGATACCCACACACTTTAATCAATTTCAGCTAAGTAGCTAGCCACATGACATCTAGAGTATGCATCTGTCCAAAGACCATCTGATCAAATATTGTTTCAACTTTATCACCAAAAGAGCTACAAACACATCAGGTGCTTAAACCAATATACTGACTATGCACTTCTAACAACTTTTTTCCTCCCAAGCCTAAAATATAGTTTGCTGTCTTTCCAAAGAATCAGAAATTCACTTCTTGAGAAAAATTAACGACCATGAGCTCACTAGAATAATCATCAGAGAGAATTCTCATTCAACCATGTTGCACATTTGGATAAGGTCTGATTGCACAAACTCTACTAAAAGTAATTTCTCTGATTCAAAAACAATAGCAAGATTGCTGTTAATCATTCTATTGTCTGAAACATCATTTGGTAACAATCAAGGGAAAAGACAAGAGCAGAAAAATTGGGGAAGGAGCAATGACATTTATTAAGCATATGTGGGTCACCAACAAGCAACTCTTTTTTTGATAGCACAAACATGTAACTCTGTGTAATCACACAAGACTGACAGAACAATATATGTTATTGGCAAATAAAATCTGAGTATTATGAGAAGATCCCATGCTTCTCAAAAATGCCACTCTTAAAAAAACCCAAAAAAATCAGTAAGAGTATAATGAGGAATGGTGCTGCTTTATTTAACAACAGAAATGGAAATAACACTTCTGTGGTGCTTGTCTAGTTGTCAACAGAAAACACTAAAAAAACTCACACCAAAACCATTTTTTTTTAAATTTAGGTCCAACTGAATTGAATTCTTTCTATATTTAAAAAATGCATAAATGTACTATGAAGAAAAATATTTAGGGTTGTTTTCTTCACATGAAATGCCCCATTTGATCGGATATTGCTTCAATATGTAATGAAATAAAATTAAATTTTAACCTTACAGGGCAAGGGGTAGGGTGGAGGTGGGAGAAATTTTACAAAAATACTAAAGGAAAGGAAAGAAATCAGGTGAGATAAGGACTCAGTGTTAATGCTCACATAAATATGGCAAAAAAGCTTGAGGCAAACTTAACTAAAAGATCTTTGTATCACAGCTTCTCACCTGGTGATTGTTTTCCCTGTTCATCATACTTCTGAAGAATTTCATTTCTGCTACTGATTTTATCAGCAACATATTATACTAAGACTCACCTTTAGTATTTCACTCCTCAAAGAGAAAGAAGTGGAAAGGTCTGCATTAGAGTAACCAAATTCTTATACAAAATGCAAAGTGACATAGAGAGAGCCTGAAATCAGAACAGATTACTTAATTCCAATAGGAATCTGTAATATTAATCCTGCTGGTATCCCCAACATTTTTTTTAATAAATACCTTCCAAGAAAAATTAATTCTGCTTTCTACCTGTCCCGTCAAATACGTAAGCATTTGATTTTTCTGACTAAGCTTTAGCTGCGTACTTTCTAATTGTTAAAAAAACCCCAAACGAACAAACCAAAAGATCCCAATTATGTAGTTCATAGCTTTTTATTTTTGACCACAGAGACACAAATACTTCAAAGTGTATTACTTATTTAAGGAAATAACTTCAAAATTGAGCAAGTAATTGATGGCATATAACATGTTAAAGAAGAGTCTGCTCATAACAGCAGTTCAGCAAACACCAGTTGTCTTTTGGGAATGAGGCTATATGTGTATTTGCCAAGACAAACCCACAGACATATTTACTCCTTCTGCACACTTGTATATCATAAAATATTCCAAAAACATTACAAACACTCCTCAAAACAACCAAGAGAGATTTCGGGAAGACTTTTCTCTCTTATGTCCAACCAGATATCTGACAAGTTTCAAATAATTAGGTAAATTTGTGTACCATTAAAAACCCCACACTGTTTTTTTATTTTACAACCTATTTAGAATCTTTAAAAAACCAAAACAATTAAAACATCCCAAGAACAAACAAAAAAAAAAAAAGGCCCAACCCACAAAACCACACCCCAAAAATATCCAGTCTTTCTAGGATCTTAGTAAATGAGATGAGTATCAAACTGTCCTTGAACCTTACAGAATGAAAATTATATGATTTGGTCTTTTCTGTGCAGTTCAATACTAATGATGTGCTAAAAATCAGATTCATCTTGATATTCTTTATTTTTGAAAGCATTTTCATAATGAGGTCAGGTAACCTTAAAGAGTGTCTTAAAATGCAGTTTAAATTTATATTGAACTGTCTGGAATATCAGGGATTCAACTCTGTATTTTATTTTGTTCTACTCAGGCACTGACTCTTAAAAGCGTGTATTTCTGTGTGCATGCATGCTGCAGAATCTTCATGTCTTACCAGTTTGTGTCAAGAGATCCTTTTAGTCTGCCTTTCTCCACACCTTTCCTAATTTCTCCCTTTCCCAAACTGAATTGACTTCTTAGATAACTTTGAATAGTGCTTCTTTAATTCCAGGATATAATGAAGGGAGGAAGCTGTCACCACTGACTGAAGTATCTTCAACCCCTCCAGTCCTTTCCCAGCAATAACATTCTGACTTTATTGAGATAATGAGAATACAGACAAGAGAAAGGTTTAGATAGTTGACTTACTGTCCATAGACATTTGATGAGAGATATCTTTGTAACTGACCTGAGAGCTTAGATTTGTTCTCTCATGTTTCAAAAAATGATATTATTAAAGCTTAAGTAATAACTTTTAAAATTGGAGGGCACCCACCAGGTTAGATATAATTTTAAGTTCACTAGCATCCTATTCTCACTTCTCCCTGAACTTTAGCACGATCTTGAGAGAGTAATTTAGTCTTAGTTAGCCTTGGTTCACTGCAAAATTACAATACTAATGCCAACCTCTCTTGACTATTCTAAGATTATACAGTTCATATGCAACATGGGGAGACTCCATAATGAATTTCATTATAAAAATGTAAAGTATTATTCAGATATTCCCTTGAAGCATCACTGAAAAATAGCTTTCTTAAATACCCTTTAGTATTTACTCCATAATAATCTTGATTACAGAAAAATTTATCATAACCCCACAAGAGTATTTCCGTGCAAGCAGATGACCTTTTTCTAAGTTCTGTATCAAAGAAAGTGGCCCCCAACATGACCAGGAATATAAACTAAGGGAAACAAAAGATAAACAAGGAAAAGACTTGTTTATTTGGGATAACAAAATCTTCAAACCACAAAAACGTTTCAGGATGCCTAAAAACTACTTTTTTTCCATATGTTTGTTTACAAATGAAAACATACACCAATTAGAAGTGCTTAGCAAAGATAAAGGCCAGCATACATGTGATTTTCCACTGGCAAAGTACATTAGTAGCATCTTCCACCTGCAGGAGGTCAGAAACAGAAAAAGCAAAGACATCGTTTGACATAAGTTAAAACAATTTAGAAACTAGAAGCACAAGCTATTCTTTTGAGATATTCCAAGAGCAAAAGCCATCCTCTAGAATACTGAGATTTTAATTTGGGCTTTTAAAGTAACCAATTGTTTGCTTCTCCCATTTGCAATAGCTCTAAGTCCAAGCCTGGCACTTCCTTTTACTTAAGGTTGAAGAATCGTGTTTGGTGATAACACACAATGTTTGACACTCACAGTTTTGTGACTGTGCAAAGATGAAGCCTTTAATCTTTGAAGCCTTTGCTCTGTCACAAAGCTATACTGAGACAGTAGAAAGAAAAGGAGACAAAAAAAAAAAAAAGAGGAAAAGAAAAAGAAACAGAAGGAAAACATGGAAAAGAGTAAGGAAAGATGGAAATGGATTGGCAGAACAACAACAGAATGAGGAAGGAAATTTCAATGCAACAGAGATAAAAGGAGAGAAAATAGTCCTGTCATCATTGTGGGAACCTGTCAGCCAGAGATCAGAAACACTTCTTGTTCTGGCAGCCAAAGATTACAACCACAAAAAAGCAAGCATTTAAGTATGAACTTCAGCACAACAAAATGTAGGGGGATGCTCTATTCAAAACAATCTTTTTCTTAAAAAAGTTTGTAAACATGAACAGCTAGATTTATGAATAAGTGAGAGTTTATTTCAAGTAAATATATTAAAATGAAAATATATCAGTGATTAATTCTTGAACTACATTTTAAAGATTAATATCTTGTTGTTTAGAACTCTGAAGTTTAATTAAATATCCTGATGAGTTTTACGTTACTTTCTAAATGTTGAGGTAATAAACCACACTAGTTTTAAAAAGTTAAATGTATAAACAAAATAGATTGGTTGTCCACTGGATCCAGAAAATAAAATAGTTCCCTTTAATGTCTGGAAGAAAGGCTTCAAAGACCATTATTTCAATCCTTTGAATTGTGACATAGCTGCTATCTGAGCAACGTAATACTGAAAGCTAGATTAACTTGTATAAACTGATTCAGCATCTTCTAACTAATGTAAGGAAAACACTGAAGGGATTAAATCCTTTCTACATAAAATTCTTTTCTTTACCAACTATGCTTTAAAAAAGAAAAAAATCATCTACTCAGTAAAAGAAGAGATCTATGTATACACAACTAAATAATCAAAGGAGAATGAAGTGAGTTACACCAAGCTTTAAACATCAGCTGGAAAAGACAATAGCATGTCTCAAGCAGAAACAATAACCCAGTTGGGATATGTTTTACTCTGTATTGGAAATAATTTTAGTTAACCAGTATATCTAATCCATCTGTATAATGAATAACTGATAGCATATAAATGGAAATCGAGTGGACATGTTGATAAAATAAATAAGAACTAGAACATCTATAATGTTTTGTCCATTTTTGAAAAGATGACAGTGAAGTTGCTTTTGATCAAACTGAAAATGTAAATTCCCCTTGAGCTCCCTGGAGAAGGCAAAAGAAACTCCTTATCATTCAATCCATCACGCTGTGTTCATAAGTATCTATTGAAAAATTAAAATGTTAACTGTTAAAAAATATCCATCAGCAGAAGGTTAATATCTTCCTTCATCGATATTTCTCAATTTAATTGTAAACTAAAAGTCTTATTAGGCATACCCAGCAGTAAACTGATAATGCCACCTAAATGCTCAACAGATGTCTCTAACTGGAAACATAAAATTTTAATAGTCACTTTCTTCAGTATTTAAAGACTATATTGTTATCAACATATTTTTCATAAAGGAAGTCATGCACTTCTGTCAGTTATATTTATTACACCAAGGAACACTTTATTACAATAATGCAGATATCTTCATTCCACAAACCCCAAAGGTACTTAAAGCAAGGATTTTATTACTTGTGCCTGAGGCCAAACAAAGCTATAAACCTGCTACATTCTAATTCAAATACTGCTGGTGGGGCTTGCATTTTTGTTCCATAAATTACAATACAATGTAATTAAAAATACACAGAAGTGGTAACCATAGAAACGGTCTTACCAATTCACAAAATTTTAGGACAAATGAAAAGAAAACCCCTGATTTATGAACAATTCCTTTTACTCTGGACTAACTTATTTCCTCTCAAAAGGAATATATGTTAAAATTATTCCAGCAGTATGGGATACTGATGGCCCTTGAAGTGCTACTAAGAGCTGCTCACACTATTTACCATTATAACACCTATTCTATTCCTGTCTCACAAGGTGCACCATCAGTTGCATCAGCTCCGTGTTTTGAACAGGCTAACACTGACCAAGTGTTTCATCCAGTAGTGAATGAAATATTCAGACATTAAATGCAAAACAATTGATGTCTGTTGTGATATTGCCTTGTTTAAAATGAGAGCACAGGCAGCACTTGGAAAGCCTCCCAAGAAGTATCACAAGAACAGGAAGCTCTCCAGTACATTGTGATACTTGAAGCTATAAGAATTTTAAATCATAAACAGTGGAATTCCCAGAGTATTACATAAAGCACACAAGTTCTTATATCTAAAAAGACTTTATATTTTTCTTGAGAGTTCTGTTTGAGTTGTGTAGTATTTTGTAGCACTTATAAGTCAAAAAATCTATAGTTTGCTTTACTAGCATTTTACTTCTAGAAGTATTTTAGTATTTGTTTTTGAAAATATTTGAAAATATTTCTGAAAAATCTAATAATTTAATATTTTCTTGGTAAGGCACCAGAGGGTCACAGCTAGGTTGAACTTTTCTGCATATTCCACAGACATGTAAAATGGTAGTCTGAGACTCATCAGGGCTTTATTAAATGTACAGTGCTTGACTGGAGTTATAGAGTGTTACCCTGACTTTTCCACGGCTGTCATAGAGATACCTGTTGTTCTTCCTGTAACTTATCAGGATGCCTAGATTGTTTTATAAACTTTCCTTGTCATGTTCACCATTTCCAAAAGAATAGAAAAAGGGGAAATGGTTGCGTTGGTCAAGGAGGACTTCCCTGACATGTTTTCTGTTACTAAAGCAACTGGCAATGGACAAAAGAAGGGATGCAGAGGACAAGTACTATTCTGAGTGTTTTATGAAGTTTTAATGTAGAAAGAGAGAAACCAAATGCCCAGAGGGCATAAATCAATGTTTATTTCTGAATGCAGAAGTATTTTACTTTGAGTAAAGTACCAGGTTTGCATGTGCTCTCAGAACAAGCAAACATAGACAAGTTTCTAGCACTTAGCTTTTTTCCATAGCAGGAATTATCCTTCATTCATGTGTTCCAACTCAGTGTTCCTGGACCTTTAAAATGCAGACTACAATAGAATCAACAACTATTAATAAGAAACATCAAACAACCCAAGATTATCCATTTCCAAACATTAAACATGTCCTCAAAAGGGAATTTGACTTAGATTCAGCATATTAAAAACAAAAATCAACATGAAAGAGAGAATGTACCAGCTGTCAGCTAGAAGTTGTGCCAACTCTCTAAAGAAAATGTGCAGCAATACTATTCATAAACACAAATGCTTAAAGTTGCAGAACAAGAGCTGACAAGTCCCAAGAAGCAACATGCATACGTATGTGCAAAAATTCCCTTCTCCAGCTCTCCAAAGTAGATTCAATGAGTTCATACAGTACAGCAGGGCCAGAGTAAGCAACAATGTGGTTTTCTTTAAAGCATATAATAAGGAAGCATATAGAATCTGGAATTCAAACTAGACAGAAAAATAACATTCCACAGCATACTCTCAAGTCTTTATCCCTGGTATCAACCAGATAATCTATTTTTCTGGAGCACAAGTCTCCTCTAGCTCATGTGCCCAGGTTTCTTTCTGAGAGAAACATGAGCACAGGTAACTATGAGTAAGCCATGCCTAGTTTTATTTCTTCATGGAGCTGGAAAACAGCTAATTCTACTAACTCCAGAGCTGAGGAGTTTGGTCATCAGTGCCACAATTCAGGTATTAAATAGAAACTTCAGCTTAAACTTAATTTCTAAATTCCCCTTCAGACACAGAACAGGCGCCAAGTAAAGAATGTTACATGCAGTATGTTAGGGATACTCTAACAATTTATTATAGAATAGCAAGGTAAAAATTATTCTTTCTGTTTTCTATTCTTGGCTTGGCAAAGCCCAGCAGCTAACAAATACTCCTAGATTTTGATCCTATGGTTTCTCATGTTAGTAATGCTGATAAGATTGCTAGTAGACCCTTTTGATGAGTCTGACAGAACTGTTCTTTGTGGCCTATGATTTTCTCTTCTGTTTCCTGATTGTTGACCACCACTACTGTATATTAGAACATCAGGGATTACTTCCAGAGGTGGAAGTAGTTCAGCAGTTGCTTAAATTCCCATTTTATTTTTCTTAGCTATAACTGCACCCAGTTCCATACATTTTTTCCAGCATATTCATTATTTTGTGCCAACATTATACGAAGATATATGCTAAGAGTAAAAATTTCTTTTAGGTAACATGCCCTCATATGTAATGAGATTTTTATGAACATATCTCTAGTTCTGAACCTAATATAGACACTAAGTCAAGGAAAGGGAAAGGGAAAGGGAAAGGAAAGAGTTTATAAAATTAAGACTGTCTTGTTAGCATTTGAAAACATTTCTAATTATGTTGAACATTTTGAAAACATCAAAACTGTTGTTTTGGTTAAAAACCACCAAACATAAAGAAGAGCAATGTCTTGTCCATTCCCTTTTTAACTTTTTGTAAAATAATTTCTGATTAAATATAAACAATTAAGAAGTATTTAGAAAAAATAAAGCAGGTAGATCACAGTAAATCACTGTTCTAAGGCTAAAATTATTGTAAGTACTTGCATAGAAAAGTATCATTACAAATATCATAATTCTCACCTTCCCTGGCTTCTAACTGCAGTATGGAAAACAATTTCATAGAAAAAAGCCAGACAGTAATAATATTCTCATAACAATTTCAAGTCTATTCAAGATTTTTGTTTGTTGGGTTTTTTTAGTTTTATATTTTTAATAGCTTCCTTTTTTTTCTACAGACTCTCAAGGAGTCATTAATTCAGGCTTATAACTGACTTTTTCATTGGGCCTTCCCCGCAGCTTCATTATTTAACTATTCACAGTTACAATCTAGCAAGCTGAGTACAGCATTAACTCATTACTGGCCAGCAGCTCACAGTAGGCTACTGCCCACTGTCACAAATGTATATTATCATCTTTGTTGGTGTTCTGGTGCATTTAAGAGCAAATGCTGTTAACTTAGTAACAAAACCAGGTATTATGTGCTCCTATGACTCTGCTGTGCTTGCCTTTCAAATGCAAGAATTGTATTACCTACAGTTTATCAATCAAGAGAAAAGAGAATTGCAGCTGCTGACAACACCATTTTGCTATTTGACCCTTTGGATATGACAGTGGCACATTTTGATGGTCTACTGCTCTGCAGCTAACAAGCAGGAAAGCATCACTACAACCAAATTCAACAATGTTGTGAAATGTAACAAAAATTGACATTTGTGCTTATTTCCAGATATTTTTAAAAATTATATTTATACTGCTTTTTGACAATAGTTGTTAAGTAAACTTATGTTCTTACCATTTGTTGCATTAGGACATGCACTACCCCTATGTGCTATCTTTTAACTGTCTTGGGATTTTCCTCTTTAGGAAGAACTATATATTTCACAGCTGACACAAATTTACGCTGGCATCCTGGCATAGAATAAAGGGAGCATCAACCTCATCCAAAAATTTGATTTGGAATACTAGAAGTTACTTCTTCCTATATGAAATAGTGTGCCCTGTTGTTTTACTATTCAGTTCAAATGTTGTGTAGCTCTGACTCCACAGAGAGATGATGTATGTCTAAGTCCGTGTTGAGATTTAGGTATTTAAGAGCCAAAAGAAACAGTATCTGTGTCTATATATCTGCATTTTGATTTTTAGTATTGCCCAAAGGCCTGCAAAAAACAGAGACTCTATAAACACGCAAATACACAGTAAAACTTTTCTGAGAATCCTTACTGATTACACTGAAGAAAGTTCTTTCTGTTCACTGCAGTGTACCTCATCTGTATATTACACAATAAATGAGATTTAATGAAGGCAAGCAATCAGAAAGGACAATGTCCTCTTTCACTATGTTAGCTATCAGTTTGGAATTTCCAATGGCCCAACTTTTTTTTCCTTGTAAGATTTTGTTTCTAGGATCTTCCTGTGACAGTACCTGGCCCAAACTTTGGCTGCCATAGCTTAAGAAGAGTGAATCACGTTTCTCTTCTAGGGTGTGTTCTCCGGTGAATTTCCAGATACAAGCAAGAATAAAGTAAATAACAGGATCCCCCAAACAAACCATGATCCACAGACATTTTTGCTGTCTCTTGTTTGTCCAAAATGCCATTCAAAACACAACAAATTTCAGTTTTTCTCCTGAAATTTACTTCTGAAGAGACTCTGCATGATTTGATTCTCATTTAATTCACACCAGCTGACTGCCACAAATGAGCAAGTGCCTGATCCTCAACCTCCTGCCCCACAAAGCGCAATCCTTCTTTCTAAAGTATGTTTCATACAATACCAGAGTAGGTTACCTCTGCCATGTAACCTTTTTCACTGTCTATTAGTTTAGAATATCATCATCAAAAATATCTCTTACTAACATTCCACATATCATCCTAAACATACAAGTTAACTAAAGAAACCACTTCAACAATTACCATCAATCAGCATATCAGGCTTGAGAATTAGGCTTCATGAGACAGATTAAATTTTCATCAAGGCACACTCAATTTTATGTTCTTTTGTGGTTTATTTTGTTACTTTGGTTTTTTTCTTAAAAAGCTGTTTTAGCAGCAAGATAAAAAAAAATTAATAAAAACAACTCCTTTATGATTGAGGTATTAATTTTAAAAGGACCCTTGCATAGAGATGCAATTTTTCCATTTCAAATGTTTTAGCAATGATAAAATGAAACTTAATAATCCTTGAGTTATGAAGGTTTCAGTAGTCGGCAGAGCTACTAGCTCCACATTACCTGTATGGATTTAGATCAGAGAATTTCACAGAGTAAAATAGTTTCAGCTGAGATTTCAGCACCTAGTCTGCCCCCAAGTCACTCCCAAACAGCTCAACAAGCAATATCATTCTATGATACAGTTATGGTTTTAAAATAATGCAGTTCCTTTAGGCCAGGAATGTATCACAGGTTTTGGTTAAAGTGGTTTTGGCATTTGATTTATAAAGCTACACTGACTAGTTTGAGACTCTTTGAGAGTAAAAACATCCTAAGAGAGTGAAACAGTGCCCTTTTGAATTTATGAAACTAAACAGCAGGAAAGAAAGATCTTAGACTTTTCATTATTGTTATTTAGGAATAAAATTGAGATCAAAATAGACACAGGTGCCTGCGGGGTTGTTAATTCAATAAACTACATCATTCTTTTGGCACATTCTCTTAATAGGAAGATAGAAAAGCAAGTTTAAAAGAAAAGTTAATTCTGAGAAAAAGCCATATGGAAAAGGAATCTTTGAAATAACTCTCAGTCTTTCCAGGTCAATGCTCAATTAAGAGATTTCTCTTTTGGTCCCCTTTTGCCAATGATCTAGTCAGTGAAGAAGAGTAAAAAAAAGAGAGTAAAAACTTGAAGATTTTCTATGCAAAAATGTACCTACTTAGGAAAAGAGAGAATTTTTTTTTCCCCAGAAGCTTGAAAATCCATGGGGTTATCCTTCTGCTAAATTGATGTTGACAAACTCATCATTAACATGCTCAGGCTCATTTTCTCCGGTTTCAGGAGGCCCTTGAGAAGGGAGTTAGGTAGCATCGCTCTGGCCAATGGCTTCTGAGGAGGTGAAGTTGCCATCAGGACAAGATGTTTAACAGGCGCTGCAGAGAAGCTGTAACTCCACAATGGTATCTATGTCTCAAAAGGCCTTAGGTCATCCATGAGTTAAGAGTGACATACTCTTGCTAGAAGGCAAAACTTATCCCCTCACTGCACGATACAATAAAAATTCAAGAGATTAAAAAGCATCAGGTTTTGCTTCTTACTCTGTTGGAGCAGTAGGCAGCTGACCTATGTACCAGCAGATCTGAAATCACTACTTATATTGAAGAGAACAAGACTTTATTCCAGCCAATGGAAACTCTTTTAACAACTTTTTTTCATATGACAAATAGGATTTAGAAGGCTACTTTTCTTCTTTTGAGAGAATTCTAATACCTTTTGGGTTCAAAGTGACATCTCTTGTCTTAGAAAAGGTTAGCATATTTCTTGAAAGAATCCTCTCTTCCATTGCTCTGTGATTCATGCAATTCCTTTCAGAATGTGAGTATAAAGTAGATAGTAAATTATCTTGTCTCTATTACTTTAATATATCTTCCAATAAGGTAAAATGAAGCCCCCTAGAATAATTTAAGTATGAGTACATAGTTGTGGAATAATTTTCAGAGAGATTAATTATGAACCTTGTTCATAGTGAATGCAGTCAAGGAATAAAGTCAAAGGTAATGGTACCATTTTCTTCTTCTCTTACTATATAAAAAGAGATTTTCTGTGTATCTATTTACTAATTATAAACAGTAAGCCATCACACTCAGGTTGTTGTGTTTAGTTTCTGACAGTAAAGTCTCAGTTAAAACAAAACTGATTCTGATCCAGTGTAAGCAAATGCAACCACTCTGCACAGACTGAAATACCCTGACTTGGTTTCATAAAAATGGTGACTGAGTCCTTGCTGTGAACCTATGGACTTAGGGGTTTAGTAGGCACCACAGTGCCATAGATATGTCACAAACTGGCTTATTGATTCTAGGGACTGGACTCTTGAGTCCCTGGGTGCAAGAAAGTCACCTCTGTAGTACCCAGGAGTCTCTCATCTTGGAGGGTCTTGGGTCTGCAAGTCTCCCTAAACACAACAGGAGCTTGGGGTCCCTTTGTCAATTTAGGTTCAACATTTTCAGAACACAGATTTGACTTTTTCCCAAATATACTTTTTCTAAACTTTTCTAAACTTCATTGTGTTTGAACATATTTCAATTCCCTCTGGAAAAGCTTTGACTACAAGTCTAATATTTTTTCCAGATTTCTTGGAAAACAAGCCACTCTAAATGTCAATATTGTTTTATTCTTTTTAATTAAAAAATATTTTTCATTTTTTGTCAAAAGAATTCACAAGTTATCTGACTTTTACTCATTTGGAAGAAGTGAATTCCACTTTCTTACTGCTGAAAAATGCTAGCAGGTTTTTTTCTTGTTTTGTCCTTTTTTCTTTTGTTGTGATAAATATATTTTTCCCCATTGGATGGGATCAACCCAGATCTCCTACATACAGTTTAATGTTATTCAAAATTACCAAATTCCCCTTCTTTGCGGCTCTTTAAAGAGAAGATGCTTTCTCCATAGGTGCTCCCTCCATACTTACATTGACCCTCCACGGGTTAATATAAGTCACAGCACCAAGTTAACAGAATTTCTAGCTGCTCATATATTTACTATCACTACTTCCAGTGTGTGATCTGGAATACATTACTCTGCACTGCTTTCCATGTAGCTGTGAGATTCCTCTCTTTTCTTTCTTGCCAATTGATAAACAATGACATGCAGCAGCCACACATTTTAATTGCCACCATAAACCATCATTTTTTCTCCACACAGGTGCAATACAGCTCTAATCCAAAAGAAGTCTTCTTTCTTTCTCAAAATCCTAGTGATATGAGGAATTCTTGCTGTTTATTGTGTATTCCTGAGCAGTATTCCATGTGGACTACTTAATGCGTGCCATTAGGATGCATGACATTTAAAGACATTCCTGGCAAAACACCTTCTAAGAAAATATCCTGTTTAAAAAAAACTTTATGTTATGACACAAATTTCTATTTTAGATGTTATCAGGAATGAGAACTTCCTAATTTATATATTCCATCATTGCAGAAAAAATGTTCTTCATCACAATTTAAGGAGTGGATTATGAGATCACAAGAACCCAGTAATGGAGTCCTTTATGGTACCATACACAGAAAGTCCTCTACAATATAAGGATAACACAGCGATTCTGATAAAGTTTAATGTCAAATGTTTAATGTAAAGTTAAATGTAAAATTGAAATCTGAAAATTGATTCAGATTTTGGAATATTTTTTTAATTCAGACTCTATAACATTTCAGCTAGAAACATCATTTTACTGAGATCAATTGAAGTGGAAGTGCACTGGAGAAAGTATTACTTTTGGAGCTTTACAGGCACACGTTTTCCATGGCTTTAGCTTGTTCATGCAGTTCTGGAGCCAACGGACTGCACTTGTGGTACTGATCTATTTTTCTATACTTTCTCAGCCAACAGAAATAAATCTCCCTACAGTTCCAAGCAAACTAGAGCCCAAATTTAAAGATGAGAATGCCCTGAAAACCTTTTTAGACCTAAATCCCAAAAGGCAGGGATTTGCATATTAGTCAAGCAGCAACAGTTTTAATCCCAGCACTGCCACCTACTGAAAAGATCATTATAATAATGTGCCTTTTTTTTTTCCTGAGAGATGCACTTTAATACATAGATAAATTGTTATCTCAAGAATTGGGTATCTGGATAAATGGAGTCTCTAACCCAATAACCTATACATCTGGCAAGATGATCAAATGACCTTAAAATATATATAAATCCAATTACAGGAATGGTGACATTTCAGCAGTAGTGAACAGAAAAATACCAATTCACTGTGCCTAGGCCTGACTTTCTCCAATTAAAAGCAAATAAATCCCATCTGAACTAAATAATGACAGAATCAAATGCTGTTTCAAGTTAGTAAGACTTGATATTAATCAATTAATTGCCAAAAAAAGCACTCAAATTAATAAATCAATGTTCCAAACTCTGGAGGGATGAATGCAAATTGTAGCTGAACAATACTCCATGGGGGAAAAATAGTTCCTATTTTCTTAAATAAGAACATCTCAACAATAATTTATGAGTAAATCAAGTTTGATCACTCATGGACAGCTTCACCCCTGGTGTACCTGCCAGTTTCCCACAGGATGCTTAGGGTACCTGCCAGTTGCCCACATATTAATGGCTGATGACTCACCATAGACACCTTGTTCCCTTGCTGTATCTGCTCCTGCATGAAACAGCTCAATTTGATGTTGCTGAACAGGTTAGGCCACACCCCAGATTAATGCACCAGATGGTTTAATGATACTCAACTTCCAAAATTTCTTCTTGAGGAAATGAGTCTCAATTTCCATTGTAAAAATATGGGTAGCCAAGTGCTGGCAACAGAGGCGGAAAAGTGGCTTGTTCTGTGTGGATTGAAACAAGCATTATACAGACAATACCTGAGATAATTTTGTTATTTTTACCTAAACCCAGGAGTGTGGCAGGGCACTGATGGCTCCCAGGGCCTGGAGCACTCTAGGACTGGGGTGGTCCCTATGTAGTTCACCAGGAGCAGGCAGAGGACAGAAAGCAGGAAAAGCTTTAGTCCCAGGCATAAGACACCTCCCTGGTGACAGGAATGTGCCAAGGCAGGGCCAAGATGCTGACCTGCAGGTAGGCCTGGTTGGCAGGGTCCACGGCCAGGCAAGCTCAGGCTGTGGGGAGCTGGAGACGAGCCCTGTTGGGGCACTGCTGGGGCAGGAGCTGATGGCCCTAGGGCTGAGAGGGGGTCCTGAGCCATGGTATCTTAGGTTACATTGTGAGATATAACCAAAAATATGTACCCTCTCAGCATCTCCATAGGCTGATAAAACCAGGTGGGGCAGTGTTCTTTGTCTCATCCATGACACATCCCTGATAACTCCCTCTGGGGATTTCTTCTGCTAATGGGCCATCAAGTCTCACTGCATGACTCACAAAGCTACATCATCCCATTGTGAGATGCTCTGCCCAGGGGGAAGAGCCAAGCATTCCTAACTGGATATAATATGAGATTTGGAACACCACTGGATTCCCAGAGGAAGACCAGACCCTTCTGCACCACCTTGGACCTTCAGAGGACGACCTGACCCTTCTACAGGATCACTGCTTCAACAGAACCACATCTGTCACTTCAAAAGGACTGCAGCCACCAGTTAATCAGACTGCTACCACCATCCTCACCAAAAGGGTGTCAGGCTGTATTCTGACTGTGTGAGTTTAAGCCAGTGTTTCTGTATTACTGCCTTTATCTTAATTGTCTTATTAAATTGTAATTCTGACTTGGGGTCTCCCACTGGTTTATTTTCAAACTAGTACACATGGGTAGCTGGGGAAGGTCCCAAAGGGTGAGCAGGGACAGGTGGCGCTGGCAGTGGTTCAGTGCCATGGGAGGATGTTATGTTGGCTTCTAGTACGCCCATCTTCCTTTGGAAGTGTTTATATTCACTGTGTTTTCAGACCACCAAACTCACAGACTATAACCTAAAAAGTTGTAACCCCTCCTCAAAACTCTATGAAATTGTTTAAAGATACGTTCTTTCATATCCTCCCCCCCCACCAGCTCAAACTAAAAATTGAAATGTTACAACTAAATCTACGGCACAAAAAAATTATCTCCAATTATGCATAATTTCTTTTTCTACTGTTTTCTGTCAGTCATTGGAAGCCAAAAGCACTGCAGCTGGCCAGATGGATCCTTGGTTGCCCTCAGCCAGGTCTGGACAAGCTGCAGCACACAATGACCATATCTCAAGAAGAGCTGCATCTTGCAAGGAGATGCAGAGCACACCAGAGGGAAACGAGAGGAAAGGGGCAGGCTAGCTGGCCCAAAACAAATTCAATAACATATTTTGATGGGTCAGAGAAAGAAACCTGTTCTTAGGAAGTAATGCTCACTTGCCACTGGCATAGTTAGAAGGGAATTGCTCATGCTAGCTATATTTTCAACAGTTGGTAGGACTGGTGAGTCATTTACAGAGAATGAGAGGATCTAGCATAAATGGAAAGGCTGTTAGAAAAAAAAAGTGGGTACAAAGCCCTTGACATAAATAGAAGCAAGAAAAGAAAAATAAGGAAGTGCTCAGAATTCTGCCCAGCCCATGCATTTTTGAGACAAACACACAAAATCTCACATCTGTCACCTTTACTTTCAGAATTTATTTTCTTCTTCCAACTTGGAAATCATTTGTAAAAGCTATATTCCTTTTGCCACGGGACTCCACTGTCACATCAGACTGTGACATTTCTATGATTCTCCATCTTACCAGGTACTGTATTTGCAGGGTGCCCCATGGTAAGAAGGAATGATGAATTTGACTCCATGTTCTCAGAAGGCTAATTTCTTATTTTATGATACTATATTATATAAAAGAATACTATACTAAATTATACTAAAGAATACAGAAAGGATACTTACAGGAGGCTAAAACATCATAATGAAAACTCATTACTCTTTCTAGAGCCCCGACACAACTTGGCTATAATTGGCCTATGAGTCAAAATAATTCACAGCAGAAACCAATGAAACAATCACTTGTTGAATAAACAATCTCCAAACACATTCCACATGTTAGCACAACACAGGAGAAGCAAATGAGATAAGATTGTTTTTCTTTTTCTCAGAGGCTTCTCAGCTTTCCAGGAGAAAATCCTAAGCAAAAAGATTTTTCAGAAAATATAAATATAACAACCAGGTATTTTTTGTATTGTATAATATCACAGCTTCTTTCCCTCTCTTTCTGTATACCTGCTTCTTGCTGCAAACTGACCAGATGCATTACAGGCCCTAAAATCCCATTTATTTGTTCCCTTGTTCACTCTGGATTTCTTTTTTTTCTTTCTCCACATTTTGTTTCAACTTTTTCCCCAAGTCTCTCACTCTGTAAATCCTTTTTTTCTACTTTGGACAAAATTCTAGCCTCTAACTCTTGTTCCAGTGTTTCAAGACTGGTTCCACATTTTACATCTAATTTCTCTCCCCCATACTCTATCTATTATTACACTAAATCATTTTCAGCCCTAGCAGCACCTTCCAAAAGGATCCCTGCTTTCATTCAAGCCTGTTCTCTTGCCTCCCATGTCCTTCAATTTGTCATTTCATATCACTTCTTGTCTCTTCTGTCATATGGTTATTCCCATTTCTTCACAATTGCCTGACTTTAAGGTGCTAGAAAGATTCATGACGGTAAAAAAAGCAGTGAAGAAAGCATATCATTGTTTCTATTGTCAGATTAGTTGGTGCTGAAGCGTCAAGATGCTGTCCAAATGTCACAGAGTATAATCATAAATTTTCTCTCCTCTCAACAAACCTCGAAGAATTAGTACTAGGGATGCCAGCTCCATATCTTTATCTCTTCACCTATTACTTGTTTCTAAGCAGATTTGAAGGGTATTCTGCATTCAGGACTTTGTAGAAATATAGCAGAGGCTCAGCCAGCCCCTAGATTATAAACCTTTGCTATGAACACAAATGAGTACCGATAGCCAGGGGAAAAAATACCGTATCAAAAGAAAGTGACCCTAAAAAGTTTGAGTGGTGTCTTCTCAATATTTTCTGTGAAGGGAAAGGCTCAGGTAGAATCAAAAGTACACTGTGTGCCAATACCTGCCTCTGTGGCTCATATCCCATGCAGGATTTGAGTGCCTGTGACCACTGGGCCACCTCTTAAGGATTAAGGAATGGTTGTCTCCATCTGATGAAGTGGGACAAGAGAATTTCTGAAAACAAGCTTGTTTACAAAATGACATAGCATTTACACGAGTTTTCAAGGTGAAGACCAAACACAAGAGAAGTGGCATAGTAACGAGCAAGGATTCTGGGAGACAGCACAATAAAAAAGTTCTTCCACATTCCCTAAAAAACATCACTACTGGGAACATATCCAAAGTGCTGAGACACAGATTTCTCCAGCATAAGGAAAAAAAACCAACAAAACAGAGAAAAAACCCACAAAACAAAACAAAACAAACAAACAAACAAAAAAAAACATTAAAACAAAAAAACTAAAACAAACAAACAAAAACCAACCAAAAAAAACACACAACAAACCAGAGAACTTAGAAATTGTGAGCAGTTGCTGGGTAACAGAACATGGTGGGATAGTTCACATTGTAGTGCATGGGTGGGAACAGATTCTTTAAGAGGCACAGGTTGGGAATGACAGGAAGACAAGCTGTGCTCTATTCAAAAGAACAACTTGAATGTGTGGAGCTTTGCCATGAGGTGGCTCACAAGCTAGCTGAGGGTTTACAGGTCTGGATCAGAGGGAGGCTGGTGAGGAAGCTGTTGTGATGATTAAGGGGTAAAATAAGATGCAGTCTTCTTTAGCTGACTGAAAGTAGCCTTGCAATCAGGAAAAAGATTAAAAATATTGATTTGACATGGAATTAGGAATCCTAAAACTCTGCTGCAATTGAAACTGGCAGGCAACAATCAAAACCTCTATTAGTACACTGATGGGAAAACTAGAGGTGTCTTGTTATAAGGGTCTGCAGTGTTCAAAGCTTTGTCTGCTAAGACCTTTTACTGATAAGGTATGTCCTCTGGCTTTTCAGAAGAGTCTGCAAGACTGAGGTACTGTCTGCAGTAGGAAGGTATTAGTTAATGATCAATCAAGTGAATAAATTTGTTTTACAACAGTTCATGAGAGAGACCATATGAGATAACCTGTTGGTGAGGCAACTTAGCCAAAATCACCTTTCAAAACCTGGGTGATCTAGAGAGGACCTTTGTGACTGGAGAGTGGAAAGTGTCACATTGTTATTCAAAGATCAAGAAAGAGAATTTGGGACATTAGAGGCTGGTCAGCCTCACTGCAGTCTCCTGGAAGATTATGCAGAAATCTGCATATCAAAGTCATTCATAGACATATGAATGATAAGACGATTGGGAAAACCCACAATGGATTTACAAAGGTAAAATCACATCAAACTGATTTCCTTCTCTGATAAATGAATTAGTGGTCAGGGCATATTATTTGTCTTGACTTTCTCATGATTTTTGCATGGTTTACAATCATATCTTTGTAGCCCTCCTAACGAGATGTGAACTGGATGCATAGACTATAAGATGTTCATAAAACTGATTGGACTACAGGGTGCATGGAAAACTGGTTGGATTACAAAGATCCAAGGGTAATGGGTTGCAGTTTGAAATTCACTTTGCCAGATGGTTACTAGAGGCTTTCCTCACAGGTAGGTACTGCGACTGTTACCATTTCATATCTTCACTAGCTACCTGGATTACATAAAAAAACACACTCTCATCAAGTCTGTGGATAACACCAAATGTAGAGGAAGAAGATAAGATGCCTAACAACAGGGCATCTTTAGTGAGGCTTTAACTGACGGGGTCTGATGATAATTCAGGAAGTTCAACAAAAACAATTAGAAATTCCAAAATCTGGAATGAAATAACCATGTGCAGCAGTATTGTCTGGGACTCACTGGATAGAAAGATTTTGAAGAAAAAAAAGAAAAAAAAAGAGATCCTGAGGTTAAAAGTTTGAACACCAATCAATAGTGCAGCTTTGAAGCAGTAAATGTTTATTGAAGAGTGGAATATATTAGCAAGAACATAGCCAGCAGATCGAAATCCTCTGTATTTGGCATTTGTGACCACATTTAAAGTCTCTTGCCCAGCTTTGGTTTCCCAGTACAGGAAAAGTAGCGACCCTGGGGAGCAAGACTAATGGAGGTAAATCAAGATAGACCCTAGAGAGATTTTTTAATAGGTCATTAAATCTATTCTCTTGTAGCTGGAAATTTCTTTTCCAGTCCAGATTAATTCACCACCTTTACTGTTTACAAGAAAGCATACACTGCTTTGTAATCTTTGCCCCAGTACTAAAGTACTCTTGAGATACGGAATCTGTACTTTGCCATGCCACTTCAACGTTTTCTGAAGTTGTCTTTCACTGCACCTGGCTGCCACGGGCATGGATAGAGTACGGCCTATATCCAGCAGGTGTCCTGAGCCTGGCTCTTTCTAAACATGGTGTAGTCACTTCAAGCCTTATGAGGTGGCTTGACCTTGGCTGGATGCCAGGTGCCCACTAAGAGGCTCTAGCACTCTCTCTTCTCAGGTGGTCAGGGGAGAGAAAATGAAATGGAAAGAAACCTCATAGGTTGAGATAAGGCCATTCACGAAAGCACAAGCAAAAGGTTCTGTGTGCACAAGCAAAAAACCCAAATATTTTATTCTCTACTTCCCATCACCAAATGATATCCAGTTGCCTCCCAGAAGCAAGCCTTCAGCCTGCCTAGTAGTTACTCTGGAAGGCTAATGTTGCAAATAACAAATGTCACTTTATTCCTTCGCCTTTTTTTCCCCTTTATATCTGAGCTGATTTCGTATGTCTTGGAATATCCCCTTTATCAGTTTGGGTCAGCTGTTCTGGTTGTGTCCCCTCCCAAGATGCCACCCAAACCCAGCCCTCTGTCGGTGGGGCAGAATCTTGGAGAGCTGATGCTGTGCCAGTGCTACTCAGCAGCTGCCAAAACACTGGTGTGTTATCAACATCTTTCTAGATATCATGCAAAGCACAGCACTGTGAGTCCAGTTATGGGGAAATGAACTCTGTCTCAGACAGACCCAATATAGCCTTATTTTCAGAAAATCTGGTGATCAGTGGTATGGTAAGAAAGCCAGTCCCTTTTGGATTTAACATGTTAAAGTACACCTGCAAACCATCTGTCAATTTAGTTCAGGCATAACCTTTGAAGCTTTGAAAAACATTAGTGCACACATAAAAAGCAGTTAACAGGCAAATATGTAAGCGAGGATGAAGGCAAATAAGCAAGGCTCTTTTTACTCTCAGTAAAAACTGAATCATGCTTTATAGTATATGTGGATTCCATTTTTGTTTTCAAGAGGTGAGCTACTTCTTGACTGAGGGTAAGGGAAATATACAGAAATATTTATAAAATATTTATCCCACTTTTTATAGGCCAGTGGTCAGAATTGTACTAACTGCAATCTGATCTCTAACTTTCACAACTCTGTAAAGATAATTTTGTAAATTTTTCACAAAAATAGCTTAGATATCTGTTATATAACGCATCATTCCATGCTTGAGTAGAATAAATTGTGTAATATATCTGCATTGAGCCACTACCCTTAATAAACATTTTGGTCCAATCACTAATTGCATGGGCATTTTTAATCCCACCTAAACTGTATATGTATTTTCTCATCTTTTTTTTTTTTTGCTTGCATGAAAGTTAGAACTCTGGGAAAGTATTTTACATACAATACCTGTCACTTATAGTTATGGTTCTTACATGTATATGCATATGTCCCAGGATGCTTTTGAGGTTTGTATTTGTGCAAAGAATAATTACTGACTCTTCTGGTTTTTTTAGAAGGGCTTCTTCCTTTCCTACCGACTGTTCTTTGTCACAACGTGTTTGTGTTAAAGGATCACACAGCTACTTGAAGATCTCATTTGTTATTTTTAATCAATACCCTAACACCTATACACGAGGGCCTATAATTTTCAAACAGGTTGTAAAAAGGAAGATTCCCAATATGTCTGGATTTTTAAAAAAAAGGCAGGTGCCAAGTCACTTGGTTACTCAATCATTCAGGGAGAACAGACTGAATGGGATCAAAATACTAACCAAAAATCACAGATTCATATACATATCTCCCAGTATTTATTTATTTATTCATAGTTATATTTTTCCTCAGTCAGATGGGGTTCTCCTGTTCACAAGTTCTGACTGCATAACAGAGGGAGAATAATCTGTGAGCAGTCAACTAAAGCTGCCATAATTTTGTATGAATAAGCTTTCGCACAGTTGGAAAAGCATTATTTTAAGAAATACTCAAAAAATTCATCATCACAAGCATTTCAAATATGCATGAAAGGGCAACAGAGGGCAAGAGAAGAGAAATTACCATGTCTTAGGGAGGTAAGTGTAGTGGGAATCTTCTTTTCTCTACTGGATATTTTTAGCACAGTTCATGTGGTATAAGAAAACAATAGAGCCATTGCAAAGAAGCAGAATAATGGATGTTTTCCTTACCCAGGTGAAATAATTATGTAAAACTGGATTTACTTGACAGTCAGGGTTAAAGGACAGTTTAATCCAGAGAAGTTGTAAGTTCTTGTTAGAACACATAGCTCTATAGAAAATTTCAGGTAGGGAAGAAGCCAGCTGTTAGAAGGTGGCTATACCTATATCCATTTAAACTCCATCCTAAAATAGTCCCAGTTATATAACAAACAGGGCTGAGAAAACTCTGCTGTCTGTAACAATAAGTAAGAATTTGAAAGAATTCTTTTTAAATAATTTCTTCCATATTCTTACTGTCACAAAAGGCTTTAGGAGCAACATATGTTCTGTGCTAAATTATTTCTTCTAGTGAAAAAAGTTGTTGAACACTTTATCCTTTATCCACTGTAGTCTCTGTACTCTTAGTTCTGATATGTGACAGTGTAATGCATCTCTCTAGATGTAAATTAATCCAGTCAAAATTAAGTCAGCATGTGAGGATTACTGTTGCTAAACTAAATATAGGGACAAGCTTGCTTTCAGTTTTAATGAGTACTAAGTTTCCCATCTGGAGTCAATAGAAGGACAAACTGAACCTCCAGCTGTGGTCTCCCCGTATGTCTTTTTGAAGCAATTCCCACACAGCACTAAAGTTTAACTCATCACAAAAGCTTTCTACAGCATGTGAGATAATTAGGTCTTTTATTAATCATTGTATGCTTCACTTTGCCCTAATATTACCTAAACTGTGGCAGCCTTCACACACTGAAATATATACTGCTATTTACTGTTACTCTGGGTAGTCTTATATGTAAGCAAAGATAACAAGCTTTAGGTATAGAATGACAACAAATAAAATGAAAATCAATTTGTTGAGGCAATGCTTCAGAGAAAGGAAGGTCAAACAGCATATGAAAAAAAAACAGGTCTTTCAATCCATTCCTAGCTAAAAATGTATTTTACATGCATGTGTGCATATACATATGTGTGTGTGCACTTTTGTGTATATTCACACACTGAAAACTAAAAGCATTTCAAAGAATTAGTTTTAATTAATTTAACTATATCAGCAGAAATGACAATGGCTTATGATAACTACTAATTACTAATTTATGAACTTAGGTTTTGATTGAATTTATAGCACTGAATATATCAATATGCTGAGCAAGGGTTTTTTAATACAGTTGGATCTCACAAAACAATTTAAATTATTTTTATTCCCATGGCAAAAATAACACTTCATTATTACAATGAAAGCACTATCAGTCAGAAAGATTAGTTTAAAAACTTAACTTTTTGATATTTTATGAGTTTTGGAGCATTTGTCAATAAGACCTGAATTCCTGTTGACACAGACTTTTTTTTTTTTTTTTGGTGCAGAATTTATAGTCATTATTTGCTTCTCCATGTTTTGCTATGTCATTATTTATACCATCTGTTGTATGTGATCTGCAGGGAACCAGCAAGTTAGCCAACTTTATTTTGCTGATGAATAGCAGAGATGACTCACTAAATATGTTAAGCTATATGAGCTAAGAAACAGGAGATTTTAGATAAACTTTGTATGTGAAGTGTATTTTCACCATGACACTCAATGTTCAGTACAATTAGTGGTGTTTATATTTTATTGGCTATAGGAAGTAAGAAAAAAATAGATCATGATTATTTTAGATAAGACCATAAACATGACTAGTTTGGGGATCGATTTAAAACATGCATTAAAAATACATTTGTAGACCTTTTCTTATATTATCAGAAGTATGATTAGTGTTGAAATACCTCAACATCCAAGAATAGTTGTGTTAACTAAGGGTTTGCACTGATTACTGCCACTGGTTTTTAAATTAACATAATGGTAGATCGTGACCAAATCCAAACCAAACAATTCAAGCTCAATGGTTCTGATGTTTTTCATAAGCTCCACCCATGTGTTATAGGAAACAGCAGACATTTTGGTGTACTTATAAGAATATCAGATATCCTGATATATTTTTTTGTTAGGGGGGAACAGAACCTCTGTAGATTGCAACAGGGATTATGATTTGAAAACAATTAAAAGAGCTTCCCAGCACATTAGAAGTAGGCTTATACAAAATAAGTTATGTAAATAAATTGATTAGGTAACATTCAGAATTGGTGTAAATTTAATGTAAAGGGGCACTCAAGTAAAGTCCATTCATAAGAGGAATGAACTTTGATGAAGTGAGTGAGATAAGCAAGATCAGCCTCTTAGCTGAAATGACAAGGTATTTATCTCACTATGAACACTTGAATTTTACTGATACTTGATTATATAAACAGCTGATCTAAATGCCTGTCTATCATCTGCTCAGGCAGCTAGTCTGTGTCTAACTACACTCACGATGTATATCAAAAATTCTCAGGAATTTATAAACTCCAAATGTGACTTAATTAGCAGACGGCCAGGAACCATAAAATTCTCTTTTAAGCATTTAGACAGGTGAAATCATGTCAAATAAAAGAGTCCACTCTACTAAGAAAATGCATATTTTACAATGTATCATTGTTTACTATTGTGATTTAAAATTGGCCATGACTCCTCATGATAAATGATCCTGGAACAATTGTTCAAAACAGTAAGTGGTTCCAAATCTAGAAACTATGCAATGACTCAAAAACATTCCTTGGCATTTCCACAATATATTACAAGAGGGGCATTGATTAAATTTCTTTAGTTACTTATAGCTGCTTAATGACAAGTCATTACACATGAAAATAAAGTATATTAATGACAATGTTTTTTGAATGTTCATTAACACTGGAAAGTTATCCTGGATCAAAGCAGACAATTAATCGTAAGTGATATTTTTAAACAATGCTATCTGTGACTCTGCCTATTCTTGAAACCAATGTCACATCAGAAGGACATGAAACCACTTTCAGCTATTTCTGAATAAATCCACCAGTAAACAAGCCCTTTCAGCTTATCTTCTACTTTGACAGATTGTCCAAGAAACAAATTTGGTCAATAAAAACAAAATGTTCTCTCTAAAAGTTAAAAAAGTCACAGCTGACAAACACAATGTAACTTCTAAACAACTCCTTAGTTTCATGTCCTGTCTCTCTCCTCCTCCCACAGATCCAGCTTGCAAGATGCTGACCAGTAATGAGATACACCACACATCCATCACACCCACTGTCTCAGGGGGAGGTGAGAACACACAGGCTCTCTGGCAAGGCTGTGTTCAAACTACGGGTATAAAACTCAGAGGAGGGCAGTGATATATATGATGAGAATTTATTGCTCCTAATACAGCTCCTGGCTTCCACCCTGCTGTAAGTAGGCTGAAGAAGTACTAAAACAGTGAACACCAACAACACCCGGGTACACATCGTTCCCTGGAAGGGAAGCAGTCAAACAGACAGTGGTTTCATAGGAATATGTTACAACTGTTACACAGCAGCTTATGAGGAAGCTTGAAAGCTGTTGGAAGGGGTCTTGTGCTGTTGCTCCCACGGGAACCAGTCGTCATTGTGCCACTGGTCTACTTCAGTACCATGTGTTTTACACTTCTAACTCTCGTGGTGCCCCTCAACATTAAATTTAAACCAACTCTGAATGCTACCCAAACTATTTATTTATATAAATTATTTTCTATAAGCCTACTCTTACTGTACTGGCAGGCTCCTTCAATTGATCTGATTTCATATTTCCTGCAATCTTCAATGTTGCAGTTGTACATTTTCTCCTCCAACATAAAATATATAATGATATCCACACCTTATGAATACATCAAGATTTCTACCATTTCTAATAGCAAGCAGATTGCATGTTCTCAAACCCAGAGGCAAAATTAAAAGGGAAAAGGTAATAATAAATATTGCAAAGAACATAAAAGAAAAAAAATCATTATTGCAATTAGTGTACAATAAGAATTTACTCCACATTTTCCATTTATTGTAACTGCTTATATAGGAGTCCTAACTCTATAGCTTAGCATGAAGGACACAAGAGTAGAAGAGGGAAGGTGGCATTGTATGAGATACCTTCTTTAAATTCAGAAGATTGGCTATCATTTAAACATATTTATAAAAAAAACACAAACAGGGTCAAGATTACTGAGGTTGAATACATGAAGTGAGATATTCAGATTGTCCAGCTTCAACGGCCTAAGAAACTTCCAAGGATAGTTGCAAGGAAAACATTGCCATTGGCCTCATTTTTCTTAGGAGAGAGTCAGAACCAAGATGTCATTGCCTTATGCAAGCCAAATGAACTGAAATAAATGGGAAAACTGGATGTGGTTATGGTAGGCAGAATTTTAAAACAAAACTGAGTAATTCTTATTTTAAATTATTTTGACTGAGTATTTTTATTTTAAATTAAAAATATAGTAGAAATTAAAAACTTTGGAGCTTGAACCCACCTCAGTTTCTGTTTCCTTGAGTAACATGATCAAGTTGTAAACACAAGAAGTAGTTTTACAATGTCTACCATTAAGACAACTGTATTTATTGTATTTTAATAGAAAAAGGTTGCTGCTGACTCAGGTTTTACTTCATGTACTTAAACTTAGCCCTCTGATATTTTGCAACTGGAAACATTGCAGTCATGCCAAAGCACAAAGAGGAACTAGAAAATGCAACCCATTTAAAAAACCAACAACCTGAAACCAATTCATTAAGTAACTCGCAAAGTGAAACAGCAAAGCAAACAAACCACATCAATGGTGAAAATGCACAAAAATGTTAAATATTAAATTGGCTTATATATTAGTCATCTGAGGTATATAAGCAACACAGATAAGGGTTTTTTAAGAATATATGACTTTAATTTTTGTCCCTTGAATGATAAATTTACAATGAAAATGACATGTCCACCATAATTTTGAAATACAATGTAGTTACCACCACTTTCCTGAAAATGCTTTTTCATTATATTTGGTTGTGGCAGACGAGTAAATCTGACAAAAGATAAATTCTTATGCACATCCACCCTTAGGGGATTCATAATAAAATGACACATTTAAAATTAAATAAATATTGATAAAAATTCTATAAAATAAGCATTCCTCCTGGATCTCCTCATACAAGATTTTCCTCAGCATATTGTCTAATACACTACCTTAAAAAAACAAAATAAAACTCCACCAAATTAAAAAAATAAACTTTAAAAAACTGAAGAAAAAGGATCTGTTTATTGAGACTGAGGCAAAAGGATACAATTGACATTGGCCTGATATTTTACCTCTTGTTGATTGGGATAATAATTTTCTCAGTATTCAATATCGATGCCAGTCCACCCCTAGAAGTTTGAGACCATTTGTGTTGGGAAGAGCAGACGCAGCGAATATATGCATGGCACCTGTGCCAACTTCTGGAGCGTTTGTTGATCCTCTGAGGCCCCTCTCCCTCTGAGGCCCCTCTCCCTAAGGCTGTCAAAGCTGCTTGTGTCTACTCCTCCAATACTTGCCAAGGACAGCTCAGGTAGACATGGTTTTATTTAATTTGGAAAAGGAAAAATTTGCTCTGCCATCTCTCTGTGCTCCCACAATGTGTACTCAAGCATTAGTGGACAAATATATCAAATAAATATCAGATAAAAACACCCAAAATATGGTAATGCAAAGGAAGTATATATTTTAGGGTACGGTCAGAGAAGATATCCAAACCCTCCACTGTTGCTTCTAGAAATGTCAGGACAATTCAGAAATGTCAGTTCCTTTACCGGTTTCCAGATTGTAATTGAAGGATCATGTAGCTCTCTCACTCTTTCTCTCTCTTTCTCTCTCTCTAAATAGGTCTATAAAGATCAGCTGGGAAGTGCAGACAGAAATTGTTCACTGGTTAGCTTTACTTAGAGCTACAGGGTATATATGTGCTTTGTTTTGTCTTATTGATCAATCTAGCTTACATTTTTAGCACACACAAACAAAGATCAGGAAAAATAAAAAGTTGATGAAAAACACGAACAACACAAATAAGGTTCCAATCGTGCAAATTTTGCTTCACTGGATAAAGCACTTCTTGACACAGTAATGTCCAGAATCCCCCTCCCCCAGAAAAAATACAGGACTGAGACTGAAGCCATTCTTTTTTTTTTTCTTTTTTTTTCTTTTCTTTTTTTTTTTTTCCTTTTTTTCCTTAAGGCTATACAACACAAAGAAATAAAGCATGGAAGAACACCTCATTGGGCGGAACACTCCATTCTTCTGGCTCTAGAGTGAGCCTTTGACAAAGCAATTCTGTGGTCCAAGTTACTTGTTTCATTGGGACAACAACAAGAGAAAGAAAAAGAGGAAAAAATGAAAGAGAGAAAAAAATAAAAATAATAAGAAAGTCAATGATCCCAACAATAAAATCCAAAATTGACTTCACAATCACAGGTACAAATTGCTCAGGTCGATAATTTCATTTCTCCTAAAGATCACTGTCGTCTAAAACTAATTAGAGGCGCAGGTTCCAAGGAATTGTCAATATTCAAAGCAAATGTTGGAGTTTAGAAGGTTATCATTCTTCTACTGTGACAGTCTGACGGGGTGACTGAAAATATTGTCATGTGCTGCCAAGTTCAGGGTGTCATTAGCAATTGAATCCTTGCTCTGGCTCATGGATCTGTCTCCTATTTGGCCTCCTTTTATAGTGGAAAGACTAAGAAGCCGGAAAAGGTTGAATATTTCCACCCTCCCATGAGGTTACCCCTTTCCAGTTTGAGATGCACTTTGTCTTCTCTTTCCATGAGGAGCAAGACCCCATTGCTGGCTGCTTCTCTGGTGACGTCCTGATCCCCTGCAAAAGCTGAAATCACTGGGTAGTTGTTTTGCATTAAACTTACCTAAAAAGTGCAAAGAGACAGAATCTGAGTTTTCTCAATACTCTCAATGATTTTTTTGCCCTGTGTACATCACTAAACTTTTGTACAGGTCAGAATCTTGGTTGAATTAAGCTAAGGAAATAGGCAATGCATGATTTCTGTCACGTATACAGACCCCTTTAAAAGTAACCCACAATCTCATTCTTCAACTTCTGGGGTTTTTTTGGTTTTTTTTTGTTTTTTTAGATATGAGTCTCAAAATGAGCATTTGAAGAAAAAAAAAAAGAAAATGAAAGGAAGGACAGCATCTTCTTTCGATTTGAACCCACCTGGATGGTTTGTCTGTTATAGACCTTGACCACGTGGAAACTGAAACTATATATCCCTTTTCTTGGTGCTACAAATATACTGGAAGTAAGATCAAAATGGTTGCCAATATTAACTAATACCTGGAATGCAAACAAATAAAACAGAACAAAGAAAAAGAGAAAGAGAAATCAGAGAAATCAGACTCCACCTTAGAGAAGCACCAGCAAAAATTTGACATGAGCTCAATGACCAACATAAAGCATAGTCAAAATGGCATTTGCAGCACAATTAAAAGTGCATGGCAGGGGAATGGAATCAAGCTACAGAGGCATTTAAAAGGCATCAGAGTTAATAAAGCAATTTAGTTACACAAAAATGATCTCCAAAGCCTGTTAGATGAAGTGCAAACGTCCACACTGAGCTGTCAATAAAGCAAAGGTGGTAGAAGGAGGAGGGAGAGGAGTGTGAAATGGAGGGAAGGAGGGAGGGAGGAAAAGGTAGGAAAAAATACCAGAAGTAATTAGCTCATAATGGAAATGTAGTTTTTTAGATAGCACTACTGAAACCAGAGCTGGCCTCGAGTTTAATAGGGTATAGAACTAAAACTGCACTACAGAGAGGGGCAAAGGAGGAAAGAAGGTGCTCAGCAACAGCAACATCTGCCAGCTCATGTTCTCTATCCCTCTGGAGGGCTGTGTCACTTGACCCACACCCTCCTCAGGAGGCTGGGGTGGGCCTGCTCCTCCTTCCCGGCAATAACCCTAATTTTTCATATATTTCAATGGGTTTTTTTGAAACAAAACAAAACAAAACAAAAAGAAAAAAAAAAAAAAAGAGGCAGAGTCGAGCACTCCGGCAGATGTGCAAAGCCTCGTTCGGAAGCGGCGGCCGCACCCTGCCGATCCCGCCGATGTGACAGGCACCTGGCCTCGGCTCATCCTCTGGCGCCTTGTCCAGGCTCCTGTGACGGGAGCAGGGTTTGTCTCAAAGGGCACGGGCAGGAGAAGAACCTGCGGGTCGGTGGCGGTGCCGTCCGGCGAGCGGGTGTGCCCGAGCCGGCTGCTCCGCCGTGCCCAGCCCCGGGACACGCCCGTCATGCTCCCTTTGCGGGCTAAAACTCTGCTTTAATGAAAAAATGCAAAGCAGTAAAAAAAAAAAAAGAAATAAAAAACAACATCGTCCCCCACCCCCCAAATCCCAAGCCTTTCCTCCCAAACAGCCAAAGTCTACAGTTCCCCCCGAAAGAGGAACAAAAATATTATTTTAAAAAAACTAATTGTGGGAGCACGGAGAAAACGGCTTCAAACTCCTAGGATCTGCACATTGCGGGGTAAAGCATCGAAAAAATACTATATATTTAGCAAGTTGGGGGGCTGATTTTTTGTTGTTTTGGTTTTTTTTTTCCTACTGATCTAATATTATGAGATCTCGTATGAGACGAATGGCTGTGCAAATTCATTAGGAAGGACAGGTAGACAGATAAATGACAACCAGACAGGTAAGAAAAAAAAAAAAAACAAAAAACCAACAAACAAAGAAGACCAGAGAAAAGAGTCTGGTATGCTAATTTTGGCTGACTCTGCAATACCACTTCAGGAATCAGAAGTGGTAGGAAAAAAGGAAATTTCACCGCAAAAATAAAGTGAATGGACGGGGTTTGATCTCCGGGAGAGGAGCGGTGCAACGAGGCAGGGGCAGGACAAGCAGAGCAGGTTGTTCGCTGCTCTGCCCGGCGCATGCCGTGCGGGGTAACACCATTCCGATATGGCCCGCCGGGTACACCGTTTGCCTCGTCTGATAACGCGGGAAACACCCTCTTCTTCCTCATCCCTCCCTCCCTCTGAGAGATGCTGTGACATTGCCAAATGCGCTCCGAACAGGCAGGTCCGGCGACTCCTCATCGGTACATCTCTCAATTTGCACCGAAGGAGGGATGCTCACGCTTCCCCCGGGTCGTTCCTGGCTGGCCGAGGCAATCCTTGGCTGCAAGGCGCCCCCGCACGCGTCCGAGGCACAGACTTTTCACCTTAAAGCTCTTTCCGTACTAGCGATTGTGACCGGACAAGAAGGTAGCGCGTTCACCCCCGGTACCACCCTAGGAAAGCCCCGCAGCTACCTAAATGAACTTTCCAAAGTCCTTCTGGGCCGTTGAGACGTGAAGTTGCTATTGAACGGGTGGGTCGGGATTAAGAGATGGAACGGGAACCAGGAGGAGAACACGCGCGCAGCCAGGGGAGGCAGGGGCGGGGGATGCCCGCGCAGGACAAGGGGCAGCGAAGGCGAAGCAGGCAGAGCCTGACCTGGTCGAAGTAGATGGTCATGGTGCGGTTGCTCATCTCGGAGGGCTCGTGGTTGGTGCTGCGGGTGGCCGAGAAGGCCACCTTGGCGCTGCCCGAGCGCACCGAGATCCCCAGGGAGGAGGTGATGGCGCCGTCGGCCGAGGGGCTGGAGTCGCAGACCACCAGGCACTTCCCCTCCAGGACGATGGGCTCCGTGTCGTTCTGCGCCCGCACCGGGCACCCGGCGGGCAGCAGCAGCAGCAGCAGCGGCAGCGCCGCCGCCAGGCAGCAGGAGCAGCCGCCCGCCGGCTCCGGCAGCGCCCCCCGCCGCCGCCGCCCCATGCCCGGCGCCGGACGGCCGCCGCCGCCGCTCCGGATGGCCGCCGCCGTGCGGGCGGGCGGGCGGGCGCGGGGAGGCGGAGGGGGCTGCGCGCCTGCTGCCGCCGAGGCGCCCTGCGGCCAGCGCTCTGCGGGACGGCGGCTGGGCAGCGGCGGCTGCGGCCGCGCCTTCCTCCCCTTCTCCTCCTCCTCCGCCTCCTCCTCTGCGCGGGGCGAAGGAGCCTTCTCAGAGGGCGGGCGGCACGCAGCAGCCTGCCAAGGGGAAAGGCGGCGGTGAAGCACGGCAGCGGGCAGGCGGGGAACCGGCACCGCGCCGCCCGGAGGGCTGCCCCTCCCCGCCCCCGGCGCCCCAGCGAGTACAACAGGTCTGGGAGACACCTGGCTGCCCGGTGTTCCCTCTTTCTCGGGTTCCCCAGCAGCCTGCCGTACTCCGAGGGGGGAGGAGGGGGCAGCGCTGCATCCCCAAATCCCCGGCGGAGCATCCTGCGGGTGCCTCGGGCAGTCCCTTTCCTGCCCCACAACCAGTGGGGTCTCCAAAACCCGGCTCCACTTCTTCCCACATCCCCACTATTAACTACATCTGCGAGCCTGGTTTGTATCCGTCTCCTAACACCCCAGACACCATGGATGGGGATTTTATTCTTGTTATAAGTAACGCGCCCTCTCTCCCCTCGATGGAGCTGCCCTGCTGTCTGCAGAGTTCGCTGGCGGCCGGGGTGCCCCGAACCCCGCGCTCCCGCCCCGGCCGGGCTCTGGACGCCGCCGCCGCCCTTCTCCCCGCCTGGGGGCTGCCGCTCTCGGGCACCGATTTGTACTTCCCAACCTTCTGCGCCCCAAGCCAGGCTACCACCACTGCTGCCGACCCCGGCGACTCCCTAAGCTCCCGAGAAGGAGGCAGCCAGCTCAGATATGCCCCGGTTCCCACCCTGGCATGCACACGTATCGCAGGAGTCAAAGCCTCACCCGGCTTCTCCCTCTGAAGTTGCATCTCAGTTTTCCCCGTTCACCAGAACACCCGGTGATCTCGCTCCTGGGAGATGGCCCCTACTCTTCCCCAGAGGCATCTCTACGGTTGCCCCAACCCCGCACTTTACTCTTGCTATCATTTAAAATGATATTTCGCGAAAAGAACAGCCGGCGGGGAGGACAAGGGCTCTTTTACCTGGGAGGTCCATGACGGGAGAGGCGCGTTGTCTAGATAGCTCGTCCGTGAACTTGTATAGCTTAGAGAAAATGAGCCGAGATTGCGCTGGCAGAAAGAAAAGGAAACAGGAGTCGCCTTTTTCTCTCCCGCCCATTGCCAATAATCATCTCCCTCCCGCCAGCCGCTACCACCACCACCCCTCTTCCTCCCTCCTCCCCTCTTCCCCGCACACACGCACACACAAGCACAGGCGCCCGTCAGGGATTCAGACACCGGGACCAGAGCGGAGAGCTGCCACAGCACCGCCGGCGATGCTGCACCCCAGCCCTTGCCCCGGCCAGGTGCCCCTGCGCCTTGGAGCCGCACCCCGACACATCGCGAGCAGCAGCGACAAGCCGGGATGTTCCCACTGGGACGGCCTTCCCGGTGTCACCGGAGGCAGGGAAGAGCCGTGCCGCCTCGCTCCCCCCACCCCCCCGCCATTATTTCTACTTGAACCCGTGGTGCTCAGACGCTCCTGCTCCAACATGCCCCTGACACGGTAGCGCTCACCAACCGAACCACACGGCATCACTCACTGGGAGCTATTTGGAATTCAAAGACTTTGATTCTGACAACAATGATCACTGAAAAAGACACGTTGTTCGGGGCACTTCGGGCCGTAAGGCTGCGCCCCGCACACAGCAAGGCCCCATTCCCACGCTCGTATCCGCACACTTCGGCGCCCAAAGTTCAGCGGCGGCTCCCCCTTTATTAATGTATTTCTTTCCCGGGGCGTCCTGATTCCCGGCCCGTTCCCCGACCCGCTCCCGAAACGGGACCCGCTCCCTGACCCGCTTCAGGACTCTGGGACTTGCTCCCCGACCCGCTCCCGAACCGAACCCGTTCCCAAGCCCGCTCCCGTCCCAGAGCTGGCCACGGGCACTGCTCCCGGCCGCTCTCCCGGCCCCGGAGATCTCCCGGTCCCTCTCCCGGTCCCGGTCCCGCTCCCGGTCCCACCCACGGCTCTGCTCCAAGCGCGGTCCCGAGGCGCCACCTGGCGGCGGAGCCAGGCGAGCCGAGCCGCGGGGCTGCGAGGGACGGAGGGAGCAGGGAGGGACAGAGGGAGCAGGGAGGGACAGAGGGAACACGGAGGGACAGAGGGAGCAGGGAGGGACAGAGGGAACACGGAGGGACAGAGGGAACACGGAGGGACAGAGGGAACACGGAGGGTCGCACTCCAGCAGGAGAGTGGGGAGGGAAATTCCCAAAGGGCAGAACGCTCGGCTGAGGAGTTGGGTGGCCGCCCCTCTCGCTGCCTGCAGGGCCTGGGTGAGCTGGGCTCGCAGGTCGCCCCTGCCTTGCGGAGAGGCAGCGATGATGTCTGTCACAGCCAAGGTTATTATCAGATGTTGCTGGCTGTAAATGTTTCATGCTCCTCAGCTCGTGGGGCTGCTGCTGAGAGGTTATCAGCGATGCGAGGGAGGGTAAGGCAGAGCTCTGGCAATGCAGTTTTGAGAAACACCATTGCATTTTGATGCATTTCTCTCAATTGTAAGCTGGGTTTTTCATTGCATATGGCGTTTTCCTAGAGATCCTGAAACTTAGACTTCAACATCTGGAAGGAACTTATCAGAAAATGTGTTTACATTTAAGTGGTAGCTCCTGATATAGAGAAAAGTTGCAGGTATATGTCAACAGTAAAATTACAATCTCTTCTGTGAATGAGCCCTCCTCTGTTTCAATCTTCTGCTTTAAGCAGGAGCAAGGAACCCCTGAGGGTGTCTGCCTGGTGATTTGCACCGAGAAATTAATCATACCCTGAAATTACAGCTAAGCAGTGTGCAGGGAATTCCTAACCTATAGCTCCTTATTTCAAACGAGAAATTTATGCAAAGCCTGAAACACTCATGTTTAATGGTCTTTTTCCTGAGTTCAAGCACGGAGCCATGAGAGTAGAAAGCTGAAAAGTGTAGTGCATTAAAATTATCAGAAATCAGAGCAGGAACAAGTCTATGGCTGTAAGGCAGCCCGTATTCTGCAAGACAGTGAAAAGGAGCACAGAAATTCCTTTAGAAGAGATTGACACTCAATCTTACCTGTGTCTGGTACACTGAGGAGTTGCTATTATTTCTCTTTAGATCACACTACTCATTGATTATGACTATGTTTTATAAATGAGGTATTAAAGCAGAGCCAAAGGATTTGTATCTTGTTCTATATGACTTAGAACATAAGGCCCAATGCTGAGGGAACAATGGCATGTTATCCCTTCTGCCTGCAGCTTTCAAGGAAGATGAGCATAATAACTAAAGGGAACTGAAAAGCCATTAAATCCAATGTGCACCCACAGGAAAAAAAAAGATTAAATCTTGCCCTTTTTAGTACAAGAAATGGATCCCAAATGCATAGAAACTCCCTTCTTCTTAGATAGGTAACTAGTAAAAGAGCTGTAAGTAAAAATCATTGCACTATGAATAGAGGGAAGGGGAATAAACCAGAACATTTACTTCTAATAAAATATCAAATCATATGACATTTACAGTGTTTATTAGAAAACAGCTCTGTGTGTTACTTCTAATTAAATATTGTCCTTAATGGAATAAAACTGCAGCCTTCATGGAGCTATGTAGCTGGTGGATTTACTTAAGCATCTTTCTTTTTTTTTTTTTTTTTAAGTTGGAAGGCTGAAAATATAGAATATTAAATTATTAATGCCAGAAAATGCACCTCAGTTATAAAGTGACTTCAGAAAATATAGCTTCTAAAGTAAGTTAGCAGGTAGAGTTATTGGTAAAGTTCTCTTTCTTGAGTTCAAAAAGTTGATTGTAGTTGGAAAAGAATAGTGTGTAATCAAGCTCATGTCATTTTTCATCACTTTGCCAAGAATACAAACATTTCTACCAGGGATGTGTTGAACTTGATGGTGTGGAAGTTACACAAGAAATAAAACTGCTCATTTCTTTGGAACCATTCCTAAGCTAGCCCTCACCTTGAACTCATTTAATCCAACAGCTTCAAGGGGAAAAGCTTTTTGTCTTATCTACTAAATCAAGCTATCAACAGAAAAGTATTTTGATCAGTAGCTCCCAAGTGTTTCCCATATATTATTTACAATAATGTCAAACAAAATAGGGCATCCCTTTCCAAAAGAAAATGCTGTATGTCTTTCCTGAAATTTTTTCATAGATATTTGCATATATTAAATCATTGTTACATGTACATAAACAGAGAAAGAAGAAATGTTCATTTAATGTGAAAATTTCTTTTATCTACCTAAAATATTAGAACAAATTTGTAGCAGAGACACAAAAACATTTCCATAATCAGCCAAGGTGATGATTTCTGGATCCTTGTTTATCAAATAGATCACCGTTTAAATGGCTAACCTGTGTCTTCATGGATTACTTGGCCTTTAAACAACAATGTTACTGTAAATTGTAACAAATGGGATTTTAAAATTCTGATCTTTTTTTTTTTGCAAGCACACCTTTGAAATATAATCTGATGGTAGAGAAAGTGCAGTATTCTGTACCTACCCAGTGACAACCTCCATACTAACCACAAGTGATTGTTGGTGAATCAGCTGAGGTACACCCATCCTCTGTGAGAGCAATCGTTGTGCTAATTCAGCTATCAGCATGACTAAAACAGTGTTTTGTAAATTCAAATCCGTGTTTCATTCCCTATTCTATGGGGACTCCAGGGTTTATTACCTTATAGCTGTCAGCTATGGCCAGGAATATATAACTTTCTGTTGATAACATGCACAGCATTCTCAAGTACAAGCAATATAGAGAAAAATTACATAATAAATTAGAGTTCATTCAGAGATACCTAAACTTGTTTTCTAGTCCCTGAGTCTTAGGGTTTCACACATCAACCAAGGCAGTTAGACTTTTTGCCTCCATAAGAAAATTCACCATAAGTTTTTATTAGGTGACAGTTCTCAAGTGCAAAGGTTTTCCCTTCATTGGAAAGTGAGGAAAATTTAGGCTGGATGGAGGAATTTACCCGTTCTCATAAAGAACATCATGTCTGATAGAATTTCAAGAATATCTTCATAAGATTTTACACATTGAAAGAAGTGAGTGTAATTCCTCAGGAACATTTGGTTCATATAAAAATATCAGAACAACCCTACCATCATGTTCTGACTCTGTCATCAGCCTCTCTGACCAACGTATTTTTGAGTCATTCAGATTTGCTTGGGAAAATTTTGAAATGGAGATGTCATATCACTAAACAAAAAATGGTGCAAATGGCACTTTTTCCCCCTAAATATATACCAATAAGAAATGTCCAGACAATGTACATCAGCCACCAATGTGTTCTGCAAGTTCAACACTTAACACCCAGTTTTTAAGGTTTGGTGCATCCTCAGAACAAGCAATTTACAGTGATGTGGAGCAGCTCTGGTATTCTCTGGATTCCTTCTTCACAGAGCTTTTAAGTGGATAAATGATGACAGCAACACAGTGTGCCTTCCAAAGACTGCAAATTTTTTGTCTAAAAAAGAAAAGGCATTTGTGAGAAATGTTTACTACAACAACAGCCAGACGCCGGGCTTGGCAAGCACAAATAATTATTTTTTTCTTTTATATGTAGCACTGAACATTGCTTGTGTGCCTAGGTTTTGGATACTTTTCACTCATACAAACTCACAACTTGACTCTATAAATAAACTCCCCATATTTTAAAAATGTAGCTCCTAGGTAAAAAAAGTAAAGTCCTTATTTATTATCTTTGTGGCCATCCAATATCCCCTCTCTGAGCTTCTCAACTGAGTTCAGAAACTAAAGAGTTTACATGAAATTTATAATGAAAACATTGCTATAAACATAGCATGATCTCAAGTTTCATTACAGGAGATCCCTCAGGGCTCATAGCCAATATATACAAACTTCAAAGAAGTTAATGTATGTTAGATAATATCTATCTATCTATCTATCTATCTATCTAGTATCTAGTATCTAGTATCTTACAGATATTTCCTTATTTTATATATATATATATATAATACATATAATATATATAATATATTAAAATATATAATATATATAATATATATTATATATAATATATCTAATATATATATACATATATATGTATGGAAGATACTATAGGTGTATATATTAGGTTCATACAGATTTTATGTGTTAATAATGTGTGACAGCGTGACAGTTGGGAAGAACTGGTGGTGTTAAACTATATTTTTATATAGATTTTCTTGCTGCAGGTGAGATGCTGCTATACAATGTCACACAAACGTGAAATTCAAGAGATGCAGACTATTTATTTTCAGAAGAGAAAATCTTGAAATAGGACTTTGAAATATGACAAAGAAATGCCACAGCCTTTGACTGCTTTATTTAGTTCATGGCTTCACTTGTTCATTTAGCTAGATTTCAAAAAGGCCTTCCAGTTCTAATTGGAAAACAAAGTTATAACGAATCACATGTTTTTAATGATTCATGATAATTTGTATTAGCAGAGAAGACCTTGGCATTTCTGAAAACGATCCAAAGAAATAAAAATACATGGCATAGACGGAAGATCACATTATTAATGATTTCATTTAGTTAGTTCTCAGTAGCACTTCAGAATGCAAATCAGGTTTGAAAGCAATACTGTAGAAGACAGTCTCATTAATGACAAACATGGAAGGAAATCTATAACTCTATCATTTATATATATATGTGTGTGTGTGTGTGTTTAATTCAGTTTTAAAAATTCATCCTTTTATTTTTACAAGGCAACTACTCTGCAAACAGGGCATTGTTCCAAACTGTACATTGCTCCAAGTTTTACGCTCACAAGGTAGGAATACAAAAAAAGCTACTTGCTATAGAAATCTTAGCCATTATAAAGAGCTGTGACCATCCTGGTAGGGAGCAAAACCTAAGTTCAGTCCTTTTAAAATTAACTTTTTTTCTGAAATAAATATATTTGTGTTGCAACCAAGAGACTCCATCTTCAGAGAGATGGAACAGATGTATTTGGTCACTTTTATATGCTAATTCCAACTCAGCACATGGCTGCTGAGAACTCTAATGACATTTGAGAGACCCAAAAGATTTGAGTCATAGTTTCCCTCACTGAAATTAATGAAGAAGATTTCTGGTTGTTGTTAACTCACTATTTGTATTAGTTTTTTTCACTTTTCCTCCATCAGAGCTCTTAATTTGTACCAATAATTAGACTAATATACTGCTGAGATTTTTTGTCATATATATTTTTTTTGTGGATCTGTCTGAGGATCTGTCTGTAGAACTTCCTTTATTTGAAATGGAAAAGACTGGAGTTTCTCATCCAAAGAACACTTACAATCTGATCCCAACCTACAAAAATGGTATTTCATCTAAGGTGGGTGTAGAGAAGATCCAAAGTAGTCCATGGCTGTTGAAATGTTGTCGAGGATGCAGGAGGATTTACATTCATCTAAGGAGGTCACATCCCTTATCTGATTTCCAGACACCTCGCTTCAGGCTCAGCTCTCTGCTGCTGCAGGTTTCAGCTCTACCACTTATGACAAAATTTCACACTGCTTTAGCTTTCTCAGGTCTGTGGAGACTTCTGTTCTTGCCTCATCTGAAACAGTCCTGAATAGCAATCTTTGTATCCTTTGAAAGCACCAGGAAACTTATAACCAGTGCAGGTCCCATCACTGTTCATCAGTATGGCATTTGGTTCTTCTCTTCCAAAATCTTTTATCAAAAGAAGGTTTTAGCTACTATAACTGCAGCAATAGCCTCACAAACCAGGGTGATGCATGCAATGGCAGTTCTCCACTACCTTTAAGCATTTGCATTATGAGGTATGACCGATCCCATTCGTCTCAGTGACTGCCAAATTGGGTGTCCCTGAAAACATTTGTGACATGTCACTTCTCCAGTCCTCACCAAAGAATGTAGGAAAGGTGGGGAAACATTATCTGTTGAACATTTGCACAGTCCATTGTGAAGGAAAGCTCATTTGAGCTGGATAAGGGCATCTGAGAACAGCAGTATTTGTCTCTCCTTACAAAGCCAGAATCCATGTTTTAGATGATGTTTTAGATTCCTAAGGGAATAGAGAAGGGAAGGCAATGAGACAAATCTGACATATTCGATGTCAAAGATCTTGAGAGCCAGGCCCACAGGTCTGGGGAAGGTATGAGAAAGAGTATCTGGATAGTTATGAGTTTTGCTTTTAACAGCTTCATTGGAAGAAGAACTGAACATTAATTTTCTATGCTGAGCTGAACCTTGGGCATATATTACTGTTTAGACATTCCCTGCTCTCCTAGGAAGTATTGCAACAGGTGAGAGATGTTTATGCAAAGTTGTTGCACTCTTTTGAAGGATCTTTACAGATGTTTGTACCATACCTCTGGGAAACCATCTACATCTCTGATCACATCATTTCATATAGCCAGAATTCTCAGGGTAGCAGACACAGGTAATCTGTCACTGTAAACCCTCATATAGCCTGATTCACACCTATCCCAAATACTGAACACCCAACATGTTTTATTGCATGTGACTGCATAGAAAAATAGTGGTGCCTGAAGGTACAGGGAAAAAGAGATGACAGAGAAGCAGTCATTCCTATCACCTTGTATTCCTCCTTCCAGGGAAAACTTGAAACATTCAGTATAGAAAGAAAATGCACTAAATTTCAGACATTTGCATTAGGAACTTTGAGGTAGACATAGCATTTCCAATTCTAATACTGAGGCCTTCACAAGGGATTTCACATCTGAAGTTTTTTCGTTGCATTGAACTGAATGACACTAAATTTAAAATAAATGATGAGCCAGAACTCTGATACACCTTTGCCAAATACAAGAATAATATATGTTGTAAAAATGAAATAGAATTCACATTGCAAATAATTCCTTTACATAACAGTATATATATATTTATATATAAAATACACACTATATGAAGTATAGAGAAATTAATGTGCAGAGAGCCTGAACTGAAAGTCTTAAGCCTACAAAGACTTAGTCTGTATTTTACTCGAGGCACACGAGCAGCCCCACTGTGCTTTGCTCTTTATGTACATAAACCTTTGTAGGCCTGGAGCCACAGCACAGAAGGAAAAAAATACCAAAAGCATTTCATAGCATTTCTTTTCATGACTTTGTGCTTGTGATGGTCTTGAATCAGTATCATTATTACTTTATTGTGTTTTGTCATTGTGGTGACACAAAGGATTTTAGTGCAGCTCTGTAGAGACTCCTATGCCACGGACATGTGTTTCAGCATCAGTTCTGTTCTGTTTGAAGGCAGAAACAGATTCTGGAGGTGGGATTTGTAATGGCCACAAAGCATCTGGCATCTCTGTAACTGTCCCTTCTCAAGACCAAGGAAAATTCCTTGATATCTTTTACAGCTCGGATTAAACACTGCATGTGCCAATGAGAGATGTGTTTAAAGCTACTTCCCTTTTTAAGTTACAGTGTTTTATCTGTGGTGAACTTTCCAATAAAAGGGGATAGGGGCAACGACTTTAAGCTGAAAAAGGGCAGGTTTATGTTAGATATAAGGAAGAAATTCTTGACCATGAGGGTGATGAGGTACTGGAACAGGCTGTCCAGCAAAGCTGTGAATGCCCCATCCCTGTGAAAATGTTCAAGGTCATGTTGGGCAGGGCACTGAGTACACTGGTGTAGTGAAAGGTGTCCCTGACTATGGCTAGGGGGGCTGAAATTACGTGGGCTTTAAAGTCTTTTTTCAATCCAAACCATTGTGTGATCTTATGATCCTGTGATAACAATGAGCAGGACTTCTCATGGAAGAGAACCAATAACAATGTATCTAAGGGAATGTCTCTCTATGCCCTGTCTGTACATACAGAATAGATTTTTTTTTCTCTCATTGGCTTTCTTTTTTCTGTTTCCTAAGGTCTTTATGACATTTTACAGTTTACAATATATATGAGTTAACATTAAATTTAAGGCTACAGAAACACCATCTCCAGGTCAGTTTTAAGCCCATGCTTATATTAAAATCTGCTTCACATCCACACAGTCTGGTTACTAGTACTTAAGGTCTTGGCTACACACTGGTTGCTAGGCCTAGAAACACAATAGACAGAGCAAAGTCAGGTGGCTGTGCTGGGCATTGGAAGACGGCACTGCCAAACTGGTGAGTCACAGCTGGGAGTCAGGGATTTCACCTCTTAAAATCAATCTTGAGAAAGACAAGAACTCAAACTGTATGCCCCAAAAAGCAATATATAAGTAATTGATTCACCTTAAACTGTTTGAAAAAAAATTGAAACATCAGCATAAGTGAAGGTGATGTATCTCTGTCAATCTTTTTAAGGAAATAATTCTTGATCTGCCAGAAATTATGAACTCACTCAAATTATCACAATCCGGCTGATGGCTTTGTGCTTAGTGTAACTTACTTACAAACGAACAGTAAATGCTATAAATATGTGTTAACACTACTTCCCAGTGATATTTGGGCTGAAGAATAACTCTTCTATTTCCTTGCCCTTATTTTTTTCCCACATATGAGCTAGAATTATATGGAAATTAATGCAAATGAATATTGATTTTCAAATATGAAAATATTGTGTCAATTTTTGCATCATTTTCACTTGAAACATAATTGCTGCCAGCCATATCTCCTCTCCAGCTGTTTCATTCTGACAGTTTGCATCATCCTGCTTTTATAGATTTTCCTGCTATAATCAGGTGAATTACCTCAGAATTCCATAAATGTTCTCTACTAGTATGCCATGGCTTCTCACAGGGAAAAAAAATGCAAGGAAAATTATGTTTTTATGCTCCTATTTTATAAAAGTAAGCAGAGGAATACACAGTTGAATTCAAATTCAACCAGAAGCCTAAACAAAGACTTTCTGACTTGTGATGACACCTTCAATCAATATTTTCCTAAGCAATCAACCTAAAATGTAAACGGGATAACCGCAGTGTTGGTGTGCAAGAAGCAGGCTTCCTGAAGAGGAGCAATAGGCTTGTATCAAAAGACATGCAAAGATGAAAAGGATATGAAAAGGATAAACTAAGTTCAAATTTAGTTAATCAGTTCATCACATGCTGAACACTGAGCAACTCAGTGGACTGAACAAAGCTAAAAAGCTGACTGAGTGGAGCTGGGCTGCCCATGCTTGACTTTCTTCAAGCAGTCTTTGACATAATTTGGAGTTCCTTGGGTTCCTTGGGACCCAGCTTATATTCACCCATCCATCCTTTTATCCATACTATGGCTGGCACCACTACAACCCTTGAACTGTGAGGGCTGAGTTGTCACTCTCTGCAACTGACCCTGTGTGAAATCGACCCTCCTTCTTATGTGTGCTCACACACACTGTTCTTGAGTAAAAGATGTTCTTTAATCTCTTTTCACTGCATCTTCCTACAAATATAACAAGAATATTGGAAAAACATAGTTCACTCACGTTGCAGAGTTAGCCTTGGAGTTTGAAGCAGCAGAATATTTCCATATAATTGTGTAGTTTGTGAAGAGTTTCTGGGAGTGCACTGGTTTTCAGCATTTTTATATTTTTTATAGTAAAAAAAGGCTGTTCAATGCAATGAGAAAATAAAAATACTTGAAAAAACCCTGGAAGATTTCTTGAATTTTATTTTCATTGCTCATCTGTTTTACTCTTAAAAGGTTACTGCTACTCATCCCATTTATAATGCACTATGTATATAAGCCGAGTGGTGCTACATCTGTCTTAAAAGCAGCAGGATAAAATTCATCTTCATAGTATCCTGAGTGTGGATACAGCTAATGGTCCCTACAGCTAATAGATTAGACCCTCTTTTGGGAGATCCATGTGCCTATACAGAAAATAAAGTCATTAGGCAGAAAAATATGACAGGTTTGCAATTGCTGGAAATTTCATGACAAACTCCAGTGCTGTATTATGGAGGTTTAACTACCTAAGCAGTGGGATTAAAATCCATAGTAGCATACTGATATTTGTGTTTGAGTTTTAAGATACTGAAGATCAAGTTCTGTGCAGAAAACCACAACATTAGGTTTTTTAAACAAATTATTGCAAGTGATAATATTTACCCTCAGATCCTCCAAAAGTCAAAATTTCTTTCAAATTTTTCAGTACCTTTCAAGTGGACAGAACATGAAAATCTCACTCTTTCAGAATTTCAAGTAATTTAGAATCCAGGATAGAGTGAATGTTGAAAGGAAGAGGCTGTGTCGAAAAAGCCCAACAAACAGAAAAACACAGCAAATATGTTTGGGTCATGCAGAAGCCTAGAAATAGAGCATTCTGAAAGCTGGTTATGCACCGAATCATCACTCCTTCTGTAGTTCACATTTTTTGTGTTGTCAGAAAGAATGTTGACTCATAAGACAATTTATACAAATGTTAAACACACCTTTTTATACTATCATTTGAAATTTTCACTTGGAATGAAACAGAATTTCAGAATTTTTTAGAACTTTTTATGTCATTAAAATAAAGTTTCCAAAGAGGGCATGCATCAATAAGCCTTTTCTAGATCAGAAGCTACTTAACTTGCCTTTCTCTTTCAGAAAATTTGTCAAATTTACTGAAGACAGAGGCATATTTAGGAACTTAGCCATTCAATTTCAGCCGCTTTAGTTGTGGATTGCACGGAAATCTCTAGTCATCCTTTGGAGCTGACCGGTTTCACATACATGATGAAATAAGCCCTGGAACACATGGAAAAATTAATTGAATTATTCCTACCTAAATTCAAGCCCTGCTCAGGGTAGTAAAGGCATCCCTCACTATAATTGTAACATTAAAAAAAATGAAACACTTCAGTGGTTTGGAATGGAAGAATTTTTTTTCTTTATAATCCATAGAAACTTCACCCAATTACCAGACATTGTTACATATCTAATCATTAATTTTAAGAATTGTAATTGGTGTCTAAAAATTAAAGCTAACCAAAGTGCAAGCTCTAATTTCTATAGTGTAAATCTCACACTGGTCCATTGTGGTTCTCTTTAGGATTTCTTTTACAAGTGACTAGTTACAAGTGACACAGAGTTTTTCTTGCTTCAGAGCACATAACCTTAGTATTGTCATTCTCTCAAGACCTAATGGACATTTCAGAGAAATGGATGACCGGATATTTCAAAAGACTGATTGTGAAGTTTCAGCCAATTCTGAGGTTAATTGTTATCCTGGGGTTTGGACCAGATGACTACAAAGGTCCCTTCCAACCCGAACCATTCTATGACTCTATGATCTTCAAACCCGGAGCTGACTCATGTACAAAGGAATCATTACCACTTCTTGGTCTCCAGTTAGATTCTCTTAAGTAGTTTTCAGGCTAAAGTCAGCCATCTTAAAATAGCTTTCTCCATCTCTTTCCTGTGCAAAGAAGATATCTTTTTCTTCTGCAGTACCCATTTTCCTAAAAACACATTTCAGATGAAGCAGAAAAAATATGATCCCTTTTTCAGAGGAAATGTTTACAATAGGAGGCTATTCCATAATATTAACTCCTCAAATGCATTTCTGCAGATGAAATGAGTTGGAGATAAAAAAAAATTTTCTCTTAAAATTAGATACTCTACATGAATAATCACATTGCAGAGACCGACCTTTTTTCATTCTGTAATATAGCTTCATAAGTGCATACACAGTAAGTATCTGGAATATCTGGGGCTCTCGAAAACCAAAAGCGAAAAAAAAGAGAAAGCAAAATGAACAATTATGATGATAACTTGCTGCAATTTAGGACAAAAGTGATGTTGTGGTAACTAAATAAGATACAGATAACAAACTATTTGCTTACAGATATATGCAGAGTTTTGCAGTACTTAATACCATGAATTGTGTCAGTATTTGGTTTTGGTTAGTCTGTACTTCTTGCACAGATATGAGAAGATGGTAGTCATGCAAGAATGAATGTTTCTGCTGTTAAAAATTCTCTCAGCTTTTGTAAGGAGAATAGAATGGTAATGTAATTTTAAATGAAGCAGGAAAATTTTTTTCCAAATTCTAGGTAAGGTGTGTTTCCTTGCACTGTGTGTATTTGCACTTTTTCTTTTTAAAAGATACATGCTCTCCTCTATATGCTGGCCTTGTTATCAAGAGATGCTGCCTTCTGAACAAAAAGAGCTAGTAACCTTAAATTAAGAGGTGAATTAAATGCTTGTGAAAGTACCAGTTGACAGCCTAAGAGCTGGAAAGACCAAGCTGCATTCTTCTTAATATAAATTTACCGAGATTCAAGCACCAACAGCATTTCCTGCAACATCTTACAGTGAAGTCATTAGCCTGGCTTGAAGAGGTACCAACTCCAAGAGTCAAACCAGGTTACTAAGGTCTGAATTTGAACATGGTGGTCTCAAAAAAATAAGGAATTAGGTCACTGAAATTAATCAAGTTAAACAATGGAGATGGAGATGGAAATAAAGTAGAACTTAAATGCGCAAAATCCTATTGCATATTCGTTAAGGGTGTCTCACCAACTGCAAAACCAACACATCACAACCTGGATCCACGACAGGAAGATTGAAAGTATGTCCAGTCAAACTCTAAATGCTTGTGTGGTGAAGCTTCAGTGAGACTCTGGAGGGCACCATCACTGGTGGGTTAATGTGATTTGGTGGCTTAGCTGACTGGGTCTGGCTGTGGCTACACACCCTCTGTATGTTCCTCAAGAAGGAATCTTGGGGATTAGCTCATGTTGAGACCTACACAACAGGCTGAGAATGTTAACTTGGGCATGAGTATGGGTAAAACCTGCAAAAACATTGATTGTAGAGGAAACTGTAGCCATTCTGATGTAGACTGTGATATATTCTTCCAGTTTCTGTAGCGCTTCTGTCTCTGACACTTAATTTTGTTTCTAAACATCCCTCCACCCCAACCAAGTACATGACACCATATGGCTTCAATTCTACTGTGTGAAGACACTACAAAGGAAATGTCATGAAAATAGTTTTGTCATTCTCTAAATGGATGCTTAAATCCTTTTGTTATTTAAAAGCCAGTAACTCCCCATCTTACAGGGTTTTACCGTTTAAATTTCAAATTCTAGAGACGATATTTCCTTGTAAATAGACTGAAATAGTTGCATTTATCTGAAATTGTGAGCTCTAATTTCTACCAGTTTATCTGTTTTAAGATAAGATCATCAGGAGCTTAAATTTTTTCTTTGTTTTGAAATGCATTGTTATTTAAATAGTGTATAAAAAGTTACTATAAAGTCCTACAAAATTGACTACATTTACAATGGAAACTCTTGACCTATTGATGACACATTAAAGGAGAATTGACTTCTAATTCGGCAAAGAATATACTTTGGATTTGTGGGTGGAGAGCTTCACCATGATGATTTCGAAGACATTTATCATTGTCCAAATTCTCTAATAGAAGAATATAGAAAAGGTATTCTGACTGAGATTTACATTATTGTGTCCTTAACTTTTTTCTACTCAGGTTTGGTTTTCTTTCATTTATAATTTAATTACAATACTTCAGAATTGCAATATTGTGATTGATTTTTAATCTGAGTAAAAATTTCTTTGTAAAGCAAATACACTTGTAAAACCAGAAATCTCAAGAGGCTTTTAAAGAAGAGACAATGAAAATTGGTCTACTACTTATTGTGCTCTTGGTTTGTATGAGTTAGTTATTTCTGGTATAAATTTGTGTAGTATTCAGTAATTGAAAACACCCTTTCCTTTCCTAAGACTGATCCTTTGAAGCTAACTGAAGTGTTATTTGTACATTAAGGAAGCTATTTTGAGGGAGGAAATCATTAGACTCCAGATATGTAGGATTTCAGGGACGGCAGGTCTAGTTTAACAAATATATTTGACTTTTCTGGCGATAATAAAGGGAGAAAGGGAGGTAGTTGGCATTATTTTGTTTAGACTTCTAAAGCACATTTTACATGGCATGACAGATAAAAGCAATTTTGAAAATAAATTCTGTGTGGATTGTAGAAGGAACAAAAAAATTGGAACGTGGCTAGAGGAAAAAAAGCAAAGATCTATGATTTAAGTAGTAAACCTGGGCTAAAAGATAGTAATTTGTTTGGTTCATTACACAATATTTGTTCATGTTTATTGTGCAGCTCGTGACCTTTCTAGCAGTAAACTATAGTTGTGTTTAAATTATATTAATTTGTTTTTAATTCCCATAAAAATTATGTAATTATACATTAGTAACCTAATTCTAGAGCCTGGTGAACCTGGGTAATCAAATTCAACACATGCTAATTAGGTATTGAATGTCAATTTATTTGATCTCCTTTACAAATTCTTATTTTAATGCAGGTCTATAATTGATGGAGGAAAAAAAAATCATAATATTTTACCTTCTAACTGCTCATCTTTATCTGTTTGTGTTAAAATTGCGTTAAAAATTTTGTAAAAAAAATTGTTAAATCTTTTCTGGCTGCTAGTCATTGTTTCAGCTGTGCAAGCATCTTGTATTATATTAGTGTTGAACAAATTAGTCTATACCAATCACATTTCACATGTCCATAAAGAAATGTACCTTTCTGTAAATAAGAAGGAGGCTGGAAGAGAAGCTGCAGAAAAATTCCTTTTGTTTAATAAAATCCTACTTTTTCTTTTTAAAATCCTATTTTTTCTTTAAGCATACTCACAGTCTAGTTAAACATATTCCTAATTTTGCTCTTTTGACAAATTGGTTCTAGGCTGCCTTCTTTTGAAGGAAGACTGTGTCTGGCTCTTTACTATTTTAGAACATATAGCATTTCAGCTCCAAAATAAACATACTGCGGGAGCAGAGGGTGGAAGAATGAAAATGAGGTTCTATTGGATGTTGCCTCTTTGTGCTAACAGTGCATCTCCAGCTATGTAAATGATAACAGTTGCAAGGGGAAATGTAGTCAAGGGTTCAAACCAGGTGCTTTCCTCCTTAGTCATATAATAATAGACTATCTTGAGTTGGAAGGGATCCATAAGGATCATTGTGTCTCTTTCCTGTTTGTTACATATTATTATTATAAGGATGGCATTTCAAGTATCTTTTGCAGCAGTATGTTTCGAAGACATTAGGAATTATTTGGGAAAAATGTTATTTAAAAGAAAAATGCTATTAAGTGACTATATAAGTCAGATTTACAGTATTCACTGAGAAATAAGTGCTTATGACAGAGAGTCCAAGGACACTGAGTAAGCATAAAGGATTGTAACTCAACATGACTTTTTTGCCTTTTTCATTACCAAGTCTGGAGGACTTGGCACAATGTGGTTCTACAACAGGAACATCAGATTTTAGACCTATTAACAACAAGTAAATTATTTATCAACTTACAGGATATCAGGAGTTATTTGGCAGTTGGCAGGCTTCAGTGAGCCATAGATTAATAGGATACCACTATTGTATAAAATATCTTCTGAGCCATCTATTTCAGAAGAAATTTTTTAATAGATTCTCTTATTAAGGACATCGAATACCCTTAAGCTGCTTTTCTCACTTGCTATTGCTCTGTCTGTAGGCATAATACTATGTTTTATAGAGACTGAAAGGAGAAACTGAATACATTGCCAATGAAAACAACATTTATGTACAGCTACTTAACAGAGGAAATGATTTGCATTGTATGCTAAAATCAGCAGCAAAACTTGGGCATGTTCTGGAACAATTTTTTGGTCTTGTTACAATGAGAGAAAAAGTGGCAATAATAGAAAGACACAGTTGAAGATAGCAAGAGCCCATTTCTTCAGAATGATCTAATCAAGAAGTGCACCCTGGGCTATAGCAAAAACAGAGTGGCCAGCAGAACAAGGGAGGTGATTGTGCTCAGCCCTAGCACTATCTACCACCAGAATAATAACCATGTCCAGCTCTGGACACCATTTTCTTTCTATCTTCAGCACAAGAAAGACATGGACCTGTTAGAGCAAGTTCAGAGTAGGCCATAGAAATGACCAAAGGGCTGGAGCACCTGTTCTGCAAAGACAAGCTGAGGTAAGTGTGGGTTGTTCTGTCTCGAGAAGAGAAGGTTGTGGGGAGAGATCCTTGTGGCCTTCCAGTACTTAAAGAAGGCTCATAAAAACAGGAAGAGCAACTTTGTACATGGGAAGAGAGTGACAGGACAAGAGAGTACTGCTTTTAACTAAAAGGAGGTAGGTTTAGATTATATGTAAGAATAAATTCTTTGCTGTGAAGGTGGGCAGGCACTGGAACAAGTTGCCCAGAGAATATGTGGATCCTCCATCCCTGGAAACACTCAAATTCAGATTGGATGGGGACTGAGCATCCTGAGCTAGTGTTTGGCATCCCTGCTCATATGAGGGAATGGAACCAGATGAACTTCAAGTCCTTTCCAATGCTGGCCATTCTATGATTCTCACTGGCAGTTCCAATCTCATCCCAGAGGAGCGGCTTGTTTCCCAAAGGGCTTGTTCAAGGCAAAATCTAGCAGATTGGTAATTTTCTTGTGCTAAAAGATTTTCCTATTCTTATACTCTGCACTTTTACTCCATATCATGCAACTGTGAACAAAATAGCATTTTGTTGCCATCTCTAGTTGCAGCTGCTTTTCCTCTGTAAAATAACTGAAAACACTGAAGCTTTTGCAGCTTCTGCTGCTTTGTGAAGTACCTTGAACTTTTGAAGCTACCTGTCATTTCAGTATCTCTGATACTCCTTGAATTTTATCTTGTCATACTGGATCAAGAGCTTAGAAAAAACTAACAAACCTTAGGCATTTTCCTTTTCAGATGTGTTGCAATGGAGAATAAAGGCTTCAGCGAAAGGCAATTTATCCCAAAATAGAAACTTTCAAAAATTCTCCTGTAAACTTCAAAATAGTTTGAAGATCTCCCTTCCTAGGATCCCAGGAGATGCCAGGTGAGGGGGACAGAGGATGATAAGTAGGCCATTCTATTTAGGTGAACTAACAGTTATGTTAAGTTAGAAACGCTTGGTAGTGTGTTTTCAGTTGCTTAAAATACTTGTATATTTACATTTTCCTGTGAAAATATTAAGAGGAGTAATCACCTGTGAATAACAACTTCTGAGTGAGAAGTGAATATCTTGAACTACCATTGAATTTAGAAAAGAATATCACAGAAATTGTTAATATAATTTTCCCAATTAAAATTACAGTTGTGAATAAATAATATTTTTTCACAGGAAATTGTCACTTATAGCAAAATAAAATTTGGAAATGCCAAAATTGTTTTTCTTTAAATTGACTTTTAAAAAAGAAACACAAGAATGATTGTTTAGTATAAAATTTTATGTTAAAAATAAATAATAATGTCCCTACTAAAACCTTTGAATAAGTAATAAACAGTTATTAAAAATGGTGATAAACTATTACATATCTTATTACTAATACTTTAAAGGTTAAAACAGACAACAAAATCTGGGCACCATTTTCTGGACACCATATCTAAAAACTCCAAACAAACTCCACTGCACTCAAAAAAACCCAAAAAACACATCAACAAAAATATCCCCAGAAAACCCAAACGCAACCCCAAACCTTAAAAAAAAGGAGGAAAAACAATCCTGCCAATATCTGCATATAATGAGCAAGGGATACTCAAATGTTATAGGATACATTAATAAAAAGGGTAAACCCTGAGAACCTGGAAGCATGGAAGATAGATAGGGTTAATTAACACTAAAGTGATGACCACTCCTACCAGATGATGAACACCAATTACATGGTGTTATTGACCTCACAATATACAATTTTTTTACCTAAAAAGAGAGCTAGCAAATAACTAGTCCTCAGGGACATATAAAACCAGTTTGAGAAGTACTTACTAACCTTCAATTCTCATTAAAAAATCCAGTGATTTTGATAAAATTTTTCATTTTACACATTCAGGTACTGACCAAGCAGTTTCCGTCACGCATCCCAACACATGTAAATCTGGGTATTTGTGGGGTAAGCTGAGTGATCTTTTCAAGTGGAATAAGTATTTTGATAATTTTCAGAGGACTATTACACCAAAAAATGCTGTGCTAAAGGAAAAATGGTGAGAACCAGATAATCTGAGTTCACTTACATGATAAATTCAGCTAAATATTTATGTTAATATGCTGGGAAAATAACAAGGAACTAACTCAATGACAAGGATTAAGCCAATTTCTATGTAGAAATGTAGTTGTTTTTAGAGTCATCCACCCCCTTTCTAAAATTCTATTTATATATAAAAACCAGCCATATTTCTGATCATGGACAAATCACTTTTTTTCTTTCATTCCAATATTTTTTCCTCCAAATTTCATGGTAATCAGCTAACTAGTTTTACAATACATAAAATCTAGAGTTATAGAGTCTATACAGACACACCACCACTCCAGGGTATGAAACACTTCATAAATGTTTGAAAAAGTGTTCCTGCCTCATTGGTTTTCAGACTATATCACTGCTCCATACACAAAACAGCCATCCACTTCTTATGACCCTAGAGTACATGACTGCTACGAGGCTGAGCCCACATGGAAACATATAACCTTAGTTTGGTAAAGTTATTTCTAAGCTCTATTTGCATAAAAAAATCTGTCTTAGTTTTGGGAATTAGGATTTTTTTTCAACTCAAAGTATGCACATATAGCAGGTATGTTATGAATTAGTATTTTTAAAAAAACAAAACAGTCCTTGAAGTAGGCATCTGAGAATCTGACACATAAATGAGAGAATAAAGTTATTTCTGCTTTTTTTGTGTCGGCAAATGATATTACATAAAATCCTACTTTTTATGTTGTTTTTTCCTCTTTTTTTTTTATTCGTTTTCTGTTCCCACTATTATCACAAATAGTCTCTCATGTTAAGGCAATAAGAAGAGGTAAGAAGGAAAAGCCATCGCTCCATTGGAAGAAATGCATGTACTTAGGTAGGCATGACACAGAGTTATTTTCAACACTTTACACTCATCAGCTCTGGTTTATTGTCCCTCTAGATACCACAGAAGACTCAGAAACTAGAATAACACTTGTAAAACAGACATACTCATAAAGGAAATGTACATATGTATATAAATCCTTATCCAAGTACCTACATCAGATTTAAGTTATCAGTGGTTGTGGCTTGGTTTCCCAGTAGATGTTGGATGACATTCAATATATTCCTAGAAAGGATAATCCAGAATAGATTCATTTGAAAGAAGCAGAGTTCATAGTCTTCCAAACTGCTCTACTCCTAGAACCAAAACATTTCAAAAAGCACAACTTTCAAACAGCCAAAGAACAGCTCTTCCAGCTAAAATGGTAATGTAGATGAATCTAGCTGATGTAAGACACTCAAAGTGTCACTGCAGAGTCACTTTGAGTAAAAACATCTGATTTTCACAAAATATCCTGATTTGTAGGGGAACCACAAGGATCTTCAAAGTCCAGCTCCTGGCCCAACACAGGATAACCCAACAATCTAAGAATCAGACTGTGTGCCTGAGAGCATTGTCCAAACTCTTCTTGCACTCTGTCAGGCTTGGTGTTGTGACCACTGCCTGTTCCAATCCCTAACTATCAACCAGGCAAAAAACATTTTTCTTATATCCAGGCTGAACCTCTCGTGACACAACTTCAGGCCATTCACTCTGGTGCCTGGTCACCACAGAGATCAGGGCCTGCCTCCCCTCTTCCCCTTGTGAGGATGCTGAAGACTGCACTGAGGTCTGTCCTCAGTCTCCTCCAGGCTGAACAGACCAAGTGACCTCAGCCTCTTCTCACACAGTTTCCCCTCAAGACCCTTCACTATCCTCCTGGCCCTCCTTTGGATGTTCTCTAGTAGCTTAATATCTTTTTTATGGTGTGGTGACCAAAACTGTACAGAGGACTTGAGGTGAAAACAAACTCCATTGCAGACTGAATATCTTGTCTTGGGAGTTTAGTACTTTCTAAGAGCTTAATAGTTTTCAAAATATTGCTGCTTATGTTTTTTAGCTCAACAACGAAGACAGTTGTACCAAGAAATACCATTCTGTATTTATTTCAGTGTTTCTGAATATATTTCTATTTCTGCTCTTCATATATATCCACAAGTGATATCAAAGGAAATTTTTAATATGAAACTAGGGAATATTTTATGCCTCAAGAAGTATGTGAAAATAATCCTGTAACCACCTGTGCCTTATTTTCCTGTGGAAAACTTCTGCTCTGTTAGACTATAACAAGCAGAACACAGATATCACACCTGAAAGCAGTTTTTTCCCCTGTGAAAGTGCAAGGAGATGACCTAGGACTTTTTCTTTAATGTTCTGAAATGAGGTATCATTTGCATAACTAAAATATTTCTCCCTAAATATTGTTCTGAAAAAGCATTTTGAGGCGACATTGAGAAAGTTCTTCAATATTTTACCTCTGGGAATGAAATTTTGACTCCACCAAAGTCAAACCTTATACTCACAATATCAAGATTGAAGATGAACTATTCTGTTTCAAAAGTTTATATCAGAAGAGAAATACTTATTTCCACATATATACTAAGGATCTATCTGTAACATACTCCTGGGATACTTAAAAATAATAAATCGTATTCTTGACTAAATGCAAATCTTGTAATAACTGAATAGCTACTCTTTCTACTGCAAAAGAAAAAAAAACTCATGAGCATATGAAGCCTATATACCTTGCTGATAGGAACACATATATCTAATAATATTCAGTCTATGAGTAATGTTCAGATATAATGTAAAAAAAAAAACAACAAACCAATCAGCAATGATATATTTCTTCAAAACAGTGTGGAATGTAGAACCAGAAAATCTTTCTCCAACACCAATTTCTCTTCTGCAATGACCTTGCAATATACCTACCACTCTGTATGCCACTGAATGATTAAATTTTGATGAAGCTATTGTTCCTCAAAAGGAAAAATTCACCCAAGAACTTTTGTCTCACACCTCATTTTTATGTCAGGATGCAGTCCATTTTGAGTGAGAAAAGGACTTGTCATTCAAGTAAAAGAAACAAAAAAAACAAGGTAGATTTTAGTGTTCATAGCTCTAACTGGAGGAGCCACCAGGTGCTGGAGCACAAGAGTAGCTAACAAGAGGTGTATGTATATGTCATAAAAGTGTTTGAGATGCAGTAGGTTTTCCAGCTTTTACAGTCCAACTTGGAGATTCCTACATAATACAGTTTTATTGCAGAATATGAATCAGACATTCAAGTACAAACAGAGAGCAACGAACCACATAAAAAGGGGAAATGTATAGTTATACACTAGTGATATTTAAAAATGCTCAGTAAATTATGTCTATTAAAGTATATTACACCCTAAATAATTATCATATTTGGAACTATACACCAGAAAGCAAAGAGCAATGTAGCTAAAATTGTTTCAGTTCACCTGTTTGGGGTTTTTTTTTAATTTTTAGAGTATGCATAAGTATACTACTAAAAAGTAAGAAAACTGTAAGATTAATCTAACTCCTCCTTATTTTATGGTAGCTTTACAAACAGTCTGTCTACAAGGAGATTTTTTATATCTTAAAATAAGAAAGAAACACCTGAATGTTTCCTTGGTGGGTTTTTTGTGTCACTAAATTCTGAAAGCTAGTTCATTTTAAAACAAATGATGCCGGAAAAAAACCCAAACTAATAAACACAACAAACTTCTTACTGAAGTACAGAGCTATATTTCTATTGTATTGTTATAGAGGTTCTTGATGACTTTATGCAATCATATCTTTCATTTCTGAGCATTACAGATTTTGACAGAACTTGTTGATGTTATGTCTGGAATAAATATGAATTTATGGCTTAAAATATGCTTATCACAATAAGCAAACACATCCACAGTGAAATTTCCATGTTGTGAAATAATTTTGACACAATGGTAAGTCAACTCCCAGTCTGAAGGGCTCTTATTATTTTCACATCTTCCAGCAAGAATGTCAATTTTTCCATAAGGAAATCATGCAGTTATGAAATGTCAAGGCTTGAAGTTTCATCTAAATTATGATAATTTCTCTTGCACCCATTTTTGGAAAAAGTTTTGTTTTTTAGACAGGCAGTTGTGTTGTGAATATCATTTGACTTTCTTGTTGCCTTAAAAATAATTAAAAAACCTCCAAACCCAACTCCTCAACAAATAAACAAACCAAAATGCCAACATTCCAAACAGACAAGAAAATCCTTGAACAAACCAAAAACACTTTTAAGGATTATGTGATATAAGACAGGCCACTATTCATAGCACATGAAACCTGGATCAAGGGCCAGCTCAAAGCAACTTTTTGTTTCTTTGGAAGGGATTGGGAAAGCAAGAGTGACATGTCAGCTGGAGTGTGTTGAATATAAAAAAACGCCTAGAGAAACTGGATGAAGAAGAATTGTAACCATAAGGAAGATGGAGATTTTCTTATCAGAGATGGATAGAAAAGAAAATCTAAGCTATGAAGCTTAGCCTTCTGGCATTTGTCCCTGATAGGTTCAAAGAAATTGTATGTTCTCTCTGCATCTTCTGCCTAAATAAACAAACCTCTACTAATAAATACCCCGATGTTATCATCTAACACAAGACTATCTTAATGACTTTGAATATTATTTAATAGGGAGGGAAGGGAAAATATGTTTTAGCATGCAATCACTGAATAATTTAGGTTGGAGTGACCTCTGGAGGTTATTAGGTTCAACTTTCTTCTCACAGCAGGGAAAATTTAGATCAGGCAACTAATCATCGGTACAGTACTGTGTCACATTAAACCATTTTTCTAATATATAATTGGAATTTTACATGTTATAGATTGTGTGTCTTTCTTCTCAACCTGTCACTGAACCCTTCTAGGATAAGTCTATATCTTTTATCAGGGTATATTCGAAGAAAGCACCTAGATCTCCTCTTAGCTTTCTCTTTTTAGGAATGAACAAAACCAGATCTCTCAGCCTTTTCCTGAACTTCTTGTGCTGCTCTGCCTTGAGCTCCCTCAGGCTTCATGAGTCCTCTCCAAAAATGTCCAATATTGTCTTCCTCTGCAGAGCCTCAGACTGGGCACAGGGCTCCAGACACATAAGCATTGGCTAGAGGAGAATAATTACTTCTAGCCTGCTGGTTAAATTTTTATTAATACAGTCCAGAGTGCACCTAGAAAATATGTCATCACAAGGACACTCTGCTGACTCATGTTTAGCTTGTGGGCCACTTGGGTGCCCAAGATCTTTTTCTGCAAAGCTGCTCTATGCCCCAGTCTATATGGTTGTGTGGATAGGTGTTGGATTTTTCCTACACATTTTTCAGGTGTAGGATTTTTCATCTCCTTTCATTGAAGTTCTTGAGATTATTGTCTGCCCACTTCTTCATTTGATATCCCTCTGAACAGCAACTCTGCACTCCAAAGCATTGAACACTGTCCTCAGTTTGGTTTTGAAGCACAGTGAAAAATGCCTTTTGTAACCAATTTCCACATGGACTTAGTAGCTTTTATCCTAACTTTTTCAGCCCAGGGCTGCTGACAATTTTCTCTTGGGACCTCTCGCTGGTCAGAGTGACCCCAAGGAAATGTTAGAAAGTCTCTTTTCCGCGTCTGGCTCTTGAAGTAGTCAGAGCTCTTCAGTTCTCTGTCTCAATGTTGTTTATTGTTCCTTATCTATAAAATATTTTCTCCTGTCCAGCTGAGGTCTGTTCAGTGAGACAGTCCAGGCACTCTGCCTGCTCCCGGGACAGTGTTATCTTTTTATATTAAAAACTAGGTATACATTGTTTACAATTGCTTTCCAATACCTATCACCTGTGTTAGACAGTGAGCTTCTACTCTAAACCAATCTAAAAGTGCCAACATCACCCAGAAGATGGAGGCTAGGAAGAAGAAGGAGAAAGGCTGGTCACACCCCAATTCCTCCATCTTTCCCCCTGAACTCCCATTCTAAAAACCCAAAAAAATCTATTTTTTGCCCCGTGATAAATTCACTATCATTCTACTTAAACTTTCCTGGCTTGTAATTCTTCATACACGGTTGGTAATTGTTTTTCCAAGGGCTAAATCAAAGGCACAGGGGTCTTGGGCTCTGTGCCAAGGTCTCTGAGCTCCCTGACAAGGTCTCCAGTCCTCCAGGGCAGCCAGAGGAATTTCCTGGGTTCCCACAATTTTCCATCAGGCTTCTTATTTATGTATTTCATCCATGTCTCCTCAGTTTGCCCATAAGTAGACTGTGGAAGAACATGTGAAAAGCCTTGATGAAGTCAAAGTCAGCATTCAGAGCTCGCCTCTTGTAGAGTGCCAGTAATCCCTTTAGCAGAAGGCAATCATGTTGGCCAAGCGCATTTGTACTTGGGAAATTTGTTCTGAGTTTTCCCACTTACCCGTGCTTTTTTGTGCCTAGCCATAGCTTCAGTAACTGGAAACTGCACATGACCAGGAACTAGTTCTAAATTGTTTCCTTTGACCAGAACAGTATATGGAGCTGCTTTTCACCTTACTTCCTTTTTTTTTTTTTTTGCCATTAAAAAAACCTCTGAACATTAATGGACTGAAAAGCTCACTATCTTGTTAGAGCTTTGTGTTACCAATAATGACCATAATGTGAAAAAGTTCAGCTCAAACTTTTCTCTGTCCTCAACTGCTCTTAGCATTGCTATCCTAGGAATGATCCTTTTTCTATGAAAGTCATTATTTCTGAGACCCATTTAGCATTTTCTGTCTCCAGCAAAGTGAAGGTGTATCAGGCAAACCTTACCAGCTTGCCCTCTAAATCAAAAAGCAAGGTAGGGCATATTATTATGAACATGCATTGAGCCTGAAGGGTCCTGAAAAGTGCAACTCAGGTTTTTCTTTTTCCTTCCAATTAAATTAGTAAGTTTCCTGTCTATCTGACGATAGCGAATATTTTATCTGACAGGGTTTTGTTTGAGAAGATCACAGGGAAATCCCAGGTTGGAATTTTGAGGCATTCTTCTGTTTGTAATGGACTTTTGTAGCTACCCTGCAATATAATTAATTAAGCTGTCAATAAACATTGCAGCCACTAGAGAAAGATAGTCTGTCAGTACTTTCCCCAGATGAAAGGCATATTAGAAACGTTTCCACATCTGTCTGAAAAAGGTGGAAATTGACAAATAACTATGTCAGCACTTCACTCTCCTGCATGATTATTGACAATTAAAGCTCTTCAATTTTTCTAGACCTACTTGAGACTTTCAGTATTTTCTCAGAGGCAGATCAATAATTATGAAGAAAATTAATTTAATTGCTAGATAAAATTCATTCTGAAAACTATGAATGGCCTGAAAGCTACAGTGGGAAGGGGAAAATATTTTTATGGAAGGCTCGATCAAGTGTTTTGCAGTTAGATTTGTTTTTACCTTGAAGAAAGGTCAGGAAAAGACCAGATAAGCTGAAATATAACATTAAGAATGACATTATATACTGTATAGCCTTCAGCTCAATATCATGTGTTTCTAAATTGAACTGATCACCTTAGGAGAGATAAAAAAAGAACGAAACTGATTAAACAAGCAAACAAGCAAACAAGCAAAAGAACAAAGTAGGATAGATAAAAAAAGAAAGATCAAGATGGGACCCTGATTCCTTTTAAAAAATATATTGGTTATGGGAGACTGTGCAAACAAAATAAATCAAGACTTGTAGATGTCCTGAAAAGACAGAGCACATACAAGGTAGCAAACCAAGTCCAAGAACCATAGCAGGCAGAATTGACAAAAGTAATTACACACATAATTTTCTTTCTGGGTAGTTCAAGATTTGGAATATTGACTGCAGGGTATAGGGGGGAAATAGAAAAAAAAAAGGTTTGCTATCCTGCTATTTAGCATTTTTAATTGTCCCATTTTAATCCCAGCCAGCAGCCAAACCCCACCCCACTTGCTCACTCCCCATCAGTGGGTCTGGGGAGAGAAACAGAAGGACAAAAGCTGGAAAACTCATGTTTTGAGATAAAGACAGTTTAACAGGGAAAGAAAAAGCCAAAAGCTGTACACACAAGCAAAGGAAAACAAGGAATTAACTCACTTCTTCCCATGGGACAGAATCTGTTCAGCCATCTCAGGCAGAGCAGGGCCCCATCACATGTAATGATGACTTGGGAAGACAAACACCATCACTCCAAGTGTGCCCTGATTCCTCCTTCTTTTCTCCACTTTATATACTGAGTGTGATGCCAAAGGGTAAGTATTATCCCTTTGGTCAGTTGGGGACACCTGTCCTGGCTCTGTGTCGTACCAAATTCCTATACAACCTTAACTTCCTCACCAACATGGCAGTACAAAAAGCAGAAAATGCTTTGGCTCTGTGTAAGCTCTGCTCAGCAATAACAAAATATTATCACTATGTTCAGCACAATCATAAACAAAACACAGCCCCACACAAGCCACTGTGAAGAAAATTAACTCTATTCCAGCCCAAACCAGCACACTGATAGACCTAATTTCTAAAAAAGTACACGGTTCACACTACAGTGAGTGCTAGGACACATAATAAATACCTGCATATCAGAGATGCTGCCTTAACCTCTCTCTGCCCTAGAACTGACTCAAGAATCTCCTGCTGGAGTGAAATTGTGTTTAGACAATGTAACATAAATGAAGCAAAACATCCAGTGTTATTACTTCAATATTAATAAGAAAGAGTGAAATTAGGCTTGCTATTTCCAATGCTTAGGATGGGATAATGTTGTCTAACCTGTAACATCAACAGAGCCCATATAGACCCAAACATGTAGAATCGGTGCACTTGGAAATAGAAATATTTCATTTGATTCCCTCATAAGTATCAGAAGTATCAAAATTTACACTGCTTAAAAATGAGATACTGAAAGTCTTCCCCTTGGTAGTCATTCCACATACATTGATGTATAATGTATTTAGTCACTGCAAGATTAAAATGCCTTTCAAAGCATCTAATTTAGCAACAGCAAAGGAAATTGGAAATAGATTTTTACATTACGAATCTAAAGAAATCAGCAAGATATTTATGTGAATCCTTCTAGAGGAACCTTATTGATTACCTGAGAGTCTTTGGCTATACCATTCTAAGAATCAGCTTGAAGTGCATTTTCTGGCACATCTAAGCATATTATAAAATTTGCTTGAGAAGGCATAACATAAAAATACACAACTTTTCCCTCCATGCACACAAACCCCCGATAAAAGCTTGATTAAAAAGAGGTATTTAGATATTTCAAATGTTAAAATAAATTTACCTCTAGTTTTACTAAAGTCTCCCTAGATTCACAGTTAAGAATGGAAGCATCTCAGCTCATGCACGGAAAAAGCAACATGAGGTCCATTGTTAAGAAGGAAAAGGGAAAGGAGCCCAGTGAAGCCATGTGTACTTCACTATTTGAAAATAAAACATTTTTAATGTCTTCTTCTGTACTTTATTGGTTGAATTTACATTGATGAAAGGGATAAAAGCAAAAAAAAAAAACTTCTAAAGAGTTCAGAAAATAAAAAAGGTGCAACTAGCTTTAGTTTGTTGTAGAATTTGGAAAGAACACCATTATGGGCCACTAGTAGTCATTATTACTGTCTGTAAATTACTGTAACAGTGCATATTAAATATGTACTGATGCAAATAAATTATTATAAATGATCTCTTGAGCTATCTTTTCTCTTTTTTTCTCTACATAGTTTAATACACGAGTTTTACCCTTAGTTTGAGATTAGTCCGTAAAAAGTGCTAGCAACTGCATTTGAAACTTCTTAGGACTCAAGCTGAATGGCTTGTAAAGGAGTAAGGGAGGTCATAAGGCAATAAAAATCATTCAGCGATAGTAGAAATTTACCATATTAATTTATATCTTGAACACACTCACTGTGGAGCTAATTTATTTGCTCAGTAATTTCTTGCAAAATAAAGACTCATCATAAAGCTTGCATATTTTCAAAAGCATAATTAAAACAGCAACACAGCTTAGAATTTGCTCCATCTGCAGTACACAGAATGCTGCTCTAACTCTTACGATATATCAGCCCTGAGGTTCAATGGAAAATGGGTCAGTAGATGAGCATGTATCACACAAGCCAAGAAAGCTGACAGATCATTTTAGCTCATAGATGTTCTTGTAGACCACATGACCAATGAGGGCAGAACAACACTCCTGTTTGTAATAATCTAATAATGTGTTGTGGGTTTTTTTGGAATATGGAGTAATGTCTAGCTGCTCTTTGACTTAGAATAAAACTGGTTCTGATTTTCTTCGGAAACACTTGATTCCTACAACAGCCACAGGACTTACAAATTTCAAAAAAACTGATAACAGTATCTGTTGTGTTCTGTTGTATCTCATAATGCAAGGTCTAATTTGTCCTTGGTATTCTAACTTACTAGCAGAAAAAAATGAATGAGTTAACTTGGTACAAGACTTTAAGCATTCCCAAGTATGTGTATGTAACCCTGTTTTGAAGTTCAAAAGATGCAATAATAATTTAAAATCACAACCATCCAAACTACTCTTCAGTGTAAATTTTAAATTTATCATCTCTCTCTTTGAGTTATTTTTACTATTCCATAAATGCCCCAACAAATATTCCTGTATATTAAATGAAACACATAAATAAAATCAATAGATTTTTACATTATTAATTTAAAATACTTATCAAAAATGAAAAGTCAATTCTATAAATAACCAGGGCAGAGAGTCTGTACTTCTTAAGTTATGAATTATATATCTACCCCTGTAGAGCTTACATGAGCAATATAGAATGGACAACATAAGTGTCCCTAAATTCAAGACTAAGATACAGAGAAAACCCAAGAGACTGACATCAATGAATACCTCTAACACATCCTTGTAATGTTATCAGATTTTGTCGGGTTAGCCCTCACACTTTGCAGATAAGAATTGATTTGATACCTTCAGAAGAAATATTATGAATTACGTGGCATCGTGCATCTTTCGTGCCTCAACCCTTCAATGCAGTGTTCATAAAATAGACATAATAAAGGATGAAGCTGTGCACTGGAAAAGGCTGAAGTGGTTTTTCTCTCATTATCTCCTGTGTACCATTTTTAAAGGTGTGGAAAGTAAAAAACCAGAACTTTTAGTTTGCAATACTGCTCCCTCCATTTTCGATAGGAGTTTATAGGCTGAATACTATGGAGAATGAACATAAGAAACACATTAAGGGCTCCAGAGTTGAGAGTGGTTTGAAGAAATCTCTTCCATATGCTTTACTCTTCTGTCTTCAGAAAGTACTAAGTGGTCACTGGAACACAGTCTAATAAGACTACTAATTACCATGAGTTATATGCACAATTTATTTTCCTCTGTGTCTTCTCTAAATTTTTATTGTCTTATCCAAAGTACTAAAATTCAACAATGATTGTAAACTTAACACTAAGACATTGTAGCTGAAAGCAGCACAAACTTAAATAATGGAAATTTACGCACTAAATTAGGCCAAGAAGAAAATAAAAAACCAAAAGCAAAACTAAAACATTTATATCTATGTCATTCTGGCATGAAGATAGAAGGAGTCTGAGTCGGAATAATGTTTTATTTTGCCCCGGGGAAAACTAAGGTTAGCACACCAATGCTCAGTTTCTAAACTTTGTACTATATCTGTGGCAGAAAAAAATGGCACTTTATAACCACCATAATTAATTCTAACTACCAACATTTAAAAGCAATTGTGTTAATTAAAGACTGTGCAAAATGTTTATTTCTTTTGGTATTTATGGTAATAAAGCATATCTTTCCCAAAATGACATTGCTAATCTGCAATATGTCTTCTTTTTATAGCTCTTCCAGAAACTCTTGTTTTGATCATGAGAGGAGATTTTTTTAAATGGCAGAAGTGCAATAGGACTTTAGACAGTTGTATGACAAGGTTCATTAACAGTGACAAATGATTACACACTGCTTGTTCAAAAAAGAAAAAGCTAACTGCAGCTGCAAGAAATGAAAGAAAATACAGCCTAACACAACTGCTAAAGACTGCCAGACCACAAGCTTTCCAGCTATCCCAACTATTTCTGAAGTATTAGACCTTATGCAAGGTCATAATGTTCAACTCATTTCCCAGTCACTTCAATGGTACATGTCCTTCCTCTTCCAAGAAATTGCTTTCAATATTTTCTCATGGTAAGTAATATGTGTCTCTAAGTCTGAAGTTGAAATTGAAATTATATTTTAGAATAAACCTGAGCAAATGAGTGACGCCACCACACTCAGTTTTGACACACGGAGAATTTACTTAGGAATTGTTTAAATCTTTATGGCCTATAAAGTTAAATGGATATTTATGATGTCTTTAAATGTCAGGAGTATTCAGTCTAGTCAGATGCTAATGTCTGAAGTTGTTATCAGATTTAAGAGTCTGCAGAGAAAAAGAAGCAAAAGATCTGCACCTCATTTTCAGTTCCTTTTTAGATTTATCATTCTTCCAATTATTTTTTGTTCCCATAGATTTCATTTGGGGGAAAAACAGGAAAAGTAATAATCTAACTAATTAAAATGCTAGGAGCACAAAGAGCAATAGTAACATAGAAAAACAAAATCTTTCCCTTATGAAAAGTTTTACACTGTTAGAGGTGGTCTTATAAGACTTCAAGACTGAATTCAGGAAAACATCCACGGAAGAGAACTACAAAGCTATTGTCATTTGGTTCAGAATGACTGAAATCACAAAGAACCTTTCCTTTGGTTGGCTCAGAGGGAGAAAAAAAGGAAAGAAAACAAAAACAATATTCAGAGTAGGAATAGGGAAGAAGCACAGCCATGCATGAAGTTCCTGTGGAATCACCAGTGAAATATTACATACAGCTCTGAGTACACAGGAAGCTCCAGAAAGCTCCAACTGGGACAGAAGTAGGGAGGCACTTCAGGCAACCTAATTTACACGATGCAACCTCTCTAGCTAGATGGATAGAACCTTCAGATGAAATCATAATACTTGCTGAGATTTTCTCTTTTCATTCAGAAACATTTACAGTATTGCAATACAAATATAAAATGTTGACAGCTTGAAATAACAAACCCTTGGACAACTAATTTGTTAAAAATAAAATATTATCTGCATGATACTTCTTATATTTTAACTAAAATATCATATGTAAATTCCTATGCCATTACAGGGACTTAATTACACAGGAAACATTACTGTAGTGAATGCTGTAGCAGAACATTCTCTTCAACCCCTGTTTTGCACATCAAGATATTTAAAATATTGAATAGATTGAAACCTTCACAGGATGATAGATGCTTGACCATTAAATATGTTTTAAAGGCTCTCTCCTACATGTACATTAAGCAAAAATAATACTATTGAGCAGCATAGCCTTTTCTTGAGATGATTTCAAGAAACAAGCAGGCCCTTAAAATGAATTAAACCAAGATTATATATTGAATTGAAGAAACTACACTTTGCACATTAAAAAAAAAAAAAGTAAGTGAAAATATAAGTGCTTTTAAAAACATAGGAAGCTTTTCTGTAACTTTCAGAGTTCAAGTCACAGCTGACCCCACAGTTTTCAGAAATATTGGAGAACCACTTCTGAGGCATGAGGCAGCTTTACAGTGAAAAGGAAGGCAGGAATGTTATTCTACAGTGCAATAAAATATTTTCTTACAAATTCCAAAATGATCCCCTTTCACTGACAGAAAAATGTCTTATTCCAAAATGTAGAAAATATTGACTCTTCAGAGTCGAAAACTGAAAATTAGCAGGATTATGGGAACAGGCATTTCTTTATGCTGAAGAAAACAGCAACAAGAATATCCAATGGATCACCAAACACTAAATTACTTTTTTTATAGAACAAAATGCCATGTATTTTAGGAAAGAATGAAAAAAAATTAATTAGCTAATAAAACTGAAAAAGAGTCAAGACATTTCAACAGAAGTAATCTGCCAAGAACTCAATGATACCAAATAGAAAACCAGTCAAAAAGACAAAATATAAATAAACCAAGTTTCAACATGTAAGACTAAGGGACATTTCAGGTGTTTTCTAATCATAACAGGGAGCTAATGGCACTGTTGCTTTACTTTTATAAATGTATTCTCTTTCATCTAAAATTTAGTTAGAATTCACTATATTTTGTGGAACTTTTACTAGGGCCTACAACCTCAATACTCCAGTGGTTCCTGAGGTCTATTATACCTATTTTCTCTCATTCCAGCAGTATTCCTTAGCACGAAACAAGACCTTCAAACATGTTCCTCCCCTATCTACCATTATTGTTTTTCAGAGCATGCATATCCTCTCCAGATATTTATGTTGGTACATTCTTTAAGGCATGAAAGTAACTATGGCTGACCTCTATTATATTCAATTATTAGCTAAAAAATCATGCCCAAAATTAGTTGTGATTCAGTAAAGAAACATATCTGTACCTCTTAATTTAGTTGCTCAGAAATTATCAGTTCTTCCTTCCCAATGACAACTATGTTCCATCAGACAGGATTTGTGAATAGAGATAAAGGGAATATGACTACATCAACCAGAAAAACTCAAATATGATTAGCTAATAGAATCATCCCCCAATAATCCTGACCTTCACTCTCCTGTTGTGCATGACTGGAAAAGTAGACACACAGGGCTCCTTCTCCCTACCAAGTTCTCACCCATTTCAAAATTTATTGCCCATACTCTGACAGCCCAGCTGCAGAGAACCTTCTATAATTGGCTCTTCCTTGAAGACTGTAGAATTTCGGGCATTTTGCTACCATGCTGAAGGTCAAAAAAATGTTCCGTACAGGAACTTTTAACCCAGATGGCCATTAAGGGTGGCTCACATATGGAGATGATTGTGTCATCCACAATCTGCCATTTATGATCTGCCATGTGTTATGATCTTTCTGTTGGCTACTCCTCTAGCTGTTTGTTCTGTCTCAAACATTATATCAGATTATTTTTTTGTGTTTCTCTTTCCCCTTCTAAGCATAAAAAAGTCAGTGACATCTAGTAACTTGTGCTGCATCTCACTGGGATTTTTCTTTTGATCTTATGTTGGTCACTTAATTTTGCTCACATCTTAATCCATTTTAAGAATCTAGAGACTTTTATTTTGTGGCAAGAATAGACCCCAAACCCAACACCAGAACCCAAAATCCTCCCCTGTAACACAAACCAAACAAAAACCAACACCTATTTTAGAACTGATTGAGGGTTTTTTACTGAGTATATTTCTTGTTAATTTAAGAGTTCAGTCCCTGGAAGTTGTTGCTTTTTATTGAGGTCCATTTTTTTCTAGGGATGGGAAGGCTTTCCATATCTTTCCGTTGAAGCTTATTTTTTCTATTAAAAAATGAGAAAACTTCTCTTTCCAAAAGTGGAAATTTTCTATTATGCAAGGAAAGACATGCATCCAGGCATTTAGCTTCCTCTGTTTGGAGGAGATTCGCAAAATGTGTCCCTCCAAAATCTGGGCAGCCCTGAGACTGGTATACAGGCAAACAAGTGGCAGATCATACTTACCTACAGAGAACCACTGCATCAATAAAACTAATACATTCATCATTTATTTTCATTACTATCACATCTGTTGGGATAGTACTTTGGGAAGTTTAGTTTCTCAGACTAACAGCTCCCTCAGCAGCTCCTAATTCATGCTTTCTAGACCCTTTACCAGCTTTGCTGCCCTTCTCTGGACTTGTTCCAGCACCTCAGTGTTCTCTTTGAAGTGAGGGGTCCTGAATTTATCCCAGTATTTGAGGTGTGACATCACTGGTGCAGAGTGCTGGGGCACCATCACTGCCCTGCTCCTGCTGGCCACATTATTCCAGTTACAGGCCAGGTTGCCTTTGGCCTTGTTGTCCAGCTGGGCACACTGCTGGATCACATGCAGTAGGCTGTCAACCAGCACCTTCAGGCCCCTTTTCACTGGGCAGTTTTCCAGTCATTCCTGCCCCAGCCTGTAGTGCTGCAGGGGGTGGTTGTGACCCGAGTGCAGGACGGAAACCTTCACCCTATTGAACCTCATGCAGTTGTCCTCAGCCCATCAATCCAGTCTGTCAAGATCTCAAGTGCAACTTACTAAAGGCTAATATTCCCTACCCCCAAAAATGCTAAGTATATGAAAAAGACCAAAAACATATGCTAGAGCGTCTGCTTTAAGTGGGGAATTATCATCATAATTATAGATTGTCATATAGAGAGAAATTCAGGAATAGAGATTTATTCATGAAGATCTTTCTTCCTTTTTGCTTTTTCCTCCTCCAAAAGATAAGCATTTCCCCACAAATGAAAAATAACAGAAACCAAAACAAAGAAAACAAAACTCACCCAGAAGCTATATCTATATTGCCCATTAATTTAATTCAAACTTCAAAATTTTGTAGCCTACAATAAAGTGGTACAGTTTAAACAAAATTAGATTGGTGTCTAAACACTGAATCATTTATGAGCACATTACATAAATATATTTACATTCTGTGCCACATTTTTTGCATTTGGCCTAAAATGCATCTCTGGAGTTTGAAACTTTATATTATCTTTTTTTGAAATCAAGGTCTGCAGATAATTACAGTTACTTTTATATAAAGCAAAAACTCTGTAATCTTTCTAACTTATTTCTAGAGGTAATTGCAATTTTTGTGGTTGTATTTTATTGCTTTGCTTTGAAATAAATAGTAAAAAAATGGTGAAAAATAACATTTAGCATTTAATCTTTATGCCTGTTTTTCTTCATGCAAATGTTTGATTAAGTACCTTCAGATAGATTTAATTCTGTAAATGAAAATAAATATTTTGGTTTCAGAATTACCTAAATACATGTAGAGGAATAATAATTAAATAGGATAGTCTCTATCCACTTGTCACTTGTGGCTGAGCTCACACATATTCAGGTTTTTGGAAAATTATGCCTGGTTTGCACAATACTGCAGATCTTCAAAGTTGATATTTTATATTTATTTATTTACTTAATTATTCATAAAGGAATATCTTAATCGCAAAGAAGTAAATGTAGTTGTATGCAGAACAGTGTCTTGAGTTTTCAGACAAGCTGACAAACACACAAATACTAGTGCACTAGGATTTTTTTTGCAACTTACCATAAATATCAGTTATTAAGTTTCAAGCACTACATTAGAAAAAAGTAGATGAAAACATCTCATTGCAGTCCATGATAACAACTGGATGTATGCTCACAAAATATTTGACAGTTGATATGTGACATCATCAGGAACAATTTCATGGCCATTTTAATGAAAAGAAGGAAGCGGATATGAAAGCTATACAGACAAAACACAGGCAAAATTCAGGTACACACAGGGAAAGACGATAAACAATAATTGTCCTAAGAGCCTGTGGTGGACCTCTGAGCTGGTGAGACCTCTCAGAAGTTCTTGTGCCCAGATCATCTTTGATAGAGAGTTCCCTATAAGGAACAAGTTTTGAAATCACAGATTTATTAGACTATAAATCAAGATAGCAAATTTTACAGAAAAAAAAAATCAAAGTGACTTGGGCAATCACAACGTGGATAAAAGGGTTTATACCCAACTCACCCATTGCCTCGTATGTCTTTGCAAGTGTATCTTGCTTCCAGGCTTGGTTTGAGTCCCTCAGTAACCTTCTGTGCTGCAGCAAACTCTGCACAGCTTAGAAAGTGAGTTTTTAGAAGCCTTTCCTTCTTCATCAAAATTGACATCTCCCTTCTCCTCTCAGCAGTCTAGCAATCATGCTGTTCAAACTGCCTTTCCTCTAGCTCTTCCCAACATTCCTTGCAGTTTCTTTTCTCTTCTGTATTTGACCAGGATCAGTAGTCACAGATGGTAAGGATCAATCTTACTTTCAAGTGGCTCTGCCTGACACAGTATTTAAGGAAAGAACATAATCTAAATATGTATAAGGAGGAAAAAGACAAATATTACCTCTCCTGATGGCCTATTAAGTTGAACAATTTATATTAAAATGGTATCAGAAATAGAAAACAAGATAACAAATAATGATCAGATACTACCATTCACCAATATCCATATTTTCCACAAACACCAGCAGAATTTCATTAACACTGGAGGATGGCATGCTTCTCCATGTGTAATACCACCCACAACTGATCTGACAATCTCTTGAAATCAGTCTGAACTCCTCCATACAACATTTCAAACAGTCTTGTCAGGTCAGAAGTCAGAAGTCATGGGTGATACACTTAAAATCCCTTTCCATCCCCCAAAAGATTTTCATGAACCCTTACATACCCCACTGACATCAAAGATAATTTTGGAATTTTCCTCAGGTCTCTCATGTGGCTTCCTTGCCTCAAAGGCAAGGTTTTGTGTGATGTGAATGAACCTACACTCGGTGCCTTGGGAGTGCCATGCAAAGCCAGACAGGCAATTTTATGCCAAAATCTGTCTGATTCATTCTGTCAGATTCCTAGTATCCTTAACAAATTTACATCATACCAAAGACAATAAAGAGCAGCTGAAAATTAATATTTTAATGTATAATAGAAACAGAATGAAACTCCTATAAAAACAGTTACCATTATAGTTGTAAAATGTGCAGATTCTGATATCCCAGACCTAGAGAATATGAAGGTTCAGGACAGCCAAATGAGTCACTGCTTTTGCAGATATTGTCTCCTATATCTTTCCTGATAACATTCCCAAGCACATGAACTCCAGATCTGATAGGGACTTAGGAGGAAATGAGGGATGGATAACATTACAAAGTTTGCCACACAACTGCAGTGAAAAACTGACTCCTTGACTTCCTCACTAATGGGCACTTAAAACACTTTGGAAAGACATAAGAGTTAACATTTCCCCACATACAGACAATTGTTTTCTAATGTATTTCCTCTCTCTGCTTGGTCAGCTCTGAGCAGAGGCAGCTGCATGGGGACACCCAACACCTTTTGTAGAGCTGGAGGCAGAGAGGAAGGTGGCACAAACACATTAGTTTTGGCAAGTGCCTTCCAATCCTCATTTTGACCTAGATTTAGCAGAGGACTGTGCCTTAACTTTAATCCAGTAAGATGTCCTATCACACTTAAAATAGGGCAAATTTCACAGCTCAAATAGTGAGATCTCAGATGGTTCACTGTAGTGGGCAACAGTGAACAACATTCCCTGCTGTGTTTTGGTTACTGTCAAAGCTACTCACTAACAATCCCAGTAGACTTTGCATCCCAAGAATGACTTTACCTACTTATCACAGACACATTTGGCTTCCTGCAACTCTTAACCTTTCCAAAACTAAATCACTAGACGATTAATTGATTTATCATTGTTGTCTAGGAAGAAACTAAATTGCTGGAAAGTGAAGATGTCAATAACATTATCTTGGGTCAGACAGTGGCTTGGCATGGGTTGTGGGTGGGCACATAAATCAATTTATGTGCTTTCAGGTAAAACACTAAAGTATCTCATGGTGAAGCTGTGAAACTAACTAGCAAATTTCTGCAAGAATAGGATGCCACTGGACATTGTAAAGTTTTGATTTAAATTCATTTCTACTTGTTCTTGCTTTATCTTCCTCCTAAGCTGGTTCTGATATTTTATTTTTGGGGAGAAGAATGCCTCAGAGAAAATGAAATGTTTGTTTTTCATTGTTCTGCCTAAAAAGTGTTTTCATTTGTTGGTCAACCCTCTCTCCTTTAGTAAACTTCCAGAGCTCTGGCTACAGTACAACCTGTCTGGTGCCCTGTTGGATCCAAGTGCCCTGCCATATTGCCTGCAGCTCCCTCTTTCAACCATGAAATCTCAACCTCTTGGTTAACTCCATAGATGCCCCCTCCTGCTTCAGTCTTTTCTCCACTTCGCCCTTCATCTTAAATGCTGTAGTTCATTCCTAAGCCCTTGTATTGGGTACAGGTGCCCAGGTCTGGCTGGGGAGGGCTGCCAAGGGTGGCTTCCCACAAGGAACACAATCTGTTCCAACACACCCACTTCCAGGATGCAGCTGAACACCTCAGCCATAGGTGTGGTGCCTCTGAGAACGTGTGTTTAAGAAAGGGTAAATAACGCTGCAAGCAGTTGAGAGAGAGAAGTGAGAAAACTGTGTGAGAAACAGTCCTGCAAATACCAAGGTGAAAGGAGAAGGAGGGAGAGAGGATGCTCCAGGCGCTGGAACAGAGATTTCTCTGCAACCCCCAGAGAGGACCATGATGAAGCAGATATTCTCACTGGGGAGGGTACCACACTGAGGCAGATGTACGTACCCTGAAGGAAAATGCAGCCAGTGGAAAGACCCCTGTTGAAGCAGGGGAAGAGCGTGAGGAGGAAGGAGCAGAAGAGAGGAGCTGTTATGGATTAACTATAACCCCATTTCCCATCACCCTGCACCACTGTGGGGGAGGAAGTTTGGAGTAAGGAGTGAAGGAGTGAAGTTGATGCTGGCAGGGAAGAGGGATGAAAGGAAGGTGTTTTGGTTTTTGTCTTCATTTCTCACTATGCTATTATATTCTTAATTGGAAATACATTAATCTTTCCCAAGGTGAGTCAGTTTTACCAGTAATATTAATCAATAAGCAGTTTACCTGTTATTTATGTCACCCCTTGAGCTTTTCTACCCTATTTTCTACTTGTCTTGTTGAGTAGGTGGAGAGGGAGAGAGAAGCTAGGTGGGCATCTGGCAGCCAGCCATGGCCAACCCACCACATCCTGCCCCACCACCCCCCAAAAAAAAAGGGAAAAAGAAACAAAATAGGACCACCACTCTGTTTTTCGCTCTACTTGAGCACTGCACATTTGTTCAGGCCAGAGTACATCTTGTGTAAACAAAACAAAAATCCAAATTGCTGGAACACAGGCTGGTTTAATATTGTACAACTCTGATTGCTAGCGTGTTAACATGCTCATAATTCATAATCGTTCCTTAATATGATTACCAACAATCCTGTCTGACTTTCTCTCCATTTCTTACTAGTGGATTCCTTGGGGGCTCAGAGAAGCACTAAAACTGTTTATAATGGGAGCATTTGCAGAAGGGATTAAAAAGTAACAGTGGCAGAGAGGAAAGGGTTAGGGAAGATCCTTATCAAGCTCATTGCTCTTTAACACAGAGACCTCCTGTGCCACCACATCCTTAAATTTCATCCATGTAGAGGTCAGTGCATAGAAAGATGAACAAATTTTCTCTATATCACAGTTAAAATTGTACTCTGTGTGTTTGTTGCCTGCTCTGCAGCAAACACTCCAAACACATCCTTGAGTCCTCACACCTTGTTACTCACCTGCAGATTGCCTGCAGATTTCCTGGCTGTGGAGCAAAATATGTTTTAAAATAGTTCTGGTAGGCAGTCATTCAACTCATGCATCTCATCTTGTCTCTGTAATTGCACCCAGAGGCATTTGCCACACTGCCCCTGATCCCAGAGCTGTGTGCTGCATGCTTTGGCTCACATGGCTTAATGATAATGACAGGGGTCACACAGAGGCTTTTGATGGTCAGTATAATGCTCAACACAACCTCCTGAACACATCCACTCAGTAAATAATGTAGCATTTCCCTGACATTTATTCCAGAGAATACCTGACAAGTTCATTTTCCTGCTTATGGAAGTAACTGGCACCCTCTGGTGGTGTATGGCTCCGACTGCTTAACAGCTTTCCCCAGATGCCATAAGCAGCCCCAAAAGAGTGGTACTGATTTCTGCAGTGATGACAAAATCACCTGCAAGCCCTGGGAAAAAACATTTCTCAGTTCTGAAAGCAGACTCAACTACATTCAGCTGCTCAGATTTCAACCCACCATGCTGTAAAAAGTAAAAAACAATTAAGAAGTCATTCCTTTTTTCAGTCCCTACCTACTACACATTTGAAAAAACAGACAACCTGAAACCAGCCTACACTTTATATTTTCTTTGGTTTAAGATTCTGAAAGTTTACAAAAACACCACAGACAATTAAAATGGAGTCAAACAGGAAGACACCAGGACTATGAAACTTGCAGTTGCTTTTCTAGTTCTGCGTGTGTGTCTCTTCCTACAGGAAACATTATACTAGAATTAAATTCAACTTTTTTGTTTAGTTTGGTTTGTTGGGTTTTTTTTTTCTTGGTAGTGGTGGTTCATTTGGGTTTTTTTCACATTTTACAATTGCAAAGTAAAATTTTAGTGACAGAGCTAATCTAAAGCAAATTTCAGATTGGTTTGACTGACAGGTAGGAACAAAGAAGCTGCTTTACTGGTGCCTACCTGGTCATGCAGAAGATTATGTAAGTTCCCTCAAAGCACTTGTTCATAGAAAGGGCAACACACAGAACTGTACGCATCACATGTCATGTTATGAAGGGCAATAAGGCAAATATTATCAGACCTGGGGCTCTGTGTGCCCTCATTCTTTTTTTCTTTTTGTCAATGGAGCGTTACTGCTGACAATATCGAGAATGTCATGGCCATTACTCTGACAGCACATGAACCAGTGGGGAAGAGATGACCGATTTTTCAAAATCATATCTTCTGCAGACACACATTTGCATTTGTAAAGTACAGGTAGAAGCTGCAGTTTGTTCGAAGCTGTCCCGACAGCCATTTTGGCTGCCAACTAACAACTGAAGATGCTCAATGGAAAGAATAACCTTAATAATATTTTCCTAGTAAAAAACACAAGTATTTTCCATAATGTCAACAGTCTTGTAGCTGTTTTCTTGGAAATTCTTCTGATCACGGCTTTTCTCTTAAGAAAGGGAACATTGAAGAGATATAGTGGCAGGGGAATCCACCATGTTTTGGACCCAGTTTGCTTATATCAGAAGTAGGCTGGTAGAGAGGGGCAATATTCTTGAGTTTTTCTATCATCGTCCTTGATGATCACCATCATGAAGAGGAGATTATTGCCTCTCTCTACTTCATATATAGTGAAACTAAAATTAGGATCTGCAAGACAACTTGTTTTATTGGGTTTGCACGGCCAAACTTTGGTAGTGGCAAGGTTACACAGGTGGTTTCTGTGAGGAGCTACTAAAAGCTTCCTTCATGTCCAGCAGAGACAATCCCTGGCTGCTCCAAAGGTGGACCTGCTGCTGGTCAAGGCTGGACCAATTAGAAATGGTGGTGATGTCTCCGTTGATAACATATTTAAGAAAGAAAATAAAGTTATTGCGCAGCTGTAATTGCAGCCAGAAAAGAGCAGAGCGACAACATGTGAGAGACACAACTCTGCAGGCACCAAGGTCACTGGAGAAGGAGGGGGAGGAGGAGTTCCTGGCACTGGAGCTAGAATTCCTCTGCAGCCTGTGGTGAAGGCCATGATGAAGTTGCTGTGTCCCTGCTGCCCATGGAAGTCCATGGGGAATCAGAGATCCTCCTGCAGCCCATGCAGAAGTCCAACACCAGAGCAGGTGGATGCCTGAGAGGAGGCTGCGAACCCATGGGAGGTCCATGGAGAAAGGACCTACCATTAGGGCAGCCAGTCTTTGAAGGACTGCACCCCATGGAAGAGTGACCCATGCTGCAGCAGTTTGAGGGAAAGATTGTGCGATGGACTCACTTTGCAGCAGTTTATGTCGATCTGTTGCTCATGAGATGGACTCACATTGGGAAAGTCCACGGGGAATTGTCTCTCATGGGAGGTACCTCCTAGTGAAGGAGAAGAATGACCCCTTTCCTTGAGGAGCAGGAGAAAAAAACATGTGACCACTGACCATAACCCCCATTCTCATCTCTCTGCAGCACTGGGGGATGAGGTAGAGTTTGGGAAGGAGGGAGGGATGGAGGAAAGGTGCTTTTAAAGCTATATTTTATTTTCATTATCCTGTTCTGGTTTTATTAGCAATAAATTCAATTAATATCCCTAATTTGAGCCTGTTTTGCCCCTGACAGTATTTGATGAGTAATCTCTCTCATGGTTCTTATCTCAGTTCATGAACCCTTCATGATGTGTTCTCTCTCCTGTCCAGTTGCAGACAGGAGTGAGAGAGTGGCTTTGGCGGGTGCCTGGCATACAGCCAGGGTTAACCCACTACACTTGTGCAACGTCACATAGGCTATCTACATCAAGCTTCTACTGCCAATTTATTGTCCTCCTAACACAACCATCTTCCACTAAGCTCCAGAATCTATTTTGCTAATTAATATTTTCCAATTAATTTTAATAAATTTCATATCACAGGAAAAAATTATAGGTCAGAAAGTGTATTTGAAAGTCACATGGAAAAGCTTCTTATTCCAAGAAAAGCTAACTTCAAAGGTGTTTGAGGCCTCTTGTTGATCAAGATTTTTCCTATTCAGCAATATATTACAACATATCTGTTAAAGAAATTTAAGAATTCATAGAGAAAATATTTTCCTTCCTCATCATTAAAACATTTGGACAGTATTTTGTGAGACTTATGTCAGAAAACAAGCTATAATTATACAATTAATCTGAATGGATTTGGTTAGAAAGAACCTTAAAGGCCATCTAGTTCCGATCACCCTACTCTGGGCAGGGATGCCATTCACTGCATCCATTCATCCAGCCTGGCCTTGAACACTTCCAGGGATGTGACATCCACAACTTCTCTGGGCAAACTGTTCCAGTGCTTCACCACCCTCTGATTAAAGAATTTGTTCCTAATATCTAACGTAAATCTAGTTTGTTTGATATCATTGCCCCTTTATTACTCTTCAATCTCTTAAATCCAGGGCTAAACCTGGGCAAACACAAAGGAGGAATATAGACCAGATATCCTCAAAAGGTAAAAATTTTATTGGCAAATTATGGAAAATCAAAGAACTCTGGCAAATTATTTAGTACAACACAACATGCCCTTCCACACATTCGAGGTGTCTCTAAACAGATCCCCTTTTCCAGTCCTGACACCCTTGTCCTATCACTATCTGCCTGTATAAAAAGTCACTCTCCTTCCTTTGTGTCAGCTATCTGAAGGTACTGGAAGGCAGCAATGTGGTCTTCCCAAAGCCTTTTCTTCTCCCGGGTTAACCACCCTTGCTGTCTCATCTTCTCTTCACAGCAGAGGTGCCCCATACCCCTGATCTTTTTCATGGCCTCTTCTGGACTCTCTCTAACAGGTCCATATATTTCATGTCTTGAGGATCCCAGAGCTGGACTGAGTGCTCAGGTAGGGTCTCACAACAGCTAAATAAAGGAGAAGAATCATCTTTCTTGATCTACTGGCCACATCTTTTCTTATGCAGCCTCAGATATACTTTGCCTGCTGGATTGTGGGCACACAGTTAGCTTATGTCCAGTTGTTTGTCCACAAGAGCCCCCAAATCCTTCTCTGCAGGAATTCTTTCAATAAGATTGCCATGACTCAAGTACAGCACCTTGAACTTATTGAACTTCATGGAAGTCTCATGGGCCCACTCTTTAAGCTCTTCCAGGTGCCCAGATGGCATCCCATCCTTCTGTTGTGTCAAATGTTGTTGCCTGCATTGCTCACTCAGCTTCACGTTATTTGCAAACTTTCTGGGTGTGCGCTTGATCCCACAGTCAATATCATCAGGTCACATAGCTTGTAGCTGTTTAAAACCATGAAGTGATCCTGAATCTGCTATTTGCTTGAAGTGGTAGGGACTTCCTGCACACCCATGCAGAGAATCAGGGACTTGAGAGAAGTAGAAAGCCTGACATCAGTGAAGATTGAGGAAAGAACTCATTGAGTTCTTCAGCATTCCTATCAGTCGCCAACAGTTTGCCCTTATTGTTTGTCAGAGGGGTACATTGCCTTTGACCTTTCTTTTCTGACTTGTGTGCTTTTGGAATCCCTTTTTAAAATTCTTCATGTCATTTGCCTAGTCCTGCTTTAGCTTTGCCTTGGTTTTTCTAACCACATCTCTACATATTCAAAATATACCCCTGTACTCTACCCAGGCCACCTCCTTCTGCTTCCACTGTCTGTGCATTTCTTACTGCTCAATTTGAGGAGCAGATCCTTGCCCAGCAATGACAGTTTCAGGCCTGCCTTGCTCCATTTCCTACCCATCAGGACACAGAGCTCTTGTGCTCTAAGAAAAGTGGCCTTTAAGAGCAGCCAGCCTTTTGTCCTTAAGGACAGTTTCACAGAGGATGTCATTCACCAACTCCTTAAACAGCTGAAACATTGGTTCTTGCAAAGTTCAGGGTTTTGACTTCACCCCTCATTATTTATCACTTTTGAGGGCTGGGGTTATTCCTCAGTTTTGCTTTCATTCTCTCTTCCAGTAGTGACATCCGATAAGGGAACACCGACAATGTTACTCAGAACACGTTCTGGCAAAGCCAGCACTACTCGTTCTATATAACCAACACTACTGTATGGATCAGGTATACCTGAAAAATGTTTTATGAATAATTTCTAATGGTGGAAAAAAACCACATCCTCTTCTTTACCTGATGATAGAATGTTGTCATTTACCCTAAGCCCTCTCTGACACCAGATAAGCTCTCCAACTTTTATTTATAAAGATTATGTTAACCTTCACGGTGGTTAAAAGTACAGAATTTAAGATCGAGATTTTAATTTTATTGCCATCCTCCTCAGTACAAAGGGGAATTGGAAAACAGCCTATTTATTTAGCAAGGTAATAATTTAGCTAGATTGATCAGTTTAAGGATGATCATATTTCTAAAAATTCCCCAATTCTAATTAAAACTAAATCTAAAAAATTAATTGCTCTTTATTTAAATATTTACCATATAATTTCATCTTTGGCAGCATTAAATACTATGCAATATTCATTTTGTATTTACATCAAGATATATTATTCTGGGAAGTTTTCACGTGTTCTGCACTGCAGCTTACCACAGTAGTGATTTGAAATTGCCATAGAACAAGAATTTTAAAGTCTCTTCATACAGTATGTGGTCTTTAGACTCAATTAAGTTGAGAGGGAGAATTCTGGAACTACCAGCTAAGACTTTTCAAGGTTGGTAGTATTCTTTACTAATGTCTGTTAGTTGTCCTCAGGTCTTTCTTCCCTCATTCTCTCCCATGAATATACATGTCTATTTTGCTTCATCAGGTAAGAAAAATTTATTGTGCTGATTGTAAGTTTTGATTTTATTTTCTATTTTGCATTTTCTTCAGGGGTGTGCATATTATTTATACTGAATGCAGATCTCAGCTGTAGTTACAACAGTCATTTAGAAATTATTCTTTTCCATCATGTCTGTAATTATCTACTGAATTTGAGTATAGAGATGACGAAGATCAAAAATAAAACAATCCACACATACAAAAGAAAATATGAAATTTCTTTTATATGAAACTTGTAATTCTTTTTTGCACACCTGTGAATAAAGTAAATTTTAATCCAGCTGACAGATCTAGAACAAAATAGAGTTAACGTAAATATTGGAACGTGAGGCATTGTATGCCATGCATGACTCTTGCTCAGTCTCTCTCCCTGTGGGTCTTTGGACATGGGAATCCTTTGTTGTGTTTACATTTTTGTAGGAATGTTCTTCTAAGAAATAGAGATGTAAAAGTCATTTTCTGGAAGATCCACCAGGTCAACCCAACAATTTTACCTTCTCCTCAAAGCCTATCTAACCTCTTGTAAATTTCCATGGCAAGAATATAATGACCCCAGCCTAGTTCAATCTCTTTCCACCATATGTTATATGAGTAAGAGGTTTTGGTTTTTGATTTCTTTGTTCCAGACAAAGAAATCAAAATCCAGTCTGATAATTTATAGTTATAGCATTTTGTAGGATGGACACTAAAACATATTTAAGGCAGGAATCTGCAGAGGCAGCCAGCTTTGTGTTGGTTTAGCAGTGGTTGCATGGCTGTGATTGAAGTTAGGGGTGAGGTTAGGATTGAGTCAATAGACACCTCTGGGTTTATGTGTGTTTACTTCATACAGGTTACTATGCCTGAAACCAAACTAGTTTTAGGATCTGTCCATGTAAGATTTCCTGTTCAGGTTTTTATTTGAAGCACTCAATGCCTCTTGACTCATATGTTTCCATGTAATAAACACCATAGGACTTGATGCCATTTTACAAATTGGATAGGAGATTTATCTTGGTAAACTGGAGGCTTGAAGTTCATTGCAAGGAGGAGGCATTGTAAGGCTGCTGAGGAAGCAGCAGCAGCTAACCATGTGTTTTTCTTCTCTTGTGCAACCCAATAACTTAAACACATTGGAGACTGTCCATACACTCCTTTCTTTCATAACACAAAAGTCCAGCATGTTTTACGCAGGTCTATAACTCCATGGGATTTTTATAAAGATTGTAGACTGTTAGTCTCTGCCTATTTCCATTCTCTTTACTGTACCCACAAATCACATCATTTCAACATTTCACCTCAGCTGTATCACTGTGATTTTGGTGCACTTGATGCCAGCCATGTAGGAATTCCTTAGCAAAGTAGGTATTCCAACTGTGTCAAGTTTCAGGTACTGTCTATATCTGCTTTGTGTGTGAACCTGATATGCTTGTTTGAATTTGATCTTTGTCTCCTAATGGACATGAGAAACCTGATTTTCAGTTGTCAATTGATTTACATGTGCATGACAGTTTTAAAAGAAGACAGAGGAAAGGGATGATTCCTTTTAAACCTTTTACTTTTCTTTTCAAGAAAACTATCAGAGCATGTTTCTTCACATCTTTTGTCTGTCTTGGTTAGTATCAGTCCTGTTCAATAAAGCTGAAGTTCTGGTAAAGCACTATATTTTTGTCGTGTTATCTTTTTTGAATAAATCAAAAACATATTTCACCACTAACCAATCATTATTGCTGTGATGTTTGAACAGAAGACAAAAAAAGGATGTTAAAATTAGAATTGATTGCTTAGAGGTGAGAACTTTGAACTAAATGAACAATTAGGAAACGGCTACCACCAGCTATTTTCCAGTGCATAAATTCCTGTCCCTTTTCCATTCATTTACATTACATCCAGACCAGAATATCAAAAGGAAAATTTGGGTTGCACACAACTCACATTACCCCAAATTTCTCAGAAAGGAGTGTTTTGTCCATGACTGTGTTTAAACAAGTTCCTTTTCTTTGCCATTAGGTGTCTCTGTAATCCTTTGTAAATCACCACATATAGCAGAACTTTTTCAGTGTTTCCTGACTTTAAGTACAAGTCAGTATTCTTTCTAATCCTCTCTCTTATGCTTTTAGTTGGGATCTTTAAAGAAAACAACTAGGAAAAATTCTGCAGTGTTTCATCCCAACATAGAGAAGTAAGGAATTTCTTAATGTTGCTTTGTCAGACTACAAATAAAATTCAAAGCATCAATAAAAACCTTCCCTCAGTATACTTGCTCAAATTGAGGAAAACTGAGAGAAAAGGTCTTACAAAGATAAGGTATCCATTGTCTATCTTACAAAGATAAGGTATCCAACCTGAATCTCTATGTTCTCAAAACCTCTGTACCATCATGTAATTATTGACTGATTTTCTAATCAAAATATACGAAATTTTATTTTATCCATATCACAGCTAGCCATAATACTAATGTTTTCTTTAATGTAAACCATCCAGCTAAATTCATGCAAGATATATCTGTATCACCATGCTATTTGAGCAAAGGAGTTACGAAAACAGAAAGAGCTGTAAGAGTGCATCTTTCAGCAACTGTGCAACTTATTACTTTGCAATAAGAGATTATTCAAAGCTGCCGAATCAAAACAGAAATCTTAGAAAATAATCCTGACATAGGTAGCAATGAGAAACAAGAGTTTTTTCATAATAATCTGTATTATCTTGGCACAAGGACACCACATCTGACAGATTAGTCAAAGACACACGATCTGCTTAAGTATTAGATACCTCCAAAGCAAAGACCATCATCCCACAGGTCTTTCTGAGGAGTCACAGACAGTGTGACAGCAATTCCAGCTGTGGGCTGGTGTAGACATGATTGATTAAGCTGTCAAAAATACTTCTAGAGTTTAGGTGGCTGGCCTAAGAGGAAATCTAGTTATATTCTGGTTTGCGTATTTTTATTTTGATGTGCGTTTTTTTGATAAAACTAATATAGGTCTCAGGACGGGGCTAGAATCTGTGCCTGACTGCATAATATGAACATTAGTACATCCTTATTGCATATCCTTTTTCTTTTAAGGATTCTGGTACCATTAAAATCAGGTTTATTCATACAAACCACCCAAACTTGCAAGCAGTTGCAAAATCTAATGTATAAGTTATAAAAAAGAATTTATTTCATCCAAGACTCATCAAGAAGTGATAAATGTGAATTCCAAAAAGTACATTTTATGAAAGCCACTTTTCAGAGCAAAAACACATTTCAGTGTCAACTGAGGAGATGCTTTATGTTGTAGAAAAAACAGTTTAGTGTACCATCTGTTGCTTTCAATAGCAAATGAACAACACAAATTGTAGTTAATACTGTTGATGTAAAATATATGAGGGATGTTATCCAAACCACTGACTGACAGATATAAACATGTTTTGAAATATGAATGAGCTCAATAAATTCAATATGCAACTTTTACAAGCCAGCTGTTCTCAAAAGATAAAGCAGTAAAAGATTTTTAATGAACCCCGTGTCAGGCAAATGCAAGCTCATTTCTCTGGCCCACATGGTGGTGGGAGAAGCATTTTCTATCTAAAGCACACATAGAGTGACAGTTTCACTTAACCCCTTCCATCTTGAGAGAACTAATTATATCTTGTACAGAGCAACGAGAGAAATGGTGTGAAAATATCATCAGGCATATGTGTATTTATATCTATCTATCTATCTATCTATCTATCTATCTATCTATCTATCTATCTATCTATCTATCTATCTATCATTCCCTTAGAGATAGATACAGACATAGAGATAGATAGAAGAGATCCTGTGACAAAGATTGTTTACAAAGGTGTCCAGAAAAATCCAAATAGCACCTCTTCATTTTCTACTCTCCATATGATGCTACAATGAGGTGAGTTATAGCTCAGGTCTTGGCTCTGTAAATGCTTCTATACTGGGACATGGCACATGAATAACAGCCCAGCCAATGAACATGACAGCTGCCTTTGAGAAGTTCAATATTGAATCACAAAGGAGTGAATCCTTATAACAACTTCCTCATTTTAATGTTGAACATTATACACGCTCTACATAATATACATTTTCAACTCTTTGGATGATCATGTTTATTATTTAGGAATTTTATTTATACTATTATCATTAAGAGTAGCCATGCTTCATTTCCCTTCTGCTGGATGGCATCTCATTTTTTTTAATATCTGCAAAATGCTGTTTCTCATCCTGAATGGTTCTAGAAAACAGACAAAAGTGTTTCTTGACAGATAATAAGTATCTGAAATCCTTTAAACATTGTCTATTGGTATTTGGCCTTTTGGTGAGGAACTTTTGCTAGTTTTGTTAATCATCTAGAACACCAAATAGATTATTTTTATATTCACTAATCTGAAATAATAGAACATAAAAAGAGTACTTAATTAATGCCATTTATTCTTTCAAGAGTTTTCAGATGTCATTGAAAACATGCAATTTATAAATCATCACAGGTTGTAATTGAGCATCGCTGTGTATTACTCACCCATGATGAATTATATTCTACTTAAATAGAGCTAAAGTAACTTCTGGCCCAATTACTTTTCTGTACCTATGCTGAATATTGGTCAATAATAGGTGTAAGCCATTTAGTTTGGGTTAATTTAGCAGAAAATTACTATCAAAATTATCAGAAACAAGTGGCAAGATAATCTCATAGAATCCAGAATCTGGGTAATCTGATCTGGCTCCTCTGATTGCCTTTATAATATTAGGTTTTGGGTTTTTTTTTGCTTATTTAAACTTGTTTGAAAGTATGGATGTAAATTGATAAATTAGGACAGTGGTGGTACTGGTAGATTGATGTTTGGCGCGTGAATTTATTCCTCTGGGAGTAGGGTGTTAGGAAGTTTGTGAAAGTCTAGTGTATACAAATTTATATAATTTCATCTAACTTACACATACCCTGCATTTTGACTGCTGAATTTAAGCTGTAAACTTGCACATTTGAAGATGTTTATTGCAGAAGAACTGTTCTTGAAACTTCAAGGTATTTTTTCATGTGGCAAATGTTCTTTACCCTGCTTTGCCTTACTTTCATAGAGTCTTCAACTTCTAGAGTATTGGTCAAATTGACATTTCTTTGACAGAATTCCAGGGAGCCCTGTAATGTTCTTGGCGCTTCCACCACTAATAAAATTATTTCTTTACAGATGGTAAGGACTAACTTTATATCCTCAGTAGGAGGCATAAAGAGACAAGTAATAAAATGGTTTTCAATAACAAAGTTCAGTGTTGCATGTTACAGCTTCACATCCATAGTCAGGCCATCACAGAGACAATAGCTTTAAATAATTAACAACAGGGAGACATATTGATGCTTAACTGTCCCTTCTTAAGTCCTGTTATCATTAATGACAATGATCATACTCTATTAGCTCTTTCAGGATTTTATTACTGGAGATGATACACTGTATCTGAAGGAAAATTCAAAACTAAAGGAAACCAACCTGCTCAGAATTCTATTAACATTACTCCAATTCTGTGTTTAAATTCAGTTATATAGATTCCTTCCAGGAGCGGTTTCTTTATATGAAAAAACTTTTGCTCATAGTTTTTCAGATCTAAACCCATTTCTTTACCTGATAAGTGTGGAAAATTTTAAATTTCACTGTTACATAGATGCAGTTTACTGAGTGCAGGGGAGTGTTCATTTCTTTAATAAGCTTTTAAAAATCATACTGAGAGAGCTTTCCATAAATTCGCAGTTATCAGATATGCACAAGGTTTTCTTATCTTCTCTCCTGGCAGCAGTGCTGTACCCAAACATGTATCCTACTAAAGCAGTAGTTGCGACAGAGGCAACAGAGAAATTCAGTAACAAACTAGTTTAAATATGTATGCATACACATGCATATTAAATTCTGCTGGGAAGAGATTCCTTACAGCAAATGAAATGATCCTTCAGATTTGAAAGAGGCTTTGGATTTACTGAACAATGCTATAAAGCAAAAAGATTTATTATTTTAATTATATAAGACAGTAGCAATTGTTTCTGATGCAAAACAAGTCCAGAAGTCAATGGTATTTGAATGAATAAATGAATTAGACTGTGGTCTGCTTGTTGGTTAATTTACATACCAGTCATATCCTTTTACATTTTGTATAGAGACATAGTTCTTTCTTCATTCAAGAACTCCACTGATTAACAGAAATTTAAGTGAGCACTGATATTTCTCCACTGGTTAACAGAAATTCCCAGAAAGAATTGACTGATAAGTAAAAAAAAAATAAAATTAATGACAAAAGCAAGTTCAGGTAAGCTGACATAACAAAATTGAAATTAATAGATTCCACTGATAACATTGTTTAGTTTGATGTAAAATAGCAAAATACTTCTTGTAGCTACTTTGTATATAGTGATTTTGATACTGCTCTCATATTCAGGAGTACTGAGCATTCTGCATTTCCTTGATCTAATTTATATCAACTCCAAGTAGTGCCAAGGATTGTCTTTTCACTGTTTTTAAGCTTCAATTCAATTTGCTCTCTACTCAGTTAGTTTCTCAGAATTTGCAGATCTTTACATATTCCGATGTGGATCACAGGCAAAAAATTACCACAAACTACATTAGGGTTCTATGAATCTGTGCAGCCAGAGTCTTGCTATTTCAGAAACATATGACACCTCAAAAATATTTGACACGTATTGTTCCATTTAATAAAAATCTAGAATTATATTCTGTATATTTCTGTAATATTTTTCTGTATGAGAAAGAAATATATATAAAGGTATCAAAAGCAAATGTTTGTAGACTTTTGCAGTGAGGAAGACATGAACCTTAGTCCTCATTTTGTCTGTCATTAATAAAGGTTGTACTTAAAGCTGAGATAACAACCATTCTTTTCCATTATTTTTTATTTCTTTTAGTTTTAAATAAGATTTTTTTTTTATTTCTAGGCTTAAGATAATTATTATTAAGCTAAAAATCCTCTGAAGGTTCTCTTAGCATTCAGTGTGTTGCTCTTCTTGACAGGTTGAATGTCAAAACTGCAAAAATTTACAAATTAATGGCTCAGGGACTGTGGAATGGACCAGCCATCTGGGAAAGCAGACAAATCAAATAAGCAGGAAATAACAAAAACACAGTGAAGCAACCAAACTCCTACAAAATGGGAAATTTTTGTTGTCCATGCAACTCAGATTAGGTAATTCAGGACTTAGTTTCGGTAAAGACTTTTCAGAAGTTTGGGTTTTTTTCCCCAGATATGCTTTACAGTTCTCAAAAACTGAAACATTTATGCCTAATCGGCATGTTGTCTTATGACTGATGAATTCATGTAACTTCTAAGTGACCAGTAGTAATAGTCTAGAGGAAACAGATTTTATATGGTCAAAAAGTACAGAGGCAAATGTCCCTCTAAAAATTTACAAAACATCCCAATTAAAAGATTTATTAGAGATCTAGATGTTTCACTTGTCTATATTAGTCATGTTTTTCATTGCCCTCCATGTGGATGGAAGGAAATAGTCCAAGTGCATCACTTCCACAGAGTTCTTCACATGTGACCTTGGACAGAATGCAAATGAAAGAGTGAAATTGCTCCTCAGCAGGACACTAGCCTAATGCATGGAAAGGATTGTTTAATTTTGGTCCTCTTTCAGCAGAACAACCCCAATAAATGCTCTTCTTTGTTGCCAGTTCCAAAGTGAAGAGCTGCTCCACTCCTCTGAATGCTTCTGAGCCCTGCACCAAGCCCTTCCAGTTGAAAGGTGTCTGTCGAATTTAAGTTGCTGGACAGAAATACTTTCCTCATGCAGGACCTGGATCTGGTGCCTACAGTAGCTTTTCTTTTCTCTATTTACTCATCATTACATATTTACTTACAAAAAAGTGCTTTCCTTTCTTGAGGCAGGTTCTTTGCAACAGCACTGGAAACTAGGGGTAGCCTTTAGTCAGGATCAATTTCAAGTATTTTCTACTACAACACTGCTGTAGAAATGTATGTCCCTAAAGGCAACCATCACAGTACTGACAAGAAAATTACTTTTTATTAGAACCAGACAAGTCACACTGACATGTTAGGTAAACCCTGATTTTATATATATTCTGAGGCCTGTTGGCTTCACAGACAGCAGGAGGGATAATGTTTGCATTTATATCCCCCCAACATTAAAGAGCATATGCTTGCCCAGCTTGTCTGGTAGCCACCAGTGGAGTTATGCCCTTGACAGCTCCTGTTTATACAGATGGTTTTAAAAATGTTATTGGAAGAGAAAACTGCCTGCACTGTAGGAAGTACCTTACATAGGAGCCAAGACTTAACAAGGAAAACTATTTTCATAATTCTCTCCTGTTCATCTAGAAAATTTGAGGAGAATTTGAAGGTTGACCTTAAAACTAAATTTAGACTTATTTTTGTCTGTTATATTTAGACGTGTCAAGATTTTTTTTTAACATGAACGTTTTGAAAATCCTGTTTAAGCAATTTATTAAAGATCTGGTTATTTGACTTGTCTATATTAGTCAGGTTTTTCTTTCTTCTCCAAGTGAATGGAAGGAAATAGTTAGGTGAATCACCTTCCACATCTTCACCCTTGCCTTTGGATGGAATGAGTCACTCTCTAGAGAAACCTGTACCTTCTTGAAAGCTGCAAGGTGAGCAAAACCCGAAATAGATAACTTGTATGTAGGACCAGTATTTAATTCCAGAATCACATTGAAGTTAGGGAAAAAAATTCCCATCACTGTCAGCTGCTATAGGGCCTTCATCCTTTGTCATGTGAACCGACAGCTGTAGGACTACTGCCATCAGTCCTACAACAATAATGTGCCTCTGCAAAGTGCGCATTTCTTTCAAAGGTGCTGGTGGTGGAAGTTCTGGTAGCTCTTTTCCTGATCCAGAAGATGATTCATTCTCACACACTCATAAAAACAGTCTTGTCCCAGCTGTCTGCATTCATATTTGGCTAATTTCAAACCCCCACCCTCAAAACAAGCGGAGCAATACAGAAGACTTGTCACTAACTTTTACCTTTCCATCTGCAGTGAATGAAGGTACCTGGGATGAAATCTGAGCTTTGTGAGACTTTTAACATTGACTTCAGCAAGACTCAGAGTGTGTCCCAGAAAAGCTCCTCATTCTGTGGACTAAAAGCCTAAACTAAAAAAAAGTATATAGTATAAAAATAAAATATATGCAAATAATTAATTACCCATGTTACAATTCCTTTAACATCAGAACATGCTCACCTCCTCTGCAGCTCATGAAAGCTGTTCACAGTGTGTCTTGCCATTGCATTTGAGGTGATGGTAATATGACACTGCTGTTTGCTGACAATAGTTATTTAACAGCAACCATATGTAACAAGATAGACAGATACACGGCCAGTGACTGAAACAGAAACTGAAAGAAAGAGCTTTCAGAAATTGATGGGACATGGCATTATCTGGGATAATGGAACTGAAAAGACTTAATATTTTTCTCATCTTTGTGAATTCTAATGATAAAATTAAATGCTTAAAAAACCCTTATAGTAAATTTGTAAACAAATTTCTATATTTGGAAAAGTTTTAAGGAATATTTTTGCATTAATATAATAATGTAAACACATTACCACTTTCATTAAATCATAGAAATCAGAAAAAACCCCAAAACTTAGAATAGTCAAATTCAGAGCATAAACTTTGAAACAATATTCAAATAAAGTTTTCCTATGTCACTGGTCAGCAGTGTACAAGTTTGAGGAGAACACAGTTATCTAATACTTAATATATCTTTTTCTTCTACATTAAACATATCCTCCAAACAAATTTTTGCCTGTAAAGGATTCACAGCAACACAAACACCTTTAAAGTAAAGTGCAGTTTTGTGCACTATTCTATGAAGTCAATCTGCGCTGATCAGAATTTATTTATAAACCACAGTTCAGTCAACTTTAGATGAAATGCAATAACGACTCTGCTTTGGCAGTACTGTGATGAAAGCTTTAGTGAAAAAAAATTGATGTTTTTCTGTTTTACATAGATTTTTAGGCACAGCACCTGTAGTACTTGGAGGTAATTCACTTAATTAGGGAAGGATGCATTAGCCCAGGGAAAATTATAATGAAAGGAACGCAAGAGGTTGTCGTGTTAAAGACAGAGGTTGGTTTATTGGGAGAGGGGGCAAAGCCCTGTTCTGATGAAGGAAGTAAAAGGTAACCAGACATCCCTAGAGCCACAGTGCATTCAATTTATGCACATACATCTGGCCATTAGCTGCTTTAGTGAAGGTGTTGTACAGAATCAGAGTTGTGCCCCTACTGACAGTGTATTGAGAAGTTATTGGGTACATCTGAGAGCCATTTAAATGCAAATATAATGAGAGTTTGTCATTGACTAAAAACAATCTTCCAGGCAATGGCATTAATAATTAGAAACCATCTGGTACCATGAAAGCTTACAGTACTTTCTGTATTTCCACAGGCCAAAAGGATGCAATTTATCTCCTACTAAAACAGAAGCACCTATGCTATATGCTAGTGCTCTGACAATTAATATGCAAAATCAGATCCATTGTGATGTTTTTTCTCTGGGCCAGATCTGGAAAATAAATTAAAGAGAAGTCTGGAAAAGAGAGTGCCATAAACTTCACAAAGGAAATTTAAAGAGAACACACAGTCAGAGATGAATACCTGAAAAGATGAAGGAGGTGTGTTGGAAACTTTGCCTCCTTTTTACCTGATAAGATTATAAAGGAAAGCTGATAACTCAGCCACCAGATCTCCTTAAAAAATTACGTTCTGTATTTTCAGTGTTTGGTATGTAGAAGCAGATTCAAAATAAATAAATTAATGTAAACAGTTTCTCTTTTCTGGCATTTAGAAGTTTGGGGGTTGGCATTTTCATGCTGTAGAGACCAAAATGAAAATGTTCTAGTCTGTCTATCAAAACCTAAACTGCCCTTCATCATCTTTGTTTTCAGGCTAATATACCCTGAAGAATGTATGGGCAGATTATTCTCTATTAAAAATAATTCACATCACACTTTCAGTCTTCATCTGTGAGATTAAGCGAATACTGAAAAAAGAGAATTTAAAATTTAAAGTGGTAATTGTGGTAATTGTCTTCTTCAACAACATGTTCACATGACAGTTATAATTGTTAACTTCACTTGGTAGCTTGCATGAGTTGAAAACAATACAGAAATTTGGCTTCAAAGTTTATTAGTGATAACCAGTTATTAAGGATATGGAAGAAAGCAAAAATTAAGATATTTAATTTTGAGAATTTCAATAGCTAGAGAAATAACAGGAGAGGCCCACTGTAAGCAAAAAAATTGCAGTTTTTATACACAATGAAACTGTTGAAACATCCCAGTGTGTGGCTATCAAAGTAAAGAGGTGGTGGTTTATCCACTGTAGCTCTAATCTGAATAATTCAGGTTTCAAGGCTGAACAGTCAACATCTGCAGACCATCTTAGAGCCTGTGTTTCTCAGGCACAGCTGTGCTTCTCAGACCATAGTCTATAGAAAGTGAAGCTATTCCTAAACCTTATTCTTACATGTGCCAATGCCATATCTCTATTTGCTCTTCTTATAATTCGTGGAATATTTTCTTTCAAAAACTTCTCTCAGAAATAAGATATGCCAGAAGTACTGAAACTGAGCCATCAAAATAGTGAATAGCAAATGTGTGTGAAGAGGTTGTTTAAGTGTCTGGATATCTTTGTGTGTGTGTAGCAGATTTTCAAATCTCAGTTCAGGAACAGTATTTTTCCTTTGTGTAGGTGAGTATGGCAATTGAGACTTTCTTTCAAGTTCTCAGGACACAGGATTTCCTATGTACTACTTGTACTTTGAAATATATAATCTCTGAGCAATGAAACTGATTTCCTAAGACAAATCAATGTAAGAATCTCAGCTGTGAATCAAAATAATTTTTCTGTTTCTGGGTATAAATTGTCAGATTAAGAGGTCTTGATATGTTTTTTCTTCTAACATGCAATGCTCCTATACAAAATCAAAATTCTCTCTGGCTGGTATTTATAAAAATTGTCACAACACATGAATGGATTGTTTTATACCCTTACTTCAACCATTACATGATGTATAAAAAAATCAAAACCACTTGTCAACAACAATGCTTCATTCAATACCCCTGTATGAAATAGCTGCTTAAGTAACTAATTTTCATATCAGAATCCATTTTCTCTCTTTTTGTACATGAGGGGAATAATTTTTCTGTGTGCTTGTGACTTTCAATAGCAAATAAACTTTAACCAATGAGACAAACCTACATAAATATTCACTTCCCTATAATGTTCAGTTCATTTTCTATGCCATCTTGTCCGTCAGCAGGGTTTTCTAATGTTCAACCATTTCACCTCTCTTCTGAGCTAATTCATGAACATTATTTTGAAAAGAGAAACTAGCAATAAGGTATTCCATATATATTTGAAACAGTGATAATTTCATTGATAACTACGGAGCTAACATCTCTTCAAAGATCTTAAGAGTGCAGGTCTTAGGTGGTCTGTAGATAACACAGATTTCTAGATGTAACGCATAAATTTTCTGCAGAGCACTGTCTGAACCAGGATAATATGCAATTTGCCACACCAAAGTTACATGCTTGAATGAATTCTTGCATTTCATGTTTCTGTATGCTTTAAAAAACCTCAAAACCAAACCAGATGTAAAGGAAAAAGGAGATTTGTCTTAGGCAGACAAATGAAAAGGAAGTTTAGTGACAGCCCTGTAATTTGGTCGCTTTGAATTTATGCTCTGTAAAACACATGCAGACTCTTTTTCAAGCTGTAGATGCAACTCATCATCCATTAAGTCCTTATTTTATAACATCACTCCCTCAGAGAACAGATCCTCCAAATCCCCATTCATATTTTTCTCATGACTTCTCTTGCTTGCCAAAGCTCTTGAGAGGTTTATAGTTTGTGCCCTTCACAGTTTGTTAGCTTATTTTTACTGAATTAAAATATATTAACATAAATGACAGAAATAATTTACAGAGCTTAAAGGAAAACAATTCCAAAATATTTTGGCAGTATTATCATAGAAATTTTTCAAGAATATAAAGATGCATATTATAAACATTCTTGTGCAAATTAGGAAAACAGATTAATTACAGAGGGAAATCTATAAATACTTTTAATCAGTGTTATTACAGAAATCTAAGAACTAGCAATAAGAAAATAATACAATGAAAGGAAGAGATTATATAAAAGAACATTCTTAACATTTATTTAAAAATTATCGAATATAATAGCAAATTTCAAAAACCTGTGGCCCAAAGTCAACCTCAGAACTGTATCTATAATTCACATATAGAGATTTACATATAATTGCATTATCATCTACAGTCATATCAATCGGACTCATAGAATATAAGTGGAAAATGGAAAATGGAAAATGTAATGGTGAATCTTTCCAGTGTTCAAATAGAATTTTTGCCCTATACAGCATTTTAAGCTGCAAAAATGGGGTCAAATAGGATCACATCAATCAAGGGAGATACAAACCATGACAAGAGTCACCCAGTAAGGCATTGAACTTCTTATGAGAAAACAAATTTTAGGGTGAAATGATGATCCCAATTACAATACATGTTTTGATCATAATGTTTCCCCAAAATTTGTGTAAACCAACAAGATTAATGCATTTATCTTCTAATGGGAAAAGAAATTTAGATTAAATATAAAAGCAAGAATTCTTGAGGAGTTTCACTGTATTATTATATCTCCCAAAAAGATTTTTCAAGCAGGTCCATTTCCACTTAAGTTCTCTTTCAGTCAACCAAGAAACTGTGCCCTTATGGAATTACTGTAAAAGATAACATTACAAATAACTCTTTCAAAGGTGCCATATAGAACAAAAAATTTCTTCATCTCTATACATGTCATTATACCATGGGAATGAGGAACAAAATGGTCTGTTAAAAAATGTCAGTTTTTGACAGACCTTTCTACAAGTATAAGGCAGCAATCACTTCAGAGTGTTGGAAAGAAATGGAAAATGGAGAACCTTCACATAGGAGGAAAAGGAGAAGGGTATCCTAACCAGTATCAAGGGTGCCTGAATTTAAGATGTCCATGAACATCTGGCAAAAATCTTTCGAACTTTCTTCTTCCCTTTGCAAATCACTTGCTTCAAAGTTGTGAAAATTGCAACTGGCAGTGTCTAAGTCCTCTCTACTGCTACAAGAAGGATTTCTGGAAGTCCAGAGGTTGTATCAACCACTTCACTGTTCAACCTCTGGATTTGGGTTGGTGCTGATTGCAGTGTTTAAAGGTTCTCAGTTTGTGTCATGAGGACGGAGGAGAAAGCAAATTATGAGCTCAAATATGTACATGTATTTTTTAGTTGCCATACTTGTTCCTTTCATAACAGAGAGATAGAGGTAATTTTGGGACATAATTCATCAGATCAAAATTGAACAACTACAGTAGCATGACAAGTTTTCTGCTACAAAAGTGCTATCTTTAGAGACATCTCAGACAGTGACAGTCCTGCAGGTGCCCAAGTCAGATATCATGTAACTAATCAAGACTATGAAGCCAAAAGCCCTGAAGCCATTGCTTTGCCTGTATTATCAGGAATTCAGGATTTCAGACATTTACATGACTTAATTAGCACTTTTTATTTGGAAAGTACACAGGTTCAAGAGTTAGGGGAGATTTTTTTTTCCTAAGAAACCCACAACAACCAGTACTAAACAAGAACTTTGCAAATCCCTTCTATTTTAATTTTTAAATAAATCCTTTAAGTGCCTTCAATTTTGTACCATTTTGACATTCTTTAGAGACACTTGAAAATCATCACTCTTCATAGACTAATTGATGATTTTGTGTTAGTACTATGATTACAGGTTTTGTGGCAGAAAGTGAAGTCTCTGTTGACATTATTGTTTTTACTTCTGAACATCAAGAATCCACATAGTAGGGTTCTGGGAGTTTTAAACTTAAATAATCCCCCTTCCCTTGGAAGCTAAGAAATATTCATAAATGTATCAGCTTTATTAATTGTAATTTAACAATTTATTTTATGAACACAAATCCCTACTTCCTTGAACAAATATTCTGAATGTGACCAGCAATGCTGAGACTTTTAGGGGTTTTCTTTGCTTTTGAGCTACACTGGATGCTCCCCATGAGCAGTGAGCCACACACACAGCCATAGTCATGGGTGAGGCATGACTATTTTTGTCTTCGGAATCTTCTAAGATCTCAGGAAAGGATGCCACTTGCTTATAGCAGATTTTGCTGGGAGTTTATTCATTTTAGGTAGTAAAGGCCTGATCCAAACCCCGATGAAGTCAATGGAAAAAGTCTCCCATTGACTACAATGGGCTCTGGATCATGCCCTAAGTCCATTCTCTTCATTAATCTGGAGCAATAACAGGATGCTTTTCCAGTAGTCTGGAGTGCCTAAGATCCCGGAAATTTCAGCTGAAGGAGTTCACTTTAGATTGTCATTCCATTTGGAATTTGAAATATGAAGTCTTGATCTTTTGCAGTGAGAAGAAAACTTTAAATGGAGGCATTTTCAGTTCCTGGTTATAGTCAATCCCACCAGTTCAGTGAAAATCCTTGGGCATCCTAATGAGAAAACAGGAAGACCAAAGGGAGCCAAAGAAATTTATGTTTTTCAGGGCACACTTCAGAAATACAGTGTAGACTCTGGTTTGACCAATGAATAGATGCATATTGATGCTTTTGGAGAGATCAGTGTGGAGCCTGACCACAAAGAGCAAATTAAAAAATTATAGCATACTTAAATATATAAAGTTTTTGCTGTACATTTTAAAATTAACAGAAGAGACATGACATTTTTCAAAGTGTTTTCTCAGTTTGCACAACAAAGCACCATCAGTTCATAAATTATGAAAAGTGATAGAAAGACATTACAAATAGCAATAAGACCACGAAGTTTTCTGAAATTGCAGATGTGAATTTTGAATGTTATACTAGTACAAACTTTGATGGACAGATAGTAAGTGGATAGAATAAGAATAGTTATTAAATCAGTTATAAAATATATCTGTATTAGGATCCATTTTATATAAAAATAAAAATCTGAAACAAGTACAGTTTGTTATATTACTGATTAAAAATTGCATTTCTGATAAAATGATGGATAGATTAGCAATTCCAAAAGATCTCTAGTGCTATTCACTATTCTCATTTAATTAAATTTCCATCAGCATTATTTATTATTTTACCTTGATTATTCATACTGACAAGAATGGCTCAAAAGTTGAAGCATGTTTTTTAACCCAATTACCAATTGTTCTGCTAAACAGTAGCATCCAAGTTGCCGTGTACCTTATGATAAGGATATTTATAAAGTTAAATTCTAGGACTTAAGAAATCAATGGAAATTTGCCATAATTTCAATAATATTTGCTTTTAAAGTATCAGTACATTCATTGACCTATAAATTCTTGCAAACATGTCACCAATCTCCCACTAACCCAGTGAAACATTAAAGTTTTGTACTTTCAGTTTTACTTCTTTTTTTCAGAGACATTTTTTCAATACTGTTTGACCACTCACATTTAGTTTTAAGCAATTTAAAAGCCTGCTGACTACTCTTATACTTATTAATTTTAGAGATAACGGAAGGAGATCTTAAATCTTCACATCAAAATAGATCAGTTTTCCAGAGGAATAGGTTTATTTTGCATATACATAAATAAAAACTTGCTCAGCAAAGGACTCTCCCAAAATACAGAAAAAACTCATGTTTGGCTCCATGGCATGAATCATCATGGACTTGTGTATTTCTCTCCAAAATATCTGAATATTATAACAAAATGGTGTCATTTTTATCTCTTTCTTTGTCTTGATGAATTGAAAATAAAGATAATATAGTAATATACTATTATTTTAATAGATAAAATATATAAATATATAATATAATAATAATAACAACAACAACAACAAAAACAACAACAACAACAACAAAAACAACAACAATAATAATAATAATAATAATAATAATAATAATAATAATAATAATAATAATAATAATTTACTTTGCTGTAAAATAAACATGTAATTTTTCAAATCTCGCCAGTGTCTGCCAAAGGAAAATTTGCTTGTAATGCAAGATAACTTTAATGACATTGAAACTCACATAGTCATGACCAATACCAAAAAACACGTGAGCTGAGTCTAACATGTTCTTCTAACAAGTCCTTTTTCTCTTCCATTTAAAAACTCTGGCCTGATACACTACTTTAGCTTAGAATATAGTATTTAGTAGCACAGAAACTACCCCAATTTCAACTCTGTTGAACAAATCCAGGGACTCTTTCCAGTTGAACTCAGTGTCTTTTTTCCATCCCTTCATTCTTGTTGAAAATAATTTTATTCAACATTGCTTCATCCAAGGCATAGTCTGAAAGAGAAAAGGAAAGGATCCCACCACCTGGATCAGGTGAAAAAAGAGAGAAAATTGCACAGTTTAAATGTTGTTTTCTGAAGCTAATATAGACAACATAATTTCCCATCTATTTGTTTAAATAAAAGACATTAATTTGTTTTCATGTGGTTCTCAATTTATCCATTTATCACTTTCAGATGAAAGTGTGGCTACAATCAGCAAGACCAATAGACATCAAAGCTCTCTAAGCAAGGTTTAGCAACTGCTTCCTTAACACATATATAGCTCGGCTACTAAAATTAGCCCGTGCCATTGGATTATAAATAATATCTTGATCTATGGTTCCCATTTGATTTAACTAAACAAATATTACATTCCCGTCTTACAGTGACATTGGCAAGATTTCAAACCCTGTAAGCTGTCCAGGATGTACAGTGCATTGAAAAGACTGTACATTGATTTTCAGACAAAAGAAAAAATATCAGTCAAGAGGAAATGCTTTACTGGAGAGGTCTCCACAGCAAAAGGCTGAATTGAGAAAAATTCTTTCTTGCCCTTACTACATTTAGAGCAAGGAACTTAGAATGTGCAGGAAAAAACTCAAGAATCCTCATCAGAGAGAAAAGTTAATGACATGATAGCATCCAATATATTCTTTAAGCTAGTGTTAAAGTTAACAATTAGAAAAGGTTATTCAGACATCAAATAGGTTGTTTTCACCAGTTTAAGTCTTTTCAATGTACATGAGACAGGCATTTCAGATCAGACTGTAATATTCCTTAGAGACTTAAATAAATCAATAAACAAGGCCATAATGAATTTGTAAGACAGTTTTAGCATTAGAAAACCTTGTAAGTAGCCAATAGTTTAATTCTTACAAGGAGTGGGAATTACCCTCATGCATCTATCACCCTACACTCTTTAATTTAGGTTTTAAAATAAAAAAGTAGACTTAATCACACAATTAAAAATAATGTTTTACTGACTTGGCACATAATAGTTTGGGTGGAATTTTACTTTCTCTCCTTCTTTCCTTCTGCTATTATTAAACACAAGTAAAAATTTTAATTTTCCTTTATTTCAGATGCTCAAGAAAGGCCTTCAGTTACCATCTCGCATATACCAATATACTGTGTGAATGTGCACAGAAAAGTGATAACTAGTATATTTTTTGCCTTGCACTTAAGGCCCAAATCAGTGACTGTAGTGCAAAACCTTTGCTTAGAGCAAAGTTAGGATTTTCAAATATTTGCCTGAATGGAGGGTAATAAATCTTTGTTCTAGTATTAGCCAGGTAGTGCTACTGGTACATATTCTGCCACCCAACAAGCACACAGTCACCAGAAGAAATCTGAAGGAAATTCAAGCCAGAGTCACAGAGAATCATAAATATTGTCAGAGACTTCCAAGATCATCTAGTCCAGCCATCAGTCTCACCTCACCATAATCACCCCTAAACCATATCCCCAAGTGAGAAACCTGGGCTCCTCCTGAACACTTCCAGAGGGGGTTACTCCACAACCTCCCTGGGCAACTTATTTCAATGATTAACCATCATTCCCTGTGATAAACGTTTTTCTGATACTTAATTTGAACTTTCCCTGATACAACTTAAGGCTGTTTCTTCACTTCCTTTTAACTAAAAAATCACAGAAGTGACTGACTCCCATGTCACCACAACCTCCTTTCAGGTAGTTTTAGAGAGCAATAGGGTCCCCCCTCAGTCTCCTCATTCCCTTTCTCTTTCCCTTCTTCTCTCCACCACTGAAATAGCTTCCTTCTTTGTGTAAGAATCAACCAAGATTCAGGAATGTTTTAGAGGTGTTGCTTTGCCCACATCTCCTGCTTCAAGCTGTTATCTGAATCTTCAGTCCCTGATATCACATTCCTTTAACCTGTATTGTCAGGGATAGCAACCAATGACAAAAATTGATCAAAAGGCCTTATTTTCAGTTGTCCCTGGTGTAAGCACTGATCTGATAGTTTTAAAAAGAATGAATGGATAAATGTAATAAGGCTTCAGAAATTAATCCAACTATCAGTAATAATAATCTAGTCTTTACAGTAGACATATTGTTAAATATAAAGGAGGTTTATTTTTTCTGGAGAGTCTGATGAACAAGGATTCTTAATAATCAAATACATTTTTTTCCCTTTTTTTCTTTTTTAAATTAAAAGAGGAGAGAGAGAAAGTGTATGTTTGCTCTCATACCCCTTATTCATCATCTCATTTCCCAATTCATCCTCAAACAAGCACATTTGGTAGATTAAACCTCCACTAGAAAAAAAAAAGTTTCTGCTTTTTCTCTCTTTAGAAACCATCAAAACTAAAGCATATCCTGGAAAGTTTTAAAATAAAACAGCCTCCCTTTACCTACACACAAAGGAACACTTAATTAAAATTTACAGAAGGACAGACGAAAAAGCAATAACACAATATCAAAGAACATGTGGACGAGAAGGAAATGTTCACCCTGAGATATTTAATATTTTAATTGGTTATCTGGAAGAAATAAGAAACTGCATGTTATGAGTCTGATTCTAACCTTATTAAATTCAGTGGCAAAAAGCCCAGTGATTTCAACGGGGCCAAGATGAATCTCTAATTGAATTAGAAACTGACTTCAGATAAAATATGTTACCTTCTTTCCTTCATCTTCCCATTTTAGCAAAAAGAAATAAGAAAGATTTATTGAAATTCGTCACAGAGGTAGTCAATTGAGTTTGTTTTGACCTGGATCAAAAGAAATAAGTATTCATGAGGAGAGTAGTTTTGACTATAAATTCATTTAAATAACAATACTGGACACCGAGCTTTCCAGTAGGAATTGACTACTCAACTGAAGTGTTTAAAACATGTCCTGCACTAAAACCTAACTTGTCTGAAAACCTTGGAGACAGGGTAGGTCTATATAAACACAAAAAATACGGAACTGTCCTCTAAAAAATAAGTGAAAATGCAAGATTAGTTGATAGGAAAAGACCACTACTGTGTTTATAATCCCCTCTGCCAGTCAGCATTTGCTGTAAGCTCAGATAAGGTGTAAGTTCACATAAGGAGAAGCTGACAAATGAAAACTTCTCTCCCTTCTACTGTTTGCAAGATGACATCAGCTGTTACTGGTAAAGCATCAGCAATAATACAGTAGGAAAAGACCTCAGTTTCCCTTTTCCAACACCCCCTCAAGGTCTTTTTCCTCCAACTGTTGCTGGTTACTACTATCCCTGTGATCTTGGTCATCTGTGAGTGACTGCATGGAGAGGAGGTTTGGCTGCTGTGTAAGGCATGTGATGTGAAGCATCTCTTCTTTTCTAGGGATTTTCTTCCAGCCCTTAGAAGCAGGAGCTCCCAAATTCTATTTCAGCAGAATTTAAACATGGAAAGATAGAAGCAATATCAGAGACTACCTTCAACTGTAAGGTTTCATGTACTGTTACCTGAAGCAGCTTAATGGAAAAAAATTCTAAAACTAATTGCCTGAAGCGTAACACTGTAGTTGTTCTTGCATAGTTCTCTGTTACATAACTCATGTGAGAATTATTCCTTTTCTTTTTAAAGACAAACATTCATTATATTAATAGGTAAAATGAAAGGAGCAAAGAGGAGTCCCATTCCTTGGCCCACTGGTTAGAGGACATTTCTTTCATGTGGCAGGCTAAGCTTGAAATCTCCCAGATCAGTTTCAGAGTTTCATGAAAATGAATGCAGATAAGCAATCACCTATTAATAAATTAGAAGAATGTCAGACAGCCTTAACCTGCCTCTCATGTTTTTCAGGTTTTTTTTGATGACAGTAGAAGAAGCATATTACAGAAGCGGGACCTTATTTACCTTATTTGGCTCTGATAGGCTAAAGAGTCTAAAAAACTCCTGAAGTTTTTCAGATGAGGCTGTTTCCTTCCTGACTCTCCCTGCAGTGGCACAGACCTGGGGAAATGACAAGTACCCATCTTTCCTTTGGCTTCTGTTGTGCTTAAGCCAGAAGAGATTCAACTCTCCAAGATTTCAACCAAGATTCAGCCTTGAGACATTAAATACTTATGACTAACATTCATGAAGGGAGATTTAAGACACCGAAACCAATAACAAAATACAAATAAAGTTAGGGTGGAGTTTCCTTAGTCATGAGCTGGTAGAACAGACATTTCCTAAGCATCATGATATTTTAGCTGCATCTTTTTTCCCCCAGAATAAAACACTACCAGCATCTTCAGAAAGTGAAATGATTAGTCTTTTTAATGTATGTTCATCATCATATAAATTGAAATATGTTTCGCAATACCAAGCATAAAATATTCTGGAAACAGATGAAAGGCTTCCTTTGTATTTCTCTGTCCAACTTCTTTGTGTAATATCAGTCCAAATACTTGCAGCATTAGCTTGGGCACATTTGCAGTTTTCAGCAAGCTGATGACTGCTTATTGCTGTCTGGGGACATATCAACTCCTGTGTTGGTAACAGAATACCCATGTATCTGGGAGATATGCATACTAAGTGATGGAAAGTATGCCACATTAGAAAATTGATTGCATATGCCAGCATAAGCACCATGTTTTAACAAATTAGTCAGTATTAAACTCCACAATATGCATGACTTGGAGTGGGGAGAGATTCATGACTTTTGTTCAAACTTGAGCTTTCTGCAGATTTTTTAATCTAGAATGAATTTCCTGCTGAAACCAACAAAGTCAAAATGCTGCAATATTCTCATTTCATGTTTATTGCATTTATGAATTTTATGAAACTTCAATAATGATCTTGGGGAAGGTTTGCATAAGCATCATCCTTGCATGTTATGATTGAAAGCCTATATCAGCACAGAATTCTCCCCAAACAATACATTACCCAAGCAATAGATGCAGAGATAAGCATTATTATTATCATAAAAGAAAATGATCTATTTTATGCTTTTGTTCTCCCTGTCTCCTTCACAATATTTGCTATTATTGTAGAAATCAGCATATGAAAAAGGACAAATGAAAGCTCCTTAGAGGTGACTCTGTACTGCCTTTTCTCTAAAAGGTCCTTTTCTAGGGTTTTGTGGATTGCATCCTTGAATGCGACATTATAAAACAGCATTGTATTTTGCCCCATTTTTGAAACAATGCTCTATGATTACAATAATGACTAGATGCCTAGCTAAAACATAGCTGTGCAATGTTTTTCTAGGCTCAACAGGAGTTCCACATTGTAGTTCCTGTGATCTATATATGATCTAGATATGATTTATAAAATCACTGAAGTAGTGGAAATTGTCAGAACTGTCTTTCTAGCATCTTTAAACAGCATTTAAGAATATAGAGAGTCCATAAATCTTAGAAGTAGATGAAGACAACTTAACTAAAGTGTCAGCAGACAATGACTGATCCAGGTCTAAAAACACTCTCCATAAACTCATTAGAAGATTTGCAAATTATCCAAAAGGAGTAGAAGTGGCTCCACCCCATATTATGTTGTACGTTAATTTTAGGCACAGGGGTACAATTAGTTATTTACTTACCACTGCTGGGATTTTGCTTTTTTTTTTTTTTTCCTTATCATCCTCCTTTGACTACTACTTTCTCCTCAATATGCTTTGAAGACAAGGACTGTTTTCGCATAGCAAAATACAACCTGGTGAATTGAAATATTAGGGGCTTTTTCCACCTAGCAGTAGAAGGCACCATGTGGCTCTAGTACACAGATTGTTCTTCTCATGGAGAAAATGGATTGGTAATATTCTGATGAAAAGTTTTTCTCTTTTCTTCTGACATGGCCGGTATTCAGCACTGACAAAAGTCAGCTTCAAACTGGATAGCAGATCCTGAGAGGCTGGAGAGCTTTGAAATGTTAATAAATGTCAAGTGGTGAGGTAAAACAACAAAATCTATATCTTCAGAACTTCATTCTCAAGCTAAATGTCATTTGAGCCATGGCATAAAATAAGAAACATTTGAAAGGCGTTTATCAGTGAACAGGTTTCAAGAATACTAAAGAAAATCCAGAGAGAGTGATAGAATGAATTTCAAATTAAATTAGCTACCCTCTAATTTCTACTTTAATTTGGTAAAATGTAAATATAAATAAAATGCAATACAGCTATGTTAAAGGTTAACTGAACCAAAGTTTTCATGACCCACTAACTTCTGTTATTACCATCATAGCTGGAGGTGGGTTTTGTAGTCCTAACAAAAACAAGAGTGTCTGACAAAGAGCCTTCTGAACTATCAGCTCATTTAGTGCCACCAGCAGCAGAGGGTGCTGGGTCTTGGAGGCCGAATGACAAGATTCTGATTCAGGAGCTCAAAGAGAGAAACTTCCATTTACTTAATGGACTATTATGCCCTTGGTATGTCACAGCTTTAAATCATATGCTTTATAGTAAGGAAATCAAAGGGACTAAAATTTTGCAGTATTTCAAGGTGTATTTACTAGGTTCAGAATCACACACCATACTTGTAAACATTTTCACTACCATGATCTACTTCTGTTCCTTCTCAAATATTGCATTTTATACCTCCCATTTAAATGGATTGTTCATCACCATGCAAAGATTGTACAGAAAGGAGTTTGTGGAAAATCTGTTTGATTAATTCTGAGACAGAAGAAGCCCTCATTTTCTCAAAGCTTTAAAAAAGTTTCTAAATGTTCCCTTACTTTTTGCTCCATATACTCCAAACAGATGTATGTTTAAAACTTCATGCCATATAAAGTTTATGTCGCTGTTGAGATATCCATAAAAGTTTATGCCTGTTGAGATTTCTCTTTTGATCAAATCCAGTTGAATAACAAAATCTTACAAAACTAAAATTGTGCAGAACTTCTAGAGTAATTTCCTATTTTTATTTTTATGCATCTCTAATAATTTTCTAGCAGCACATTGCGATCCACATAAACTCTAATGACATTTGATAGACTTCTTTATAAATCTGCATACTATATGCCAGCACAGGAATTTTTTTCTTTTTGAGTCCCTGCAAACTACTGAATTGCAAAAGAGATGCTAATCTGATGGACACATAAAGGCTACAAAGTTTGCATCACAAAAGGGAGGAGTAAAACTAAGAATCCTAGCTGAATTAAAGGAAAAAGAAAAAACCCCCAGATCTGAAAACTGTTGCATATTTAATAAAAATGTCACAAAATCCTTGCTGCCTTCTGCTATGAACTCTAAGTTTTCCATGTTAACACCACTCTCTTTTTCAATCATCAAAGAGTTGGTGATATTAACAAATGGAGATTTAATGTTGACATTTTAAAAATGTAAGATTTATATTATTTCCAGTGAAATAATATTTGCCACGATTAGTGTAGACTTTCTACTAAGATGCTAAAAGCTAACAAGATACTTTATGTCACTGAAGTTATTCTCAAATGACAGCACAAGTCTCTGGGCCTGGATCTTGGCCATGCAACTTAGATAACAGTTGAAGAAATTCTTCCTGCAGGCAGAGCTGCAATGTACTGTTTCAATACTAAAGTGGTGCCAGATATGCTCAGAATATCAAACAAAATCACCCCATGGGTGTTTTCTGCACCAAAACTAGTCAGTAGAATGTGGGAGTGAAAATGTTGGAAAGAAATTAAAAATGTCTTCCATTTGGCAAGGAGAACTCAAAATGCAGAGACTTGTCTCTCAAAAAAAGAAAGACAGTAATTCTTTTTGACCAGCAAAATAAGTTGTGCTTAAAATAAAGGATATCAGTACCTTACGCATTTTTAAATGCTAAGTTTTTAATTTTAAATTGGCATACAAACATAAAATCACTCATATTCCTGAGCTGAATTTTATCTTATGATAATATTAAATTTATTTTAAAAAATTAAGACTAGGATTGGGCTTGTATGGTAACAAGGGTTCAACTGTAACTTCTGAAAATACTATTGTTGCTTTGATCATTGGGAAAATATGCTTACTTTAGATTTCTAGTGTTCTCTTTCATTGTTTTGCTTCTCTTTTCAAACTACATGGATCTCTTAATTATAGAGCCCTACATTTCATTTAAATCACTGATATTTAAAACAAAGGGAAAGAGTAGATGACTTGTGTTGAAAACTCCTCTAGCAAGGAGTTTTCACTAAGAAAATGAGAATGAAGCTCTCCCTCCCCAGTATAAATCAAATTTTTGGCTTCACTAAAGATGGTGGAAATCATTCACTTTCAAGAAACTAATTTTTCCTAACTAAAACTTTCACTGAACTCGAAAAAAAGCAGGATCTAGAAGGAGGATGTGACTAAAGCATGAATCAGACACTGCGGTTTTACAAGTAAAATCTCGGATGAAAAGTGTTTTCATTAAGTAATGCAGTTGATCCAACTGAATGGTTCATTTAACCGGACACATTAATCTAGCATCTGTGAAAAAAAAAAAACAAGCAATTATTTTTTTCACCATAATTGTTCACCTTTTTCACGCAGGTATTTTTACATCTAGCTAAACTAAATACCAAGTAATTGCTTTCCGGTAAAGCCACCATTTTTTAAGCAAAGTCATTTTATTATATACCTTTCTGGAGGACTGACTGAAGAATGGAAAACTTAAAAGATCTAAATAGCTCGATGTTGCAGATGCTGCATGTAGCAGCACAAGACTACTCTCATAGGCCCAGCAAGTCCTTGTCTACCTACATTTATGAAAGAAGCTTTTAAATCCTTCCAGAGGTCTGAATATGATTGGTACTCACAGTTGTAGCATCCTTCTCCTTGGGATAAAGAAGGCTTGAACCACAGTTTTCCTTTATCTGAGAATGAAGGGATGAAATGATGCTACACAGAGTTGATCAGGTCTGTTACTTTGGTAAAGAAATCTAAGCAATCTTATTATTTCCATTTTTCGTCATGGGCTTCTTAATTTGTCTCTCTTCTCCCAGCAAGGATCCATTGCTTGAAGGGGATAGCAGCTTCCCTTTTTTTCACATAGTGACCTTGTTTGGAGATTGTGGATCAGCACAATTCCTTTTCCTGAGGAAGAAAATGGATGGAAGCAGTAACTCCTGCTTCTTCTGGTAGCTGATGTTCTTACCTTGCTGTTCTTACCTTACCTCTGCCACACGACTGGCAGGTGTTTCCCAGGCTGTGCACTGTTTTAATAGCTATGTGAAGGAGGCAAGGACATGGATTTAAGTTGTGTGGAAATACATACTAATAGAAATAAAGCACAGAAGAAAACTTAGAAGTGCTGGACATGGTTTGAAAATGGTGTTAACTGGGAGAAGAAAAATGGTGGATGAACATTGATATATGGCTATCACAGGAGCGGTCATGCCAACACATGAGGGTAGACAGCCCAGACAACACTTATGCACAGTCATTAAAAAGTAGACCCAGTACACCCCAATGAGCCCACCCTCCTGTCCATTCCAGTGCACCTTCATAGCTTTTCTTGTTTTACCTAAAGTGAGAGTGATTAGGATATGCTGAGATGTCATGCTTTTGTTTTGCTCTTTATAGGCAAGGGATGATTAAGATGGCTCTAAAGTGACAGATGGGAAAAGAGGTGGTGGATTCAAGGATACCACAAAGGCAGGGAGCTGGTAGGACTCCAGCATTTTGAGTGAATTTTGAGGTGAGATGAGAACAGAACTAAACTGGAACTAAACTCACTGTGGACAGAAATGAAAGGCAGCAAGTGATAAAGATGTAAAGTGATCATCAAAGAGTAAAAAGAGATGATCCTAAGGTAATGATGAAGAGTAGTGGAGTTGTGAATGTAAGACTTCACATCAAGTGCTGAGCCACAAATGAGGAGATATTTTCAGATCAGATATAGACTTCTGTGTTCAAAAGAGTTTTGAATGGTGCAGCTTTTATCCTTTGTATAAGCCTGTATGCTTCAGCTGTGTGTCTCAGCTGAAATATCTTTGTGGTATCAGGGAGATTAACACATAAAGTAGAAAACACACCAAAAAATCCAAATTTTGTTTGTAGGACAGTGTTCTGTGAAGTATTAATTATGTCTTTTGGAGCTGGACATAAACAGAATGCTTTTGTTTGGTGGTTAAAGAATTTATCTGTCCTAAAAAATGTTTGCAAATTGGGGAATAGGTATGAGCAAAAGTCCGTTATATTCTTCTTCTAATTATACTACCTTTCTGTGTTTCTTTTCTTTGTCTGATTTTTTGAGGGGTGTGGGAGGGTGTGGGGGCTAACAATTTCTCTTTAACAAGAAATCTTCCTACTTTCTCCTATTCTCTCTCACTGGCTACATTGTTGTTAGATTCAAGAGAATATCTCCAGCATAAAAATTGAGAAAAATTGAAGGATACGGTGCAAACATTTATCAGAGTCTTTTTTTTTTCCAAGTTGTTTTTAGAATTGTGAAGATAGAAAAAGTTTAAATGAGGATGATTTACAATATGAACTTCCTGAGTTTTTTAAATGATGCTGCAGATAGTCCTTGACAGATTGCAAAGACCATATTTCCCGGAGCAAAGAAAAAATGTTGGATGTGGCTGTTCAACTATCATGTACAAAGAAAAGTATATCCATAATACTACATCCATGGAGGAAAAAAATAAACAGACCACAAAACTATAAACAATATTTCAGTGCACTATGATAACAAAACCTCATTTTTAAAAAGTATGTAAGAAATAACCATACTGTCAACATAGCTGTAGATCACACTCATTGCACCAGTCAAACCAAAATTATCTAGAAAATATAATTCTTAGTTTTAGTTTAAGGCAAACATGAGGTAAAATATATGAAGCTAGGACTAGCGGCTCAGCTAATCCTCAGTAATTTACTCTGTTATAAAATATTAACACATACAACTGTGTAAATTTAACCCAAACTTCCTTTCCATAAAATTTAAAGGTTGTTTGAACTTCTTTCTGATTTTAAACAAGTGGATTTATAATAATGAAAAGTACTGACAGGAAAGGAAAACTATTTACTCCCAGTAGCAACCCCTTTTATTTTAATATTTTGAGTTTCATAGATCACATTAAGATATTCTACTGTTGTGTGATAAGAAGCAAATATTTTCTTTACTGTTTGCGGTATAGTGGACTAGGCTATTACTCACACTGACTATACAAAGAATTCAATTACTGGAAATTAAATAGTTTAATTATAGCATTTTATCTGTGTTTGAATTAATTTTTGTTTATATTTTGAATAGATATAATTTGACCCTGTTACCCCAGTATACATGTATTTTATACTCAAAATGTTTTTTGTTTTAGGCTATACCTAGCAATTAGGCACTATGTTTCTACAGAAATTTCCAGGATCAAGCATTAATATTATCAGTTTGCTTAACTTGTTCCATTTACACAGCATTTTATGTTTCTCCCTCCTTTTTCCGTGGCACAATTAGATATTTTTAAAAGAAAGCAAGGGTGTGCATGCAATATAATTATTAATATCCATGTCTTCTCCAGTTCAGTTCTTTCAGTTAATACTTCACTGGAAAAACCTTAAAATTAATTTTATTGTGTACTTGTCTAGGAGGGACTAGACCAACTCTGTTACAGTGGGATTTAGGCACTTAGATATAATTATACAGCAACTTTAAAAAACAAGTCCGGCATTTTTCTGTGCGAACAATATAATTAATTCAAAGCTGAATTCATATTTAGATTTTTTCTTATTTTATACACTATCTCCAGTACTAAATATCTATTCATATACAAGCCTTTAATTCTTCCTTTATTTTATAAAGGATACATGGGTGCATCCATTTTAAGCATGGATGTGGCAAATATCTTAACATATACTTAAAAAAAGGATGATGAGCTAGGACTTGGAAAGGTTAAGGAAAGAAACAGTGATAAATCCTATGAACTTTGAAGAAATACTGAGCTGGAAATGAACTATTAGCGCATGCTGCAAACCCATGTAGCTGAGAGATGACTCAATGACTCTCAATGACTGCAGAAGACAGAGGACTTTTTCAGATAATATGTGAAAACAAACAAATTATTCAAGGTAAAAAAAATAGTTGTAAAATACCTTGCAAATATAAAAGTAGTCAAATACGTGAAACCCTTCTTCCCATGTCACTATTATGTCACAGTTTTAGAAATCAGATTTTCTGTATTTTAATTATGCAAATTATATATTTAAATATCTCATATAATCACCTTATTTTTTTATGTTAGTCTTTTAGGTTTTCTTTTTTCTCCATGTACTACTTATACTTTAGGAACATAGAAAGAATTCTTTACAATTTTTCTAGTAAATCTAGCAACATCTTTATGCAGAAAATTCTAACAACCATGAGTGACGCAAGATAATTCAAAAGGAGCTGAGATTTGTTTTGGAAGAGAACTTGAAAGATAGACTTTAAATAGATAATGAAAATATGATTTTATGCGTGGTTATTGAGTTCTTAGATGAGGAGGCTTTCAACTTTACATACTGGTGGCTCTTCAACCTATAGTAATTCTATAAAAACATAACCCCTCAATTTTGATTTTGGTGTTGGTTATTAATACTTACAGCTTGAATGAAAAGCAGAATTTCATCTTGTATAAGGAAATGGTTTATGTCTGCATTTCTAAAGCTGGAACCCAACCATAAGATCTGTGTAACTGATAAAAATCTGCTACTCTACTGTACTGAAGCAAACTTCCTAATTGCCATGGAAATAAATTAGTTTAGAGTATAGAATGGAATACATAGATTATCACAAACCTTTTGACTGAAATTAGGTGATCAGCCTATTATGAATTCATTTAAATCTTTAAAAATAAATGTATTCTGTTCAGTAATTGAGGGATGAGAGACAGTTGTTTCTCTGCTCTATCTGTGTTTCAAGTTCCTAGAAACTACATTTTGAGCTTAATCTCCTGAGGATTGGTAAATTAAGTAAAAGAAAACATTGCATTAAACTCAAAGTACGAAATTATTATACATTATTTTATGTATTTTTATATAAAAGTTACAAGTAGCAAGCATATGACACAGAAATGGAACAGTAACAGCAATAACTGTGAATGCATGCTTTTTACAATGTATCTAATAAAGGGATTTTTGCCAACTCAAATATTCAGTAACATACATGCAGATAAATTTCTCAATGTCAAATTCAGTCATATTGCTAGATGCTTATCCAACAAACGTTTCTATTGAAGTGATTATGAATGGCTAAATACCTGATTTCAATAAATTGTTCCTGAAATTGGGAATTTTACTTGCAACAAAAAGAAGAGAGAAAAACAAAAAGATAAATGACTGATAAGCATAATAACCAAAGTCTTATTGCCTTCTAGTAATTTTACTCAACACTGCTGAATTTTTTCGTGATAAGAGAATAGCTGGTCAGAGTCCATAAAACCTCTAGCTGGTGTTTCCAAGGACGATAGTTTCACATTTCACTGTAGCATGTTCAAAATCACCCAGGAGCTCATTATTCTCAAGCAGTCTATATAATGAAAACAACGTACATATAACAAAAGTTCAATGTAAATCTTCTTCCACATATCACACAACACAGAAGTAAATAACAGACATAGATCAACTTAAAGAAAACTATGACTTTAAATAAATAAATAAATAAAAGGACAATCTCACAAACTAATTTCTTCCTCAAGTTTCCAGCAAATCTGCAAACATATTTAATAACTAAGGAGCACTTTGTGGTCAGAAACCAAATTAAAAAAGAAATGTATTTTTTGTGCAATGGGAATATCTTGCTAAGGAGGTAAGATATGTCTATACTTCTTAGGTTTGCATAAAGGCAATTAAATTAAATTGGAAAATTGTCCACTCTATTTCAGAGAGCTGAGATAGTTCATTATAGATTTTTCCATTCAGAGTTTGCATGACTGCATGAATAGTTTTCTGAAATCAAAACTAAGCTAAAATATGCTCTCTCTGAGGAAAAAAATTAATGAATTATTTCACTATAAAATTGCTTTATACATATATACACATAAAAATGTATATGCACATATCTATGTTTATATATACACATATATAAACTGACAGACTAGCAGCTATTCATAGCTCCATTATAAACATCTGAAATTATGTTTATTAAGTGCTGATAAAAATTATGCAAAATGAAAAGTCTAAGAAAATATTCCAAAAAGTAAGTTTAATTTGAAACATTAACCTTAGTGCTACAGAACCTCTAAATTTATCAATACTAACACACACTCTTCCCGCAACACTTCTCAAGATTGGATGAAAAAAATTAACTGAAAACACATAGTTCCACATTTTACTGACTTGAATTAAATGGCCAAGTTTTACATTCTATGTCACATGCTGGGGCTCTAACTTTTATTTCCATAAATAACTATTAATAAACAAATAAACGAAATGCAAAAGCCATGCAAAGAACATGACTCTATTATGCAGCTGGAATTTAGACAGTTCTTGCAAAGGGCTGACTGCAATACTGTCAAGAACAAGGAATTAACAGATTTTGTTTAGATTGCAATGCTAAAGTGGTCATCTGGCTTTCAGGTTTTTTAAGATTCAAACCTGTTTTCATACAAGATGACACACAATTTGAGACCTTATATGCATTTTAGCAATGTAACAAAAAAAAATGAAAGCAACAGATGGTTCAATTGCTGTACAGATATGTTTACTTACCTCAGGTTTTTCTCTTAGACCCTAGTTGTGTTGTACTCAGACTCATGTTTGCTTAGAGACCCAATGAGGCAGAACCTGGAATGTTATGGCTATTTCATTCAAAATCATAGTGTTTGCATAGAAGAAAAGAAATATATGCATATAGATACTTTATAAACAGGAAACTTTGATAATCTGATAGATATTCATGAAGTATTTTACATAGACATGCAATTGGATTAAAACAACCAAATAACTGTCCTTTTTTTTGAGAGAAAAAAGTGCCTTAATGTGCATAGAAAATATAGAGGGCATGTAAACTATAACAAGAAATGCACAAATAATGCATACAAAAGAAAACACAAATATATTAAAAAAGGGTTATGTATTCTTTTTCAAATAAACTGTTCATAAATTTTTTGGTTTTCTTTTTCTTTTACTTGTAAACTTTTAATCATTCATATTTACAGTGATTCAAATTACAATATAAGGAAGAAATAGCTCTTTTATTAAAAATATTATGCTTGATTTTTCTTTTTTATTGATTAGAAATATTCCCTTTAATTCATTTTTATATGTAAATATATATGTGTTCATTATGTTGTCTCATGTTCTAATCTGTCTATCCATGTTTATTTGACAAACCAAAATACTGTGATCAACAATGGAACAGATACAGTAAAGTTTTGGAAATACTGTCATTCATTATAGAAAAGATAATGTGCCATGAGGAAAGGGGTTTCCTTACCCCGGGACTGTGTTCCTCATTCTTGTGTCATGCATTGAAATGTATACAAGTATCTTTTATTTATTGATGAATTTATGTAGAGATGGTTAGACCAACAGTGGGTGATATTCAAGGCCACTTCAGTTACAAGGAAATGTAATGTGGCTGCTCCAAAAATCTACATTCACACCATCTTCTTTGGTTTTTGAAAATTGTACCTGTTCTCTGTTGACCCGTGTGTGTATGCATGGGGATATATGTAAAAGAGTAAAAGAAAAAGAAAGAAAGAAAGCAGAAAGGTAAAACAGGGATACAGGATCCTTCAGGAAAGAGGAGCAGAGATGAGGAAGAGAGACAGAAATAGATAATATAATGGTATGTGCTATCAGGAAACAGAAATTTAAACAATAAATAAAGAAGAAAGAAAACATGTCTTTACTGATCAAAGAGTGAATATATTTGGGCAATCAAGTCCTTACACAATAGTTAGTCTTCATCAAAAATCTATTGATACTGACCGCTGAACAGCTTTATCATGTCTGGACAGCCTGTGACTTGTGGTTGGCACCTCTTCAATTTCGTCTATCTCGCACGCATCAGCAGCATCTTGTGAGTAGCTATGCTTCATGACAAGGATGTTTCTCCTGTTCATGGGCTGAACAAGTGGTTTTACAGGCTGGGGTTGTATTTCTGTCAAGACAGAAGCATCTCTTGTGCTGAGGTTACTACGGCTGCCCTTAATACTAGACACTTGTGATCCACAGTGATGGTCATGAATGCATTTTGAAGAGGATCTCCGCAGTTTATGATAATTTTCAAAGTCATCTGCAACGTCAGCAAGGTCAGCTGTAGTCCCTGTCCCTCTAAGGGTGCATAACTCATAATGAGGAGGTTCAAACACCTCCTGGAACACTGTTTGATCAAAGTCTGCTTTCCTTTGGACAAATTTTTTACGAGGCTGCTTGATCTGTACTATAATAGAGATAACAATGAGGATGATCACAATGCAAGAAGTCACCCCAATTATAGTCCCACTGGTATTGGTAAGTTGGTCCAATAGGTTTGCTTTTCTTTTTTCTGTGCAACAGGGAATAAAAAAAAAAAAAAAGCAACAGAGCATTAATTGCAGTTCAGGAGTAAAAACAACTATGATGGGTTCACAGATTACTGCAAGGCTGAGCCTAGTGTATTTCTGAGTTCACTTAATCAATCTCACCAACAAAAAAGGGGAAGAAATCAGATATTTGTGAAAGCCAAATAAGCAACACACAAATCCTTTATATGCCTATTCTCTTGGAAACTTATTTATTCAGGGTATCTTGCAAGTTTAATTAAACAAAATAATTATTTTGATTTTTATAAAAAAACACCACCATAATAAGCAGATGGCTTCAGTGTCACCTCTGAACTCCATTTGGCTGCTAAAGCCCCCAAGATTTTACAGATGTTCTCTTCATTATTTTCTCTCTCTCCCAGTAAATATATGCAGCTAGGACATTAGGTCCTATGAAAGAACAAGATTTTACAGGATTTGAGTCTATTTGTAAGCTGAGTGGAAATTTTGGCAGCATTCAATGAAAAAACTAACTCAGGAGAAAACAGAAAAGTTATTCAAATTTAGATTTCAGAAAGGAAAAAAAAACAAATTTGTGCAAGTTATTTCTCCCCCCCCCCATTAATTACCAAAACCTTTCTAAACAGGCATGAAAATCCAAAAGCTGATCATACCTACTACCCTTTGCTCAGAAGCCTCTAATAAGTTAGCCAGCAAATTCTGTGTTGTGAATAAGGCAGAAAAGTGCAGTAAAATAATAAAATAAAACCAGTTTCCCTCCCCTCTTGTGCATCTTTCTCTGTGATTGGCTTTCACAAGGCTGCAGGCACAAGATGGTGACTGAGCCTTGTAGAAATTCAAGTTGAAAGTGTTTGCATCAGTCTCTCTCAGGCATAGCAAGACCACTGTGGTTAAGTTTCAACACCCAGTTTAGTGTAATTTTTCCTGGCAACCCAAGACATATAAAAGGAATTAACAAAAAGCCTTTGAAATGGAAATTATTGGCACCAAAACAGTAACATTCATCTCTTCAAAATCTCCTAATTACCAAAAAATAACTCTTCAGTAGATCATTGTCTAAGCTTGCAGATTCACTCAGTGTTTCTCTAATTGACTGACACAGACTCTGGAGAAAAAGCAGAGTTAGGAAAAGTAACACCGCAGCAAACAACATTTTTGCTGGAATCAGCAAACCTCCTTTTTATAGTCAGAAAAACAGGAGAGGATAAATGCACAAGACCTGATAAAAGACACTTGACGAAGGAAAGATAAAAATCATTCTGGAAATTGAAGAGTGATGAAGGTTTTCTGTTTTCCTCTATTATGAAGAACTAGAGAATGAATAATGATTTCCCAATTGTCTGTTTAGTTTCTTTGAAAAATATTATGCTATGCCACAGTTTAGCTGTGTTCTTTTGAAGTGTATGTTTTCATTTGTGTTTTTCCCTATTTCACTGCTTGTCAGGATTCTACAGGCTTCAGTAGATTTATGGGCTGACTGCTAATCCACTTCATTCTGAAGTTTTTTCTTGATTGGTTCCTAAATTTGGCATATCCCATGCTTTCAGGAACAAATCTGCAGTAGGGGGGACAGGGGGATACAAGCCAGAAGCGAACTGTCTTCCTAGCCTGCAATGTAAGTTTGCTAAGCTCTTTTCCCTGAAGACAACACAGATGCTGTTTTGGGGCTTGTTTGTGTGGTTTTTGTAACAGAACCACAGAAATATTTAGAAACCATTGTCCGTACATGGATAGGAACATCATTCCCTGCCTATGAAATAAAAATTACATCTGATTTCCAGATGTAGTATTTACAAGCTTGTTCCTTGCACTTCAATTTCACTAGATTATAGGCTGATTTGGTTGCCTTCTTACAGTGTTATTCCACCTTCTTTTACAAGACTACTAATACGTGCATAGCATGCAGCTAAAAGGCGTTTGCTACTCATATATTACTCCACTACAAAGGCAACTATGGCAAAGGAACCAGAATCTTACACTTAATTATACTTTAGATTGTATGGTAAAGTGAGACCAAGCGATCAGAAAGCCTCCCAGAAGTGCATAAACAAACAGCAGGACACAACCAATGCAACACCAGAGGAAAAAAATTAAAATGCTGAAAGTAAAATCCACTAGCATTCTTTTACCTTCCTTCATTTTCTCTATTGCTTAATGTATACTCTCTCTGAATGACTCTTCCTGAGCTTTCACCCATTTGGCACACACTTGGCAAGAAACTGAAGATGATATGCTGTATCTCATGCAGTGCAAATGACAACTTTTCTAATTCTACTTGTTACCTTTGCAGTGGTTTTCATCCCAGGGATACACACAGTTCTGGAGTCCATTGCAGACCAGTGTATTATTTATACACATATTACTGTGGCAAAAGAATGTGTTGGCTTCACAAGGGGCTAAAAATGAGAGAAGTAATAAATGATTTTAAATTAGGAAATCATTCAGCTCTCCTCTACAAACACATGTAGGAGTGGACACGTATTCTATAATAGGACAAAGCTATACAGCACATATTCCTTGTGCATATTAAATATTTGACATGCAGCATGGAGAGCAGTCAAGTCACAAACTCTTTACTATTCTGTGGCAGGAGGTTCTCAGATTTGTCTAAAATGACTGAACCTTCCTCTAGTATGACTCTCCTGCATGCAGCACGTTGGATTTCAAATATTGTTGGGAAGTCACCGATGTGTTATCAACAGTTTATCCACAGATCCAAAACATATCACCCTATGGGCTGCTATGAAAAGAGTTAACTGTATCCCAGACTGATCCAATGAGTGACAGATAACATCTTCTAAAGTTTTTGCTGAAACTTCAATTTTATAAGAAAACCTTTGTGACTCAAAGAAGATATGTACTTGACAGCACATATCAATGGCGTCTGATCATTTACACGCAGGGAAAGCAAAATTATTCTAAAACCCTTTTAGTCATCAAAAAGGCTGCAGTTAAGAACCACCTTTTGATCCCAAGGATGAAGATAAAGAAGCACAAGAGTCTTCAGTGTCCCTGAAGCCTGTGGCCTAGAAGAATCATGCAGATTAAAGCTGCAGGAAAATGGTGTTACTGCTGGCCATGTGTTATTACTGTGAAGAAACCACCTGAAAGACTTGGAAGGTACTAAAGATGCTGTTAAACTGTGGTGTTTATGGAAGTATTGGGATATCATTAGGTGTTGGGGTTGTGAAGCTATTGCTCCAAAAGTGCATAATAGTAGAGATAAATTGCTCCTCATATCTCTTCTTTAAACAAGAAAGACTTCTGTAACTTAGAAGAGCTACAAACTTTGTCAGTGTTAAATTGTTAAAAATGAACCCCTTATGTATTTTTTTACTTCAAGCAACCCAAAAGTGTTATTATAATTATTTTTAAAGGAGAGATAAATAATAAAATAAGACTCTTAGATAATCAGAAAGCAGTTATGATGCTCATGTTACTGATATTACTGATACTTTGAGTTTGATACTTCATGGAAATTGTTCTCCTCTGCAACTTTAGAAGCAGTTCCTATGACAATATAAATGCATAGCAGAGAGAATGGTTTAGTGGCTTGCAAATGAAGGACAAAACAAAGGATTTACATGACTGAATAAATCATGTCAATAAATCTACTTACCAGTAAGTGTTTAAGTTAAGATATCCATAACTGGCATATTTGGAGCAGTTATGGTGTGTTAAGCAAAGAATAAATGCCATCAAAATCAAAAAGCACACCCCAAATATGTAACCACTCACTCAGACAAAAACTATACATATACTGTATCTCTTAGCCAGAAGACATCAAGCAGTCTGCCCACTGTTCAATTTTTGTCTTCAAATCTGTTTTACCATCTCTTGAAGTGCAGGGAGCCTGGTCACATTTTAAGTTTGTTACAGAAAGGATTCTACTTTATTCTGAGCAGATCAGAAGAGCACATGTGAATATTAGAAAGGGAGGATATTTAGGGACAGTCCTTATCTGTCTGTTGCTGTCATTTGGGGACAATGAAGGCTGAGCCTGGACGATGCTGTGCCACATCCTGATGTGACACATCACGCAGATAACACATCAAAGGCATAATCGTCCTTTCTCACTCTAGCTGCGATCCCTGTTTCCAGGCAAGGTGAGGATCTTTCAGGATGTTTCCCACATGCAGGAACAGTCTCACTGCCTACTCTGAGTAAAAAGAAGTGAGAAACCTAAGAAGATCTAAAGAGGCATCCATTCGAAATACAAAGTGTATCCAAAAAAAGACCCAAATATCAAACAGAGAAACTTCAAGGAGTGACACAGGAAAAATGGGGAAATATTAAAAAAAAAAGCAAACAAACAAACATTTGCAGGATTAAGGTTATTTGATAAAACCGACAAAGAAAAAAAAACCAAACCAACAACCAAACAACCAAACACAAAAAAACCCAACCAAAATGCCAAAAAACATTCCAAGTGGAATGAAGGATCTTAGAAGTGAAGTCAGAAGGACAGAGTGCTGTCTGAATTCAGAAGTATAGTGGTGATAAGTAGAAAATAAGAACTAAAGGAAGGCAGCAAGGAAGTGAAAATAAGACAAAGAAAGAGAGGCATCTAGGGGAAAAAACAATGTCAATTGGTTATTTTATTCTGCACTAAAAGAAATAGTGAGATTTCTATCAAATGAAAAAAATATTAGAAAATTTTTCATAGATGAGAGAAAAATAAAGAGCAGTAAAAAAGACCTTTTTTCAGATTTAAGAAGGAATAATTCTGCAAAAAGGTGACAGGGACACCTGGAAACAAAAAGCAAGAGAAAGGAGGAAAAAAGAATGGAAATTGAAGTTTTCTTAAATTGTGCTATTGAATGGTGGAGAAAAAAAATGGTATGTGAATAAATGTCAAAACAAGATGAATAGTGAAGCAAAGCAATTTCAGAACCAGCAGAGCAAACTTAGCATGAGACAAACTCAAATGTAATATTCAGAAAACTAATGACAAACAACCCCCCCCCCCTTGTTTATGTTTGTAAAATTAAAATAGCCAGGTTCTCTCTGTGGTCCCATGAACGCAGAGTGATTAAACTGGACAAGAAGTCAATATGTTTTCCCTACTCTAATTAAGGTATTTTGTTGGAATGAATGAGAGCATAAAGGGTAGCTGAAAACTTGTCAGTCCTGTTATATATTGGAAAAATTTGCTTTCTTGCCCAAAAAAAGGCACAGCAAAGGAGACTTGAGATGCTACGTCAAGGATATTCTAGTAATGCAAAAAAGATAAATGAACTGATGGTAAACCAGATTCTTTCACAGCAAGATGGATCTGGTCCTGATGCAGTCTTAAAGCTGTTACAGAACCCAGCATGAATCAAGAAGTATGTGACAGCAAGCTTGTAGATGCTTTCACAAAAGGAAATGACTGCTATCATTAACTTCAACTAGATAAAGCAGCACAAACCTCTCCACACACCAGAAGCTGTCCTCTATCACTCCATGGTTCCCCATCACTATATAAATGCCCTTCATATGAGGGGAGAGCAGGAATGCAGAACGCTCACCCAGCTGAGGAGCCGAGTGACTTTTCAGTCATGACTAGTGGAAAGCCCAGTGGAAAGCTACCAATATTGTACTTTGTGTCTGGACTACTTGATGAGCAACAAGCAGTCAATGAAATCTTTTTCAGGCAGCTGGAAGTAGCCTCACGGTCACAGGCCCTGGTCCTTATGGGGATTTGAACCACGTGATACCTGTGGAGGGCAACGCAGCAGGGTACAAGCAAGCCAGGAGGTTTCCAGAATGCATTGATAACTTCCTGACACAGCTAATCACAGAGTTGATGAGGGTAGCTCTGCTGTTCCTCCTACTTTTATAAACAAGAATCAGTCGGGAAGGTGAATGTCAGGAGCATGAGATGATGGAGTTTGAGATGCTTCAAAGAAAAAACAAACCAAAAAACACAATCATGCTTCTGGGTCTCAGAAGAGCAAAGGTTCACTGTTGAGGGGTATGGGTGGACGAATGTCATGGGAGGTGGTCCTGGAAAGATACAAGTTCAAGGAGAGTTGGTTGATTCTGTAAGATCACCTCCTCCAAGCTCAGCTGTTGAATATGTGGAGTGTCCGAAAATCAGGTGAAGGCAGCAGTTATGGATGGACAACGAGCTCCTGACTAAGGTCGAAGTCAGAAAGTGGTGGCAGTAGGGCAGCATGATCCCAGCAGAAATATGATATCTCTGAGTGGAAGGGGCTGAGGTTAGGGAAGGTTCAATCAACTGGACAGGCATGAACTCCCAGGTCCTATTGTGATGACCCTAGTAGGTGACTCACGTCATTGTGAAGCCACTCTTGACTATCTCTGAAAAGTCCTGCTGATTGAGGCCTCAATGAGTTGGGAAAACAGGATCTTCAAGCAGATCAACAAAAGGAAATGTAAAGTCCTGTGCCTTGGGAGGAAAATTTCATGCACTGGTACGTGCTGGGGACTGACCGACTAGAAAGCAAGCTTGCAGAAAAGGTTCTGGTATGCAATAAGGTCACCTTGAAAATCACCTTGAGCCAGCAATGTGCCCTTGTGGCCAAAAAGGCCACCACTGTCCTGGGCTGCATTAAGAACAGAATTGTCAGCAGGCTGGGAGGTTTGATGCTTCCCCTCTATTTAGCACTGGAGAGACCACATTTGCAGCGTTGTGTCAGGTTCTGGGCTCCTCTGCACACAAGGGACACGGATGTCTGCAGTGAGCCCAGCAAGAGGCCATGAAGGCCTTTAAAGGCTTGAGATACTGCAGGTGAGAGGAGAGGCTGAGAAAGCTGGGACTGTTTTGAGCAGGCTCTTGCCAATGCATCCAAACACCCACTGGGAGGGAGTGAAGAACACAGAGCCAGGCTCCTCTCAGCAATGCCCAGTGACAAGACAGGAAGCAATGAGCGCAAAATATAGAAAATTCCCTTTAAATGCAGGAAATAACTTTTACTTTGAGGCTGGTCAAACACTGTGCAAGAGTTGGTTTGCCATGTGAGATTGTGTTTTTTCCATCACTGTAGTAGATATTCAAAACCAGCTGGGCACTGCCCTGAGACACCTGCTGTAGCTGACCCTGCTTAGAGCAAAAGAATTGGACTAGACCATATCCTAGAGTCCCTTCCATCCCTTCCGTGGCTCTCTAAGAAAACCCTGACTTCATATTTAGATTAAAAGTAACAGCTAGGAACACATTAGAAATTGTATTATTTCTCCTGTGTCTAAAAACTGCCTTGAGTCAAGCTCTACCAAGGCACTGGTCTAGAAGTGAGATATCATATTCAAAATGATGAACGATTCATAGTGATTATAACACAACCAAGAAAATTTGAATTACTCATATAATTCAACCTGATACATTTTGATATAGTCTTGAATAAATTCTTTGATTTTTACAGCATGAAAATACTATATTCTAAATTAAATCAATAATTAAAGAAAAATTTTATGAAAGATTCTTTTTCTAGTTTTTAATTGAAACAATAATTATTTTTATAAAAAATAACAGTTTTTATAAAAGTATATATACAATATTAAAAATACCAAACATTTTCATTCTGCATTATTTTTAATGATAATATTTTCTTTCTATGGCTGTGAGTGCTATGTGTAAGACTACCTTATATCTTAATATACAAACAAATTTCATAGTTCTTGAATTCATTATAATGCAACATTTCCTGCTTTGCAACAGCTATTTACACTGAACACAAGATGGTGCTCTCATCCTAGAATATATAAAAGCAAGGATGTTAACAAGAATAGACGTGCTATCCCAGCCTTTTTCAGGTATAGGAAACCTATGTTTAAAAATCCCAACTGAAATAATAACAACCCTCTTTATGATACCGAGAAATTGTGTTCTGTTTCTAGTACATCTGAACATATGTAAATATGTTCTGTTTCTAGTACCAATTAGGAGATTGTATATTTTTCATATTTCCAGAAGATTTCCACCACAGTATTCAAAAAAACTTCTGTTTGGTATTTGAAGGTTACTGCTTTCAAAATTCTTAAAAATTGAACCAATGTAGTAGACTATATTTTCTTACTATAGAAAGGTTTTAGAAATGCATGTGCCCATATTCTACACTTTTTATTTAAAAAAAAATCCTGAATAGCCCTAAGGCAGAGAAACATAAAGTGCATTAGCAGTTCTTCCATACGCTATCCTTACAAAGCTACACGAAATAAAAGCAGTCATAATTTATATTTTTTAAAAGTTATACTAGTTTCACTCAGGCAACAAAATAAATAGTCACAAATAAGGCAGTTCACTTTATACTATAAAATTATATAATTTGTAAAGCAGTATAGAAATTAAATATTTCATGTTATCAATAATTATTATATCACTGTGATATTATTACATAAGTAACAAAACACACTATTTCTGTGCATTAAGAATCATTTTGCTGGGCATTGCAGGATACTCTGGATATCAACTGCAGTCATGGGCAAACCAAAATATTTTTACAAGATGGAGTTAAAAGCAGATCTGTTATGGAACTGGTGTGCAGCCTGGCTGCTCCTCTTCAGTGCAGTGTTTTCTCCAGTGTATTTCTCACTATTTCTCAGCACCATCCACAGTTAGTGCAGCACCTTTGCTTCCAGGGTGAGAACTAGCTGAACCAGCCAGCTTGGGTGTCTATGCTGTACTTCATTGAGCCATGTGGATTTACCCTTTGAGTCTGTTTCAATGCACGGATTTCAGGCCAAGATGGGATAATCTTAGACAAATGTCCTACCCTACTTGTTATTTTTAGGCCTATCTCTCTCCCTCCTTTCTCCCCTTCCTTTCTTGTCATAACATTTTTGAAAGGTCTTGCTTCTTCCTAAGGGTGAATGGGAAAACTCTGAAATCTTAACAATGGTTAGATGTGAGAAACATTTTACACTGAAGTTGTTGGAGATTTCACACCTACTCCTCCTCTCCTCAAGATAGCTCATTGCCTCATGCTCTGCACACACGATTTCTTTAAGTACAGATCATTTGGATTTTCCCATTGTTCTTAAATGAAAAATAAGACCTTCTTTCCTCCATGAGAGAAGGAAAATTTAAATTCTTCAGATGTTCCTTGAATCATCTTTGAAACAGAAGTTTTCTACCAGTCTCTTCAAGGAAAAATATTTATTGAGTGACGGTTTCACTTGCTTTATTAAAATTATAAAATTTTCAAGATTGTTATAGTACTGTGCACTACAAGAATATGATTTGCCACTAATAAAAAAAAGGCTTGTTAAAATACAGCTACTAGAAACTTGAAAATGAGATGGGCTTAATACTGATGTTTTCTCAGTCACTTTCAGACAGCTCTGTGAAAGATAAGTGTAACTTTTATGGGTAGTTAATATCATATACAGATCAATAATCTAGTCTTTCAAAAACACCTATATGTGGTTTCATGTTGTTTTGTTCAGGGTTTTTTTGATATACAAACTCACCAGAGAATGGCAGGTCAGGAGCCTGTGCTCAGAGCTCCAGCCTGTGTTCTGTTAATACACTCTGGGCACCACAAAGAATTATTTTGTTCAGGGTCAGAGAGTCACTGGGATGCTTAACCAGTGAGGGTTTTTCACTAGAGATAGCTGCAAATAGCACAGAAGGGAAGAAAATCACAAATGAGTGCTCACCAGTAACGAGGCAATCCCAATGGTTTCTTTTTAAAGTATTAGTGTGGAAGCAGAGAGCAAATCCAGCAAAGCTGCAATCTGTTTACATGCCTAAGTCCTTGCAAAGAGAAACTGGCTCTTCACAGGTTGCACGAAACAGCTTGCTATTCCCTTTTTCAATGCTTCCCTTTGCTTTGCCACAAAATCACAGTCCCTAGTGCTCCATACCTGCAGTCCCCCTTCCCCATTAAAGACTGCCCATGCTGGGTGATCCTCTTCAAGTCTGCAAACAAGGACTTGAGCGCTGTTACTTGATCAAGCTGGGCAGCACTCTTCTAAGCATGGCCTTAGACTTCTGCCCTAATATGGGTTTTGTTCATAAAAATAAAATAAGAATTATAGAACTTTTGTTTCATTGGGAAAGTTGTGTGTGGCAGGGCTCTAAAAACAGACTTTGAGCTCAAAGGGACAATAAGAGCAGGAATGAAGTCCTTCTGGTCTGCAGTTTCTGGTGCAGGGTTATGGGCACAGAAGGAAGCCGTGCTACCGAAGGGCAGTCAGAGGTGAGCAAGTGAACATCTTGTCTGCTGTGCATACAGAGGGTTTTTCTCTTATGCCATACGCCCTGGTTCTACAAATCTGCTTTTAGGCTAAAGTGTAGGTGTGTCTGCTGAGGAGCTGCTCTTTGAAGAAGCTGTAGGTGTAGCATGTCTGTCATTAATCAGGCTGGAGATCACTCTTCAATCATGGAAAATGAAATGAACATTTAGTCAGTGGGTGAGAAAACAAAGACTTATTTTTCAAGTCTTCTTATCAGATGAACAGACACCTTCTGATTATACCAGAATTTTTTTTCTCTTTTACTGATTCTTACATTAATTTGTTGGATATTTAAAATCTAGTGTAACAGTGAATCCCATGCACAAAAATATGATCATGGTTAGAAAGTATTTTAAAAAATAAAAAAGTAAGGACACAAAGAGTCAAACATCAAAATGGTACTTGGAATATTTAATAATACTGACAATGAGAGCATCACTATAAATTATCACCTATTAAGAATTAATCAGTTATTAAGAGTTACTTAGAGCTCAACTACTATTTTGATGATGATGAGAATCATTCCTGATTTTCTGGTGCAGGAGACTTAACAACCTCATGCATTGTATGCCTTTCCTGAAGACATATTTATAGCACTACTGCTCTGAAAGAATCACTGTGAGAGGTTTGGGAACTTAGCACTTTTTAGATGCCAACCAAAAAATGCACACATATTTTAAATGGATTTGGAACACACTGATTGAAAAATATAAAAACAATCATAGAAGAAATCTCTTTAACATTTCTCTATTCTGCACAAATGTCAAGTCCCCAGGAAATGGGTCTGCAACTGGAATAAACACTGAACAGACTTACACTGAAAGAAAACAATGCTCAGGCTCAGGCTTAGTAGCTTGTTTCCACAAGATACCACTTGTGTAAGGGAAAACTCACAGCCTCAGTAGCCTGACTCCACAATGAGGAGAGGAACGATAGGAGCAACACATCACAACACCTCCTGGTCATTCCCACAGGAACAGAAAATACTTTGTCACTCTTTACCATGCGCGTTACTGTAACATAAACGTAATCTTCTGTTTTATTCCTTTCTCCACTCTATATAAACAAAATAGATTTTTTTCCTCTTTCTTTGTCCCTGAATAGACACACAGGTGTCTGTTCCCTGATGCACATCTCCCTGAATGAGGTCTGACATTCCTTCTCTTCCATGCAGATGATCTAATTATTCCCACACGCTGCTGAAAGACGTAGCAGTTTACATGCCATGAGCTGTGTCTCAGTGTGTCTCACTGACATCTGTTCTAGCCAGCTCCTGACAGCCAGCACCAGTCTGTGGCATAGGGCAGCACTTAGGGACAGCTTACAAGACACAGAAAATACCATCTGCATCACCTTTAAATTTTTAAAGGTAATTTCCAGTATTAATATCACAGATGCAATATCTTCTACTATTTATGAGCAGGCTATGTAGACATAATTCAAAGTATTATTTAGCCTTTAATAAATTTTCAGCTTTTAGTGAGTAATGACTCTTCAGAACAAATTTACAGAAAGGACATTATGTTAGTATCTTGAATTTCTCAGTCAGAATATTTTTCAGTATAAACTATCAGCTGCTTACAAGAAAGGAGCAGTTTATAAGATGTAGCGTGTCAGGTAAATATATTAGGAATATTGTAAGAGAAAAAAAAACGCCACATTTTTCCTTATTATCCTTTAAAATATGAGAGCTTTGCAAACATACACTTATTCAAACCTTCATTTCAAGTTAGTCATCATAGCACTCCACTCTCCAGCTCTTTATATGCTGTGAACCTCCAGTGTCTATGCAGTTGTTTCTAAGGTAACAGATCAAGATGCCTTGTGAAAAAAATGAATCAGACCTTGAATATTCAAGACAGCTCCAGTTGCAGAAATGAGAAAAGGGCAGTATCATCTCAACCAAGGGTTTTCAGTGTCTTTTAGACCCCAACCCGGTTTGCAGGCAAGAATAATATAATCCCCCCTAAGGCTATGAGTGTGAGAGTACAGCGGTTTACATGCAGTTTCAGACATGTAAAATGTCAGAAATTTTTTAATCAGAGCCATAATTAAGGAATTACGGAGGCTGTTCTCAACAGAGACTCGTTGCCTCATTGCAGGGTACACACACACAGAATACAGATGAAGAATGTGTTTGGTGGGTTGAGTTTTCATTCCAACCACTGACAGTCACAAAGAAATCTGTCTTTCTGTCAGACACACGATACACAAACCAAAAACACATAAAAAATTAACATGAACCAGCACGTGAAAATAAATGCACCTTTCTAAAGAGGCCAAATATATATTATTCCTATCAAAGGAAACAAATAGATATCTTTCACAGGTCTTTCACAGGATTATCTGGGTCAATAGTTTTCACTGATTGGAGCTATTGGGTTTTGTTGAGGGATTTTTGTGATTTGTTTGATTGTTTCTTTTCTTAAACTGGTTAGAACTACATGTTGTTTCTTTTACAGGCTATATTGCTTATTATCTGAGTCCAGATGTCATATAAAAATATAAACACAAGTAAGGCACACAAAGAGAATATTAACCAAAATATGAAAGGCTTTTAGAAAGCTTTTGTTGCTACAAAAAAAACCTAAACTCTTTGCTTAACAATATCTGACACGTATGTTCACTGCTATATGCACACACCCACTAGCTGTACTAAAATAATCATAAGGTAGTCTTCAAATGCATATCACAATGAGGTCTAAAAAACCAAATTCAGAGAAAATGATCTGACTTGATAAAAACTTCCAGAGTTGTATTATTTTCCATGTTGTGTAAGAAAAACTTTCATGTAGCTTGGGGATCAGACAAAAGTCACAGTTATATGACTGGACAGGTCATGACCACTTGTACCTGCTTTCTTGGTTTTGAATCTTGCGGTCTGTCTGCTGCATTAAAAAATATTACTCACTACAAATGCTTGGAATAAAAACTGGTTGAATATTTATATATCTTGGCAACATACTTCAGTGACTGCCCTGCATGAAGAAAATATTAACAGATTCTGGGACTTGTATCGTTGAACGAACTGAAAGAAAGATGCATTGATTAGGGTCTTACGTTCTTGGAAGGATGTGAAGAGCATCTGGAATCGGCTGTTTCGACTGCCTTCATCTGCCCACATGCGGATTACACCCAGGCCTGTCCTCAGCATCACATCATTAGCAACTGTGCTGCAAAACTTTGCCTTCAAATCCTCCACAGAGCTACTTCCGTCATACACTGCTACAAAATTCCTTTTGCATTCATTGGAATTCTGCATCTCGTAGTCCAAAAATCGCAAATAGATCTATAAATCAATCAAACAACAAAGGGAACATGTACAGACATTTGAGAATGACTGAAAAAACATTAAGTAACTTTGCTCTACATTGCAGGAGAAAGTACACAACAATTCCATCAAAATATTTTTTCTGCAGGTGGTGATCCGTAGGGCACTTCCTCAGAAGGCCATTAATATGCAAACTGAGCACTGTTTCTACTTCCTGGTATTTTGTCTTGCTTACAAGTAGAACGTCTCAGAAGATCTAGATATTTCTTTGTTTTTACCTATAGTAAGGTCCTAATTTGCAAATACATTGTTTTTCAGAAGTATGTGCAATGATTCTTCAAGCTGAAGGACAGATAAGCTAGAAATTTCTTCTTTTACTGTTTGGCACAATATTGCTCTATTACATGACTGACATGTGAAATAATAAGGCAAATCATTGCTGCTCCCTCCCCAGAGCCAATGTGTCATCTTATATGTTTCTGCTACAATGATTCAGGAAGTGAGAATCTGAGAGCCAGGCAGAACTCCATCATTAATCTTTTTATGTTTCCTCAAGGATCTGGCCACCATCTCAGCTCTTCTAAACAAAGCATTATGGTATAGATTTTAATAATTTTACTGGCTTGTGTAAACTCCTAGATACCTATGTCTCTTGCATACAAGTAAATTGTCTCACAATGTAAAAGATATATTGCCCTTTGCAAAGAACTCTTTAAAACTACCTAAAAATAAGCAGCGGTGAGGATAAAAGACTATTATTTAATATTCAGGTGTATATGAACTTTAGGGTAAACCACCAATTTTAAAAGCAATTGATTATAAAAGCAACATCAAATATTCAATTCACAGAGAAGTACTATTTTCAATAGATACATGAGACACAATCAAATGGCCAAAGGTACTCCTGAGATTTCAGGAGAAAGATACAGAAAGGTGAATTAGGGTGGAAATTGCATAAAAAGGCAATAAACACGGACAGCATAGAGCTATATGCATCTTCACTTGAAAGAAATTACAAAAAGAAGAAGCCCCACTGTATTAGACATCAAATATACTTATTTCCAAACAATTTTATTGACTTCAGTTATTTTTCATATGCACAGAACAAATGTGTTATAAGCTCCCCTACTTTTGCAGAAAGTTCACGAACAGTGCATATCCTACTAGCAACAAGCCTCATAATTTCACCTCATTAATATATTAAAACTCTCATGGTTTAAGAATTATGTGCTCTCAATAAGTCTGCTACAGTTTAATAATAGCTCAGATTTTTAATGGGCCTTTTCAGGTATTGTATTATTGTATATTTTCATTCCTTGTTATGCTTTGCATAAGTGTCCCTCTTAAAACAATATCTGTGAATAATTTTTACTAGCAAATGAAATTAGGTATACCAAAGGCACTTTTTTTTTCCTAATCTGTTATTCTTACAGCGACTCTTACTCATATTCCATGATTTCCATCTTTCAGAAGAGTTCAGAGGAATATATTTCAATTAAAGTGCAGATAAGTGCACTTTACTTTCACCATGTATCCTGGAGTTTACATACCATATTTAAGGAATCTGCTTGTATTAGTCTCTACAAAACTACTAACAACTAACAGAAATACACAAAGACATACTGAGATGGAAATATCTTATATCAAGGCATAGTTTTTATAGGGTTTCTCACTTCATTTACTGGTTGTTCAGTAAAACAGTGAAACGATACACAGTATTGTGCTGACAGAGAAAGATCCCACATGGGGGGATCCCGCAAAGGGGAGGGAGGTATTGGAAGAGGCAGAGCCATGATACAAACACCCAGCAACTGACCACATTTGGGAAACACCAGAGAGTTGTTTCTGTGTCCTAGACACCAGATCCTCCTTCTCAAGGAAGGGTGCAACAGGCACTGTGCAACCCTGGCACCCAGCCTCTCCTGGGAAGCTGCTGAGACAGCCCAGAGTACATCTCTGCATTACTTAGGGAATTAAGTGTGCACCTGGCTTTTCTTTTCTCACTTAACTGAAGCGCTCTGCTTCAGACAGGTGTCCCAGTGCCTGCCAGCCTTGTCACAGGTAATGCAATGAAGTTTTCCTGCAGATAATTATGGGCAATACTGCATACATGTGACTGTTTCCCAGGAAGAGAAATGAGTCAGACAGATTGTTCACAAAGAACAGAGGGCTTGCAACATGCTTTGTCATGTCAAATCATTACTTTTACTGTCTGCATATGCCTATCATATGTACACCATTTATATTTATATAAATATAAATACACACATATATATGATAGACCACAAAGCTATAGTGCAATGTACCACATCACATTTTTATCTATTCCCCTCTTCAGGAAAGCTCATATTTACTCCAGAAAAAAGATTACATTAATCTGATGACAGAACAATAATAAAATTATACCTACTGGGTGAAAGGCCTTGCACACTTGTTCACATGTTCTCTATTTCTATTTCTATCCTGCTGTCTTTTATATATGCATTTATATGTACAATTACATGTGCATATATATAGGCACATGTATTTCTTTTAAAGCATATCCCATTTCTGTGTGGAGATGTAATTTTTATGAGTTTTCATTCTTACAAGAAATGTGCGCTAATCCTCACTGTGGTTACAAAATATCAGCTCTCCCAGCAATTTCCAGCATTCATCAATTATTCCTGATCTGTTCAAAAACACTGTTCATACAGCAGTACAGACAAAATCTTATTTCTATGGGCTTATCATTTGACATTCTTTAGTTTCTGGAGGCATACCAGCCTTATAAAATAGTAAAATATTTCTCAGAGTAGCAGTCATAAATACTGAAAAGGAATCAAGAGAATAATAACTCCACATTTTGTTTTGAGTCTTCCAGGGGAAGAAGCCAAAACCTTCGATTTTTCCCAAGCCTGTATTCTGCTGTCAGTCATACCTGTTCATTCCTCTCTGTGGTAAATTCAGCCAACACCATAACGTATATAGACCTGATAGGTAATGGAACCACTAGAAAGAAATATTTGACTTAGAAATCTATGTCTATTCTGTAGAAGAAAGATACCACTTTATCCAGTGCCATGAAGTTTCATAAATTAAAGAAAATAAGCTACTGATATTCTGAGGTGAGTTGGAGCTTCATTTTCGTAATTGTCTTTGGAGATGACTACTCCCAGAACTTTATATAAAATATTGAGGACTTTGTACAACACACTCTGAAATCAGGGGGTATATTTCAATCTATTTTTTTTAATCAGACCTTTAGCTTAAGACTGCAGTGTATTTTTAAAAACTGGAAACTGATTACACAAACTGACAACCTGATATTGGATCAGATTTTATTTTAAAGAGCTGGAATAATTTAATTGCATCTGCACGCCTCTGCCAACTTGTATGGTTTCATTGCTATATATTTGTCATTGTTCCTGTCACTGGCTGTAAGACCCACACTGGCAGAAGAAAATGACTAATAATAAATTGAGTTCTCCAGGGAAAGAATAAAACTGATTATATGACAAACTCTCATTTAATGCAAAATGTTCCCTATACATAGTTTTTTGAAACCAGTGGAAATATTCTCATTGCTTTTGCTCATATGTGGATGTCATTAAAACAAATGCATCAGAAAGTGAGAGAAAAATTATCAATATTGCTGGTTATTTCATTTACAGAGATCTTAGCCATTACTTCTACCATAAGTGGATAAGGAACTTTGTTCCCCTGAAAGAAAATGAACTAAAACAGAGGTCACAGACTCAAATACCACCATCTGCCTTCATTAAGCATTTTTTCATTGATGCCAATAGGAGCTTTTGGAATGAACATCTCCATAGATACTGACACAGTATATTAGCATAGTTGAGGCATTCTTGTCGAAGAGAACATCTTATTTGAAAGAAGAAGTGTAACTGCCATATCTTCTTCTTTCACATTTTTGCTGCAAAGTTTTAATAAGACACTTTCGTCAAGTCATCAGCTCCACATTACTTAGGAGAGGGGGCTGCTCAAGTATTAGATTAACTGAGTTTTTAGATGTCACTGCAAATACCAATGTCATTAGCAACAAAACTGATAAAACCTCACTGCAACTGTGGCATATTACACTCAGTCACATAATATTTAAAATAATTCTCTTGTCACCTGTAAGTTTTGTATGGCCACCATAAATAGTAATCAAAAAAGGAAACAATGAGAAAGTTTTAGTATTTCTTTTCATTTAAATTTGAAAACAACAAAAATCTCTGACTTAACATATTAGGAAAAAAATCCCACAAAATTATTGTAAACTACAAATAATATATCACCTCAGTAAAATAGTCAGATTATAATCTCCTCATAGTGAATCACTTCTGATGAGTTCTGCTTTTTAGTCAATCACTGAAGGTTAGGGATGACAACATGATTGATCAGACCAGTCAGGAAAAGCTTCAAACCATATCCCAACATATCAGACTTAATATATCTGCAGACACTCTGTTGCCTTAAACCAAACCAAACAAAAAGCCATCATTCAGCTGCCAAAAGTAATTTAAACATAAGAGAAAAACTTCCTCTTCATCTAAGTGTAACGTCCAGATTTCACATACTCTCCTTCTGGGTTCAGTCAACCCACTCGTAAGCACAGCACTGGGTTAAACTGTCCCGTTGCTCAGTGATAAGTTACAGCACCTGCTTTATTCTACATCTTTTTCAGCTCTGTGTGATTAACAAAGTACTTTCAAGATGATTCCTCCAGTATTTAGGCCTGGGAAACCCAGTTTTTTTAAAGCAGATTGTGCAACACTAATTGAACTCCTTCAAGGCAACCAGACACCAAGTACAACAGCCTAAAAAGCATGTCATCCATGAGGCTTGAATTTGTCATCTGAAATGGTCTGTCCTCTTGCTTGGATGCTATTTTTTTTTTTTTAATCAGCATTACTTCAATGCAAAAAGTGTTAATAACACATGATCTGTTGCATTTTTGTTTGTTATTTTGGGGGATTATTGTACATTTTTGGTCTTTCTGTTACTAGTCTGGGACCATGTTGTGCAAACAGAGAGCTCCATACCTCATATTATCTTCTGTTCTGGAGCTTGGAGAATACTGTCTGCCAAAGATGACAATTTTATATGGTACTTCTAAGATACTGTGATTCACAGCCAAGGCTCACATATCAGAACACCAGTTATTCTAGACAGGTAAACTCTGGATTTCTTTGCTTTGTCCTATTTGTTTCTTCAAACTTCTGTGACTACCCAATAGTTGACATTTACTCTGTCAAGTCATCCTCATTTTTTTTCTTTTACAGTCCAAAAATGCTCACAAGTGAGCAATATTTACAACTCCTTGGTACTATTCTGCTTTTTAACACTGAAAACTGGAAATCAAATCCTGATTCTGTTGTTGTCTTTGACAGACATTTTATTACTTTCTTTAATAGCTTTTTTAAATTACATTTCTTAATAGCTATTTGGTTTGAGGATGCTGAGTTTCATTATATTTCTATACCTGAGTGGAATAGATTAATGGTAACTTAAAAGTGGGATTTTTGACAGTGTTACTCTGGCATGTGCATGGACATGCCTTCATAGTAGAGATTCTATATACATGATTCCAAATATGTACTTGTCTTGCCCCTTCATCTCAAAAAACTATTTCACATAAGGGATTTTATTAGTTTAATGTAGGTAAACAATATTTTCTACTTGTTTAAACATAATTTATTTACCTTGTACTCACCATATATACATATGCTGTACTTTTTAAAGTTATAATAATAATATTTTTTGCATTATCTGTATGCTAGTAAGCTTCAGAGCTTCTTCAAAGAAGTAGATCATCTGAAGCTTGCAAAAGTATCTTTGGCTGTTAGGTTATTCAGCCTTTAAATTTTATTTTTCTCTAACATTTCAAGAATCACCACTCAAATGACTATTAAGTTTTAGTGCACTACTTAAAGCTTCTGTTCTATAACTGATTAAGAAGCCTCCAAAAAATTAGTGCATATTAGTCTTCCAGTACCAAAAGCTTTAACTGCTTTTCTTACAAGCCTCATCTAAGAGCACAAATTTCCACTGCACATGGGAGAGCAGAAAATGTTTCAGTTTAGTCAGATTAGTACAAACAGACTCACTCAGAGCTCTGTAATTTTCTTCACCTCATATTTCCTCCTGACTGTCTAGGAAATGCACATACAACAGCCCAGTCTCTCTCCAGACTGCACTCCCTATGAAGGCAGGCACCTGGAAGCCAACAGTCATCCCTTCACTTGGTCAGAAGCTTGCCAGGTAGCAGTGCAAACCCTTAGTAAACACACAAGTGTCTTGATCTCATTGGGTCTCACTGTACCACTCCCAGCCTCATTCCTCACCATCCCAGCCTTGCCAAGCTACTGGCCAGCTTGTGCTTGGGCCAGCCCCACTGCCTGGGCAAGCCCAGCCACCATGGCCAGGCCTCTCCCAGTCTCATTAGCCATGTCCTGGCGCTGGGGCCTCCCTCATCCTGGCCTCCTCCCATGTGCTGTGTATCCCCTTCCCACTGCTCCCCAATGGCTCTGCTTGAAACAGATGCCACCACTCCCTGGCAGCTCAGGGTTAAGGATGCTGCCATGATGTGTCAAATCTAGACAGTCATTAATTGACACTTTGAGTTTCCTTAATCTCTTGTGTTAAGTTTTGCATGCTATAACCTTTGTCCAGTATCCTGTTTAGGTTGGGCAAGAGAATTAGACATCACTTTGCCTAACTACCTTATAACTTCATTTAATTTCTCATGGTGCAAATAAAGAGGCTACTCCCACTATTTGTTCAGCCTAAATGTACTTATTGCTTATTCCTCCAGAATAGATTATTTTCACTGGACTACATTCAAATCCTGTTTTGATGCTGCTTCCTGAGGTGCCCAGACCATCTGATAATAAATGATGTTTCTAACAGCACTGCTTACTGTTCTATTCCCAGCATAGGAATATCATATTTCTAAATATTTATTACTCTTGCTATCAAGTTCTGCTGTGTTATTTTTTCTACAGAGCCTCTCAAAAAACAAGCATGGCACAAAGGTACCTTGCTGGGAAAGTTGCCGACCAAAGAGAGCACAAACATTGTTCTGTCTTCCTGGGGGCTTTGTCAAACTATGCTGACCCATCCAACATAGAAAAACACTTGTTGATATTATCCTCCAATACTTCGCCCTTAACAGAAGGTAAGAAAACTACAATTCTATTAATTTTCTTCTTTTCTAGTTCTAAATAAAAAAATCTTTGTGCATCCACTGCTTGCAGCAAATGATGTCCCTGAAATTTTTCAAATCACTGTGCAATGAGCTTATACACTTCCTTCTTTGGGCTTTGCTCTACACTGAAGAATTTTCAGATCAGGAAATCCCTCCAGAACTTTATTTTTCTGGGTGGGTTAGCACTTTCAGTCAGCAGATCTCTTCTTAATTTTCCATTCTTGCTCTGAATGCTAATTGCGGTTGTATTCCACATGAAGTGCAGAACTCCAGCGTTATTCCACTCAAAACTCACAGCTATCTTACTCAGCAGGGACTGACTTTGAATGATTACAAGAAACACAGACTTTACAACTAGTCACTTTTACTATATAAGACTCTAGCTCTGCATATAAGTTGTGTTCAGACTGCCTTCTGCACTTAGAGAATGTTTGGTTTCTGCATGCTTTTCAGATTTATTTTTCTCTGTGTGTGTGTCTGTGCCAGCGGGTGTGTGTGTGTGTGCGCATGTGTGATATAAGGTGATGTCTCTATTTTAAATGTGTGCAACAAATTTTCTGCTCTCTGTCCCATTCCAGAGCATTGAGGAGAGAAACATTTGACCCAGACTGCCAGTTTGAAGCTCAAGCTTAGAGACCTCAAGTACACACTTCCTGGCTGATCTCATTGCTCATATATTGAGCTCAGACTTGGCTGGAATATGGAATTGGAAACCAAGGGAAGCACTTGCATCTTGCTTCTGCAGACAGTTTAGACTGGATGAGCTTACGCCAAATGAAATTGCAAGCAACTCACATTCTGGCACAGTTTAATTAAGAAACTAAAGCTGAAAAAATCCAACACATATTCTCTCTGAGAAACTCTTGCCTTTTAGGCATAATTCCCAGTAACAAACTGTGCAGCCCAGGGTACAGGAACACGTGGGTTTAAAGATGTCTGCGAAGTTCTCACTGTTCTTAACAGGAGAGCTTGTTTTCATAGGTGCAAACTGACATAAATTAAAATGATGTCATTAAGTCATTGTACTGAATATGTCATTAATTCAAGGTTAGATAGGGACAAAGGAAGCTGACTGTAAAAAACGGACAGTAGATTCCAGTTCAATTGAATCAGACCCATAAACAATCTTATCATTAACCTTACTTCATATAAAGTTCTTAAAAATTTATCCACTCGTTCCTCCTTCCTTAATATCTGTATATTTTTAAACTTGTCCCAGTGTGATGAAACCATAACTGTGTGTGCATCTATGTATGTATATACTTGTCTGTGTGTACAAAAATATACCTGTTTGAAAAACCACACTAAGTTCAAATGCTAAATTGGACTTACCCCCCGAAGATGGATCTAGTCTTGAAAAATATTTTTTTTCCCTAGTTTACTGTGAAACCTTTCAACTCCACCTTAGTAAATACTGATTTATATACTTTTATATTGCTCAATCTCTCCAAGTAGGTAATTCTGTAAGATGGGAACAGCAGGATCCATCAAGAGATGACCCAGTCCAGCCCTCTGCCTAAAGGCAGGATTATTAATGTTTGTCTAATTTTTCACAGGTTTTTATCTAACCTGCACTTTCAGACCACTAACAATGCCAGCTGAACCAATTAGCCTTCTCTAATGTTCGAATTTTCTTCCTTCATATTTAACCTGAAACTTTCTTCCAGAGTGTGGGACCCTGAGTTATCACACAGACATGGGCATCACAGCATTTCTTTTTCTTTGTAAGAGCCTGTTATTGCATCGTATTACTCTCCTTCACACAATTTTCTAGATGACATTAAATAACATTCAGTATTCATCTTTCTAAAACTTTCTTGTTGCTCTCCATTCCAGGTGCCCTTCAGCTAGGATACACTTCTTGGAATGCAACACAACTAAATGCAGATATGGAAGTTAATGAAGAATTAATGAACTTTAATTTTTAGCTCTCTACTAAGAGTAGTAGTTTAGTGTTCTTCTGGTAGACAATGTATTTTCAGCTACATAAATACCTAGTGGAGTTTTACATCAGAACTGAAGTATGGATAAATACTACAGGTAGGTAAAATTTTAGCAGGGTTTTGAATCATATAGAACTTGAGAGTCAGATCAAGTAAGAATATCACAATTACATTATATGATCAACCATAAACTTGAATTTATACTATAGGGAAATGCTATTGGCTTAATTAACTGTGCTGATTCTAATAACAATTCTGTGTTTGTCTGCTTTACTTCTACTAATACCTAAATACATCATAGAATAGTTTAAATTAGAAGGGACATATAAAGGTCAACTGGTCCAACTTCCCTGTCATAATCAAGGATGTATTCAACTAAATCCAGCTGCTCAGAGCCTCATCCAACCTGGCCTTGAATGTTTCCAGGGATGGTCATTGACCAACTCTCTGAGCAACATGATCCAGCATTTCACAACCCTCATTGCAAAAATATCTTACTCATATCTAGTCCAAATCTCCCCTCTTCTAGGTTAAAGCACCTTGTCTTACCACTACTGTTAAAATACTTGTGCCATTTTTCCTTACAGGCTTCCCCTTAGTACTGGAAGGCTGCTATAAGGTCTTCCCAGAGTCTTCTTTTCTCTGGACAGAACAGATGTTAATCTCTTAGATTTTCCTCACTGGAGAGATTCTCCACTCCTCTCACTATTTTTGTGGCTCTCCTCTTGACCTGCTCCAAGAGATCAATGTCTTTTCTGTGCTGAGGACCCCAGAGCTGGATGCAGCACTGCAGGTGGGGTCTCACCAGAGCAGAGCAGAGGGGCAGAATCTCCTCCTTCACTCTGCTGGTCATGCTGCTTTTGGTCTAGCCCAGGACACTACTGGGTTTCTGGGCTGGATGTGCACATTTCTAGGGCATGTTAGGCCTCTTATCCACCAGAATCCCCAAAATCTTATCGGCAGCGCTGCCCTCCATCTGTTCTTCTTCCTGAAGTTTGCATTGATACTGGGATTTGTGCTGAATGAACATAAACTGCCTATAACACATGGAATAATCATTCATCAGTCCAATAATTTCATATCACTACTTAGTGTAGCAAAATGGGAAGCTCATCTACTTAATTGAAAACCTCTATCAATATTAATTTTATCCAAAAGTAAAAAAAATTTTATAAGATGAAAGTATATTCTGGAAATCATTTATCTGTAGTCTTTATGAGCCAACTCTTTTCCTATACTTTCCCAATAGAAAAATGCTGATAGTAATGATTTTTTCTCTTCTGAAAATCTTTCCTGAAGAGAACCCTTCAACATTCATCCGTGTGTCATTCTGAAACAATTACATATTCAGTACAGTCTCCTCACTGAGGTTATACAAAAAAAGCCCTTATCAGTTTAAAGGCAGCAGAGAGCAGTGCATATATAAATCCTACTTTCTAAAACCTTTCCTGGCCAATAAAATACAGCTAGAAAAAGTATACTGTGGGGTGTCTTTTACACAGTGAATGCAAGTAGGTGGGAGGCATAAAGCTGTTCCTGTTGCAAAGAGGGGAGAAGTGGTAGTGTAGCCAGCAATAATTAATGCATATCATAACTGATAAGTTATGGATAAGAGAGAAAATCAAGGGGAATCCAAGAAGAATATTTTTGAATTCATTGCATCCCTCTCATGTTTCTTACAAAACCCTGGCTTACTGACTGTGGAGGAAAAGAAATGAGAATACTCTTTTTGTCTGTGTCTCTAAACCAAAGGAATTAAAGGCTTCATATGGAGGAACATTAATTTATTTTAGGTCCATTTTCACAGTTCCCAGATGAGAAACAATGATGACCTCAGGGAGCCAGCAGTGCCCCCTTAGTTGTCTCTATGTTAGGTGTTTGAAATATAATGAAATTAAAATTATAAAATTGCTTCCCACTTTAAAACACACATTGATTCTTTCAAAATAGGAGCAAAATTAAAGATTAATTTAAGAAAATTACTTATGGCACAAAAACCACATTAGTATTGCCCAAATCATCACTTATGAAGAAAGGTGGTTATTTTGGCTGAGATGACAAATTACCCTTCCACAGTAGAAGGAAAAAAATAGTTTACAGTTCAAGCTGCAAAGTTATTAAACAAGATCTGACTGTACTAAGAAATGCACAATATATTAGAAAAGGCAATTTCTTAAATTAAATGGCAAATCAGCAAGTGGATGAAGGACTGACCTTGGATCGGGGTGGTGCTCGGATGTACCATTTACAGTCTACTGCTTCAGTTTCAGAAGCTTTTCCTTCTTTAACAATTTGTACAGATTCCACAATTCCTTCAGGTCCTCCCATCTCAAACTCACAAACTGAATAACAAAACACCAGAAAAAATGAAACCTGAACAGCAAACAAAAATGTTTTCTACAGCAGAGTATAAAGGCCTCCAAGTTAGAAAAAACCCCAAAATCAACATACCAACCTGGCAATGGCTTCAAAACGCCAAGGTCCTTAAAATCTGGATCTTAAAAATAGAGAAAGACAAAATTAGTTTTGTTCAATATCTAGGATGTTATGCTAATATGTTCAAATTTTATAATGTGCTTTAGTTATATAATTATACATATACTTATTGGAAATGGGAACTGTTTCAAAACTATGGCAACACAATAATTATTAATGCAGAAATTATTGATACCATCATACCAAGTAATTTTTTTCTGTTATAAAATCCTGCTTTTTTCTGTCTCTCTCTTTCAGAAGGGTACAAAAATATTTCTGCATACATTAGCAAGTGAGAACATCACATAGCTAACCACATGACATTTTAATACATCAGTGTAGTGAAAGAAGATATATTTACAGATCCATTCAGAATCTTTTTGCCTATTTTGCATTTTGAAAAATAACACTCAACTTAATTGGAGAAATCCAAACTTAATTCTGTGTTTATGAATACTCTGCCATCCCTACTGACCAAAAGGAGACACTTTCTTTGTCAGAAGCATCCTTTTGGAAAAAAAAACCATAAGAATTACCATTAGAAGTCATTGTATGAACAAGTTAATAAGTCTAATATGTGTGCCATTTTCCATCAGATAAACACGATTATATTTTCTGTCTGAGAGGGCTTGTATCATGCCTTTACAGTCAGGTGTGATACAGAGATGAAATGAGTTGGTCTCAGATGGATGTGCTTCAATGGACAACCATCCACACACAAATCATCATTTCACAAAATTTGGCTCAGGTTGAAGATACTGGCCAAAACCAGAAATATGGGAGGCTAAAACAACTCAAAAAGTGATGTCTTGGAATAGACTGGTCTTGTCTGGGAAATTTTTTTCACTTGCCCTGCTTTTCTACATAAAATGAATGTTGAGCACTGTTTTTCTCATTTACACATGAAACTGATCTTGTTTCAGAACTGGATCAGTGTAGAAAGAACTATAAATAAAAAAATGAAGAAAAGCTTTGGAAGAAGGAGATGTGTCAAATGAAAAAAATTAAACTCACAACCAAGCCATAAAAACTGCTCTTTCCCTCTAGCCTTAGTCAATTAGGAACAGTAAGAATCACAACCAGATAATATACAAAGTAGTCTAGTGCTGTATAAGCAAGAACAGCCATTTTAATCTAAACAGTCAAAATGTGTTGACTTCAAAAACTGGAGTTGTAAGATGACTTTTTACATTGCCCCTCTATAACCAGGCTGCTGTCCTTCCCAAATTTCTTTTACAGTTGCACAACATAAATCATGAGTAGATACTCGTGAACTTACAGGACTGCAAATCTAGCTGAGTAGGCAACTAGTATTAATTGTTGCATATTTTTAGAGATCAGTAGATAGATATGGTTATCAGTAACACTAAAGGTAATCAAATATTTCAGCTAATATATTTGGGATGCTGATATCTAGCTCTGAAAGTGAGATACTGAAAGGAAATCTACTTTTCCTTATGGTTTGAATTACCACCCTGGTATCTCATGTAACTATTGCATTTCTTCCTTTTACTGAGTTTGCAAGGATTACTCTGATTTACTGAGAACACTCCACCACATTAGTAAAGTACATAGGAGGAAAGAAAGCAAAAAGAGTCTTGCCAGAATTTTCCTCATAGGAGAGTTTTCATATAAAGCAATGTTATTAGCAAGAATCCAGGCTGAAGTACAATCTAGACCATATGATTTGACCCACAAAAAGCTCTGAAAGTATTTTATCATTTAACAATATAGTAACATTGGAGCAATACATACAGAAATGCACAATCTGTTGATAGACCTGCTCAGTTTTAAAACATAATTTTTTGCAAGTTCTCAACTTGCAAAAGTTTCAAGACTGAAAGGGAAATAACATTTATGACATCTGAGGTGATAACCCTTCATTAAATATTGCTATTATACCAACATTACTATAACAAAAACAAAATCTGTAAATAAGGTACTATCACTCAAGCTTAAAATTCACCCATATTTGAGCTTATTTAAGTAGCAAATATTTGCTTTTTAAATAGTGTCCCATTAAATGGATTAGATTTTAGCAGCTCCTCTGTATTTCAACCAAATTGTTATTCTCAGTCTGGCTGGGTCAAAACATTAATGTTATATAAACACTGACTGGCCAGATTTTCCAATAGATCAAAATCATGTTCCTGTGAGGAAAACACCCAAGATTGGAAAACATTTCTGTGAAAAATAAGATGGATCACCCATAACCAGCGAAAAATAACAGAGGCAAAATAGGAAGCAATATGGAGCTGCTAGAGACAATCCAACAGAGGGTCATGAATTTTCTAAGGGACATATAAGGAAAGGTTGATAGAGTTGGGATAGGTCAGTCTGGAGAAGGGCAGGGTCAGAGGTGATCCCACCAATGTGTACAGAAACCTAATGGAGGGGCGCAAAGAGAATGAAATCAGGCGCCTTTCAGTGGTGTCCAGTGACAGAACAAGATGCAATGAACACACATTGAATCACAGGCTGTTCCATCTGAATATCAGGAAACACTTCTCCAGTATGAGGTGACTCAGGACTAGCAAGGTAGCCAAGAGGTTGTGGCGTCTCCATCCTTGGAGATATTCAAGGACATTCAAGGATATTCATTTCTGTCTAGACACAATCCTAGGCACACATCTTGAGGTGACCCTGCTTGAAAAGGGGGTTGGACAAGTCAAACTCAGGAGCTAACTTCTGAGACCAGCTATTTTCTGATCCTCTGATTTCATAATAACTAAAAAATAGACTTTGATAACAGTGAAATAGCCAATCAAAAGTCTAGACCTGTTATCTGAGGTAGCAACAGAAGTTACACAAATCTCTATCACATTGCAGACTTGGTTTTGCGGAATTTGCTCTGAGTCTCAGGAACATATCCGGGCCTGGTTTCAAAAAGTTCCACTAGGTCTTCATGGGGGACTCTCAAGATTTTGGATGCTAGGTTTGGAATCTACATTTTCCATAGAAATCATTTGACATATCTTTATTTTTCATTTCACTGTATCTATGCAAGAAGTTTTTCTCTTCGAAGCAGCTGGCAAACATGGAATTTAAATAGAAAAACAGGAGGCCAATTGTAAGGAGTTAGGCTACCTGATTGCTCAAAAATCTTATTAAATGAAGAAAATTGTAAAGTAAAAAGGCATTGTACATCAAGTGGATTAAGTCTTCAAAAAGTATGTAAATGACCTTGTTTACAAGTACACTGCAGCATCTTATGGGATTGCCCAGCTGAGGTATATCCACACAGATATGCGTTTACCCACCCATGCATGCATGTACGTATGTAACACCTCACTCCATGTCACTTAATGACACAGAAAGTGAAATTGTTTAAAATTATATTGCTTGAATAATTTCTGTAAGACACAGGAAAAATGCATAAATTTCAAACTAAGTACTAGCAACATGATGTTCTGCTGGTAAGTATTATAGCAAACCAATTTTAAAAGATCATATGTCGAATTAAAAATTCCACACATATAAAGATCACTCAACTTGTCTTCAAAGAGAGATGGCACAATGTTTTTAAAAGTAATGTTGTAATACAGAAAAATTAGAGTATTTTTACTGTTAAAAAGGAAAAATTTCCAAGTATGTCTCTCACATTTTATTCATCTTTCCTTAGCTTTTCATATAAAATTCATCTGGGCACTTTCTTATCCAGCTAACTTCAAACTTGCTGCTTTCACTGATAAAAAATAATATATATCTCACTCTGGAAGTCAAAAGATACAAGTCAAAATTTTAATCTCTTTCAAAAAATGGAAGATTGAGTTTATGCGTTCCTGATCATATCTGGACTACAGTATACTTAATTACGCAATTTTATTTTTTTTAATATCCGAAGTGAAATACATATAGTAAAGAACATGAGCAATTGCTTTACAGTTAAAAGTCAAGAGGAAGGAAATGTGTAATACAAAATTCTGGTGCTGAATAACTTTTGAAGTATTTTTCTCTTTTCTTCCATAAATGAGATGTGGAAGAATTATTTGAACTATTTGAATAAACCACACACTACAAAGGGTTGATGTTTAAAACCTAAGGGGATTTTTGCCATTTGTGAATACAAAAACCTCCTTTTAAATGGATACATACAGAAAGTAGTCACAATAGTTTGAAGCCATATTTCCTAATCAAAAGTAGCAAAGCTGTCCACCTTTATTCAATGATCAGACAGATGTAGATATATCTTTTCACTTCTCTGTCTCTGACTAGAAATAGGTATTCAACTCCTATCCATCAACATTGAAGTAATTTTAACACATGCGCATGCTTTTTTGTCAGATAACTTATTAGAGATCTTATTTGGCATGTAAATACTCATAGAAAAGAAAAGAGAATTGCACTATACAGCAAGCCACTAGTTATTCATCTGTAAGTTTACTAAGTCAAGTTGTTTTACAGTGATTTCTGGGAGCCTAAACCAGCCTTGTCCTCTTGGGAGGTGAGGTATAGTTCTCTATAAAAGCAGAGCTTGCACAGCTCAGTATAGAAAAGTATGATTATTCTAAGATATTTTATGTCATTGCCTCATAGTATTTGATGATAGAATAAAAGTAATGGAAGAAATGGCCAAAAGATTTTAAAAGCAAAAAAATCTTCTCAATGAATTACGAATATAATTCTAAAATAGAAAATCGTTTCTGTACGCAAACTTTTTTTTTGTGCGGTGTACAAAGGAAACAGCTATTCTGCTGGGGAGAGTAAAGAAAAAGTAGCAAGAAAAAAAAAAAAGTTTAATTGCTATGCAAACCCCGACACATTATTTCTTGTTAGCCTAAAATGAAATTTGTTCTGATGTCTCCTTTCATATTTTCAGTCTTTTTGAAACTTCCATATATATTTCCATATTTGTACTAATGATACCAAAAGGTGTTCAAAGAAAGCCTCTAGTTAGCTAGACACTGTGGAAAGTTCTGTAATAATTATAGTTGGCAATATTATGTGCTGTATTTGCCTCTATTTTCTATATTTTCTTTTTGAGGACAATATTGTGATCAATTGTAGCTCTTTTGAAGACTACATAATTGTAACCTAAAATAATGCTTCTCAAATTTTTTCCCTTCTTAACATAGTCATGAAAAAACTCAAAGCTGATAAGTGCAACTGTAGCAGTGAATATGACTCCTGCTATTTCACCTTGAATATCTACCTACCATTAAATCAGCAAATGGTAAATGAAGGCAAATATTGTTGAAATAACACAAACTATTATCCAAAAGTTTGATTTCTACAATACCTTCTTTCTTTTTTTTTTTCGATTTGTCACTTTACTACTCTCAGCTCATACCTACAAAGTATTTGTCTAGTGTAATTAATATGTACAGTGATTTGTAAATTGTATTGCTATGGTGACCTCAGTAAAACAAGATATACTGCAAGTGTTAGCAATAGTTGGACATTTGTATGCCAAAATTAGGTGTTTCTTTGTTTCGTTGCAATCTAGTTAGAAATAAAAAAGACAACATTGGAAAAAAATTAAAACAAAATCCACGACTTTGAGTAACTTTTTGCTAAGATTGGTCAAACTGAGCAAGCAAGAAGCACCTGAATAAATTTCACTGGAACAGAGCACATGATAACAGAAGTTGCAGTTAAATTTCTGTTTTCATGCACACGGTGGCAGGCTTTGAGATTTTAGCCTGCTTGTCTCTGTTGTCTATTCTGCAAACCCTTTAAAAAGTAGGGCCTTTCTCCTGTGTAAATTTTGTTATGGATGGGAGCCATGTCAGAAAGCAAAAGGTCACATGACATTCCAGGTTTCATCCTCAAAGGGTGTTTCAACCCTTTGATATGTGCTCTAAAATCCCAGAAGTGAGAAGTGCTTTTGGAGCTGTCCTAGTGATAAAGGAGAGCAAGAATTGGCAACAATGTCACACTCAGGCTCATGAGTGGAAAGAGAAAGTCCTGGAGCCTTACTATGTGTGGGATCATTTTATGTTCCATATTTACACAAGCAGCTGAGTGCTCCTTTTAGTCATTATATTCCCTTTAGGCAGCACACTTTGTGTGGAAATGCAGGGAAAAAATGACGCCATGATGAATATTTCAAGGGCTGCATATACCTTCACCTGCTGGTTGCCCGAAAATATTGAAACAAGACTGAACGAGCTCAGGAGTGCACTTTATCTGAGTAATGCAGCCTTGCTGTGACAGTGCAGCTGACTTGACCGCCAGGACTGACTATCAGTCAAGGACAGCACCTTGTCTGTGTCTCCCCAAGATAATATCCTGGAGGCTTCCTGTAATTGACTAATGGCCTCTTAACTGGACTAGGAAGAGAGATGTGCAACGCTATAGTGGTTTTCCGGAATAATGTTAAATTCTAAGTATTCCTAGTCAGGCAATTTCAACAGGATACTACTAAAGGCTCAGGATTTGTCTCATCACTTTTTAAATAGATGACTCCTGGCCCAGTCCAAGGAAATAACACTTTAAGTTCATGTCAGATGACTAGGGGAAAAAATGCGCCCAAATGTTTGGCCACAACTGAGTACCAGGCATTACTTCTGCAGATTGAACCTATTTACACATGGTTATTTCTTGCTACCACTGAGTGCAGAATCTGCACATCCTTTTCAGGATATTTATGCCGTACCAGTCTTCTGGGTGGATTTCTCAGGACAGAAGGATCTTATGAGAATAACTTTGTGATTTAAAATAGCCTTTGTTGTTTTCATAGGAGAAATGTTTTCTCCTAGTTTTACCTCAGAACATTAATAAAATGAATGCATTCACTGTAGTGTTCTTTTGAATAGCTACATCTTTTAGACCTCTTATAGTTGACAGAATATACTACTTGTGCTGCCTCAAGTAGCACTCTATAACCTGTTGTTCAGTGCACATTGTGGCACATTTCCAATTAAAAAAGAAATACAACACAGTGTTTACACCTACTAATATTCTTCTGCTGTAGCTGGCCATGCCAGTGATGGCATCTTTTTGGAGATAACTGCCTCTCACACGAGAAACTCAAATATCTCCTATAGTTTCCATGTGTAATAACTGGATTTCCACTTTAACAAGAAAATTCTTCCACCGCTTCCAATTTTTTTTTCTCTTACAGACAAGCAAGGCACCAGGTGATCTTTTACTAAAGCAAAGAATTGTGTCAGAGAGCACCAAAGGGAGCTGAATTGTGTTTGTAAAAACAACTGCTTGCTTAATTGTCTCACCATATATCAGGAGGAGACGAAACAGACAAAATGCTACAGAAAATAATATTCTTAGAGTAGAAAAAAGTGAAATAGCCATAGACTGAAAAAACCCCATTCATTAGTTTACTGTGTAACTGCTAGATTTTTGAAAGTTGTTGAATGAATTATATTCTAGTACTCTCCTGTAACTAAGTCATCGTATGATTCAAAAAGTCAATGTCACAGGATGCTTTTAAAATGCATTCTGTATCCAGGGTAGAAATCTTTAGGATCAAAGGGAAAAAATCTAGGTTTTCATCCCCACTGGAACCTGAGTGTTCTCTTTCTAAAGGAAAAAAATTAGAATGAAAAAGTAGCATACATCAAAGGAAAAGTGAAATTCATTTTTTAAACCCAATTGTCACTTCCAATTGTAATTATATATGCCCACCACAGACACTTTCAGTGAACAAGAAGGGGAATTATAAAAGCCACACAACTCAGTGAGTTGCTGAGAAAGGCATACTCACACCAAGTCCCAAAAACAGCTGTGGAAAGAGTAAGTTTTCTGTCCTGTCATTTTAGAATTCATAGCAGTAATAATTTCAGTGACACCAGATCTTTCCTTTTTCTTCTGCTACTCTTAGGAGGTTTTCTGGCTAGAAACTGTCCTTTTAGGGAACACAGAGTTGTCAACCTCAGCAGGTTCCCCATATATACAGAATGAGAAGATGTGTTTTTAAGAACTTTAGCTGCAGAGTATATTAGGGAGGATCTTTGGAGACAATCTAAAACTTTTGCTTCTTCATCTTTTTAACTGCATAGGGCAGCAGCACTCTCCGAGGAAATGTTTCAGAAAGAACATAGCTCTGTGTTAACTTTGAATTCCCTACATAATTACCCACTTACATTACGCACAAACGTGAATTTTACATTTCATAATACAAGGTAGCATTCAGATATTAAAAGGATATAAATAATACATCGGATGTAAGCAATAATCATTCCCTCTTTTCCAGTATTATGCAATTCAGCTTCCCCTGAGATTATGGGAGGAAAAAGTTTAGACAATTTTTGGTTAATCTAGACTTTACAGCCAGGTTTTTTGTCTTACAGTAAATTTGTTTCCTGTTGGTTATAACTTCATGAGAGTGACACTCAATTTTATTCAAATTGATAATTTTTCTCCAATTTCATGCAATTAAAAGTGGCAGAGAAAGTTCAAACCACACTTGATTCCTTATACTGATCTAGAGTTGACATAAACTGTTAGAAACAAGACAAAGGTAATCTATGACTTCTATTATTTTGATGAGAAAAGTCCTACTGTATGCTTTACCATGTAAACTAAACACAACTCATACCAACTCTAGCCCCAAACTTTTTCACTGAAATTAACAATTAAATATTGTTTTTCATAAGCAACACTAACATATGTTTTACTGCATGGCTGTAGGAAAAAACACGAAAATAAATTCTAAACCAGGGGATATTGTCTTCAATCTTTTTTACTTTTTCTTTTAACAACATTCTTCTAGTGGATCCTCAGTCCTCTTTAAGTAGCATTTATGCCACAAGCTCTGTGTTCACAAAATGACCTCAAAGTGGTTTGTCAAGAGCATCGCAAACAAGTGAGTCTGTGGGTAAGTGGAGATTTGGAACCTAGAATTTGAGCAGAGTTATATTTATGTCTATAAAACTCTTGCCTCTGACTTTTCCTTACCCCGGAACTCCAGATTCTGCTATCCCTAAGCAATGATTATATTAAGTATAGATTAGTAAATTTTTAGATCTATAATCATGACTTTAGATTTTAAGTGTACAAATTATTGTTTACATGGAATTTAACTGATTTACATTTTTTCCTCCTCTGATCAATATCTACTGGTCTGAAGAAGTAATTTTCTTTTCACTGGATTTATTCTTAATTTTAATACTGATTCTAAAAGAAGCCAGTTTAGGCCCACAATCTCAGCTGAATTTAGCAATTGATTGAGTCCTACGCTAACTGACTGGTTCAGCCAATACAGAGAACAAATAGTGATCTTCTGCATCACATTAATGAAAAAGACTTTGTGATTCATTGAATCACAATTTCGAAAGGCAGTGTTCATAAGTCCTTATGTCTGCTTTACACAATACCCAATATTGCTATGTAAGTGCCTGAAGAGACAGGGAAAAGAACAGCAAAGTGGGTGCTGATTAGAGATTGTCTAGTTCTACCATTGATGTCGTAATATTAGGAAGGAATGAGGTCTCAGGAGACTTTTGACTTGCAGCAGAAGCAGGTCAAAGCATGATGGTCAGTCACAGCTCTCAGGATTGTTAAGTAGGGGTCAGCTGCTTACCCAACAAGTAGACAATAATTAAATTTCATTTGACCAGATCAAGTTTTTGACTGCCAAACAGCAGGATTTTTTCTAGCTTGATTTAAAAGAGTCATTTAAAGTTCTAGAGATAAAAAAAAAGTAAAATATAAATTAAATCTTTCATTTAAAAGTACTTGGTAAATTGTTGATCTATATTTGTATTGAAATATCACAAATATGCAATATGCTAGGATACAAATAACTGGTTTTTTGCTAAAAATGATTTGTGTGGAGGATGCACATAAAATTACAGAGATCCAAACTACTACATCTGATTTTTTAAATTATAGGCCAGTATTATTAAAAAAAATTATTAAATTATTTTGTAGAATTTCAGTATGGGATTCATAGTTAGTAGCAGTTAATAATCAATTGTCTAAACTTCATAATGAAATCAACATTTAGGAATAAAATATTTTTAGGTAGTATTTTTCTGCATTCTCTTTTAATATTAGTTTTCACATAGACTTGAGAAATGAGCTACAGGAAAAGGAAAGAACAGGAAAAAAACCAAAAGGAAACAAGAGGAGTATAATGCAATCTTTTGTTTACCCACATACAGCAACCAGCAGATTTGATAACATTGTCTCTTGAGCTTCAACTATCAGATAACATCTGGCAAATGATGTATGTAAGTCCTGTTACACAACATCTTCTGGCTTCTCAGTGTCATCCAGGGGGCTGATATGTGACTGGAATAACACATTTCACACTGCCTGCTTCTGTCATGCTAGCACAAAATTTTAACAATGGATGTGTCACAACAATGTGTTTATTTATTTACAAATTCTCAAAAAATATTTTGCAATTCCCTTTTTATCATCTTATTCATGACTCGAGCAAACTTTCTTAACAGAAATTGCTGGATATTACAAAGACTTTTGACATCCAAGCATTCAAATAAACTTTTTGCCTCTCTAATTTGTAGTGACCTCTGGAGCAACATTTTTGAAGTCCTGATCAAAAGTATTTGCTTACATATTTTCACAATTTTACAATGAATTTATTCCTTTCAATGGCATCATCAATTGTTTGGTAAATCTCATCACCCTATATATTAAAAGACAAGAATTAATTGGAAATACATTTTACAATGTGTATTCCAAAACGTTTTTTTTTGTCATTGAAGTTAAAACCTCCTCTACAAACCTATTTGAGGAAACCACAATGTCAGGCATTCATCTCCCTAGTGAATTGCAGACTATGCTGTGATTGTGTAAGCAATTTTAAAATATTTTAAAAATGCATTTGAAATAATCAAGAAGATTTTTCAGAGAAAGAATAATTGTATCATTATTATAATTATACAATAATATTATTCTCACTTTCAAAAAACTATCCAGAGGTACTGCTCCATTTTTATTTTAAAAAGACCCTTTGACAGTGGGTGCATGAACAAAAGTTGTAGTAGGAATATGGTAAAAAATGCACTGCAAATTTATTTTATGTTTCAAATTTTAAATCCAAGGAGTGGAACCAGTACTCGCTGCAAATGATTGAAGAACTTGTATCACTTCATTTTACAATTTATAAATCTGACTGACCTACTGAGTTTAACCAAAAAAGCTTATCTCAATTAATTATGTTCTAAGCAGAAGATGATTGAAGAAAATAATTTCATTTCAGACAATTCCAGGATAGTTTGTTTAGGGACAAGGGTATCTAGAGGAAGAATAGTACAGGAAGACAAAAAAGTCATTAATCATGGTTTTCCAATTCCAACAAAAGCTCAGCTTACTGTAACAGAATATTAAAAAATAAAAACAACAAAAAACCCAAACAACTAAGTTGAACCTATTTAAGGTTCCTATTATATGAGTTTGATACTGATCAAATGGAGAAATTCTGAATTGATATAGATCTACCATATAATTTGTGTGAAGGTAGATAACTAGTTTTAATTCATTAAAAGAGTTGGAGAAATGGTAGTTTTGCTCTCCAAAACTAACAGATATTAATTTTTACTTAGTTCCCTAGATAGAAAGGTAGAGGACAGTCTTTAAACATGCTTACTTTTAAGTAAGAACCCAAGCCTAGAGATTGCCTGGATTTAGGCACATGCTTATATGTAGGCTCCCTGAAATTCTTTGCTAAATTGAGACTAGATTTAGTGGCTTGTCAGTGCAGCATTTGAGTATAGTAAGCTTAAGCAACTGTTCTTTGGAATTATCCTTGGGCATATCAGAAAGTAATTTCAGAGATTTTTGATGGATTACAGTGTTAAATTATGGTAGCTGTTATTTTTATTTGGCCTGAGGACCTTTATGAAATGAACAGGTTTTGCAGAGAAAAAAAACAGGACACCTAGCATTTGGATTTGTCACAACAACAAAAAAAAAAACCAAAAAAAACCCCCATCAAAACAAAAAAGTGCAAATTGAAAATATGTACACATTAAACATCAATTGAACATAAAAAATTATTTGGTGATTTTCCCAAACAAAAGATTAAGTATATCTCTATCCAATGTGAATTAATAGTATAAGGAAAAAATCCTTTCTTAATCTATTCAGTATTCACAAATATTAAACAACACCCACAATGAGCAAGTGACTCTGGCATGAACCCAAGTATAGTGAAAATTGAATCCTTTTAAAATAAGACTTTAAAAAAATTAGCTCCTCTCTGCCTCAATTTGTCATGATCATTTTTAGGACAGCACACCTTGTTGTACAGATGTCACCAGTCAATGTTTTGATAGGAGGTTTGTTTGTGTCTCCTCAGTGTATGTATAAGATAAAAGTATATATGGTGAAAGGAAGTTGTCAGAAGATTCAGATAGGCTATAATTGTACAGAAAGAGAGAGAAAGTGAAAAAAAAGAGGAAAAAACAAATCAGACTAAGTCAGGATGTTCATAAGCTTGATTCACAGTCTTGATTTTCCAGGAATTTTGTGTCTGGCGATGGATATATTGGCCAGATTTAACCATAGAGATGATACCTACTTCTCACAGAAATCGTTGTATGATCTGTTTCTCAATGAAAAAGACTTTACATGTTAGTGTTTCCCTACCCCATGACAGCAGTATGATACTAAATATTACAGGCTCTTCAATATCTTAGCACACAATAGGGGAAAAAGAGAAGATGGATCAGAGGCATAGATGCTGTAATGGGCAAGGTAGCTTTATTTGCAAAATATTAAAAACAAAATTTGTGTCAAAGTTGAATGAAGATGATCTTAATTTTATATCTGACCGTCAAAGAAGCTCAAGTGTGATATCTGAAATAAAAATATTACATAGCCTGCATTACTCAACAAGACAGTAAACAAATCAAGATAGGTCTCAGCCATCACTATGGAAAAGATATATTAAGATGACCACAAACACCTACTAGAACTGAAAATATGCAAATAATAGTCAATGGCATTCACCTCAGTACTGGTAGGCAAAGGAGATTCTCTCGATTGTCCTCTTTGCAAAAATATGAGTACTACCCTTGGAAAATGAACCAATACTGGACAATAGATGAGTGCACATAACAAATGGTGACAGAGGATTTGCTTATCTGACACATTTCATCTTTTACTAAACATTGCATACTGCCAAAATATTCAGATCTAGAAACAGAAACATGACTCAGTTTTACAAAGTCTTAAGTGTGCAAAGCTACTAATTATGGGACAAGAAGTCTGTTTATTTGTTACAGGGAACTGAGTGACTTCTAACAACAGTTTGTGTATATTTCTTTAAGAATTAGCTAGAAGCGCTATACAAGCAGTAAAAAAATCTGTTAAGGAAAGGTAAATATCTCAACAAAGATCACTACTTATTGCTGCTAGAATTGAGAAATGCTCCATTAAAGAAATTAGACAATAGTTAGAACAATCTGCAATCACAGTTGCTTGAACCTATGCAAAAAGATGACTGAAAAGAAATTATATAAACGTGGGTTTTACCTAATATATACTGACAGCTAAAGAATCAAACCTGTCACAACTGAATGGCCATACTGAAAAATAGTTTTTCTGCCCCAACAGATGGAGCACATTCAGACTGATTAGACCAAACACTGGGGCAATTTCAAAGATTTATTGACTATACCAGTAATATCTTATAAACCTGTAGATACAATGCATAAAGGTGAAATTTGAACAAATTAGGAAAGGTATTAGTGAAGAAAAGGACTTGCTTCAATGTCAGCAGAATGTCTCCAGATATCCACATTTCCAAGGTCCCTAAGAGAAACTATTACAGACAACAGAGTTGTCAGGAGGACAACTGCCCTGGAGTGCATCCCAATATGAGATATTAGAAAATCTGCCAGATGAGAAAATCAGATGACCTGGAAAACCTTTGAAGAGTAATCAAAAATTCCTTATTCATTACATATGAGACAAGAAGTTTCCAATTTTTCCCCTGAAGAAGTAAGCACTATAATGTTTGAATGAAAACTACCAAGTAACACAACAACAGGCTCTGGAGGTGCTGTTCTGAACGTGGGTAGTGAAAATTTTCATTGTAAATAAGTTGGATTAAACACGCTCATGGAAGACAACTACCCAGGCTTTCTGTTCAGCACAGATTCCATATTATCCTCCCTGATTTGCCATTTCTGAGTGCTTCACAAATGTTACAGAGAAATCAAGAATTAATAGAGAAAACAAATTTCCAGGGCCCACTGGTTATTTCCTCATTTTTTAAGTGTTCAAAGCAAAGGGTAGTCACTTAAATCAGACCTAAGGTTAAGCTAATTCAGCATAGTATTTACATAAAGTCAAAAGTTTATCCTTAGGGAAAAGAGGATAAGAAAAAGACCACATTTAAGGAAAATCCTCTAATGCTTCTAAGATTTAGATTTAATTGTTTTGTAACAAGTAATAATATAAACTATTTATAGAATGACAACGGTTTTATAAAAATGCAGCTTACTCTAAAAATGTTGGTTTTCTAGGACTAATTTTTAATGTACATCTAAGCTTCCTAAAGATCCCTCACAGGTACTCCAAAAACACTGATGTCTTGTCAGAGAAATGAGGCTCCTCTGAAAAGAATATTTATCATTGCAACATCATAATCACCATTATTGCTGAGGTCACCTACAAATAAAGAAATGTATTTCCTGTGGAGGTGGAATAGAATTATTTGTATCTGCTGTAGAATATCCTAGTAAACCTTCTCTAGAAGTCCATGTCCAGCTTATTATGGAATGAACACAGGGAAGGGATTTCTGTAGAGAACAGGATGCACTGATGGCAGGGGAAGCAGTGAGTGTCCCTAGTTAAGTTGGCACTTTTCTTTTCTCCAGTGCTGGAAATACTTAAAACTGTATCTTATATTTCTCTTGCTATGTTTTTGCATCAAAGTTCAATGGTGTAGGGATTTCAGTGTTCAGCTTCCTTCTGTTGGTAATATGAAACTCCCAGCACACAGAGATTTCTAAACTAGGAAGTTCTGTATTTGCCTTTTGGGTATTGTTGAAAGAAACATATAGTTATGAGATGGCAAGACATAATATGGGATCTGAGAACCCCATGAGACTTTTTAGATACTCATTTGCTCCACATAAGGAATTATTTTTCACTTGAAATTTAATAGAAACCTGTGATCATGATTTTCAATGTAATGCATCACCCTACTTGAGAGAAATTCCTTCCCTTTCCTGAGACCAGATGCCCTAATGCCTTGTAAACAGCAATGAAGTGCCCAACTCTAATAAAGTGCACTTGTAGAAACACAATAAAAGTTCATAACGCCAGGAAGCTGCTTATTGCAATTTGAAGTGCCGGGAAGTTATATCTCAATAAGTAAAATAGATTCACACTTTCCAGGCTTTTTTGACATCACATGGTTCTGTCTCAAAAGTTCAAATGAAGTTATAATGAGTCATTTCTCATCTTCCAAACCAACTCTAAATCCGAAAGAAAAACATTGTCTGGTTTAAAGTTACATGACTCTGGTACTTTTTGTTGGTTCTCAAAAACCTTGACTGGATTTCAAGTTGCTAAAAAGTGATTGTCATTGCTGATACTAAATTAGAAGTAATCAGACCAGGTTCAGAAGAGTAAAAGAAAAAGTACAAGTGACCTAGCTCACATGGATATTCAGCTATTCCAGATGCCTGGGAAATATCCCTTGCAATTCAAGGCAGAAGAGGGATATTAGATGGCAAATGAATTTGATAATATTTTAGATAAGTTTTTTTTAGAATTGTGATTGAATTTAATAAATTCTCGTTAAATTTTTCATGAGTTCTAAAATATACAAATTCCACAGCTAGGAGGAATTTGGGTTGTTTTTTATTTTTTTCCCTCAAGATAGCTGACATAATTATTCTATTACTCTGACATTCACTGTAATGGGAATGTAAAAGTACTTTTACTACAGTTAGAAAATGCTTCATATTCCACTTTTTGGGACACAAGAGTATAAATCTTTTTTTGTTTTCCATTATCAGGCAGTTGAATAGAAAACGTTACTGACTGACGTTTATATTAATGAGGCTAAATAAAAACACAGATGGTTTCTACTAAGTGAAGGAACTGAAAGTAATGATGTGCTATCTTAAGCCACTGTCCTGCAAAATCAGGGACCAGGATAAACAGAAATCTGATTATTCCAGCTGAGCAAGAAAGCCCAGATAAACACAACCTCTCTCTGCCTGAATTCTTGTCTGTACTAAAAAAAAGAAAAAAAAGATTCTTTTTAAAGAAGAATTGTCAATAGTTTGAAGTAGTACTCGAGTTTTTCTACACAAAACAGTGATTCAACACCACTTTGGAAGACAGTGTTGAGATGAAAGTTTTTGAAAAAACGAGTGCAATAGATTGAGTCAAAGAACCCAGAGCTGTGAAATGAAATTTCAGGTGTAGGTCTTTCAGTGGCCCAAAGAATGACAAAACAAGAGAAAGCATGAAATATCCTTGTGTCACGTTTTTTTCCCTAGCCAATCAGTATTGTATTCAAAATGAACCAGCTGGACCTGAAAATATTGCAGTCTGATATGTGTTTCTCTCATACATCAGATTTCCTTAAAAAGAAGTAACCCAACAAAAGAGTTTCTATACATTTATGAAGGTTCAATAGGTTCAGATAGTTTCATTTTGAAATGAACATGATTAATCAGAATTTTAACATAAAAATTAAATTATAAAAGTATATCAAAATTAAAGAAGCTTTTATTTGTTTATAAACTCTCATGTATGCAAAACAGTTGAAAATTTACATTCAAATGCATCTGATTATTACTGATATTAGCTGTAATTATGCAAAAGGTGAATACTTTTTCCCTTAGTTCAGAGTTTTGACATTGAATATAGCTTATTATACCGTATATACAACTTCATTCATCCACTTCTTTCTGGGTGTGTTCATGTTGACTATGGGTGTAGTTCTGGTTTTGTTGCTGAAGTTTTTTCTTCTGCAAGATCTCTTTTTTTAGAGTACTGAAAAGACCTCTGAGAAATGGTTTATTTAAAAGGAAAAGAATGTATGGCAAAAGAGTCCCATTTGTTCCTGAAACCACAGTTCCTGCTGGACTTTTGTCTTGGTGGATGAATTTCCAACCATTTCAGTACCAAGGAGTTAAAGAAATTATTGAACTGAAAAGTTGCCATAATTGCAAATTATTAGTCTATCCCTTAGGATTTTTATATATAATTTCTTTTTATAGGGCTCAGTCCAAACTAGATTTTAAATGCCTTAGGTGCAGGGCTCTTTCCATTTGCACAAACTAATAGATATTCATTTCAGCATTTTTCATTATATCCTAACTGATCTTTTTTTCAACTTCATCCAGTTATCTGTTTTTATACACCCTGGAGACATGGTAAATAATTTCTTTCCCTGTTTCTCCAGGTACCATTCAAATAACAATAAACAGTTGCAGTTTCAATTTAGCCAAATAAAGTTTGGTTTTTTTTAATCTTGACACACACCCACACGTTTAACATCATGTCTCTTTATTCTCCATTAAGATCTCAAATGCAAAAGAGGCACATGAGAGGCACATCAGGAGCAGGTGGGGACCCTCAAGGATTGCTGATACTCAGCAATAACTGTATTGTCCCTGGATGAAAAAAGCCTCCTCTGCAGGCTGCAGTTAGGAAGAGTGTCCTGCTTTCGACGAGTGAGATGAGTGGCAACAAAAACCACATCTCCCCTGAGCATTCAGCTGCTTGAGACAGCAACAGTTTCCAAATGAGTCTCTGCTATGGATCACTTTCTTCAAGTTCTTTAAAGAGAAGTTAGCTGAAAATTTTCTTCTGATCTGTCCATTTTTCATAATTTAATTTTTTAATTGTAGTTGTCACTACATGAGCTGGTTCTAGGTGGTTTAGGTGATAATTCTATTATTGGAGTCCTCTCTATGCTACTCTGTTATACTCTGGAGTGGAATCCTCTCTCTGTTACTCTATTACACAATCTCAAAAGCCATAATTCTGTTTTATGAGTTGGCAGGAACCCCTCCCAGTGCACACCTATGGACAATAGATCTCAAAATGTCATGCCTTATCCATGTCTGCATAATAAAAGACTGTCCAAGTAATAGTGTGGAATGTGAAGTTCTTCCTCTTATTGGTGATCAAGGAGGCAGCAGTGTTGTTTTGCACTTGTCAGAATAATCACATTCTCATTTTGGCCAATATTCCTAGAAACTCTCAACTACTTGCTGAGCTTCTATTGAAATGTATGGAAGGAAAAAAAAAGGAAAGAATCAAGGAAAAAAAAAGAAATAGCTATTCCATCTGAAGTCTAGAATAATTTATGCTGCTGTACTAATTTACCATCATTGATCTTTGTGCAGAAATTCTCCTTACATCAGTAGAAAAGGCATGAGAATAAAACATGGTCCATGAAACTGTCTTTTACTTGAGAGTTTTTAGACAGACTAAGTTGTAGATTTTGCTATTAATATCTTTTCAACCAGAATGCACAACCCTTAAAAAAAAAAAGGTAAAGAAATATAAAGCAAAGGACTTATGGCACAGGGCAAGGAAATGGCAAAAGCCCACAGACCCTGCTAAATGAGAGATAAAAATGTAACTCTCTTTCCAGAGTGGATATGCATGGTTATAACAAAATTTTGTCTATTTTCTTTGAATTTACAACAGATACATATACCTGGCTATCAGATTACTTGGTACAGAAATTCTCCTTACTGTTCCTGTTTGAACCTTCTATATATGTTTAGCCACTGAAAAACAGTATCATGGACTTGAAAGAAAATTTTACTTTGCTGGTTAGTTTTATAAGTATTTTCCTTGAATTAATGAAAGAAAACCAGAAAGAAGAACAACACAGAGCCTGTAGACCTGCCATCTTCTATGATGTTACCAGAATAATAAAGGAAGAATTTTGGGTCTGCTAATTTTAGGCAGTATTCTAGGGAACATTGTTCAACCTAATACAACAATTTAGCTGGAAAAATAGCGACATAATTGACAAAATTACATAATAATTACAGTACTTTAGAGTCAGCTATACTAAAGCATGACTCATCAGTCAACACATAAGAAGTCACAGAACTACGTCACATCCAGCAGTGCAGTTGCAGTGCAGTATAGTGGAGCTGCAGCCAAAGAAGAAATTTAAAATCAGCAATCTTCTGTTAACAAGTGGAGGAACAGGGGATTTAATGGAAAGTATGACTCTGAATTTTGTTTTACTTTAATGAATTAAACAGTGACAAGGAATACTTGTACAATTGCAATTAAGATTTACAGCCTTTTAAGAAAAATATTTTATACATGTTACTATTTGAACCTCACACATCCTCTGGTAGTACTTGTAATAGTTTGCTTTATTGAGGAAGAAGAACTATTCCACTTCTCAGCTGGGCAAATGATTGGTGAAGTGGAAAAACAATGATGGAATTTTCTGAGATAATTACATTTTTTATTAGAATACTTTATCAATGATCTTTTTGAAAGAAAAGCTGTACAGTGTAACAGCCAAGCATAAAACATTAAACTTCTCATGAAACATTTTGAATGACCTTCTGTAATAGCATTCACTTGAAAATAATACTTTTTAAAACTGCAGAATCTGAAAATCTTTCCCTTGAATAAGCCTTACTTGTTATGCAAAATATACATATGACTTTTACCAATTTCCTATCTATTAATATCTTCCTTGACAATAAACTAACCCCCAGCTAAAGATATTATTCAACAGCAAGATTATACATCATTAGAAAAGTTACAATGATAAGCTCTTTCTATTAAAAATGTGATGGTTTGGACTTACCAGGTGTAAAATTATACCGAGCAGAAAACCCAATAGATTCCAGTTCAGCATCAGCAAAAAATTTAATCCACAGGAATCTGCCACTGGATTTTATCATAGGTGGATTTTGCTGTCCACAGAAACGTCCAAGAATTGGGGAAAAGCCAAAAGGTCCATCTCGTACTTCTATGTGGTCAAATTTACACTCCCAAGAAGGCTCTATGGAATATTTTTCATCAAAGTGCAGTTCAATGCATTGTCTAGGAGCAGCTAGAGACAAAAAAGAAAATTATCTTATTATTTTATAACCCAAGACCCTTTCAAAACTAAAGTAAAACTGAAGAAAATCAAATTTATCATTTTGTATGGATTCTAAAATTTTGTTTAAAAACTTGTACAAAAATTGGAACATCTATATCTTTTTATTAAAAATTAATACATCTATATTTTTTATAGATTTCACACTGTCAGGTTATTTGTCTACTGTTCTCCTTTAAAAAAAAGTAATTTTGACAGCAGTGCTTAGTAAAGCTAAGAGAGAAATATCCACGATGAACAGAAAAATATAGCCAGGAACAATTTCTTCAAATAAAAAATATAAAATGTTTCTAAGAAACTTACATATTTAGAAAAAAATTATTTTTGCTCTTATATTTTGGGGAGGGGTGTTAATAAGAATACTTTTTTTCATACCTAATACTGAGAAAGATGATGAAGAAAAGGCTGATCAGAACTGTGCTGCAGTAAGGACAGATTATCTTCCTACATGTATTGCAGTCAATGACAAACTGGAGTGTAATTGCTTATACTGAGAATTACTTCTCATTGGAAACATAAGAACAAATGCAGTGAATTCTCACTTAAGAAAGAAAGATAAGGATCCTGGATAAGGATGATAAGAGAAGAGCAAATGATAAACTGAAAATCTTGAAGGAAGTTCATAGTCACAATGTAATTAGACATTTTTAAAAAATCTATCTTGAATGATAGGTCTTGAGTCTAGAGACATTTAGAATGATCTCTAAAACAAATATTTCCTGGGATCTTCTGTATAAAGCAAAAAAATGTAACTGGTAGAAATATAGTATATTCTTACAAGGAGGGAAAAAAATTATGGTTTGATCGATACATTTTATCAGAGGCAACCTCCTAGAGGTGCACTGTTTTCTATGCTCAATCCTGGTCATAGCAAAAACTGTGCACCTTCCGTGTGTAGAGCATGATGCATTGGAGCCTTTTGCTGACAAAGCCTTCTGCTAAGACAAGGATTTGTTGCGTCATTGCCTGCGTTGCCTCTCGTGGGATCATGTCCTACACTTTACACATATCAAAAGAAGTTTGTATTACCATGAGCTTTGCCAGAGTTACCATTCTTTTCACGTGAAAATATGCAAGATCAAACTGCATGCTGAGTTATTAGCATGGAAACTGCTTAGCATGGAAACTGCTGCCACTCCAGGAGTCAGTATCTCTACATTCATTTCCTCAGGACTAATAAGAAAAATGTCAGTGTTACAAGAACAAAGATCTTGTTTGGATTCTGAAATGTTTTAAAATTTTAAGCTTTTGATATGAACTCATTACTCACGTAAGAAGAGAGATTATTTAAAATTAACTAAGTAAGATATCAGGTAAATTTTGAAATTGTTACATAAGAGCACATAGGTCCCTCTTACAACTATTTCAAGTAGATAAATACAGCCTCATTTTATAAGAAGCATTTAAGAAGTTAATAAAACATCTTATTTGAAAAGGAAGATTATTTTACCAGCTTTACTTACAATGTTAATATAATTGGATAATTGATATTTACTGAAACATTAAATTTAACATAAGAAAGAAAGCTTTTCTACTGTTCTCAATCTGAAGACATTCACATTCAAGGAAATAGTAGTGACATATCATTATTTATACTGATTTATGGGAAATTTGTGATCTTCATACCTATACAAATTCAATGGAAAAAGCAGAGGTCTGTGTTTTACATATAATTGCACCAAATTCACAGTCTATGGAAAAGAAGCTACTTTGAAAGTACAAAAAATTTACAAAAATAGTAAAGTCAGATAATAAAGCTTATAAAGGAGATCATAATGATGTTATCCTTGGTGAGGTTTGAAAACCAAAGTAAATCTTTTTAGATTATAGTAAAAGAGTAAATACCTGGAAGATATCATAGATTAATTTTATTCAGAAGTTTCTATCCTTGACTTTACACTTCTATAAAAATTATTGATTAAACTCTGCTAAGCAATATTAGGACAGAAGAGAGCAATCAGTGACTTTCAATTTGGGATCATATTCTGCATGCTCTTATTCCATTTAAGGAGATTTCTTGAGAGCTGTTCATCATCCACCTAAGGGACTGCAGAGTCAGCTATCAGAAACTATCCTGAAAACACTTTGGGTAATCTTAAGAATGCTCATCATGGCTTGAAAATCTTACACATTCATGACTCCAATGTTATGCTATTAACCTGTCTAGGGCTTTATTATTATGTCTTAATGTCACAAACTAGATATGAAGATCGATTCTCCTACTACTGACTGTTAGTTATGCTGACATAGAGCAGCATAGCTGCTGTGCTTCCCATAGCCACAAAGTGATTGCTTCAAAAATGGCTTATGTTGTTATCATAACACATTTATCCTTTAAAAGCTTTCTTTTCTGCTGCCTTATTTCACACAAAGAAGAGGGTTACAAGTGCTGACCCATAATCCTTAACAGGTCTTCTCTGCATCCAAAACTCATGCAATGTTAAAAATGGCCACGAGGCCCCCTCAGAGTTCAGTCATTTAACATGATTTTTGGTGTTGAAAAGGAGCCCTAGACCCAGCTATAGCCTCGGTATAGGAGGCTCTGAAGTAAAAGGAAAGATTGTGGATAAATAAAAATCAGGCCTACAGAGTTACACGTGAGAGCTATTGGCTGGGTGAATGAGTGACCTGAGAAAAAACAAAATTTCCAAACCCAATCTCCATGCAGCTTTCTGAATCTCACCAGATAGAGACCACTCACTGTTAACCAGCTTTATGACGAGAATATTACTATAGTTTACACAATTCTGCTTTTATTTATTTTTTGACAAAGTCAAGATGAGGCTTTTCCTAGTGAAGCTCAGATCTTGCTATAAGATCAGAGAGAATCACATCAGCTCAAGGAGAGCTCAGGTTTCCGCTTTTCCCTGAAGGACCTGTGAGTAGAGGCTACTTCACTTTAAGAATGGAGCATTGAATATTCATTAGTAGCACTTCTCCACTGGGGATAAAACAAGGCTGGGGATTGAGTTTGAGGGCTGGATCACTGCCCAGTTCACACTCCTTAAATGTAAAGTCATGTTCTGGCACCATTTTGGCCATGCCACTAGGAACAGTTCATATTTCTGTAACTTTGTGTAACTCCAGGGTACAACACACACATCCATGACCTTTCCATGAGGTGTTTTTAAAAGCACTTTTGTTTTTCTTCTTGTGCTTCGTATTTAGCTAATGGTTAAATGTTTTGTTTGCAATAACCTATATATAAATTAATCAAAACTTCCTAGATATGACCATAAGTGATGAAAACACATAACTGAAATTCTCAACTTTAAGTTCCTTTAAATAAAAATGGTATAATTTTACACTTATGCTCTGGCTTTAATGAGGGATTGGGTTTTTTACCCAACACAAGGTAGAAGAAGCAGCTATTGTTTAAACACACGTCTTGTGCCACACCCTTTGCAACAAAGTGTGTGTAAATGAGGTCACAGAAATAAACTGGGGACAAGCCCAGAATAGTCACTAATAATAGTGTATGTGTTCCTACAGAAAAATAAAACAAAAAAAAAAGAAATCCAGAATATGCAAATCTTCCAGACTGGCCATCTAATCAGAAAAGAAGGGATGGAGTGGTTATTTCTGGTATCCTAATTAACAGGTAAAGTCCATTTACATCTTCAGGCCTTCTTCTGTGGCTATGATGTCAGGTAAAGTTGTTGCCCTCTCCAAATGAAATATATTGAATAATGTCTCATAAAATGACTCGATTTCAAATGCCACAACTTCCATGTTTAATTTCCAATTATCTTTCTTCAAAAAATGTTTAGAACCATGGAAAGGCCTACTTAATGCTTGCATGTCTTGTCATATTTTTCATCTAATTATCTTACACAAGTACTGTCTTAAGATTTTAAATCCAATGGAAAAAAAGAATCATTGGGTTCCAGCTTGCAGTAGAACAGTTGCAGCAAAACTGCACAATTAAGGTTTTAATTCTGATCAACCTCTAAGTCTGTGTAGTGACAGCTGAAGTTAAGTGAAAAAATCTGTTTCAATTTGCCACACTGCATGGAAATGAGAAACAACTCAACACCTACTGCCATCTCTATGAGTTGTTACCCTACTAATAGCTTCAATAATCCTTATTCCTTCTGGTTATTATTGATAAGGAAACCACATTTATCTTCATTTGAAAGTAGGGTTCTTTCATTGTTTTGGTGAAAATTTTTTCAACACAAAAATCACTGTGAAATACAAAAGGACTTTGAGCACAGGTTTTTCACTTGGTGATAACATGACAATTTCCTAACACTTGTGAAATATCATGAAAGAGTTTAATGGTCTTTTGTGAAGATATGAGATTTTCAAGATTGGGAACTCTGTATGCTCACAAACTTGTATAGTGGAAGATATGTTTTATATCTCCATAGAGCAATTCTGGTCCATACCTGTATTTATAAACAAGCACTTAATTATTAAAAGCAGAAGAGGGGTTACAATTTTACAGGTTTTTCACTTATAGGATTGTTAAACCCATTCTCAAGTTATAGTGTGTATAGTATGACTATCCCACACCCCAAATATTTTAACACAAATAAAAGCCTTTGCTCCTGCAAAATCTCCTGCTCAAATTTCCTTTTATAGCACACATGCCAAATGTTCTGCAGTCTGGCAAAGGCTATTGCTGTCACTGCTGTGATTGTTCTGGGCAGCTGTGAATTTTGTCAGGTTAGAATCATGAATATGCAAAATAAGGGTGAAATTTGGCCAATTTTTCTCAGCTCATTTTCTATGCTTTCTATATGCCAACTAAGATTGAAAGAAAAAAAAGGAAAAAAAAATGAAAAAACCAAACAAAAAGAAAAAAATTCTCATTGCATTTTGAAAGGCAGATGGGATTCATCAGAAGCTCCCTGGGGAGTTGTATCAGCCCTCCTCCAAGCCTCACTTGTGACACTTCTCTATAGCATAACAATTTTTGTACAGAGGCCATGATTTCTAGATGACTTAAAGGATTTCCTTTAGAAAAGCATTCAACCTGGACCTTAAATTTTTTAAAATTCCTAGCTGTCCCAAGAGTTCATTATCGTTACTAATAAATCAGAATTAAAAAAAGAAAAAAAAAGAGAGAAAAAGCTTAGAAACTTCAACCTGTTTGATTTGCTTATGTCTGTGACTGCTGGGATAGAACCTTCTGCAGCCAGGAATCTCCTTTTCTTTAAAAAATTCACAGTCTATGATCATGGCAAATTTTGCCAGTTCCTTTACATCAGAAAATAATTTTGACATTATAAAAGGCTTGTATACATTTAAGTTGAGCTACAATAGGGAGGAAGAAAAAATCAGATGAGATTCAACTGTTTGCAACACACTACAAGCTGGAGTTCTCAGTAAAGACCACTAAAGTCATTAGGAACTGTGTTTGTATTTGCCCCAAGACTGTGTTTGATAGCAAATAAATGAAGGAATGAGTGCAAGTAGCCAGGAAAGAACCTAGTGATTCATATATGCATTTATGCTCACATCATACAGCTTTCAGTACAGTCCTGGTAGGCTGAACTCCCTCAGACATACAACAGGGAGATAGTGATGAGGGGGATGATATTATAGACCATATCAATAGTCCCTCTAGCTTGGTACTTGGCATTCAACAAGATTCAGAAGCTGTTCAAGCATATGGAAATTTCAATTCTAAATATAGAAATCAAATGCATAAAGAGATGTTTCTGTCTTACTCTAAAATATTTATTTCCTCCATTAGTCAGGATTATCCACAACTTCTGTAGATTGTTATCTGATTTCAAATACATTGCTGTAAGTGTTTTATAAATCCTTTAATATCAGTGTCTTGTGACAATGAGTTTCACAGAATATAAATGTGTGGGGAAAATTTGATACTTGCTAGACTTCTTTATCATTTCCTGTTATTTTACATGTTGCAAAAAGAATAAATATGGACAAAATGATTTATTCTAATTACAAAAAAGTTTTTTTTGTTGACCTTTAGTAGTTCTTTTGCCTTTTTTTTTGAAATCTGACACATTTTAAAGTGTTATTGCTCAGATATCTTCCTATATCTCTGCTTGTTTTTGTGACATCTTCCAGACAGACATGGGGAGATCAGAGCTGAAAATGTTGTGCAATGTCTATGGTTCATTGTGGGTTTTAAAATGACCTGCTGCAATCCAAGCTGTTTTTAGGCTGGATGGGAAGAAGAAAATACCCATGCCATAGAAAAGTTTTGTTCAACTGGATTTTACAAGATTGAACTTTCTGATAAATTATAACAACATGTCTGTTGAGTTTACTCTTTTCCATATACATTGCTCTAAACTTGTCAATGTGGAACTTCATCTTTGTCATAGATGTTGGTTGATTAACTCTTTCCTTCTTAAATTGTTCTTTGGCATTTTTAGATATTTTAGATCACATTATTTCAACAGTGTATTTTGCAATCTTTCAGCATATCATATTTTTGTAAGTACTTAATTACTATTATAAAGATAAAAGCCTTTACTATATTGGACTTTCAAGCACCTTCTTACTTTGAGGAAGAACATCTCATGACCTGAGATGTGGGACTAAATTTTACAAAAATGGTGGGTTATTTTCTACACCATTTCACTTAATGACAAAATATCCTGTGTTTCAGATCTTTGAAGATAAAACAGCCTTAGTTCTTCCCAGTCTCACAGGAGTGTTAGATAATTTGATCAATAGATGCAAAAAGACCCGGATCTAGCAACATAAGTATAATTGGAAAAAAAATAATGCTAAGTTGTACATTTTGAACCTATACATTTTTCTTCTTAAAAAAACTTAGTATTCTAAACCAATTACTGAACTATGCTGGAATTTAAGTATTTACCACATGTCTGTTTAAATTTCAGATATGTACAGACTAGCTTAAATTTTATTTTATGAATTGTTTGGCTACATTATTTATAATCACCTCTTCTGACTTACTTCAGTCAAGTTATCTAGCACCAAAGTGAAATTCAGTCATTTTGTTGTGACTTTTGACTTTCTAAAAGTACTGAGTGTGTGTCGGTGTAGCAAAGTTCATTCAATTTAAATCAGCTATATATCTTTGGAAATATGTCTTGGTGCTACCTGCATCTTTTGTAAAATAATGATTTCTGTAGTTCCTCACTCCATCATTAATTCAATAATAATTCTCTAAATGAAGCATGGATAGAAGACTATCACTGTTTTATTCTACATGTATTCACAACTCATGAAAGAAGATTTTTTGATTCCAGGGATTTGCTATACAGTACATGATTCATCTTTTCTGAGCTCTGAGAGGATATAACCTCTATTACTTTCCACAGATTCATTATCACAACAATCTTTCCAACATGCATTGTACTAAGAATAATGAAAAGAAAACACATAGTTTGTTTGTAATACACCTTTAGCCTTTCCTAAATCACTTCCATGCCTGCAATTGTATACTCTTTAAAAACTAAGTTTTAGAGATGCTTTGTGCTAATGTTTATTCTCCTCTAGTTTTATTTTGTAGGTTGGGTTTATTTCATTTTCATTTCTTATGAACAACTGGATGGAAAATAATTTTAACACTCACTACATGGATATTTTCTGTATGACTTCTTTGACTGTAGTAAGCTTGTCATCCCTGATTCAGTTACAGTAAGTTTAAAATGTCTGCATGAAAGTCAAAAGCATTTTTTCCCATCTTTACTTTTACTTCTCATTTTAAAATATCCTGTCTTCTGTCACGTTGCATTTTAGGTTCTATTCATTTTCTAAATATCCTGGAAAAAAAATCCTGAAGAACTGAGTCTACATACTTACCACCTTAACTGATTTATGAGTAATATCAAAACAGAAATCAAGAGGTTTTCTAAATCTTTTTTCTGTCTGGAAAATATTTGTTACCATGACTTTACCTCCTCTTCACATATAATAAAACATATTCTTTTTAATACAGTTGATGGTAAAATATAAAGATTCTTCTTTCGATCACCTTCTATAATGTAGACACACTCTCTGTCTGGAGGATACTTGTTGGGGTAATTTGGAGAAGTGAAGATGCCTCCTTCTGCATATTTCGTCCAAGTCCCACACTGCACTGGTCTCTGTCCTTCGGAAACAGTTTGCTTTTCTGTGAAATGATGACATTAAGCATTATATAATTAGCCCAAAAATTATCATGTCCATGTGACACTTAAAACTCTCTAACAGGATAAATACAACAGGCCCTTTTCTGTCAGTGGCCTCAAACTTTTCTCTGTTGAGACTAAGTATAATAATTGATCTAGGGGAAAAGAAGGCTGTTTTCTAGGGGTACAAACATATAATTCTTACTCAAAATATGTTTTTCAAATCAGAGGAGAGGCTTGAGTGTCCAGGGGAAAATAAATTTGCATTGCTTTTAAAATAATAACCGTCTAAGAAAAGCACATGCTTGAGAATTGGAAGGCATGAATTTCCCACTCATACCTCTAAAAAAGCTCAAGCATGTGCTCTATCAGCAATCTTCATGCCATAATACAGGAATATGTCAGCCACAAAATTGAGGAAATAACCCAGAGAATTATGATCACATATAAAATTTGTTTTAAATCTGCAGCATATTTAGTCTATATTCACTGGACAGAGGTAGACAGGGGAATTCCTGGAATCTGGTTCATAGATTATTTTTATCTCACTGTTTGCTGTAATATTAATAAATAGCTCTGAGGCCAGGAATCACAGCCCAGAACTTTCCTTCTCCTATGTGAATCCTCGGAGAGGAAGAGTCAGACCTTCTTGTCTGCTTTCTTCCTAGCCCTGAATCTCTTGCATTTATTTCTGCTCTCTGACAGAGAGACTGGAGTCAAAGGTTTGGGCCAGGTCAAGCTGAAGAAGATCAGGGATCCCTTCCTAAGCATCTTGCTTTGACAAGTAGGCTAAAATGAGATGGATTCTTCAGAAGCAAATATATCTAGGCTGTTATTAAAAGGAAAGAGAGTAGGTTCTAGACTTGTGTTGCTCCGAATGGGGTATTTAGTAATCAAAGAGCTGTCCCATATAGCTTAAGCCCCTGGTGCATATAAAAAAGGTGTCTGAGGCTTCCTCTTAGGATCAATGGATGAAAACAAGCACTTTCCAAGGATAATAATAACCATCTGAGATCTCACTCATACTCTGCAAGCATTTCTTTTTCACCCTGGTCCATATCCAGGCAGAGTATGACATGGAGCCTAATTTCCTGCATTCAGAAACAGGCTCAGACACACACTGTGCTTAGCAGCATTCCCTGCTAGGCTCTCCTCGCACTGAGCATCCAAGCCTTTAAAGAAACTCTTTCACTACTCCCCCTGCACAAGTGCACTCATGATACCAAATTTCAGGTTTTTAATTATACTTCAACAAGAAAAGTGGTTTTAAGTGTAGGTATCTGAGTGCCCAAACTGGACTTCCCAATTTGAAAGTGGGAGTATTTTATAGTCTTTAGTTAGAGTCAGGCTGGGCCTGATGAACACTCCTGGATTTTTTGTGTGTGTAGAGCCATGTGAATATTCCAAACAAATGGACAAAGGAAGTAAATGAGCTGCTAAAAATTTCAAGAACTAAACTAAAAACTCAAATCCATATTTTGATCTCTAATAAATTGTCTAACAAAAATGTTTGATGTTTACATACCTGTTCCTTTTTTGGTTGCCCCAGACAAATGTAGGATGATTAGACTTGCTACAACTGAAAGAGAAATATGCATTAAATATCACAGAGTGATAGTTTCTGCAATCAAATGACTTGTACTTATATATCTCACAAGAATAGAAATGAAATAGCATTGCTGTAAAGAAAAAGTTTCATTTTTACTTGCACCTTTTAATTGCACATATTGTATATGCAAGTTTCTTCATGGTCTGTTCTTGTAAGTACTTCTCTTTGCAAATGTGTGCAAATAAAGAGGAAATCTTTTGGGTTTAAAACAAAATCCACAGGCACTGATGTTCTCATCCTTTTTTTTTTTCCTTTTTCTTTAATATTAGAGAAAAACATTTTTAACTATTTACCAAAATACCTATTTATATAATAATTCACATCAGTAGTAGAAAATTGGCTGCTTTTAACAGAGGGAGACAAAATTTCAGTGCCACTGTATGTACTAATGTCTCTCACTATGGCATAATAAAATTTGAAAATGAGTACTGGGAGTAGGAAAGAAGTGAGAGGTTGGGTTCTTCGCATCCATCAAATCATTTGCAAATCTCTAGTGAAGTAAATTATTGTGTGTGCTTAACAATCTCATTAATCTATTTTGACTTGTTGAGAGGGTGTTCCTTTTTTGCTGCAGTGAATCTGCAGCCCACTTTACAAACAGGTATCTGCTGTCTCCAACCATAGTAGGACAACTATGCCTCTTGGAAACAGATGAAACCTTTCTGAAATGGACTTAGACCTGGAGATAATGGCTGGGTTTCTGGGAATTTCCAAATGTAATAGCTCGACTAGAAAAGGCTAAGAGGCAAACACTTAGTAGAGTCATAATGAGACTAATTTGGAAGATCAAAGTCACTAGCTAGCTACCTGATGAAGAAATCACACACTGATTTTCTTGTCATCATTCATATCTTTGGCTCTCAGAGAAAGTGGAATAGCAAGTGCAGAAGAGAACAGATCCATCAGTTCTTGGAGTGCTTAGGGCTTTGCCCTGCCTAGTTTGGCATTAGGCCCAAACACAGTGCCCAGGCCGCACTGACCTTAAGGTGGAAATAAGTTGCATGCTTATTCAGAGCATTTTGGATCAGTCAGCTACCATTTTGTTGATGACTATGATGACTATGATCAATTAATAAAAGTAATTGAATGGTATACTTTCTTCTTATTTTCCCTAAGAGACGCTAAAAGCCACCATGGGCTAGTAACTATGATCAAGATGGTGCTTTCAACATTTTCACCTTTTTTATGGCAATTGATATGTGATTTTCACTCTAAAGGAAGCCAGTCTCCCTATTTCCAGTACTCTGATGGCATTGAGATCCTTATTTCTATGTCTTTGACCTTTCCCATGTGACAGAAGGTTTGATGGCTGCCCTATTAAGCAGGGTAAGATTGAAATTCTGGGAAAAGGAAGGCTTGGCAGCAAATTCACTATTTCTTGGTCAGGCTCACAGCCCCTAGAGATGGATGTTGGCAGCACTGATTGTTAAAACTCTTGTGTGTCATGGGCATTCAGTGAGAACACTACTCCTTTTGCACAGATCTGAATGCTACCTAGTCATTCATGCCCTTACTCCCCTCAGGGATGTATTCTGGGAATACAGGCTAGCTGGGACTCTGCCTGCCAACTCCGTCAAAATTCGAAGGCAAGGCAGGAGTCACCCCTTTACTGAGTTGCTCATTTCCTTTAGCTGTGTTTCATGCAGTGATCATAATGCATCTACACTTGCAATCTTCACCAGCCTACATCTAATTTCTCAATAGTGTAAAGTGGATTGGTGTTCAAATATGGAATCAGCTGCTGTTGTTCTATCTGCCCATAAATTTGTGGAAGCCAGAATAGGATGCACAATACCTAAACTCCACGTGAGAAGTGTTTCTTTTAGGCAATTAATAACAATGCATATTTGATTCTCACATGTTCATTTCAAGCATCTTTATCTATTAGGTCTCCCCTCATTTTCTATACAGAAAAAAGTGAAGTTCAGAGAAGTAAAGAGAGTTGGTCCAAGTCACAGATATATTATTACCAAGATGACAAAAGCCCCACAGATCTTTTCAGTTCCAGCTGTAACTTATAGAAAAAAGGTTTCCAAACCACAGAGCTGTTTTTCTAAAGCATAGAGCTTTACTTAAATGTCATGATATCCGTATTTACTAGTAATAAGCAGTCAAAAAAATCTTGAAAATAAAGTCTAATAGACAAGCAGAGATTTAGAAACTAAGTGTTTGAGGGTTTTGGTTTCATTCTAGACATATAATATCTAACATTTGGATAGATAAAATGAAACACTTCTCCCATGTTCATAAAAAAAGAAAAAAGGTTCTTGTTTTAGTGTTATTAACAGCAGCACCAAAATATGCAAGTTGCCAGAAAGTAATTAAAATCATGGTCTTCTTGGGAAAAGCCAACACAAATACATATTATTCAAGTAGACAAGGCAGACCATTTTATTCTATGATCCCTCTGCACAAACGTTTCCCTGATACCCAATTTCAGGTTTGAATTTCTCATGCCTTTTTCTTTCTCAAACCACAGAAAAATAACAGTGCTTTTCAGAGAGGGGGGGAAAAACAAGACCCCAAAGGGACCAACCATGGAACCTTCACTCGTTGAAAATTGTCACTTGAGATGCGTTGGCAGCATAGCAACAATATTGTCATTATCTTGCTTTGGGAATTATTTTAAAGAAGTTTCCACAAAATTTCTTGTTGCATTCTCACTGTCTTCCTCCTCCCCCTTTCCCTCCTAATCACGGGTGTAATTATAACTGTGCTTTCTAGTGCCACTCTGATTACGCATCTTTCCATCTTTTTTGGATCTGTGCGGTTTTTTCATTACAAGCTGTACATTAAGTGATTTATCTCTTGGCCAGGCTTTTAGGAGGCTGTGATTTGGCACAGACGTGGCTTAGCCTGGCAAAGAGTTGTTGGACAAGCAATACCTGGTCACAGCGCTATTGTACAGGTGTGGGCGCGCAGAGAAGTGCTGGGAGGAACCGGGGCCAGTCAAGCCCCTTCAGAACAGCGGACCCTCCGCAAAACAGAGGCGGGAGAGGGAGCCCCACCTCGCACCTTGAGGCCCCTAAGGTCTTGGAAGAGTAGGTGATATATTTCGGTGTCTCCTTGCTAATCCTGGTGGATTTCAGCCGAAAGCGCCGCCCCCGCCCCGCAGCTCTCCGGGATCCGTGCCCGGTGCGGCCGCCCCCGCCCCCGCCGCGGCTCCCGGCGCTGCCCCGCGCCCCCTCACCCTCGGCGCCCGCTTTGAGCCCCGGCCGGGGCCCCACGGCGGGGGCAGCACCCTCCGCTCTCTCCCTGCGCGGCAAAAGCCACCAGACCTGTCGTGCCCAGGTGAAAGCCTCCAGCCCCCGGGAGCGTGCCCCGCCGCCCGCCCCACGGCGCTGGCAGACACCGGCTCCCCTCCGGTGCTCCGCAGCGTGGTGGGGAGAGGATGCGGTGTGGGCTTGGGGGGAGTTTGCCCCCTGGCCCAGGGAGCCTGGGCGTCCCGTTAGCCGGCCAGGTGTGGAAGGCAGCGGAGGGCAGGAGCCCGTGCGCGGCGGCGGAGCTCGGCCGGGGGTGGGAAGGGGGAGATTGATACTCACTGTGAAAGAAGCTGCGCCCATGGGTCATGTCTGTTCCTTACACAAGGGGCTTCGGTCTCCACTAATTCCATTTAGATACGGGAGGACTTCCAGTGGCGGGGAGAGGATGGAAGTAGGAAAAGAAGAAGAAGAAAAAAAAAAAACAGCAAAAAAAAAAAGCGCCCGAATCCCACACACACAGCAGAGCCGAGCAGCCTTTCCTCTCCCTCGCTCTCCCTCACCGCCTTCAAATGATCACCGCCGGCTCAATCCCATCACACCCGAGCGATCACCAGCACCGCCACGAGCGGTGCATCGCGGCGGCGGCGGCGGGCAAGGCGGCGGCGGCGGCCCGCGCATCCAGGTGCCGGCGGGCGGCGGCGGCGGAGCGAACCGAGCCCCTAGTCACCAGTTTCATACAGAACCAAAAGCAGATCGAAGCATTTCCTGCAGGACTCCAAGCCCAGCGACTTCCAGCCCTTCGGCTTCTTTTGATGCATTGAAGAAGGGATTAATGGGTCCGTCATCAGCTCCCTGTGCTTGCTCCTCTGAAGGGGTGGGGGCGGGCGGGAGGGAACCCAAAGAGGAGGGGTGGGATAGAGAAAGATTTACCAAATAGGGGATTTAGTCATATTTGTGTGCAATGAGAACCTTATTAGAGAAGAAATCCTTCAAAATAGAATAAATCCATTTTTGCAAAACCCTCTCCCTGTGCACAGCACAGTATCAAGTGGTAGCAGCGGCAAGAGGCTGAAAACACATTGCACGGTCTGAAATCCCCTTGAGAATGGATGGAGCGAGAAAGAGATAGATGAGGACAGAGAGATGCCCCCTCACTTCTCCAGTCCAGGGCGAGAAGCAGAAGAAAACCGTGGAGACTCTTCCATTCATTCAATGGAGGGGAAGAGGAAGGGGAAAAGGAGGGGAGGGACGGGAGGGCGGCAGTGGTGGGGAAGGAATGGTTTCAAAACTGGGAAAGGAAGGGTAAGAGGAGAGGGATCGCTTCCCCTCTCCTAATCAGTTCAAGGATCAGACAAAATGCTCATGAGTTCCTCCTTGACCTGCACCTGCCAAAGGGAAATTGAAAAGATTTTCCCCCTTGAGAGGCGACTTCTTCCTCTACACACCCACACCCACGCACGCACAAAGACACGCACACACACGCACAAAAGGGAGCAATAAAAGTTTATCTGCTAATCCTCCGGCCGCAGATACAATGATTACCTCTTCCAATCAGCCCAGAGACGACTGCAAAATCTCCCCCTTTCTTTCTCGCCCTCCCCCCGCGTCTAGGACTTATCTTCCTCCCCAGCTACAACCCACCCCAAACACTCATCCCTTTGACGAGATTGCGGAGGGCTAGTGGTCAGGGCGGGAGGGACGGGGGTAGAATCTAGTAGAGAAAACATACTAATTATAAGTGTATTGAGAGGGCCTGAAATGGTCTGAATGGAAAACAAGAGGGGAGGAGGAAGGGATGAACAGAGAGGGCTGTGTCCCCTCTGGGCCCGGGAGCCGGCCCTGCAGAGCCGCGGCACCCGGCACCTCTGACTCCCGCAGCGCCGCGGCCCCGGCGCTCCCGGCCCGGGAGAGGGGAGGGCGCCCAGAAAAGGCAGGGAGCGAAGCGGACGGCGGGGAGGGACGAGGAAAAAGGAAGATTTGTGTCACAGAAGTGCAGGGGGAGCAGGATGGGATCCTCCGGCTCCTCTGCACCGCTGTTGCGGCGGCCAGGCTGCGGGAAAGCCGCCGACCCCCGCGGGGATGGGGGCAGAGCCAGGGCGCCCGGGATACCCGCAGCCCCTGCCCCGGGCTCCCCATGCCGCAGCAGCATCTCGGAGGCGGGGTCGGCGCCGCTCGTCCTTGCCCGCACCTGATGCTCACGCCGTTTGCAACAAGAAAAGTGTGTCTGGAAGCGTGGCCGGGGCAGGGGGACGAGGGAGGTGTTGGGAAGGAGACTGTAAGTCGATTAAAAATGAAATGCAGCCCGGCATCCTGCTTGGCGCGGGTGCGGAGAAGCACGGGGGGGTGAGCGCAGGTCGGACGGCAGCGGTGGCTGCGTGCCCGCGGCTCCGCGGAGCCGGGCTGCCCGATGGGTCGGACGGGTCTGTCCCGCATCCCGGGGTCTGCGGCGGGCTGGGGCTGTGTTAGCCTAGGCGGGAGGCCTATTGTCTTCAGGGCACCTTTTAATGAGGTGGGTACCCTTGCTGCCTTTGGGACAGCACTGAGCAGCTATTCTCGAAGGTGCATGATGAGGAAACCTGGATATTTATTTATGTATGTATTTATTTATTTTTCCCAGTAAAAAGCCATGTTTTAATAAAAAACCTCAGCGTGTTGTTTTTTTTTTCAGCCTGTGGATGGTCTGCCCCATACTCTGGAATGAAGACTGTATCTGTTATCAATATTTAGGACTGCAGGCAGTCAGCAATACCAGCGTGCACATAAGGGTAAGGCAGGGGTGATCTTGGCTAGCAGGATTCACCCACTCAACCAGCCAGTCAGCCATCAGCCCAGCCAGCCTGACTGAGCTCTTAAAAATCCTGCAGGGTGAGCAGGGCGCAGGGTTTTGCTACAGGGCTGTAAGTAAGCTCCTTATAATAAGGAATATAGAAGATGTAAGACTTTGTGAAAGCATTCACGTGTTTTGTGTAATCCGTCTTGCCATTAGCAACATCAAGTTTGCAGCTGTTAATCTCAATAAACTGTCCTACTCTGCTTTCTAACCCTCTCAGCACTTTCTCTGACCTTCCTTATTCTCATCCACAATGAGTTACAGAACTTTATTTGTAGAGTAATTGAAAGACACCTGATTTATCCATAGGATAAACTTCTATACAGATGTGCACTCTATCTTAGTCAAGGAACAGTAGAGTAACAGAAAAAAGGTTGTGTTGAAAATAGTCATACAAATGTTTATAGACAGTCAGATGTTTCTTCTGCAGGATGATGCAGACATCCATATGGCTAAGTTTCAAGTTATAGTTACTTAAAAAAAAAGGTAATAGAAGAAGTAGGCACAAAACAGCTGATTTTGCTGTTCTGGGAAATGTGCTGTGTCACATAATATAACAGTGAGCTTCACATTTTTCCTTTTCTAAAATAGGATGTTTCCAGTTTTAAAATTCCTAGATCTTTTATTGTCACTCATAATTTTAAGGACACCATTGCAATAGTATGGAGAAAGAGAAAGTAGTACATACCAAGTGTGTTTATGCCAAAATGTAATCAGTAACCATCATTATGGAGGGAGACATCCACAAAATAAATGAGGCATGACCACAGTGGCCACTGAGTGTTCTCATTAGCAATGAGACCTTAAGGAGATATCTCAGGATCTACACCATTGAATGCTAAAAGCTTATGCAAGTGTTTATAAGCAAGTACCCAGGGTTTGCAATTTAGAGACTGTTCAAAATTGCTTTCTGCCTCAGTACATGTCACTTCTGTAGAAAGTTTGAAATTTTGAACTTCATAAAACTACTGAAATGTTCACCACCATCTTTTTTTTGGCTTTATGTCTCATTTTGTTGCAAATTCTCTTTATGTGAGTTTTGGTAAATTCTCCTTCTAGCAAACTAGTAGCTCATGCTCTTAGGTGGGCACATTTTCAACTACCCTGGAATTTTATAGCTAAATTTTTATAAACTTAGTGTGTATTTCTACATCCCTAGCTAACCAATTGCCAGAACCTTAAATTTCTACTAGGCAGTAATTTTAAAAAGGAAGAAAAGGACTGACATTTAATAAAACATGAAATGTTTTTAAAAAGTGGGAAAGCCTAACAACCATAAACAATTGTGTCAAATAACATCCTAGAAGTGTTAGGAAGTCTTTGGATTTACTTGGTAGAAGTCCTATTGATTTTTAAATGAGTTTAAGGTTTCTTTTAGGTTTTGCATTTTTCTTAGAGTAACAACATTGGTTTATATTATTACATGGAATGACAACTACACTTTTAGATTAGAAATGTACTTTTATTAGTTCTATGTTGGTTGTCAGCTGAATCTTGTTTTTAAAAATAAGCAAGAAAACCCAACACAATTATGTTCCTTGATTCAGTACATACAATGCTATTCCTTGTAGTTTAAAACCATCCATTACACTGCAATCTCTTTATATGGTGCATTTTATCTGTTTTGGCCTCTCTTTTTCACATTCACAGCCGAATTTTTCTATTGATTTTTAGAGCAATATGTTTGAACCCAGAATATTTTATTCGGCAAGACATGAAGCACTTCCTTCCTGTTGTCTAACATCTTTGGGCAAACCTAAGACACTGATCAGCCAGAGGATGGTTGGTTTGGCAGAAAAAAGGAGATCACTCATTTATAAACCAGTTTAAACACTGTGAAACATTTCCAAATTGAGATTACAAGATGAAAAAAGATAAATAAGCATGAAAATATCTAACAATTTTGCCAAAACAGTAGTGTACAATCTCCTATTGAGATCTATGTGAAGCACTGGAGAGTTTTCTTCAACAGATAGAAAAAAAGCTTTTGCCTCTGAATTGTGTTATGCTGGTGTTTCAATGACAAGAAAAGAAAATAAATATTCTGCTTTGCTGTCCTCCCCTTTCTGTGGTTAGCCTATATGTTTGTATGTCAAAAGCAGGAGTCCTGGGCAACTGGCTGTAAGTGTCCCTGTCCAGGCAGGGGTTTGGAAAAGACAATCTCCAGAAGTCCCTTCCTACCTCAAACACTCTTTGATGCTTTGAGTCTGTAAACAGTGGATGACAATGGATCATAAAGTGGGGGAACAGTTTCTGGAGAAAAAAAACTCCTTAGTATTCAACACAGACTTGGCTTGCTTTCAGTTTAGTGTATAAGATGATAATATATCTCGATTATTTTCTCCTTGAACCAGAGGAGATTATTCAGTCTCTGTTAAAATGGTAAGTTATTCACAGTTAAAAATTCCCCAGCATGGAGCAATCTTAGGTAAATTACTCCATACCTTTATCAATTAAATTCTTTCTTGTGAAAACAAAACCTGTCCAGCATTTGTCCATCCTTTCTTGGCTGCTTTGAATAGTCTTGTCTTATCCCAACTCTGCCATTGACAACTGTCCTAACTATAGCCTATAAAAACTAAGTGAATTAATTCCTCTTTGTGTAGATAAAAGACTGAAAGGATTCAAAATTGCCACCAGCTTCTCCCACATTTTCAACAAAACATTCCTTGAACTGGAAGAAACAGCACAGTTTTGAAATGGAGAAGGCACTGGTGTCCTTATTTATGGAAAGCAATCTATGCTTCTGAGGGTGGGAAGGAAGAAATATAAAAGTAGTATTTCTCTTCTTTACGCCTTCTTTAAACACATTTCGGATTCTATGCTGTCATGTGTAATCACAGATGCGCTGTTTGCCACAATTTCTTTGTGAATGATTTTTTTTTTTGTTGCTAGAATGTAGCAAATCTAAACTACAGGCTCAGTATAACACATACACAGTGTGACATTTGGAAACATTGAAATGAATCATCAAGCTGATCAGCACATCTACATTCATGATTTAGTTCAGATAAAAAGTATGGTTCTAAAATGAATCTCCCAATTGCCCTCACTTACCGCATTTTGGATTGCAAATTGGAGCAGACTCTGAGTGTGTGAGCTGTTTTTCTTACAGATGAAACTGAGTTGAGAGATATGTTCTTAGAGTAGTCTGTTTTCCAACTTCTAAAGGGCATGCAGCCCCAGAGGAGCAGAGCAAAACTAGTGCTAAATAAATACAGGTACAGAGCAAGCATGGAGAGCTCAGTACCAACCATTTCACCTTCCAGACAGGCTCCTTTTGCCCTGAATTGCACATTAATATGGACTTATTCAGTATTGCTTTCAACAGTGCTAGTAACTGAAACATGAAAAACTGGAATATATTCCATTCTTTTCTGGTGAAACTCTTACAGAGAGGCATAACATACACCTTCCTGTGTGTTATCAGGATAATGGAACCATTTAGTCCCTTAAAATAGCACCTTTCCTCTTATCCATTTCCTGGTCATTCACAGACTGTCTCTTGTATGTGCAGAAGGACTTTGGGTCTGCACTCTTCCAACAAATGTGTTCCTGAATACAACACATTTAGAACATCTCTCCTGACACAGTTTTCTTGAAAATTGAAGTGCATTTCTGTTCTGCAAACCAGTCTGGGGGATAACCCTTAAATATGAGAAGAAAGCAGTTTAAACAAGGAATGAAGAAAAATCTGACGCTTTTCAACTGCAGTTTTTCATAATTAGTCTTGTATTTAATAAGTGCAACTTGGATTTACATGACACCACACAATTTCAATGGATAAAAGACTTATCTTCTACAGGACACTTTTATTTCTTCGTCTCTTTTTTTCTTTTGCCCTCTTTGATTAACATCGCTCTGAAATGGAACGAATAAAAAAGTAATTTTTTGGGGTCATACAGGAATTGGCAAGGTTGCCTACTGTACTTAGCTTTCTTTTTTTATTTAGAAAAGTGGTCTCCAAAATGGGGGGAAATTGTGAACTAGTAGAGTGTATAATGCAACCCATTAAGGTGCAGAAAGAAATTTTTTTTACACCATTAATAAACAAAGCAAAACAAAACTAATTTTTAAAAACAGAGTTTTTTAGTTCATTCTTATCCTTCTTAATTTCTATTTTTGTATGTGGTTTATAAATTCAATACATTAATACAGTAGTCTGTGTATGTATTTTGTAAATAAATAAATAAACAAATATTGGGCCGCATACTTAAAAATCTCTTACTAACAACTGTTTGCTACCAAAAGTGTTTGAAGAACACTAAAGCTCTGCTGGCTATCCCCTCTGAAGCAAATAGCATTGAATGCCAGCTATCAGCTATCCCCTCTGAAACAATGGAATCTGCCAGATCAGATTCCACATTTAAGACAGAGATAAATTTGTCACTTAAATTAAGGCTTTCAAGAACCTTTAATTCTACCTTTTCAAGAACAAGGGCAATTCAGAAGGTGAGGGTGTTTTGGTTAGTTTGTGGTGAGTTTGGTGAGGTTTGTTTGGTTAATTGTTTTGGTTTTTTCATTCACATGTTGCTGATTTTGTTTATGAATTAAACACAGACATGTTGCTATCTGAAAGAGCTCAAAAAATTCCATCCCTGTTATTGGCAAAGTCTGGAAGAAAGCTGTTGAACAGGAAGATTCAGAAAAAATCTCACTTTTCCAAGTCAGCTAGTAAGAGTTTTGTGATTACTACTCTAAAATAACTAACACCAAATAAAACTCCCCAAAAAATAAGCAAGAGAAGAAGAAAAAATTATAAATAATCAGTTTGCAAAGAAACAACTGTAAGAGCACATGAAAGTCATGACAAATCTTCCCAAGATTGTATTCTGAATCATCTATCATAGGTTAAGAATTTGAAGACATCAGTGGAAGATAAACCATGGGAATCTTCATAATTTAAAATTAAAACCTAAAACGGCAGAAGTTAAAATTAGTTTTAAAATAAATAATTAGTTCCTTACAAAACTACTATGATTACTACATCATAAAAATTATCAAAAAATTACTAGTTTTTTGTTAGCTGATTCATCTGCACTTACCTCTGAGCCATTCCATTGTAGCTATTACTGCACTTTTTCCTGTAACTCTATTTAGGGTAAATAAACCCAAATACTCAATGGTGGTCCCATCTGAAAACTGTATTTAGAAATAATGTGACATATCTGTGGACTGTATGAATCTGTTCTTCATTGTAAGAATGAAGAAGAGTACTTAAGAGAAAGTATAATTCAGTTGTATAGATATTTGGATATTTTCCTGAAATATTCTCTTCAGTATTGACAAAAGAAATTACCTCCTTAATAAGACAAAGCAGCACCATTTCTCCTACATAATAGTGAGGAATCTTAGAAGGGTTAATTGGAAAGTTCAACTAATTCTTATTTCATTAATGTTCCAGTGGAATGCTGTAATTAAATGTATTTTTCCAGGGAATTGTTAATAGGGCTCAATTCACCATTTAAGACAAATAGTCTTTTTTACACCAGGGAGGCAGGGTGAGTCATATTTATTATTTAAGTGGAATACTTATGATATTGTGCCATGGAAAGAAGTGGATGAATCTTGCTCTCTTGCCAAACATTCCATCCTTGCAAGAGTAGCAGAGGTGGTGGCAAATCATATATTTTGGACTTAAATTAGTCATTGCAAGGTACTATGAAATTACTAATTACTGCAGACCTGGTTCAAAAAAAGCATTTATTTATAATCTCTTATGGGAAAGGACTTTGAAAGCTGCATGAAAGTTTCTAACTTCCAAGTCAGCATCTTTGCTATATCCAGCACATGAGTTATACACATTGTGCAAGCAGCAAAGCTACAAGTAAATAGATGATGGACTCCAAACTAGACTGAGATGAAGGTAGAGCGGGAAGAGTTATTTGGAGCACTGAATTAGAAGGAAAAGCCTGGCTTGATCAGCTGCTGTAAATCAACAAAATTTCACTGAAGATGCTGGATACACATTTGTCAGTCCAAGTGAAGTCTTATTTTAAAAGACTAGCTTCTAGACTAACACATAATTTAGACATTTATTGTATTTTCCTTTTCTTAATCTTGAGATAGGAACAAAGGGGAAGGTTGGTGGAAGAAAGAAAGAGTACATATATAAGGCAAGTAGGCACAGTCCTAATGCAGATACTTGGATATTAATGGATAATTCTGAAGACTTTTCTCAGGTAAAATTGATTGATTAAAAATACTAACAGACCTAGGAATCTGTATACATGGGGTTTTGCTGGCACCAAAATATTCAAAATAAGACAAAATGATTGCATTATGCTTTGGGGCAATATGTTAGTATGCATTAAAGTTGCAATTTTTCCAAGAAGGTAACTAAAAATATGGAGTCCTTCTTTGACTATTATTTACATGAACAAGTTGTTACAGGTGAGAACTTTTCTGTTTCTAGTTTAAAATGCATGCCCTGTCATTTAAGTCCTGTAACACTTTTTCATAATTAACAAAAATATGTTGAACCCAGAATTTTTAAAGTCATAGCTCTTTTTAAAGTCATAGTTAGGACAAAATTTAGTATCATGAAGTCAATAATGCTAAAATTACTTTCAGTTTCCATCTTCTGAATGGCCTTTCATTCACAGTGTGCATATGCAAATTTTGACAGAGGTCTTCATCATTAAATGAATAGTATGCTTTTGCACATGACAGTTTTTTAAATTAAAGTTCATCTTTCTCAGTGTATTCTGCATCAGCCTACTAAACTGAATAGCCTCAAGTTTAGCTACTCTATTTTTAAACTGTCAAACATTATTAGCAGAGCAGAGAAGCAGTTCAAAAAGTAATTAATTCCAGGGCTTAGAGTAAACTGCTATTTTAATTAAAAGAACACTAAATACTAATGTCCTGATTCTTTGTACTTAGAACAAGAAATAAAAAAGTCTAAATCACTTACATTTAATACATTTTAAATGCAAGTTGAAATATATGAAAGGCACATCTCCTGTTGCTGCTCCTTATAAACTGAATTTTAAAAAAGGATAATATTATATGCTATATTTATTGGTTATGTTGTACCATTTTTCTTATTGATTCTCTTCCAGTCTGTGCTGAGTAGGAATATTAACAGTTGCACCATAATTGCACAGTGTAGGATGCCAGATCTCAGCAATGCTTTTGTGACCTATAAGCCCACAGAAGACGTCAAGTCCAAAACACAGAATATGTGAGGTTTTCTTTTGAAGCCATGAAGTGCTTTCCATGTTTTGCAGATTTATAAATTCCATCTTGTTCAGTCTTTAAATTATACACAAGGAAAGCACTTTACATGTGAAGAAGCACTGTTCAGAGCACTAGAACAGGCTGCACAGAGGTGGTGAGTTCTCCTCCTCTGGAAATATTCAAATCCCTCCTGGGCGTGATCATCTGCAATGTGCTGCAGGTGAATCTGCTTTAGCAGTGCAGTTAGAGGACCTTCAGAAGTCCCTTCCATCTCTCTTAATTCTGTATTCTGTGAAATAAGACTTTTAGGTGGTTTGGTTTTTACTACAACTTTACAGTCTCACATCTTTGGTGTGCCTCTCTTCTCAAGGAGCAGTTAAGTCCGCAGACATGTCTATCACAGGGCACAGCATGGCTGGTCCTAAACTAGCACTGATTCCCTCACTGCAGAAGTGGCAGAAGTCTCCATCAGGATCATCATCACCATGGCCTGAAGAAGTTTGAGCTACAAGGCACCCATGAGATCAGGGCTGATACCCTGGAACAGAAGAGCTGCACATGAGTGCTGTGTGTACCACATGGTTGTGCCAGCATTGCCTGGGGCTAGCTCAGGTATCCATGTACAGATGTTTGCACAACACAATTCTGCCTCACTGCTTGCGTCTGTGGTGCTCATCTCACCTCAGAGTTGAACTGCAGTAATGCAATACTTGTCACCACAATGACATGTGGAGAAAATTCCAGCTTGTGCAAGATGATTGACAAAGACACAGACTGTGTTTGTCCTTCCCTCCCCACAATAGTTGACTTTCTCTATAATTTTTAATTCAGTTGCTACTTTATGGCCAGGAATCCAGGAAAACCAAAAGATCAATTCAAATTTTGGTAAGGAAGACACAGACAACAAGCTTAATCATCTAGTTAAAAACAAAACAAAAAAAAGAAAAACAAACAAAAAACCTCCACAAAAAACAACAGAAAAAACCTACCTAAAACAAAACCTAAAATTTTATCACAGATTATATGTCTAGCCTGCCAGAGCATCTTGTAAAATTTAAGTAACTGATGCAAAATTTTGTCATCACTGTGAGGGAAATGACAGAAAAATACTCCCCATTCTTCCCAGCTACAAGGTTCAGCACTTTGACCTTACCTTCTCTTAAGCTTTTAAAGATTTGGATAGAAAATCTGGATCTGAAATCTGTGAATTTCTGATTCAAGTGTTTTTGGTTTTTTCTTTTTATGATTTAGACTACAGATTTAAATTAGAGGTGCTGCATTCTAAATAATTATCAAGAGGTTGACCATGGAGTTTAGTATTATATATTTCAATTTCCTGGAAAATCCAGTGCTGGACATCAGAATCCTTTTGGTGTTCTGGACACTTGAGCCACTGTTCTTTGCTGCCTCCAGACAAATTTTCATGTCACACTACGGCCACATGGCACGTTAATATTGGTCCAGTATGACCAATATGAGAAAAAATCCTGGAAGGAGTATCAAGTATTGAAGCTTATCTCAAACTATTTGCATTTTTGGTTTTAGGGCCTATTCTCAGTTTCTTGTACTTTTATAAGCTTTATCCACTTTTTTATTCCTTATCCACAGAAAAAATGGCTTTTTTTCTCTCAAGTATCTGATTCTGTCTTCATACTTTGTAAAAATATCAAGAATGGTTGCATCATTTCTCAGTCTAATATAAAGAAATAAAATTCTGCTAATTAATTCTTTATCTAAAATGTTTTTAGAGAGCTTTCTTTACATAGAAGAATGTTAATTTCTTTAAATTTTTAATACTTCATGCAAATAATTACAGTATTAAAACTCTATACAAATTTGACCAAACTGGAAACACAAAAGGGCTCTCTTCTAGCCAGTAAAAAAAGAAGGAGGAAAAAAGTTAGATATTAAAGGACTAACATATAACTGAAAGTAGGATTCTTCTAGATGGTGCTATTGCTTTGTTCTTGTGTGAAAAAAAGTCTTCTTAGAAGAAAATAGATTTTGATAAATTAATTAAGATCTATATTATTGTTAAACAAATGAGAGACATTATCAGGATATAAAATAATCTTACTCATAGCATACCTAACTTCTAAGTGTATGTTATATTTATGTTTTCAAGTACTTTTCAAGGTAATTTTCAAATTCATATATATTGTCATATCTAAATTACACTGCATCAATTAACACTATCACTTGATTTTATCTTTAACATTTATACCAAAATGAGGATTTGCCCACAGAAAACTGCCATTTTTCTGCTGACAGTACTAAAAGGCTTGAAAGACTCATAAAACCCCCTGGGATTTGCAAGTACACACTACTAATCAGATGACCTGCCCACCAGTCCAAATTGAGCGGTAAAACAAGAAAATATCTTTATTACAGAAATGTTCTTTATACAGGTATCTACATTTATTAATATTTGTAGCATACTGCTCAATTCCTAAAGATGGGAATGTGTTTCCCCTCTGTCCAGATGCCTAATTTCTTTATATGGATTTAAGAATAAAGACTTCAGTGAAAATAAATTGAGGGATTCAGTAGTATAAGTGCTCAGAAAAGCTGTTGTTCAAAATCACCTACCTGGCAGAAGTCCCAGGAAGACAGCATTGGTGTCATCTATTCAAAACATTATATTGCTCCTTTACTGCATCTCAAAGCTTTTATTGTATTTATTTTCAAATCTTCATGGAATCATAGGAAAATAAAAATGAAAGAGCCTTTAAGAGGTCACTAAGTTCTCTGGCACAAGGCTCAATGAGCTATATATTTGTCATTCCTGATACATGTTTATGTAGCCTGTCCTTAAACTCTCTATTGAAGGAGATAGCAAAGTCTCAATGGGCAGTTTCTTTCCATGCTTCAGTAATCCTATTATTGCTAATATTTGACTGAATCTTTCTGGATGCAAATCCAACATATACTGACAAAATGACTCGGGTCAGCTGGGCATGTTTAAGGAACAAGAGACTCCAGGTTCACGTTACTCAGGATGTAGTGATGCTGATCAGTTGAAGCTTACTTCTCCATTAAAGGAACTGGATTTTGCACTTTAACATTATGATCAGTCTAGTATTTGGCTCTGAGATCACAAAAGAGAAGTACAAAAACAGAGATATCCCAAAACATCAACTGTAGGTTTAGCGCTCAGAGTTCTTCCCTCTAAATCACCTGCAGAGGAAGAGTTTGTCAAACTACTGCCTCTGCAAGCTTCTGTGTGGGATATTCTAAGTGATTTCTCAGTGGTCTATGAAAAGTATTTTAGTTCTAGCTAAGTTACACCGCTTATGCTATTTGTGGATGGGATATTACAGGTGATACAATTTCTGAGATGATTTAAAAGTTAATTTAAGAATAATCTAAGTCATAGAGTGCTGGTGAGGTTTTTTTGGGGTTTTTTTTTTGTTTTTTTTTTCCACATTATATCTGTATACTGCCCTTAAATGCTCTTAGAAATGCATTTTAAAATGTGAACCTAAATTCATCACTAACTTGTCCTTACCCTTACAAAATAAATTATTTCAATCTTAAAAGTCCTACTGAAGAGGTTTAATTTCCACCGTAGGTCTGAATGAAATCATAATCTCACTTATTTCATTTAATGAAATGCTGCATTTCCCAAAATAAGCCACCATGAGTCACATTCACATTCTGAATTACAAGATGAAAATTTTAATAGGATCAATATTGGATTTCGTACTGCTTTCAAAATCTGAAATACATGATGTAGAGGAAAAGGGAATATGTTCATTCAGTTTTCATTGCTTGATAGTTTAATGAAAACCTGACAAATCAGATATATAAGGCAGATACAGACAATAAATAGAATATGTGAGAACACTAAAGTTTTATCAGAAAAAGAAGAAGATGAATCCCGTTTATTGGTTTTGCTTACAAAGGAGGTGAATATTTTCTCTCTCTGAAACTATTCTTTATGGGTGAGTTCAAAGTACTGCTTAAACTGGAGTTGGTGTTGGGAGAATAAATTGTGACTGTAGCAATTCCAGCTTGTGAAAGAAAGCTGGATAATGATCTGGATAACTATAGATCACCACCATTATCCACAGTGGACAAATAGTAGAAAGAAGAGGATAAATACTGGCGCTACAAAGAATCAACACAGCTTTTGTAGAGAAAAACCATGTCTGACACATCTACAAGAGTTCTCCAAGACAGAAATAAGTGAGAAAATAAAAGGCAATTTGGTTAATAAAATATTCTTGGCTTTTCAGTACATTCTGAACTAAAGTTTCTAAATTAACTGTCAGAAATACAAGGGAAGAGTCAGCCATGGTAATAAGGAAAACATGGGAATTAATGATCAGTTTTCACAACTACAGGGATGTGTCAGAGAGACCTTTTTGGTTTTTCTCTGTTGTCAAATATGTTTACAAATAAATCTGAAAATTTTTGGAGCAATGATGTGATACAGGTCTCTAAGAATACAAAATCAGGCAGAAGGGTCAAAGCTGAATGTGAAGTATAACAAAAGGACCTTATAATCTTTGAATGAAGCATCAAGATAAGGGAAGATGAAGGGGAAAATTAACTCAAATGAAATAATACAAGGCAATTAATTTTTTAAAAGTCAACCAGTGACATAATAAAAGATTCTGCTTTATTATGATGTGAAAGAGTTCAGATATTTCTGCAGCTCTTTAAAATATCATATGGAATTTTCAGCAGTCAAAAAGGCAAAATAAATTTAGCCATCCAGGAATATAAAAAAGAACAAATAAGAACTTGGTTAGAATGCATATTCTTCCATGCTGCTGCATTCCCATTCCTCCCATTCAAAAAAAAAAAACCTTTAAAATTAAAAAAAATATGGATGAAAATACAAGTGTGTTGAGAGAAATGGAATACCTTCTATAGGTTTGGGGAGAGGCTACTGACAGAAGATGGAAGGCCCACAGAATTATTAGTGAAATTAAGTGGGCAAATTGGGAAATCTAGAGTCCAATTCCTATTTCTTTTTTTTAATAATGTGCTATTGATGATTGTGAGGGAAAAGACATTGAATGAGATCTTGGTTTGATGTAACGCATAATAGTTTAAAGTTTTCTTATTAGCATGCTTTTCATGTGCTGTTTCAAAAAAAAAAAAAATTATTTGCAATCTCTATAAAAAGCCTAAAAATAGGGAAATTTTTGCCTGAACCTGGTCATATCATGTATCACTGGCCAAGTACTGGACTTCAGTTGGGTGATCCTGGCTCTTTCAAAGCTGTTTGTCTGTCTGTTAAGTTAAATGAACTCATACAAAAGACCTGATAGATTCTTTTTTCCTCTGTGTTCCCTCAAGGACCTCAAAACGGCTTAAAGATACTCAGATTCTTAAGCTCCAAGGGAGTCTTGACAAGCAATCTCCTACCTTGGTGACCAAAGAGCTCTTGCAATATTCAAGGCTCCCTGAGACGCTTGGGACTCTCAAGGGCTCTTCGCCTTCTTCAGTCCCGAGAGCTCCTTGCCTTCCTGGAGTGAGCTTGAGAGTCTGGAGCTTTCAGGTTCTTCCTACTCCAGGGTTAGCAGGAAGTTTTTTCTTGGTCAAACACCCTTCCAGGGATTTCTGGAGTCCCTGGAAGACACTAAGTATCTACAGAGTCTGGAAATCCTGGCTTCCAGACTAACTGTTGCTACACCAGTAACATCCCACAGCCTGTGCTTATTCTACAGTTTAAGTAAAAGCCTGTAGAAGGATACACAGCTTTAACCCTTGAAATATACACTCTGTTATTTGTTCTGATTCATTTACATTCCCAGGGACAAAAACTCAGTTTAAATTTCATCAATATAGAGATCAAATTGTTAATTCAACAACTCAGGTGTGCAGCACACTGTTGTGAAGAACAAAGAAACCTTAGCCAACGAAACAAAACCCACAAAACCCAACAGATCAACATTCATTTAACAGAACGTTACAGAAAAGTTAGCAGCTTGGATATAATAAAAGTTTTGCCTTGAGTCAAATCTTTTCTGCATTTCATAATTCTAAGTAAAATAGAGCTTGCCTATTTTTTGTCTTTTTTCAATGCCACATTTAAGAGCACATTTAAAGGAGAAAGAATGAAACTCTCTTGCTTGGTATGACTCGATGTGTGAAAGGAAAGAAATGCAAATCATTCATAAGTTTTGCTGTTCCTTAGTCCTCAATGTACTCTGCATATACATGTATTTTGAATGCATGGAATGAATGCTATTCCCAAAATCTTGCCATAGTTACAACATACAATCCAATACTCTAAGCTATATGTTAGGAAAAAAACTCAAAGCCTGTTTAAATTCTTCATTTCAAAGTCAGTCCCTCATTCTTAAGCACACTCAGAATTTCCTTTATTTTCTTAATTTAACATGGACCCATAACAGATGTTTATATTTTCCCCTGTGTTTAATTACAGACTAACTGGATTCATCTTTTAAGCAGCTTTAGGTTTGGAAACTACTGTTCAGATGGGAGCAAGTGTTCTAATTTTTTATGATTGACTAAACAAAGAGAGATCATAATGAAAATCAAAATAAAAGCATGATGAGGACATCAGCTCATTAGTTTATTCTATTATGTGCCCTATAGATGTCATAGATGAAAGAGGGTGTTTGCTTCATGATGAACCCAGCATTTTTAAGAACTGCATTAATAAGTTTTGGTCATATTTCAGAATAAGCAGAAGTCTTTCTGGAGCATCTGTCACAACCTTGCTTTCATTCTCCTACAACACAAAAGAAAAACTTTATTGAAAATCCATCATATATATATATATATACCCATATAATAAGCGTTTCTCACAGTATAATGTGGATGTGAAAAATCTTATTTGAATGGCTGGGCTTGAAGAATCGTGTTACTTTCCCAGGTAAAATAAACTTATTTAGAAAAGAATTTATGCCTCTGTATTGCAGTTGTGTGTTACCAATTACAAGAGTACATTGAGATTTTTAAAAATTTATTAAAATTTATTAAATTGTGAATTTTTTACTTGAGAAATAGTAGTGGTTAGATGAATAATCAATGACTAAAAAAAATGTGATAGGATACTTTATAGAAAATAATTTTGACTGGCTTACACTCAGTGAAATTCCAAACAGCTATTAATGAACAACGAACTCACTGTGTTAGAAACTATGAAGAATTTTTCGTCTGCATTCATGTAGTGTTAAGCTATTTCAAAGACATCATAAGATGAAAGTTTGAACAAGGATGGACAGTCATTTACAACGCATGTACATTAAACATATAGAAGTACACAATGGTTTTAAGCTTTAAAATTTCAGAATCCTGACATGCATTAAAAAGATGAAAAATACATGTCTATACATGTGAGGATAAACAGACTTAAATAGCAGGCTACACACTTACCAAAGTACAGCCAAGATCAATTGACCCCATGAAGAAAATAATGTATTACACCAAGATTTGATGATGAACAAAACACTTTGCAAAAATAAGTTCTTGGTATCTCAGTCTTTTCCCCGTGGGTTCCATTAAAAAGGTTAATGGGTGGGGAGAACAGAGAGGGACAGTCTACCAAGAACGTGTAGATGATACTTTATGCAAGCTACAGAAACATTCTCTTCTGGTCCTGAAGTGCTGAAAGGCGACTAATTAGTCTTCTCTGCTTTGGCACCTACCTTTGACTGTCCTTGAGGCAATGTGTGACAATTCACCTCTGCAATCTTTAGTAGCTTGAAAAAATGAGGTGATCAGATATATTTAGGGTTTTGACTAGTGTTCATGTGGTCACAAAAGTGTCTTACATTGTCAGATAAATTAGCATAACATTAGCGTTTCAAAATCATCAGGGTATTCCATAATGTAAAAGTACTCTGTGCAAAAAATGCCTTTCTGTCTGCAAAATACCCTTGAACAGATACTCTACTATTTCCAGAAGATAATCATAGTAAAAAGAGAATATAGCTCCTTCAGAAAGTAATGGAAAGTCAAACAAGATTTCATTTAGCATTTACACCTGCATACACTCATTTTGGAGTTTTTCAAATGGTGTCAAATGCTGATGGTAGAGAATAATAAGATAATTCTGAATATATCTAAAAATATAATGAAGGAAAACAGATATTCCTAATGGTATGGTCACATATCTGGGGATATGAAAGCTTTGATAGTGATTTATTTTTGAGAGATTCACTATAGAAGCTGTTCAAGTACAAGTTCATGGGTAAATGGCACTTAAAATATTGATAAAGGCAGCCCAGTAATAGTGACATGAATGATAAAGTGATATTAATAGCAGGCCCTTGGCCCTTTTCTTGTTGCAAGTTGAAAATAAGCAACCACTTGAGTTTCTGGTGTCTTATGAACTACCAAGTGACTGCTGTAATCCTCTGTAAAGCTGATATAGATCCTTGCCTTAAGCTACAAGATCTGTAAATAGAGCAGCAGAAGATAATAATCTGATTCTTATTACAATTTATTTTCATTTTTTGATGCAAAATAAAATAAAAACCTTTGTTCACTTTACGTATGTGCTTTTAAGTGTAAAGTTTAAATATTCACTTGGATGACAAGATTCAAAACTGGTTTTTGTCTGCACTGAAAAAATCTCACTCAAAATACCTTATAACTTCAGGTCATGACCTTGAGCAATCAGCCTGTGATAATGTTTTCACTGACACAGGGAAACAATGCAATACAACAAAAATGTTCTGACATAAGATGAGGTCACAGTTACTTCTTTCTGAGCACATTTTTGTCTCAGTCTCCACTCTGATCTATTTTTATCAAAACACTTTCAGAAGACCTCTAGAAGTTACTGCCAGACCTTTTTTCTTTCAAATGTATTAAAGCAAGGGTTCTTTGTGATGTGGTTAAATATTCCATAGAGAAAAAAGTCAGATCATATTTACTGTTAGTAGGGTGTTATATTTCCATTCATTTCAATTTTAGACAATCAGTACACTGAATTGCATAAGTACATAAATTGAAGTTGTTAGGATCTAAGAAACAGCTACATAATCTACTTTACTCATATTCTCAAAACATTTTCTGAAACATTTATGATCATATGCTATGACCAGGAAAATGTCTTACATGTGCAAATTACAGCACAGCAAATCTGAACTCAAAAAATTTCCTGCAGGACCTCAAGCTACCAGGCAATATCCACACACCCACCTTGATTTGCCCTGTGCATCATTTGCACTCATATAAGAATTATAACCCATGCATGTGGTTCTATTTTCTTAACCCCAGACAATCACCATTATGTTAGCAGAACACTGGAATAGACATATATTATGACAAATGGAATTATAAAAATGCATATTTGATTAAAACTTTGATAACACTGGAATAATAAGAAAAATATTTTTTTGCTTACCTTTCTTTCTAATTAACTATTATACAATATATTTTAAAAGAAAGTTCTCTAAATTACCATATAAATAATAGTCTTTCATAGTTTGTGATAAATTTGTAATTATTCCTTCAGCGTAAGATTTGTCTTTACTATATATTTACATAATATAAAATTATGTGTTCATAAATACACAGAAAAATAAAGTTTACCATTCACATCAGAAAGTCTATTTCCTTTTGCACAGGGAAACTGCTTTTAGACACAGGTAGACACAGACCACTGCCAAGAGGAAAAATTACTTCACTGACTTAAATGCAAGTGATTTTCTTTGTCTAACATTGTCTCTCCAAATGCAAACACTTGGTCAACTTCTTCTAAATTGCTGTACTTGCAACAAGTACAGCAATAGAGTAGTAAGGAAAAGAACCACATGAAATAGAAAAAGATATTCTGAACTAAAATGGGACCTCTTGGTTCAGCGAGAACTGAAAAGAATATGACAAGATGGCTTTAAGGATGCTCTTTTTTCCTGTTAACTACGTGTTTCAGATAAAACTGAAATCATGGAGAAGATAAAAAGAGATGTTAGTCATTTACACTTCAAAAGATTTTCACAATGACTAAATTGTCTGTTCCAAGTGCTAGTGTCACACATAAGGATTGTGCATGATTCAAAATGCTTTTTGCAAAATACATATAAAAGCTAGTCCTTGCTTTGTTCTCAGGAGCACTCTGGTAGTTCCAGGGTATAAATCAGTGAAGATAGGGAAGCACAATGGACTCCTTGTTTGTTAGACAAAATGTTTAGTGGCTTTCAGGCTTTAAATAATGTATTTGTACCATAAATGGCATAATTTCTGATTCAAATATCTTGGTATACTAGTTAAAACAAAAATTAGAATTCAGCAAGGGCATGTAACAAGATAGTTACCTGCAAGAAGTGTCCTTGCTTTGTTCTTCGAGAGTAACAGTGGATCTCAGTGAAAATAACAAGATTAAAACTTTTTCATTGTGTAGTCAGTTAAATATGAGCAATGATTCCATTCCTTTAAATACTTAATGACATTCAAACTCAATGAAAACAGGGAAAAGATTTGTCTTTTGTCTTATTCATTCTGTATAAATTAATATCCTAAATGGAGTGTCTCATTACATATATAGTAGATTTCATCAAAACTATAAGGTTTTCAACTCTCTATATGATCATTAGTTTGAACCTGCAAAGTCCTTAATGAGATAAAATGTACTAGCATCAGGACATGGTTAAATTTCGTCAGACAGAAATATGATACATTTCAGAAGTACTGGCTTGTAAAGATCCTTTTGGCATTAAAAATTGGTACTTTAGTAATTCTGGAACATCTGTAGCCATGAGAAGATTTTAAAGATCTAAATTTTGGATTTTGACATTTGAAATGGCATTTATCACTGACAAATCTTTGTGTCAGTAATATTATCTGTATTATTTTAAGATCAAAAACTGTTCGAGATAAATAAATTCTAGCACTCTTATTTAGGGTGCTGTGATCTTTGAAAATATGTTTACATACTCATTTGAATAGATTTCACCATCTGTTCAGATATGAGTGGCTCCTAAATGATGATCTACATAATGGTACTTGAAGTTTCCTTCACATGTGGGAAGTTTTCATTGGCAACTCATCTTTGACTGCTGCCCTACAAAGCAGTAGTCACTCACTGAGAAGGGCAAGAAGGGTTTTTATTTTAAAACTGCTTTTTCAAATGCCTTTGGTGCAGTTATTCTAGCTCTTATTATATTGAATTCATGAGCATGCAGTGAAATAAAGAAAAGCTTAAATTAAGTATATATATTCCATAATTTGAAATAAAATATTCATGATTGCAGAACTAAATGAACTATATAAAAAAATCTAAAATATGTTTACATAGACTATATAAGTGTAGAAAGGATATTAAGAGAATCTGGATTTGTTTCTCTTGATAAAGATAGTAATCTAGGACATCCTGCATGGTTTTTATTAACCAATAGCCACAGTAAATCAATGATGTGTGATATTTTAGGTTTGTCTAGTAGTGACATGCAAAGACTGAGGCAACATGCCCTGACATTTCATTCAGATAATCTGTGACTAGTGGGTCAAAATTTAATTTCTCCCAAATTTAATTTTAATTATCCTACACCTTTTAATACGAAAACACCAACTTTAGGTGATTTAATTTAAATATGAGTTTTAAGCCAATTCTGGATCTGATTTCTACTTCTGACATTTTCAACTAGCTGAAACCCCCTGAGTTTCATTCTTCCCAGGGCATCTTTTCTCTCGTACTTTACTTATTACTGGCTCTTATTTCCTGATCAGATATTATTAGCAGTGCTATAGTTTACATCTTTTTAACCCATGAGAAAATATTCTGGTCTTTGGTAATGATTAGACAGGGCAGGCATACATTTGACACTGAGAATGTTGAGATAAATAGTGCCTAATGTAGTAAGTGGATAGTTTTGAAGAATCTGCAGTTTGAAGTGGTTGTTGGGAGTATAACAAAAAAGTCAAAGAGGAAAAATTTGCCAGAGGGAAGCAAGAAGAATTAATGAAAATCTTCATTAAAACATCTGACAGAATGAGACATCACTGCCTATAAGAAGTCTTGTCTTTCCTTCAGCCTAGCAACTCACCTCTGCCTTTGTGTGACACTGAATCAGATGCAGGAACTGATCTGGCTTTATAATTTTTTAATTTTTATTCTTGATTCATTCAAACCAGTTAACTACCAGCTCATGGTGAAAATTGGTTTCATTTAGAGAGGAACTGCCAAGTTCTAAATGAAACTTAAAACTGAAAAAATGAGGTTTATTTAAAATAGATTTGACTGAAAGTTGAATTGATTTCTGAATTGAAATAAATTAATATCTCACTATTAATAGGTCAGATTTACCGAGCAGTTACCACTTTTTCAAGTAAATATCTCAAACATGTAGAGGCCTTTCTTATCCAAGATATTTCTGTGTTTGGAAACATGTTAGCATGCTAGCAGCCAGAGAAGGTTTTCCTGGATGAAGGTTATAATGAAATGGTCAATGGCTTAATTAAATTGGTTGATGAGGGTAGTAGAGTAACCTCAGGCATAAAAGGGTGCAGAAGAATAACTAGAATCTCTTATTTGCAGAGTACAGATTCTGGCTCTCTAAAGATAGTTCAGAGGAAAGATCTTCATAAGTTTATTGTCTGAGTCTAACAAAAAAAATTTTAGGAGCCCATTACTGTATTGGACATACCCATCAAGATTTTTCATGGACATTTTAAAATAATAAATAAATCTAATTGTGAGGATTTTTTCCTCCCTAAAATTTCTGACAAAACCATTTCCATCTTAGCCATCCCTTTGAGTGCATCTGTTTGTCTGATGTAACTAATGAGATTTCTTTCTTCATTATATTTGATCAAATCCCTTGAAAATCACTGGCTTAAACAATTTGACAAGTAGCTAAGCCACCCTCTTGTGTGTGAGCATACATGTGTACTGCAGTTCCAGAAATCTTACTGAATCAGTGGAATGATACAGTGGTAGTGGTTATTTAGATCAACCACTAAAAATGGACAGAGAGCAGTGATCAACACTTCCTCATTCTGTTCTCCTCTAACTGCAGTTTAATTTGCTCAAAAGCTCCTGAGTTGAACTATGGAACTCAAGGTCATATGTCTGCAGTTATATTTGTCATACAGGACAAAACTGCCAGCACTGAGCTTCCTGCATGAACAAACATCAACTGACTGATTTCTGTTTGTGTTCAAAGCACAAGTCAAATACTTTGTAATTCTCTGATCTTATCTCAGAGATAATTTCTCTTAATGATCAAATGCAACCATTTATGAAGATTTCAGCTGTGACAATACAGCATGACACAATAGGTTTTCTCTTGCTCCCTTAGCAACAAGCACGGTGTATTGTTCCTGTATTAAGGTATAGCTTGGCTAATCCTGAATCTTGTGAGAGGTAGGACATCTTTATTCCTAAGAAACTCACTGAAGATTGCTAGTGAGTATTATACCACAAAGCCGATTACATGCTCATAATATTATGAATAATTTTATCATATTTCGTCCTGTTTGTAATGTAGTATTTCATTATACATTATATTACATATCATTATATTCCCATTTGATGTAGGTTTCTGGTCTGGATCCTGATGATTCCTTATTTAAAACTGTGCAAAACTCTATCAAAAACAGGTACAAGGTTTTAGTTTTAGTTTTCTACACTTTTTATTTCTCCTGTGAGGAATGGAGGGAAAAGAGAGGAAATGGGAAGAAAATTGAAACAAGTTAAATGTTTCTACTAGTTCACAAATCCCAATACCATAGAAATCAGCATGAGTAGTTACATCCACACCCAGAGCTCTAAGGGTGCAAAAGACTGAAATTCAGAAAGATCTGATTATAGACATACATTTTGGTGCATTGTAAATATACAGCTCCTGTGTCTGTGTTCAGGTAGATTTTAGACATTAAAAAAATAAAAACCAACAAAATAAACCCAGAAAAACTATCCCAAACCCACAACTGAACCAAACACAACCCAAAAACCATGAAATGCCCACCAAAACCAAAACCAACGGTCCCCCAAAATCCCAGTTACAGTAAATTAGAGACATGATGTTGTCACCATGATTTCATATACATTTAGTTGTAAAATTTAATACAAATAATCAGGGAGCACACAGACAAAGTTTACACCAAGCTGTCAGTGAGCATGAATCTTTAAATTAACTTTTGCATATTCAAGAAGCAGAATACTCTTTAAAATCTTCATCAACCAACGTTTTCCTTTTTAGTTCTGCACAACGTCGTCAGTGATTTCTGTTGTTAACATAAGCCTGGAAGTAGATGTGTGGTTTCAAAAGTTATCAGTGTAAACCCTATGGATTTCCTACAAAAATATTTTCACAAAACCAGTTTATTGTATCATTAAGAACAGGTGCAAGGTGCAAAAAGACTAATAAAAAAGACTAATATTTTGGAATGCTAGCATTCAGAGGACATCAAAGAAAATTACAAGAATGAGGGTTTATTCCTTTGGACTGGAAGAGAAAACAAATCTACTGACAGTCAGTTTAATAAAACTGTGAATGAACTAGAAATTTGGAGTAAAAGGACTTTCAGAATTCTTGAAAAATCTAAAGTAAGTGTTTTGTCCTATTCACTTTATTCAGGTTTCCTTGAAATTATCAGGCCTGAAGAAAAATTAGGATGAAATTTTAAACAAAAATCTCATACATAAGAGATGTGCAAGAAAGCACACTGTACAAGGCATTAAATAAAAGGAACACTCACTCTGATTCCATAAGATTTTTCATTCATTATTAGGAATACCTTCATTTTTGATGACCTCTATCTGCTCACCTTGCTGTCTCCAGCAGTCTTCCTAGCACTGGAAGTTCTTTTCATGTTTACAAAGAATTTGAGGATTTTATCCGTGTCTAGTAGTATGAACAGGCTGGAAAGAATGAGGTATATCAAGCTTTTCCCAACAGGTCCTTCAGGTAAACCAGCAAGGAAACCGTTTTGTAAAATCTCTCCAAATATAACAGCACATTACTATATCTAGGAACAGAGAATTTCCTTTCAGTACTCCCTTTAAAGCCTTTATAAAAATTCAGAAACATTGATCTACAGATAAGGACTCTACAGAGACCATTTGAGGGAAAGAGCATCCTGGGTACCTGTTCAGGCACAAAGTGATTCCAATTTTAGCAGCAAATGAATCTCATGACAGAGCACTGTGTTTAACAGGTTTAAGGAAGGACAGCTTTCTTCTTTGGGTTTTTTCTTTTTTTTTTTTTTGGTTAGTTTTTCTTTTCCTTTTATTTTTTTTCTTTTTTCGTTTTATGTTAAATAAAGGAATTTGGACTTTGTACCAAACAAAGTTTTCAGAGAAAAGTCTTGGGACATTTTCACAGCAAGACATCAAATCTCCAGTGTCCCTTTAGGGTATACTCCTGTCTGAAGGATTCACTCTAAGTTACTGCCTTGCCCTGCTACAGGTAACTGAGCTTTGTGGCCACTGAAAATTGAAATGTTATTAAATTTCATACAATATTTGCTAGGAAAGGTAGGAGAAATTGGTGCCCAAAACCCTGAGTTCTAGTTTGCATTTCTAAATTGAACGAGAAGCAAAAGTGAGAATCTTCAGTTAGTTCTGCCTATCCCATATGCACAATGCTATATATATATTTTGCAGTGCTTTGAGCAGGATTATGTTCCTTTTGAGTTGAATATGGGAGGGACTTATACATTACACATAAATACTTAGTTAATTTTTAATTTTATTTCTGACTGAGAAGAAGGGAAAGTGAAGGAATCAGAAAAAATATTAGGAATACTCATGCTACAGTGAAGCAAAAGAATATATATACTGTCACAAAATCTCAAAGAGTAAGAGCTTTTCTACCATCACTGATCCTGCTTTATACTTTGAAAGGACTTGGGCGCATGACCAAATTTCTCCAGGAATAACAATGTACGTCAGCTGATCTCTGCTAAAATTAACATCCTCCACCCTGTCACACTCAACAAAGCTAGCAAAGCTGATCAAAACTTATCTGAATGTTTCCATAATTAGTGTGATTTTGATAAAGATATTATTTGTGAAATAAACCAGATATATGCACATATTATAGAAAATCTGGTTTTGGAAGGAATACCCATTCTAATTGGTAGAGGATGGTTTTTTTTTTGAATGTCAGAAATGGGAGCTCTTTTCACTTTGACAGCTGCTGTCTTTTATCTTGGAAAAAACATACTTCTCCACAGAGATTATTGCAGTATTATCACAGTTATGAGTAGGCTGGCTATGAGAAGGTAAATACTAAGAAGAAAACAAATCTGAGAGACTGACAAAAGAAATTAATTATTTCAAGAAATACAGTTGGTACCCATTGCAAATACACAGTGATGCACTCGCACACTTCTGCTCATTCCTCTAACTCTAGCACGCACTAGTTACTCATTCCAGGTGGGAAGGAAATCAGTCAATTATTTGTATAACTTGTTGAAAACATTCACTCCTACAAACTTATGTCTTTGGTTTCACAGTTAAGCAGACTAGATCAGTACCATCCTGTCAATAAATGGAGTTATAACTTGGAGGTGCCTCACCCCAAAGTCAAGGAAGAAGATCCATGTTCTTTGTCCACTTGTAAAATGTTTCCCCAAAAAGGACGTTTTCAAAGGAGGGACAAACTATGATGAGGGATCACACAGCCCAAATGTCAGCTCCCTTTTTTGATCTGTAGTTAACATTCGACAAGAAATGTGATAAGTATAACAGAGAAAGGATTTGAGTTGTGGTTTTGTGTCTGACCCAAAACCTTCCTACAGCCAGGACACTCAGCAGTGAGTTAAATGTGTAAGAAACAACTGAGAAGATGACAGGTTCCTCATCAGTTCCTCAGACTCACAAGCCCCAGTAACAGAAATTGCTGAAGTACAGTCACTCTGGGCTTGTGCTTTTAAACATCTTCCCAAGTCAGCTGGCAAGCAGGGGCTGACAAAGAACTGCTTATTGTGCCTGAAAGCAACTGCAGTGTCTGGACTAGGAGTCTGGACTCCTAAGGTCAGTGATGTCTCAAAGCCTTAGAAAAGATCTACCCATTTTATAGGAAATGCAATCCAGGCATATAGTGAAAATTTGATGAGAAGAGATTTTTATATCATCATTGCTACATTTTAAATATAACAGAGCATTTCATTCGCTGCTTATAAAAATACACAAAATTGAAAGACACCTACACAATCTATAGACAAGACTAATTTAACTTAAATGATGTAGATCCCTGCAATAGCTGCTACTTCAGTGTTCTTACCTTCTGCTTTGGTCCTTGTGGTGCGGCTGCGTTATTCACTCATTAATGATTGCGATGACACATTGATTCAGCTTGTTAAAAAGCCTGGAAATGAAATATATTTAAAGAAAGCAAGGCAGAAGCTAAAACTCAACAGGAGTTGGCAAGTCTGACAGGAAATTATACAGGTCCAGTTACACACTGGAAATACTCAAATAATAAGATGCAGAGGCCATTTTTCTGAAAGAACTGTTTAATTTAATGTTTTGGCTGTTTCTCTAATCAAAGCCAGCCTGATAGGCCCAGAAAAACAATTGCTTTTCCCATTCAGTATTAATACTCATAAGTGGCTTCTGCATCCCAGATTGCATCATATCTGTCATTATTTGAAGGTTGTGGTTTAGCACTGAAGCACCCGCAGCATACTAAATGCAAGCCAGGCACTGACTCTTACACAGTATAGTCAAATAGTGTATAAGTAAATTGTGTCAAATAGTTGGAATTATCTAGTCTTCTCTCTGTAGCTTGTCTTACATAACCTGCATTAGGCTTGTGAGTTCAGAAAGTCACATTGGCAGCTTGCCAATCCTCAAGAATTCATTGGGATTTTAAAGCTTCTAATGATCTTACTTGATATCACTGCCAAATATTTGTACAAGTGACTTTGGTTTGTTGCTTTTCAAATGAAAAGATAACCAGATGAGAGATTCTCCTAGGCTTTTTAGAGTGTGGTGGGTTTTTTTTTTTCCTTAAAATTAACCAGCAAGTACAACAATCATATGATTTAAACCATTATTCCTCAAGAACATATTGAAGTCATAAAAAAATATTTCTGATTCAGAATTTGTGGAAATTGAAGCAATTCTTATCCTTGTGCAACCTACATATCTTCAGCACTACATTGGAGAACAGTGGTTCTCCAGACATTTACATGCAGTGCTAGAGGCAGCAAGTCTGAGCTACTGCTTCATATCAGCATATATGGCATTTCCTCCTAAACAATTTGTTCTACCCCCAGCACTGCTGTGGCATGTACTGACAAAAAAATCAAGTGGCAAATGAAAGACTTCAGTCTGCCACTACGTAATCTCAAGATTAGATTCCAATATAATTACACACTTCAAATAGAAATTAGATTAGAACTAGACTGATATTCTAATCAAGTTAGAGTTCAGTTTGGTAACTCTTATTGCAACATATTAAAAGAGTCTGGTACACATAAACAACGGCCGTAATAGTATGGCTGAAATAATTCAGACTCCTGCATATTTGTAGCCACTGGTTTATTTCACTTCAAGGAGATGGCTCATCCTCAAAGAGGTTAAACTACTCAGGAAGTCTCTAAGAACTTGCAAAGATTTTCTTTTAACTGGCTCATCTACCTCTGTGTGAGCATGTTTTACATATTGAAATACTCCCATTTAAATATTTCTATGCTTTTTCAGCCCAGTTTGAGCAGCTACTTCTCAAATGAGATATTTAAACCTTTCTGAACTCCACTCACATCAATGAATTGTTCTTCATCTGATAGTCACTGCACAGGATGGAGTTAAGTACAAAAAATATTTGTCTGGGCTGGGATTTCAGCGTTGGGTTGTCAAAGAAACAGAGTGAGATGAAGGGCTAAGGAAAGTATGATCTTACTTGGTTAATTAGCTAATTTGTACTCACAGCAAAGCTTGGCAAACTAACTGAACTGCAGGGTACACAGTATTCTGACAGCAATCTCACAACTTGGTATCTTAACGTTCATTAAGAAGACTTGACTTCTCCTGCTCTTATTAAAGTTGGGTTGTGATTTCCTGGAGTGAATTTGATTGGGTATTCACACCCTGGAATTATACCTCTCCTTTCAGTGTCTTTTTCTGCAAGTAACCTAAAGGGAGTTGCTTGATTCCGAAGCAGCTCTTCTCACACTCATGGTACTCAGATGTGTTTTACCAAGTGTGGGTTAAATACTGAAGGGGCAACAATCACATGGAAAAATGAAGCAGTCACTATGCTTTCAGCAAAGCCTGGACAACATCCAAAGATAGGCTTGTTTTAGCAAGAGGTGATCTTGGCTGGAATCCTGGTGGCCTGATAAGGAAGAGGAACAAATGCAGAAATCAAATCAGATTCTCTCAGGCAGACAGTAAAGAGTATTACTCATAGCACTTTATTAGCATTGACTTCCTAAACTTTGCATTTATGATATTTCAGGTCCTCAGTTCACTGGAATGTTGGGGATTTTCTACAAGTTCTTCAGCCCTTTCACTAATATGAATGACTGAATTTACCAATACAAGAAGTTTCTCTACTTTTATTTTGCTTCAAAGCATAGAATCAGAATCATAGACTAACTCGGGTTGGAAGGGATTTTTAAAGGTCAACTAGCCCAATCTTTCCTGCCAGGACCACCAGCATCTTCAACTGGATCAGGCTGCCTCATGGCTGCCTCAAGCCTGACCTTCAATATTTCCAGAGATGAGACATACACCATTTCTGAGCAAGTTGTTCCAGTGTTTCACCACCCTCATCTTCTTAAAATCAAATCTAATCCTATCTAATCTACCCTCCTTCACTTTGAAAACATGATCACTTCTCATATTGCAACAAGTGTTGCTAAACAGCTTGTCCCCATCATTCTTATAAGACCCCTTTACGTATTTCAACACCTCAGTAAGGTCTCCCTGGAGCCTTTTGTTCTCCAGGCTGAGCAACCGCAACTCTCTCAGCCTTTCCTCACAGGAGGTGTGTTCTATTACTCTAATTATTTTTATGGCCCTTCTCTGGACTGTCTCCAATAGATTGACAGGCACAGACCTGTACACAATGCTCCAAGTGGAGCCCCATGAGAGCAGAGCAGAGGAGCAGAATGGTCTCCCTGCTGCCATACTTGTTTTGTGCAGCCCTTCTGGGCTGTAAGTGCACACTGCCAGCTCAAGCCCAGCCTCATCTACCAGCACCCTCAAATCTTTTTCAGCAGGGCTGCCCTCAGTCCCTTCACCCTCCAGCCTATGTTGATTCTGGGGGTTGCACAGACCCAGGTGTAGCACTTGCACTTGGCTTTGTTGAACCTCATGAGGTTCACTTCTGGAAGTTATTGTCTGGATGGCATCGTATTTCTCAGGTGTGTCAACACCAGCATTCACTCAGTGTCATCTGCAAACTTGCTGAGGGTGCACTCCATCCTTCTGTTTAGGACATTGATGAAAACATCCAACAGTATTGGACTCCATACGAACCCATGTGGGATATCCCTCAGCATTGGTCTTCATCTGGACATTGAGATATCGACCACTCCCTCTGGATTTGACCATCCAAAAAATTCCTCATCCATGTGGTTGCTCCTCCTACAGAACATCCTTTTAGTTTTCAAAATTTTTTACCTTTCACTCTGAATTGTCAGTCTTTCATTTACAAACTCATGTTTTCAGTTTTCTTTAACTGTTTTCAATCTTATACACGATTCAAGGATTGTTTTAATTTGGGATAATGGGTGGTTTATGTGTTTAAGTAGAATTAGCTAAATTTGTTTAACGATCTGTATCCTTTTCCATTAATAAATAATTATTCCTTGTATTTCAATAAACTAGAAAGTTATACTGAAAGAGTATAACATGCTATCAGTTAGGAACAATGCTATGATTGTGAAGCAAAATTTATTTCAAATATTAATTAGTTTTTAATTTTTAATTTTAGCTACAATAGAGTTCATATTTCATTGCAGTCACTCAAACATAATAATGTCAAGCAGTACAGAATGATGCAAGAGGTTTCTGGCTTGACCAAGACACACTGTGAACGCTATTGTCTATTCCAGTTTAATGGGCCTCAATTACTGCAGCTAATATATCATATTATGCAAAGAAAAAAGGCATAATTAAATGCTATTCCTATGTTATTACACTATCCATTATTCATTACTAAAATTAAGGCAATTTTAAAAGCCTTCTATCACAATAAATTGTTAGAGAAAAATAAAGATCACTTGAGATGAAACCTTGTTTTTATGCTTTGTTATATTACATGTCTGAGTGTCTGCGGCCTGTGCTGAAAAAGGAACACATTAAATTCCTGAGAGAAGAAAGTCATAAGAGCACAGCAAACCATCATTATCCAACATTATCACTTACATGGGGGAAAGGATACTACAGAGATATCAAAAACCCCCACACGAGAAAAATCGTAAGATATCATGCACACAATTTGTGTATTCAGTACCCATACAGGAAAAGGGTTGTACATACAGCAAGAGGTGATGAAAGATAATTATACACTTGATTTTCTATGAGACAAAGATATGAGAATCATAAGTTTTTCCAACATGAGTCTGGGAACCCGAATCATAGAAATTTAAGTTTTTCAAAATTGTTATATCAATATATGGAACATACATCATGAGAAACGAAGAGTCCTGTGAAACCAGTAGCATACAAGACCAGTCACCCAAGTGTTCTAAAATTGTTTTCAACAATAAAAAGTAATAAAAAGCCCCCTTTCTTTCCCCCCTCTAAGCCCACCACAAAAAAAATCAGAACACTTTTGAATTCCCACAAAAATGTCAGAGACGTACTTCAAGCATAGGGAAATTCTACTTGTCTGTTATAACACTGCTCAAATGCTGCTGCTTAAAATGCAGTAGTGAGAATCCCAAAACTAAATTCTGAAGTTTATTATTACATAAGGTCAACAGCACCCACAAGATAACTAGGCTGAAAAAAAAACCTCTCTAAGAGCAAGTTTATCAGCAAATCATTTAAGTTTCTAAGAAGAAAACTTCATGAACACTGAGATCTAGAGACATATATACAAAACATTCCTTGTGAAAACTTTCACTGAGCTTTTGTCCCTTCACAGTAGTTAGGCATATACATTAAGGACAAATGAAGACCAGAAAATCAGTGGTAGTGGGTTCCTTTCATATTTCATGTTTTCTATCAAAAGAAGGATGGCCAGTAGGTTGAGGGAAGTGGATCTGCCCCTCTGCTCTGTTCTGGTGCACCCCATCTGCAGTGCTGCATCCAGCTCTGGGGTACCTAGCACAAGAAAGACACCAGCCTCTTGTAATGAGCCCAGAGAAGGGTCACCAAGATAATTAGAGGAATGGATCACCTTTCCTTGAAGAAAAGGCTGAAATATTTAAGATTATTCAGCCTGGAGAAAGAAAAGCTTCAGAGTTACCATCCTGAGGGTTTCCAGTACCAGAAGGGAACAGACATGAAAGATAAAGAGGGACTATTTACAAGAGCTTGTAGTGATAGGACAAAGGGGAATGGCTTCAAGCAGTGAAAGAGTAGATTTAGATTAAATATTTGGAAGAAAATTTTTATTATGCAGGTGGCAAGGCCCTGAAACAGGTTGCTTAGAGAAGTTCTAGATGCCCCATCCCTGAACGCATTCAACGTCAGGCTAGATGGATCTCTAAGTAACCCAATCTAGTGAAAAGTATCCTTAATCATGGCAAGGGATTTCGAACTAGATTATTTTAAGGTCTTTTCCAACCCAAACCATTTTATGATTCTATATTCAGATGGTGAAGACAGGAATAATGATGCAGACAGAAACATATCCTCAGTCAATCTGGACATTGACTGGCAGCGAAGGAAAAATTGAATCAAGATGTCAAAGACATTCTTGGGGCGGGGGGGATGAGGAAAGTACTGTCCCATTTATTGATCTACTTTTGAAGTACAGCTCTCTATGAAAAACTCAGCATTTGAAAGACAGACTCCAGAACAGGAAACAAAACAAAGTGGACAGCACACAGGCAGTGAAAAGATGGTGACACATTTTTTACCACATTACTACTAAGATTATTTTGACTCTTAGAACAACTCAAATATAAAAGATTATAGAGTCAGTATAACAAAACATTTTTAAGCAAGTGACAGCAGAAAAATGAATCCAATTACACATTGATAACAGAAGAAATGGGCATTTGTAACAACAAATAATGTCAAATAGATAAAATTAGAGAAACATGAACTCAGTTACAAATGGGGACATGGATTACATCTAAAGAGGAATGAAATGAATTGTGGTCATAAATTGGACACCATACCATGACGTGTACAAATTCAGCGGTCAGACCCATTTTTCATGGTAGATATTACATCTGCCTAAAGATAGAAAAAACTCCCACCAAAAAAAGGTAGACTGTTCAATGAAAAATATGTTGTCCAGGTTGATAAACAAAAAATTCCAAATCTTAAAGTAAATACAAGACTAATAATTTCCACAAAGGAAAAAAAAGGAATAAACCATGTATAAGTTTAGAAAATATAAAAATAGGACACATTCAAAAGAAAGGAGAAGCAATGAAGGGAGAAAAATATTATTTTTTTACATAGTTCAAATGGACTTAGATCTTGGTTTTAATGTTAGTCTTAGTCCAATGACACAGAGGCTTGAATGAGACAGAAACAGGGCCATTGTAACATTACATGGAATCACAGTTTGCATCCAATGTGACAGATTCATATCAGTAGTTCAGATTTTAGTTTAAATATTTTTATTTTCTAGGTTTATAAGGATATTTTGAAACCTTAGTGATATAAAGAAATAAATCTATTCAAAGACAAGATTTCTACACCTTGCAAAACACTTTTAACAACTGACAATTTAAATAAACGTAAAAGTACAAAACATATTTCAAACTGTTGTTGATGTATCTTCTACTGTAATTTGTTATATCGATCTCTTTTATTGCGTACAGATTGCCAACAAATTACAAAATGTAAACTAAAAAAAATTTCCACTGCCTGTGTTGCTTTCTCAAAATATTGTGCTTTACAGGCTGGTATAAAGAGATGTTATCATAAGAAAAATAAAGGGCACAGAAAGTTACACAGAGTGGCACCTTTGGAATGTATTGGTTCAATAAAATTTTCACTAAATGTCCAGAAAATTATGCATAAAATACAGTAAAAAAGAAAATGTAAATTTAAGTCATCCTCTACAGTTTAGTTCACAACATAAAATCAAAGCTGCAGTCAGGTGGTGCTCAGAGTTTTCTGACTGGAATCAAAACAAGGCATGGGATGTTAGAATGAAGGAAAGAGATCTTGTCCTCTCACCTTACCTACTGTCACCTATCATTATCTAGAAACATAATAATGTCACCATCTGGCCTTCAATGAGACTTTTACTACAAAATTAGCTTAACTGCCAGTGCAAGTCAAGGTGTAATATCAGCGCTGTGCGGCAAATGCCCCTTATGCGCTGGTCAAAATGTCATCTTTGCAACCAAACACCAAGCAAGCTTTCTCATTATCTTCTTAAGAGTTCCTGCAAAATAAGCTTCTTGCTGTGCTATTTCCTAAACACTTCCAAAACATGATGCTCACAAGTGCTCTGAGTAAACTCTTGCAAAGCTGCAAATCACTTCAAGGGCTGACAGAAAGCAAAAAGCAACCAAATTGTAGCTACAGAGTTTTTAAAGCTCCATTGGTCTAGAAAAAAGTTGCTGCTGCTATCTGACTGCAGACCTGAAGCGATTGATAATCATAGTGATGAGTCATTCTCTGGGTAATCTCAATTAAGTGGTTTCTAGTGTTCAGCAAATTCTTCTTAAATGCATTTTGCTTCACAGAAGTGGACAAACAGAAATATAACACTCTCCTAACCTTGTAGGAGAATGTCAGGCTTCATTAGTACTTTTATGAAGATTTACATCTTCAGGTAATGACACCATCTGCTAAATATATTTTTCCCAAATCATAATTAGAAAAGCACTTAAGTTAAAAGTTTAGGTAGTTAAGGATGGCTTAAGTTTCTTTATTCAAATCAACTCATGTCTCATTTTTTTGTCTAAATGTTTTCTAGTCATGTCCACTTGACTCAAATGTCCAACTTCTAGTAGAGCATTAGAAAACTTGTTAAACGTATTTATAGAGTAAAAGCAAACTGCCATATCAATATATTTTGCCGTGAGCTAGAAGTATTGCATCCCATTTTAAAACACCCATTTTAAAGCAATGTAAGTCCAAACAAAATTATGCAAGTCTGATATAAGATGCAAGAAACCAAAAGCATTACTGAACTCTCAAGAGCTTAAGTTTTAGTGTCTTGCTTAATTTCATGCTCCAACTGGCTGCTTCTCAGATTTAAAAAGAAAAAAAAGACTGATGAAAAGAAGGGGAAAGAAAATATTTCCCACTACTTTTTCTGGTCCAAGAGCAAAAGAGCATCAAATAAACTAGCAAGTACAAAAGAAACTAAGGAAAATATTACCAAACACCATGCAGAGAGGACTGTGGAAGCCCTTGCCACAAAACTTTTGCAGTACTAAAGGGGTTTGATGGTTTCACAGAAGAGGATCCATGGCCTTTTTAAGTATACTATGGAATACCCTGCTTCTGCCACCAAGGAGAACCTGGAATTCAGCTGAAGAGTTATTGTGAATTTATCTAGACAGTATGACTGCATACTTGCACCAATTTGTATTTTTCTTCCTGTATTGACAACGGTGATGCTTAGCTGGGGCTTTGAACCTGCAGTGTGTATCTTACATTGTTAGAAAATGCATCACTGTGCTTTTGCAAGTAGCAGGTCATAGAATTATTGAAGGACAAAGACCTGATATAAATTTGTACAAGTCGCTAAGTCAAGGTGAACTCATCACCTAGGTGATTAGATTGTAGTCTCATCTATGAACTAATTACTTAGACAAAGCATTTCTGTAATTGCCAGTTAAAAGCCATTATAAGTTCTAGGAAGTATTTTGTATTCTTCCAGAAAAGTCACAGTTTTCTGAAAAATACCCAGGTTACATGGCCAAGGACTAAATCTTACATTTTAGAATGGAAATAATCTTCAGCAAAATTTGCCTTTGAGTGGTCTGCCATAAACTGGTGGATTTTGAAGGTGTTTATACTGACTGACCATTCAATGTATTGTGCAGCTTTTTTTTTACTGCAACTATAAACCATGAATTTAGGTGTTGCTGTAATTATATGTGTTGCCATCAAATTCAAATTAAATGTCATGTTAACCTGACTTCCATCGGCCCCTGCAACACTCAGAATTTGTTTCCAGAATTGGCTTGGCAACATGGAATCTAGATAACAGGACATCTCCTCTAGGCTGAGATGCAATAGTGCCAGAGACCTGTAGCCAAAATACCAGCTCTACTCTACCACAGGATTTTTATAATTGCTATGAGATCATAGACAATTTATTCAGGGTGGCTGTGTTCCCCCTTTCCAAGGGCCTAATATTTATGACATTTTTGGTTAAAATGTCATTTTGGCATGTTTGCTTAACCATTGAGAAGGCAGAACCCCAAAATAATTTATTATCAGTCCTGACCCTCCGGAGTCTAAGTACAGAATCATATTGTAGAGAACAAAATTTCCTCCTCACAGTCAAAACTTTTCAGAGGGAAGATCATCTCAGAGCACATAAATAATTGCAGACTGACATATTTTTTTTACTGCCTTTCTTTTTTTTTTTCCTGCCAAAAGGAATCACAGGTAAAACACAGAAGAATAAAATTAAACATTAAGGAATTGTTGAAAAAATAGCTTTAGTTTGAATATTTACTCCTAGCAGAATTATTCAAGTCTATATTACGCAAAATCTGTCTTGCACCAGTCCACTTCAGGGAGGAGGAGGCCAGTGATGAAGTGATGGCTGTGATTTTCAGACAAAGCCTAAACTAATCATCTAACTAGCTCTTTCAAAATTACTATGAATCATGCATACTGGTGGGTGGTGGTAAGGGGGAAGACAGAAAGAAGTATTATATGTGCAAAAACCAGCACAGGCCTGCCTCTTTCAACAGTGACCTAGTGAGTTTCTCTTTGCCTGAGCTGCAGCTCCAATACAGTTCTGAGAAATGAGCACGGCATACACACAGAGCACTGCTGCACATGAAGAGTGAATCCAACACGTCCCAAACACAGTGAATTATTTCATGACATGATACAAAGCCAATGTCTGATAGAGTTAGCACAACTGGAATTTGCTGTGCCATCTGGGACAAGGGATACATTGGCAATGCTGACCAAGCTGGACAATGGAATCTGCGCACAAAACCAACTCTTCCTACAGCAAATCTGTAATGCAATTTAGACTGAAGGCTGTTCCCAGAGTACTGGAAATTTTGGAAAGTATTTAGTTCAATGTAGCTAAACATTACAAAAGCCACAGTTTGTTCAATGTTTGTTCAATGGCAATAGAACAAGATGAACTGAAACGCTTGTTTCTGTTGATATCAACCCCCTTTTTTAGTGATGTGAAACAGTTAATTCACTAAAAGACAAAATTTATTCAAAGATTTATTCAAAATTTATTCAAATTTATTGGCAGCAGGAAAGGATACTACTTATGAAAAGGGAAATTGGCAAGAGGGACCCAAAGCAAGGGTGAGAGAATCAAGGAAGCAAACATTATGACAATAAAGGAGAAAAGAACATGCAAATAATAAGAAAGGAGTGAAAGTTCAGAGCTAGTGAAAAAGTCTATACATGAAGGTTAGTCTTGAACTGAACACATCAACAATGGATTTGCTTTATTATTTCCATAGTTAATAATACCAAAAGTGTGCTATTTATACCAATAGTTAACAATTTAAATCTCAATTCCTTAAAAGAGGTAATATCTCCTCTTCTTAAAAACTTGATGTGCAAGATAGTGAACATGCAAACCAAGAAGCACAAGATATTATTCACCCAAGAGCTGCAAGATACTGTGGGAGTAATTCCTTTAGACTGCAAATAACTCACTACAAATACAGTAGAGGAATCTTCATTTTCACTGGAAAAAATAAAACCAACCTTAAAAAAAAGTTTATACTACAGAGGAAAACAGCAGCCAAACCATTAAAATTAACAACCAGGAATAGAATAAGGAAAGAAAAAATGCAACTATCACAGAAAATATATTAAATTTCTTATTAATTTTCAAAATGATGCTGACTTTGCAAAAGCAAATAGAAATTTTGTTTAAATATATTTAATTAGTTATTAAAGGAATTGTAGTTCATATATTTATTTATTCTCTTAAAACACATGAACATTTCATTTTTTCAAAATTATTCTGAGAAAGAGTGCTCATTTGTTCAGTGGAAGCAGAAGGAGCTAAGTTGAGCAACATTATTCTTAATTCATGTCTTGTGATTTCTTTGTAAATTCCAGCCTGGATGTTAATCAGAAGAACTGAAAACAGACTGAGCCACCAGTTACTTGGGAAAAAAATGTAGATTCTTGGAAGATGGCCAGAGAACAGCCAATAAAAAGAGAATTTTCATTTATGAAATAAAGAATTTCCCTTCCAGAATTTTGCTTAAGAAATAATTTTTACCCTATAATACCCCATAGTATTATATTATTATTTAGTATTATTTATAGTAGAATGCTAGAAGTATTTTTATAGGAGTATTATTTATTTGTATTTTAGAAATACAGAAAAATACATCTCAAAAACGTTGGTTTGGGCACCACTGGGTGCCTTATTTTTAATATTTTTGCACATGTTATGGTGGAGGTTGCAGTGCTGTGCAAAGCCATACTTTACAGATAGAACCAATATATTTAAAATATAGGAAGCAGGATAGCCATTTAAATGCAATAAAGTTGTCAACCTATTAGCATATGGCATTATGGACACCTCTGCCCAATCCTTCTTTCCCTTGATCCATCCTCTTTCCATTTGATAATCTTTTTTTATTTCCCTTTTTTTTCCTTTTTTAGCATCCCCAGTCTTCATACTCCATCTTTAAAATATGTTTTAGAAAGAGATGTAAGTCCATAACTCAGAACAGTCCATTATGGATTTTGGAATCTGGTTCTGTTCTCTCCTATTTTTCTAGAGAAAGATTTGATCACATGGCAATAGGAAATCTCTGTTTCTATTTTTGAAGATGCACACTTTGCAAAGAAGTACCACAAATTCACTGGACAAAAGAAAAAAAAAATTGAGAAAAAGAAAATGACCCTCCTTCACTATGTGTGTTTCACTATGTATTCATCTAAGAAGAAAGAAACATTTTTCCCATCCCTGCTCCAATTGCTCAGTATTTTTATTCCATTTAAGTATTAAAGCATCAATGCTCATTAATCTAGCTGTAATATTTTCTTTTTTCCCAGAAAATTAATTTTGATACATTAATACTGTTTTGACATCACCAGTGTTAGGCTGTTAGAAGAGGGAAGAATTGAGGACCTGCGTTTTGGATTTGTGCTTGCAAATTCCATTTAACTGTTACACCAGACAGTGAAAGTTTTTTATGGATTAAGGCTTTAAACTTTTATACCTCAAGTCATAAAACAGAGATACATAACTTTCATCACAACATTGTTGAAAGGTTTAATTCACTGACACTGACTGAAAATTGTTTGGGAAAAAAACTTGAATGAAAGACAGAGAAGTGCAAATGTAGCTGTCTTTGCAGAGGAACTGTGGAAAGGATTTCTCTTAAGCAGGTTCGTCAAGCTTGGCCATACAATAAACATTGCTTGCTAGGGATATCTGCTCAACAGCTGAATGAAAACAAGATCTGCTTTCTCTCCCATTTTTCCTCTCTTTTAATGAACAACTTGAGGAGACACTCATTTCACAAAGACAGTAGATAACTTCTATTTACTTTGCCAAATGGAACCACTTTTAAATTGTTCACTTTTCTTTTCCCTCATCAAGAAAATAAAGTTTTTCCGGATTAAATAATACTGAAGTTTATTCATCCCTTAGCACTTATATTTAGGAAAAAACACCTCAACAAGAAGCTTTTTTCTTCTGAGTTCTAACCCCCAAGTGAAAAGGGAACAGTTCCCTATCGTGCTTGATAGAATGTCTCATGGGAACATGGGATGAAATCTCATGCAATCCTTGTGGAAAAAAATTGTATTTAAATAAGCAGTGAAATAAGTACAGTCAACTGAAAAGATTTACAGTTAACTCCTTTAGATTCATACTGCAAATAAAACCACTTTTATCTTCTTTTTCTTATGTCCCTTCTCATTTACTTTCCATAGAGAATGATATGTTAAAATAATACAAATATTTTAAAATTCCAACCAGATACTATCTGTAATACACTGAGGCATGTTCAATGCAGTTGTACCTTTAGCTTCCTTGATATGTTTTCTCTAGAGTATATCGCTGACTTTGAAAGAAAAAACAGCTAAAGAGGCTTTCAAGCTTTAATAGTCATAAACCTGTTCATTCATGTCTCTAACAAAAAGTTAAGTTTATAATTTAAATATTTTTACTCTATGTTGTTGTGAAATACTGAGAATGGCAAAAACTCTATATACATGGTTTATGATCAGGAATGACAGGTCCTTTTTTAGATTGAAAAGCTTAAAAAATGTATGATACAGCTGCAGTACCAAGAAGAAATGTCAGGGGATTTCAGGGGATGATAATTATATTGACATTAATGATCACAAATTCTAAGAAAACAAATAGAGAGATGGCTGACATTAGTTGCAATTATTAAATAGAAAAGCAAACATTTTCTCTCTTATTTCTGACAAAAGAAAATAATTTTTTTCTGAAGTAATCCACTCCATCTAACAATTTTTAAGACTTGCAGATTGTGTTTTAACAAAAGTAGCAGGAGTTGTTTATTCTCAAAATGCAAAACACATAAGTATTTTTCATGACACTTCCTTAAACATCAATATTTTGTTTTAAAATTGAATTTATTGGATGAGTAACTCATGCAATGCACAGAGTAATAACAGAAAATGAAAAATTACACCTTTAGGTTTGCTTTGGGTTTGTGGAGGTGGGGTGTGATTTTCTGCAAAAGCAAATTAAAAATAAAGGGTAAGCTTTGGAACTGATATTTAAAATGTCAGATTGCTTTTATTTAATTAAGATTTTTGTATGCGTTATAAAAATCAACCAAATCTTTCTAATAGTTTCAGTATTGCTGTACAACTGCTGTCATTTATGTCATCTTAGTGCAAGTCTTAGAGTGAATTTAGCAGTGCAAAATAGTCTGAGCTTAATTGCATATTTTAAAGTTCCACTTTATTTTCATAATTTTCTTTTGAATCTCTCAACACGTTTAATACATTTGTTTGAATTGCACTGTGCCTATTGAGGAGAAATTTACTGTTTCTATAGTTGTGAGCAATAAGGTGGTCTCTGAGCACAATGTTTTCCAAAAATGGACTGGTTCTTTGACTGTAGGAAGAAACAGAGTTTAGGAATGGTGCAGAATCATTATCATAGGAATCTGAGAGAAGTACCAAACACATTCTTTAAAATGGCTGATTCTCAGTTATACAGAAGCTGAACAATAAATTGTTCTAAGCTTAGTGACAGGAAAGAAATACATTTTACTGTGAGCATTTTCAGAATGTTATAATAAAGTGGGTTGAATAAGAACAGAAACATATCAAGAGTATATATTTACTCTGGATTAAAGTCAGCTTTCAGTGCCCTGACCTTAAAAAGGACAGTACAAGAATAAAACTTACAGTAAAGAATAACCTTGACCATGAGCCAAATGTGACCTGCTGATACATGCATTAAAATCAACTGCAGTTGTCTAAATGCATTTAAGAGAAGTTTTGTTACTAAATGTATTCTGGATGGAAATCCCCCTTTACAAGAGTTTAACAAGTAACACAAATGATCTCAGAATCATATCTCCATAAGCCAAGGAAATTTTAAGCTTCTTGAGTATTTAATAGCAAGGCAGGTTGAAAAGATGAGCGACTTCACTCTCTTTTGTGGGAAAACATAAAAGCAATAGATATGGAGCAAGTTCTGAAGTTGTATCAGCCTCATACGGCCTTAATTCAGAAAACAAATTTTCAATGGAAAGTCCATTCCCCCATATTTGGACTGTGATCCTTTTCTGACAGTCATTCACACAGTTGCAATGCTTCCCTGGGTTTTGTTTTCTAGAGCATGGTTCTAAGGCTGGAAGTTAGGGAAGAAAATGACATGAGTTTACCAAAGGATTTAATTATAAGCTTGCAAATTGGTCCCGGTTTTGTGTTTGAGATGTACACATATAAACTAGTCAGAAGGGGCTGACGAGAACCTGCCTACACTGAAAATATTGTTTAATGTTGGGTTCTAGCAAAGTTTGACCCCTAACTGCTGATACTGACCACGACTTTCAGTGAGTTATGCTGTCTACCTTCTTCCAATCAACATCATGTCTTCTAACTTGTGATCTCACCAAAAGAAATAAACCAAAAAAGGATTGATCTGTGGAAGAAACTTCACCTGATGTGCAGAACCACAGCATCCCACTCTTTCCAACCTAATAATTTATCTGGACAATACAAAATGAAAAACACAGTAGCCTCCTATATGACAAGAGAATGGTGTCAGGACACTGCATTTTATAATGAACAGCAAAACAGTTTTCTACCACTCTGCTTCCTTTAACAGTGATGCTCATTAAATGGGTTTGAAAATTATCTTTGCCCATAGTTATGTGCTTAAAAAATATCATAGCTAAAAATTTGGAAAAAAAAAAAAAAAGAAACATAAACAAACCTACACCTCCTTCACCTCTCCCTCCTTCTACCCAGGCTCAACTTCTCTCCTTCCCTTCCAGCCTCTCTACCTCTTCCCCAAGTGGTACAGTGGAATAGGAAATGAGAGTTGTGGTTAGTCCATGAGAGCTCCTCTATGATGCTTCTTCCTCCTCAGACTTTTCCACATGGATCTTTTCCATGTGCTACTGTCCTTTAGGATAACTCAGCTCCTGCATGCTTTCTTTATGGGCTGCAATTTCTTTCAGGGAATATGTGCCTACTCTGACATGGGCTTCTCCATGGGCTGCACATGGACAACCTGCCTCACCATGGTCTTCTCCAGGGGCTGCATGAGAATCTCTGCTCCAGAGTCTGGAGCACATCCTCTTGCTCCTTGTTGTCCAGCTTGGTGTCTGCAGATCTCTTTGTCTCACTGTAGTTGGTTTTTCTGTTGTGGTGGCTCTGTGAGGGCTTTATGTTTCTTGTTGTCCCCCTGCCCTTTCCCCAAAATTGTCCTTGTTAGGTCCACAAATGCTTTAAAAGTTGGTTGTCTTGTTTAAGGAAGCACCTTATTTTTCATCAGGTACATCTAAGTCAATGAGTACATGATCCCAAGTAAAACTGCACTTACTTACACTTAAAAACTGACATTCTTTATCCAGGATACTTGCTCTTAGTCTTGATCTGGCTTAATATAAATTGTCAAGTGAAATCTTGAAGAACTTCCCATATTCTGAATCTCAATTCTGGACTTTTGTCTATGAACTCTAACAGTTTTTTGTGTAAAAACTGTGCTTTATCTGCTAATAAATGCTAAATTTAGCAGTTACTTATGTTCTGTATGGGTAACATGAAGATGTTTTTCAGAGTTGCTGCATAGTATTTCAAAGTCACATTATTTATAGTAGTGAATAAGTGAATAAGACATTCCCTTAATAATAAGGGTTTTTTTTTAATTTTTAAACTGTATTTCAACTTTGCACTGTTTCAAGAGGCAGTTGTTTTTGTGACTTTTCAATCATATGCAAGACTTCCTATTTGAAAGAACTTATCCAAAATGACCATCAGCTACCTTCCCTATACAACAGAGAGTGGTGATAAAGGGAGAGGAATTGAAAAAAAAACTTTACTACTAAAACTTATTTTGCAGGACTAACTTTTTTTGTGGGGGAGGATGTTTAAATAGTAATGAAGATAGTTGCCTTTATTATTATTTAAACTATAACGATCAAGAATTAGGAATGGATATTTAACATGTGCTCAAGTCATCCATAGCTAGATGCTGTTCTTGTGGTGGATATTAAGGATTGTTCAATAATCCTGGGTTTATAGTGATTGATCTTTCTTTATCAGATCAGATCCACACCACAAAAGATACAAAAAACTCAGCTTTGTTTTCAAGAAAATATCTGTATTAAAAAAGAGTTGTCAATCCTTAGTGAGATCCAAAGAAGTTAACTAGGGGAAAGAATATAATCTGTCTATAAAATCAGAAAACCAGTACACGATAACCTTATTGTGAATTAACACATAAAAGTGTTACTGGGAAGGTGTGATGTTAATACGGTACAGTTAATGGATTGCCTCTAAAAGATTCCAGCAGAGTGGAGACAATATGCAATAAAAGACAAGGGGCTTACAAGTTAGTGCTGCTTCCGCCAGCACTGTGTTTGCCAGATCCCTGGACTGGAATACAAATTGTAAAATGGCTCCTTAACTGGGGGCTTCGGAACAGTAAGCCAAAAAACCTAATATTGAGAGCTGCTCTTTATAATGTTAGACTGCAGGCTGAATTCCCAGCTCTTGCTTCACTATTTTACACAGAAAACTAAAAAAACAAAAAAAAAACCAGAAACAAAAAAGCAAACAAAACCAAAACCCCAAACAACTAACCAACCAAAAAATCTCCCACAAGACCAAAGAAACAAAATAAGAAACAAAACAAAAACAAAAACAAAAACTGAATTCCCAAACAAACCAACAAACAGCTGTCATCTCATTCGTTACTTAATTTTTTTTAAAATTAAGCAAATGCAGATGCCCAGGTGAGGGGACCTGACCATTTTGAGAGGCCCCACAAATCAGTCCTGTGGCTCAGATTATCAGTGAGAAATGTTACTCATCCCTCCTTAAGGGAACTTGTAAGCTTCTTTCAAAGGATCATCAAGGTGTTTTTTTTTGGATCACAGTTTCAGAGCTGGGGGCATCTTCTCTTCTCTGTATGTTCTTCATCTCATTCTTTGTAACCAATGCCACAATCTCAGGGTCATGGCTCCATAATTTGCTTTCCCTTACGTCCCCAGATCTTCCAAGGGTGACCTCCCACTGAGATACTGAAAGAAGAGCAAGGCCTGTGGACTTCTGTGCCAGCCAGTCTCTATGGGATGGCTGTTAGAGGAACACCAGGGCAGGGAATCGATCAGATATTGATCAATGCAGCTGCAAACAGTTACTTCAAATTTTCCATGAACTTTCAAGGAGATCAATCAGAAGGGAAGATGTGCTGTAGATCAGCCAAGTAAGATGCACTTTATTTCAGGAAATTTTGGGAAAAGTTGCAGCTTGCCAAACAGCCTTTAGAAAACATTATGCCCTTTAGTTGCATCGTTTGGAGACAAAGGATGACAACCTGCTCTCGATGCACCTGTGTTAATAGTTTTTGGTGGGATTTTTTCCTACTTGGAGACCAAGGAATATATCTTAACACATTGCCTGAAGACAGTTGCCCCTGAATATCATCACAGCTCTTCTGTAAGCTATGTTGGCTCTTACGTTGGACCTTTCTTGTGCTGAGAATTTTAAATTGTCTGTCTGTGCTTAATATAATGAATACATTGAGAAAAGGAATTACCAGTGTACCCATACACATATATTGAAGAATTTTCCTGAAAATTTAAATATTTTATCAGGTCCTTCAATATAGGCAATGATATTAAAAACTTAACTGAGATTAAACAGTAATTGCAGGCAATAAATGTAAAAAAAGGTGCAATTGCCTTCATTATGTGAGAATTATGTGAGAATTTGTGTTGCTAATTGCAGTGTTGAGATGTTACAAGACACACAGGAGTCAATATCAAGTGTTCTAATTTTCCAGTAATTCACCTGTGTGATTACAGTTTAGGCTTTATTGTTAATTTGCTTTCTTGCAGATACTAAGAATAATTTTTCAATGCATGTATTATATCTTCTGATTTAAGAATATGCATACTATTTTTAATCATAATTTTAATACCTTGGCATTCAGAAACAGATTTTCTTTCTGGTTCATGAAAAATTCTTTTGTCTTAATGTTACTTATCATTTAGCTCAATGATAATATCCTTCTGATTTGGGGTAGCAGAAATTACTATCTACTGAATGGGTGTGCTGAGAGTTTCTTTGTCAATATCTAGAACTACCTGCAAAGATGTTCAAAAGAAACAAATCCTAGTATTCAATGAGCCTTTAATACAAAGAGGATTTTTGTCTCCCAATTATTTTTCACTGAGTGATTCTCAGAATACAGAGACACTTAAAAGAAGAATCATCCGACATTCTTGTTTTGTATTTCAACTTGTGTTTTTAAAGTTTAGAATTTAAACAAAGCAATTTGACTAGAATGTTGTGACAAATAAGTCCGTGCATCAAAGAGGTAAAATAGTAATAAAATATTCTAACAGCTACAGAAGCAAGGAAGCATATCCTGTAGGGGCTCTGAGGTTCATTTGTCATTAATTTATTGGCATAGCTTTGTGAATATTCCATTATAGAAACAACCTAACCAGCTATCTGTGAAATCCTATATGTCTGCCAATTGGTGATTTTCTTTTGGAACGGTCAGCACTTTTCACTGTACATGAGGCAAGTTACTGCGAAGGATGAAAGAAAACACAAAATCAATAGCTATTTTTTTTATTTTAATTTTTTTTTACGCTGAAATGCAGGTGTAGAAAATAATCAATTGAAAAGGAGCACAAGTTAACTGAATTACATGAAAACAATGTCATATATTGCTTTGGAAGCAGTACAGTACAATACTATTATTTCTAAAGCAATAGTCATGGTGCTCTTCTTATGCATTCCCTTTTGCTGTTCATGGAAAAAGTCAAATTACTGACATAGCACAAGAACAAGTCAATAAACATTTAACATTTAACATTTTTGTTCATCATGAATCTGTACTGCAGATCTTTCCTCAGGTACTTTCATGATATTTTTTCTGATATACAATGTTCATGAACATAACCAGAACATGTGGAACAGTTTGACTTTCAGATATAAAGTCCATCTCTACCCTACCTCCTCTAGTGATTGATTTCCAGACCTAGATTCTACCTCCACTGATTACACTAGTAGTGCTGTCTTCCATTATTATTAAATAATATATATTAAAAATAATAATTTTATTTTTAAAAATTCCTCATAACATGACAAGAAAAAATTAGTTTAATGTCTTGAAACAAAGCCCAAGTCTTCAATAGCAGTCTTTTCATCCCTCAGTTTTTCAGTCAGCATCCCATAACTTTGATCTTTTTTTAATATTACTAGCAATATGGTCATTTCAGACTTGGCTTTTATCCTCCTTAGCCCACTAGCGATTGTCTTCTTTGGCACGCAGACTGACAACTGTATGGTTGAGGAAGTAGAATGAGTGGAATGAGCAGCAGAGTAATAGTATCTGGAAGTTGTTTCCTGCACTATGTGAAGAAAGATAAAACCATTGCATTACACTGTACTATGAACGTCATTATTTTTGCAATTACTATCTTATAGCACTTGAATCTACCTATTCTTTCTCCAGAAAAAAACAGTAACTTTGGCTTTCCCCAGTCCATTATTTTACCATGGACATTAAAAAAAAATGTTCCACATGGATGCAGTTCTGTGGGATGTCTGAGTTGTCATCTTTATCCATCATAAGCACCCTTCACAGCTCTTATAATGATTGAATCAGATTAAACATATACATATCATACAAACATATATGAGGCTATATTTATATATGCAAATAAGTATAGCAAGAAATACATATTTCACAAGAAAAGATATAAAACTCTTTTTTTCCTCTCTGAAAGGAATATTTGAAGTATACAGTTTTAGTTTTCAGTTTTCAGCAATGTAATGGCTAGCTGAATCTGTCCGTCCCTTGAGTTTCAAACTGAACAAGCTCTTGCTCTACCCATAAATCTAGTTCTCACATAATTTTTTCTTTCTCACATCTCATACTCATCCTGTATCACATTCCATCTCTTCCCTTTGCTTCCTTTTTTCATAGTGTTTACATCCTATAAAATGTTTTGATGATCTTTCTTTTCTAATATATAATGTTCATGAACCCAAGCAGAGCACGTGGTTCTTCACATAGTCTTCCTTGCAAATCAAAATCCTCCAGTAAGGCATATAGAGACTTTTTCAATAAAGCAGGTATTGATTATAAAAGCAGCTTTGTCAAAACCAAAACATGCAAAAAACTCCATGTTGTTAGAAACAGCAAAAAATGATCATCAGGGAAAGTAAAAATGTATATTTTTGTTTGCTTGTTTGTTTCTTGAATCTTTCCTTTTACTTTAATAATTTAAAATGGTATCAACATTTTCAGGTTTACATTTGCTTGGAGGTTTTGTGTTTGTTTGTCGGTTTGTTCACTTTGAAATATTGTAATTTTCAGGTCAAACGAAAATCCCTTTTTGAAGAAACACTGGTTTTATTTCACTTTACAATCATGATATATTTTTCTCACCAGGGACACACAGATGTATGGCTTGACATGCAGGTTTCTGTAGGAAATTTACCCAAAGGGCAGAACCCGTGTTGGGTCACTGTCAAGTCCTGGTTTCCCATCACTCAGCATCTGACCCTCACTGCTCCCTGACAGTGACGGATAGAGAAGAATGGCCAGGTATTTCAAAAATTAATAAGTTTTTTGAATGTCAGGAAGCAGTTTTCTTATTGGCCTTTAGCAGTGATGGTTCTTAGTTCTTCTTCACAGAAGGGGTAGGAGTTCAGGGGGAAAAGGACCATGGCAGGAACCAGCCCTCACACTTCTAGCAGTGAGGAACATGAGACAGAACTCAAGGGAAGCTTTGACCTCTGTCCCTTCTATCTCTGGCTTCTAAGGGAACTGGACAGAGTTTAAACCTGTCAGCTTAGTTTTGTCTGGAAAACTGTATAACATTTCCCACAACTGGCAGAACTTACTTTAGCTACCAAGTAAAGCCAGCTGCAGTAGGCAGAACCTATCCTACTCAAGACTCAAAAATATTTGAGATTTCCACACAGAGCTTGGAAATTATCTTATCTGTTACCTGGAGAAAAATCTATAATACTGTGAAATCTACAGTAAGCTCTGCTAAAAGATGTGTTTCTACTGAAGACAGACTCATAATAGAGATATTTATGTTGTCTGATGAGGAGAACATTTTGTTCTCCTGATTTTTGTCTGATATTCCAGTCTTGAATTTTGCCTTTGGAGCAAGCTTATCATTTTTGTGATTATTTTTCTTTCCATTAATATGAAAAATGTTTGAAGTCTGAGCAACTCCTTTCGTAAGAAAAATCTTCATATCTCTGTGGAAACCCTCTTCAAAGCTTCATGTCACAGTGGGAAGAAAAGCCTTTTAGAAAAGCTCACATTGTATGAAACAATTATCTTAATCTCTTGGCACTAAGTAGATATATAATTTTTTAAGATATCTCTGTAAGTGAGCAGGGCTCTTCACTCTGCTCAGGCACTTTGTTTATTTAAGGTTTTTTCACTGTAATCAGTGTTAGTATACAAAGCAAATATATCTCATTAAGCTAGGAAATGTGCATATTGCATGGTTAAAATAATAAATTTACTTTTTTTTTTGAAAATAGTCAATTCAGATTTTAAAAAACAGTGTAATTAAAATTTATAATGGTTTGAACCATTTTTTCAAAGATCAAGGCAGTACAGGATAACAATATAAAATCCAATAGCCAGGGAAAAATGCTTTAAAAAAAAAAGTGAGGCAAGTTATTTTGTGTACATATGCACCTATGTATTGGAGCTGTCTGCGTAGGCAATATATATGGTTATTGTGACTAAAGTACATAAAAATATTGTTAGAGATTTGCTTGCTGTCTTGAAGCAATATGTTTGGAATTGGTTCAGAAATATTTATGAAAATGTTATGTTCAGATACATATCTGAAATATCACTTCTGCTAAATCACTTCTGAAATATTTGAAACACAGATCTACAAAGATGCAAAGTATTCATTATATATAACATCATCTGCACCTAAAGTAATGGTGGTTTCATGGTTGCCTGTAAGCTTAAAAAGTCAGGTTTCAGCTACCAGTCAGGGACATTTTAAACTTAAACCAACTTAAAATTGAAACAATCTGTTTTATCAAGTCACATAAAATAATAAAAATATTTAAGGACCAAAACATTTTAGCAAAGGTGTAACACTCATTTTTTCACAGCACTAAGGTTAGTTTTTACTATAAATTATTGATTTATTGTCTCACTCTCAAAGAATATAGGATAGCTTTTTTCATGTTTAGACATTTTTACTTGGTTTTCAATTTTCAAATGAATTTCCAAGAAATTCTCAAATTTTTGGAATTTTTCTCATAACCGCTTAGCTTTAAAAAATAACCTCAAAGACATTTATCTGTACTTCAGTGTTATGCTTTAAAGATTTTATTAGTGGCATAACTGAAGAAATAAATGCAGCAAAGGATGTGCAAGTAACAATACTAGTAATAATAAAAAATAATATTGTTACTGCAGTCACTGGAATTTTCTTTGGTTCTCTCAAAGTGTCACTCTTAAAATCCTCTGTTATTTGCTGACTCTTTATTCTTTATCCACTCATTGCTCATTGATTAGAAGTGTAGAGGTCATCAGAAATATTCATGACTCCTGCCAAGTGACAGACAAATCACAGGAGAGAAGTGAAGCAGGTATTTCAAGAACTGAAGCAACATTCACAACTTTTACCTTGAATAAGATACAAAGAGTTATCCACAAAGCTCTGAATTTTTAGAGTTTTGTATGTGGGAGTACTTTCTTATTATAAGAAAATATGATAAAACTTCAGTTATTTTAAAAACCTATTTTTTTAATTATGCCAATTTTGGTTTTTTTACCATCAGTCTAAATGCAGTCATGTTAAAACATATTTCTCCTTTCTTCCAACCCCAAAATAGATGTCTCTAAACTAGCTTTGAATCATGACCTCTACCTAAGGAAAAGCATTTCCTATTGTACTGTAAGACTCAGTACCACAAGAATATTGGATTTTATTGATTTCCTAAATAAAAGTAATCCATGTCCGAGCAGTACTGTGATCAGTTGATAAAGGAGTATTTTTCCCCACTCTAAACCTATTCCACTGGGTAATATGCATTTGCATTTTGGTTCCAAATATTGGTATTGGTATAACAGTGGAATTTAATTAGAAATTAAAACTATCTTTAGAGCCAAAATCTGACCAGATCTTAGACTGACTGTTATGTCATGACATTTTCTGAGAGCAGTTTTTAGTAGTTTTAATGCAACATTTTGTTTTTATATTTGTTTTTCTCTGTGTGCAACTTCAAGCTTTTTTACTGAAAGAAACACTTACTAAATATAAAAATACAGAAATGGTGTCCTACCATCATAAGCATCAATATTAGACAGTTGTTTTCATTAAATAAGCAAGCTCCACTAAAAAGCTGACCAATGGTGGGAGGTTTTTGTGTGGGTTTTGTTCCCCCATTCCTTTAGAAGGATGTTTCTCTCTTCTCTTCACAGGGTTTAGGTGCTTTTCATATTCATAAGGACTGTCCTAGTGGGCCTGCAGCTCTGCCACCCGCCGTCTGCTCGCAGCTCTCTGCCCTCATCTCCCTGTAAAATATTCCAATCCTCTTGTGTGCTGATTTTGTCTCTCAACTCTGCGTCATCCGTGTTTCATTAGCATGATCCTGCTATTTGCACCAGTGCCACTAGCAGAGACTGCCCCTAAGTCTAAACCTCAAGGAATTCCACAGACAAGTCTATCCAGTAAAATCATTGTCCTCTCAGCAAAGGTGTTTACACTCACTAATACTTTTTTTTTTTGGTAGAAATTGGGCTACCTTGAATTTAATAGTGAATTCTTTTATACTAACTGATCCAAATATTTGTTAATGCTGAGTATTCAAATTATTTGAGTATTGAAAGACGTCCTGGAAAATTTTGTGTTGCCAGAAATGAAAATCAACAACACTAAAAGTCTTTTATGAAAAATTCAGCGCCCCTACTGTTGTACATCATTTTTACCAGTCAGACTATTTAGCCTTGATGGTCTGATCATTGTGCATTCTTTGCAGAATGCACCAATATAATCTTTGGGAGAATTTAAGTAATGCATACAAGCACACTCTCACAGACAGAAGCACATGCTTGTTCACTAATTGCACACAAAATAAAGTGGTTGCAAACACATATAAAATTATATTAGCTGGAAGTTATTAATAGACACTATCTTCACTAATGTTGATAATGTAATCCATGTTTATCTTCCAACTTTCATATTGACAAAATACTTACAATGGCCATAAAAGATCAAGAACAAGGTTTCTTCAAAAAGTCTATTTAATAGTCACGGGATGGAGATCTATATTCTATTTGCACCACTGAGCACAAAAATACAGTTGTTGCTTTTTCTCCTGAGGCAATTTCTAACCATAAGGCAGTCATTCAGAGAAATTGCATCCCTAGCTCCTTAAGGCTAAGCATCTTTCTACTGTAGGAAATGCAATCTAATTACACTGGCAAATAAGCAGTCTTCTCAAATTGAATTCCATGTGACAGTAACATGTGATGACATTTAGCAGTGTTTATTTCTTCAGAGTTTCTTTATATTGCAAGAACAGTCTAACCTGTACAGGAAGAATATCTTGTTCCAACTCCATTTGATTTTGTGTAGTCAGAACAGAGAGCCACTTAGGCCTTATGGAAAATATTTTGTTTCAGTAGAGATGTTTATGGAATTTAAGTAACACTATCTACACTGGAATATTAGAGTTAACATACCACTTAAAAAAGAAAATATATTAAAAAGCTTTTTGTCTCTTGATTTGCAAACTCTTGCAAGTAGGGACCGAATACTGGGGATAATCTCCCAAATCTAAAAGTCAAACATGCTTAATTAGAATAAGCTAGAACAGCAGGGAGAAAAACATCTAGAAGTGACTATTTTTACCTTGGTTGCCACTTAACCAGAGACACAATACTTAATATGTGGTGATAACACAGACAACTACTTTTTATCCTGCCTTTTAAATAAACCAGAGGCTTTAGGGAACTATCTGATAATGTTGATTTTACTGAACACTGCCTTGCTATAGGTTTGAAATTAAAGAATAAATTTCAAAGGCAAAACAATTATTCCAGTTGGAGAGCTTTGGAGATTTCATGGTTATTGCACTGAATTTAAGATATCCTTATTGCTCTAGAGGTAGGCTATATCCATACTTCAGATGGCACTGTAGCATCCTGGTAAATTTAGACAGTTAAAATGATCTAATTCAGGTACCAGGAGCAGCCAAACAGCAGCTGCACAGAGCTCTTGCAGCTGCATGAATGTGAACTAATTTACCTTTGCTGAGAAAGCCTGATAATTCCCTCCAGCTGAGCTCTGCATCAGCATGGTTAGCCTGCCTGTTTTTTTAAAGTTGTGTTTAGAAACTTCTCAGTGCAGGGAAACACAGTGTAAAAGGAGTCACCAGGGTTTGGAAGGTGTGAATACAGTGAATGGTCTTAGGCTTAGCAGCAGTTACATTCAATGATGTGGGAGTGTCCCCATATTGTTGGATACCTGTATACAACATGCAGTGCTTACTCTTCCTCTGCACCATGATATCATGTAAGAATGCACGTGCTCTGCAATATTTCTGCCTGAAAATACACCACTCTGTTATAGCTTTAGTGTAGATTTCATCTTTTTGATTCAATAAGAATGACAGAAATAAAGCTGAAGCAGAGTGTCTTCCAGGAAACAGCAGAAGTATTCTGTTCAATTTCTCTGTTTCCTTCCTCTGTTTTGTCTGTAGCTGTCTTTGATTTCTTTGATATTTGCCACAGGAGATGTTCACCTGATTCTTAAAGCCTTTTCAACACTGCTCTCAGGAAATACTTTCTCTATCCAATAATATTTGTGTGACAGATGGTGCAAATGACCGCTACATTGATGTTAGAATAGTGTGAAATGATATTGCTTACTGCCTGATGTTTCACCAGCTGACAAGAGTGGATGACTAGTAATGTCATCAGTCACAAGCCTGGGAAAAGAAAAAATCACATCCAGATTTCTCTGGTTTTTGGAACCTTGGAACTAAATTTTAAGAGTAGCTCCTCTTCACCTTTTTCTAAATGTCTTATTTGTATGTATCTCTTGTCAATGCTCTTGATCACTAAGGACACTTGCAAAGCAAATCTCTTCCCATTGGAAGCAGATCTCACTGTCTTAGTCATTCTTTCTTCTTAAGCAATCTATTATTAAAACTCTTCTATTCTTTGTAATACAGCCAGGTTGTCAGTGAATGTGTGCAGAATATATCATTCCATCTGGACACTGCCAGGTTTCTTAGTGTTCGTGTTGCTAGCTGTTTTGGTCCACCAAACATGTCAAGAATTCACTTGTCTGGAACAATGAAGTCTAAATTAAAGAAAATGTAACCTTTATAATCTCTGAATTTCTTCCTACTATGCACATCCTTACTCTCCCTGGAACTAGAATACAACATGAAAAATATGCAGACTTCCAGATTTAAGATGACAGGACTTTTCTTGTCAGGTTAAGAAATCCTTTTCCTATTTTCTCTACATGTCTTTACTTATTATGCCATGATCAAATTCCCTTCTCACATGATCCACAACTCTGCTTGTTTGCTGCTCTAAGTTTAACTGTTTCCAGTCCCATGAAGACCCAGAGTGGTAACTCTCTCAGGTAACTTGCTTCCCTAATTTCCATGAGACTCCTTTTAAAAACTGTTGGTTTAAAGATTGATGTCAGATCTTCTCCTAGTTCCTGAACTATCTAATAAGTTGTATTATATTTTCTTTCTTATTATTTCATTTAAAAGACACCATCTCTCTAAGAAAGAGACTTTCATCTCTCTATGAAAGTCTACAACACATAAATAACATGCATGCAATAGAACTGGAGAGTTGGTTTTTATTCCAAAAGAAAGACAGTGTCATTCAAAATTATTCCTAATTACTATCCAGTCTGTTGGTAGAAACTTACTTTATAAAATGAAATTTGGTTAATAAGACAACATTTGGCTTCTTTAAGCTTGAATCCAAAGTGAAACTTCTGTTTAACTATATTTTGTTTTCTATGCAAAGTGGAGGTCTGAGAATTCTTTGCAGTGATTTATGACAACTGTTTATTCTCAAATAGAGCTGAGTAGAACTGCATAAAACACCTGGAAAAAGAGTCAAGAAACTTAGCAACACTGCAAGTTATATTTTCAGAATCAGTCAGTAAAAGATATCTAAGACATATTTTCATTCAACTAAAATTCTCACTCATTTTACATTCCATTTATTGCAAAAATCTTTCCTCTGAACAAGATAGGTGTTGCTAACCATTCTGAGTTTTGTATGACAGTTCTAACAACAGATTTGTCTTTTTAACCACATGATTCATATCTCTGAAAATTTTTTTCACTTCTTTCCTTTTGCTGTAATAGCAAACTTCTACATCTGGTCTTCAATTGCACTTGCATTTTAAACCCTTCCTATACTAAATAAGATCAGTTTCACTTTTGACTGCTGCATGATGACAGTTGTCACTGCCTTTTTTTCCCTGTGTGTTTGGTTTTGGTCACTCTTCTCTTCCTTACGCTGACACATTTGGAAAATCAGCACCACAATATCTTTCTGTAAACCTCACAATCCATGAAACCTTCCTAAGGAGCAGTAATAAAGCTGAAAACATGCAGCAATGACTACCTGTCATATCCACTACCCTTAATTTACTTTGCTTTTATTCATGACCACAAATTATCCCTTGCATATCTGTCTCATGTGATAAACCTCAAGCAGAGAATACCGGGCATCTTCTTTGTCCTGAATTTGTATAATAGCTACAACAGTAGCTACACAAAAACATCTTGTTGGAACAAATGGAAACAGAATTTTTATTTAGATCTGGCAGAGTTACAGAATGTAAACAATATTGTGTTATATATTCACCCTTAATTCATGAAACCACTTCCACTCTGGTATGTGTCCCAGTGCTTCAAAAGGACAGACATCCTCTAAAATCTACCACTCAAATGGATTGTATCAAGATGGAAAAATTAATATCCTACTGATTATATTAGACCAACTTTTGGAAATAACAAGATTCCATTTAAAATTAAGAAAAAAAAATAAATTCAAAGATTTACTTTGAAACTTTATTTTTAAACAATCCACATTTTTCTTTTAAATATTTGTACCACAGTGTATATTTTTTTTAAGGACAACAATTGTTATAATCCAAAGTATGGAAATATTTTAGCATTTATTTTCTCAGACTCTGAGTAGCATTTTTAGTCCTTTAGAAGGCAATACAATGAAAAAAGTTTGGTAGTCTGGAAAGGTTATCAAAAAGCAAACAAGAATCTCCATGACAGAAGAAAGAGAGAAAGATGTTCATGTTTTTTTCCAGGAATAATGATGCTGATGTTCCAAATTTGCTTTTCTATTTTGTCTCTGCTTAACCTTCACTCTCCCAAGAGGAACAACGCTTGCCACTGACAAATTATTCACATTGTGTCAAATGACACTAATCGAGTAATTTATTAGCATAAGTTTTCAACTGTTCCTCTGAACAACAGCACTAAATAGACAATTAATCCCCAAGTCATGCTGTGGGTATTAATAGCAGCTAAAATAGAGAAGGACAGTTTAGTAGGAACAATTTGGTCAATTGGGTAAACAATACATATAACCTCAAGTAACTGATTTATCATTTATCTATCTAATATTCAGGTTGAACTATGAAGTCCATGGGAACAAAAAAGGAAAAAAAGAGGCTATTGTGATGATCAACAAGAAAATGCTACTCACTGCTCCAGGAAAAATTGAGATTATGAAGATGATATTTGTGATAATTTTGTTTTAAAATAGAGAATAGTTGAATTATTATTTAAATCATAGAGAAGATTTTTATTTCCTTAGGGCAGCTTCACTTGGTTTCAGACTGATATTGTAGCCAGATTTTCAGAATAGTCCTTCGTCATTCCCTATCTGCAAATCAGTGTCAACAATTGGACACTGACATCCCCCTTCAAAAACTGGCTTTATTCTCTTACTGTGCCATTTCTTTTGCAAGCTCTTTCTTCACAGCAGTTAACTGCAAAAATCTTTGAAAATCATTATGTGGGAATGTCTAAAATAAAGATCAAAGCACTGTGGAGCATGGCTTGAGCAAGCTGCCCCACATGACACACAAAAAATGAAATCTGCCAAAGAAATGCCTGACACATATTTTTCGTCTGGAAAAAAGGTCAACAGATGATTCTGACCCTAATAATTTTCATAATTACTAAAAGACCTGAGATCCAGTAGCCTTGAAAAACCATATGGTTTCTTCCACCATGGTTTATGCTATGAATCGTTGGTACCTCAGCTATTCAAAGTTATCAATCTCATATTTGAAACTTTATTAAAAAAATCATCAAATATGGAGTATAAAGACCTTTTACTTCATGATTTCCCCTTCTCACATAAAGAAATTTCAAGCTTGGGTTTAGGTTTAGTATTTGCCACAACTTTGGAGGAACAAAACTATGACATGAGATGAGCAACCTAAATTAAAGTTTCCATAACAGAAACAAGGCATGTTTTGCCATCCACCATCTACTATCAGCAAAATTTTAATTCAGAATTATCTGTATTTTTTTATTTCTATGTACATTGTTTTAGAATTACTAGCAGATCATATTTCCTAAAAAGTACCATTCTCTGCAGCTGTCTGAGCAAAGAACAATATGCAAGACAAGTTTGTCACAGTTTCTATTGGTTCACCTCCTCCCTGACACCTCTGGTTAAATCAAGTTTATGTGATTAAATGGTAATGAGATAATCAGGAGTATAGCATTCTGTTAATATGGAAAGCTCTGATCTTGTCATTTGGCCCTGCTTGGCAGAAATCAGGTTGGGAACAACATTCTCCGGTGCTAAATAAGTTTGACTCTACCTCCAAATGAAGCAGCTAAGGAAAATTAACTAATTTGAAACAAAATTATTGTAATGAAATGAAATTCTAACAGTATATTGATCATACCATGTAATATACATGGTATGTTCAATTTAACAGTAAGAAATATGTGGCATTATTAAGCATGCATATTGTATTTTTATTACTATTATTTCTGTTTTACCGTTTAAAAAATCCTCCCATACTTCTATGCATTTAAGGAAGACTACTGAAAGCAAAGTGTAGTGTTATTTGTTTGGTTTTTTTATTTTATTATTAGAACATAAATTGCCTAGCTATCTGTAAGGACTCTAGGTCAGCAAGCACACAGAGAGCTGCTACTGAGAGAATCACTGAAACTTAGGTGCTTCTGTATTTGTTCAACTAATTCTTCAGGCTGAAAACAAACACCTTCCTGAAAAAAATTAGAGTTACAAGGCCTCTGCCAAGATAAGCATTTCAGCAATATCTAGCTGTCTAAGTTATATTTGAAGCTCTGATCTCTGTGCTGATGAATATACCCACTGTCAAAAATTGAGAACAGCAGTAATGCTGTTCTATTCTGTGATATCTTCATCCTGGCTGACAACTGTTTCTCTTCTCCTCCTCCTAGGCTAGTAGGAAGATAGCTGCTGAGAAAGGGTTGAATTCATGCTGTTTCCATCAGGGTGAACATGTTTGTTACTTCTTCCTTCCCTTTGCACATTATACCTTTCCACTAACTGCTGTTCTGCTTGCTTCTGTTTCCACTGATACTATCATTGCCTAGAAGAAATCTGGAAAACCCAGGTTAGCAGCAGGCCAGATCTTCATTTATCACTGGTAGAGCTGCTATGCATCTTATTCCTCACTCCTGGCATCCTATTTTTAAACCAAGTACAATTTAATTATTGTTAATTGAAATTACTTTGAGTATATTTCACACCAACATTTGCCTACTACTGTGTTCATTGAATAGCTGAGCTAAAATTTTCAATGTTGCAGCTGACTTTTGGAAGGACAGCTCTATCTGTTTATGGCGGCAACTGAGTCTGTGGTTTTATATATGTTTAAAATTCAGACAACATTTTGGTGTGCTATAATAACACTTTGGAAACACATCTAATGTGATTACCTGGACACGTGCCATGAAGCTGCAGTCAGCTCTCCGTGCCATGAAGCATTTTCTTCCTGTCTACCCAGACATGCATATTTGGGCATTGCCAAGGTATAGGTGTCCCCTGAGAATCACAGTTGGTGGGAATTAGCTGATCATTCAGAAATCATTTTCTCTGGAGTCCCCAAAAAATATTCTCAAGTCCTTGACGACTGACCGAACATTAACCTGCAGGATGTGCACTACTGCACCATTCTCATGTCTCTGCATCTTTTCTGTAGGAAAAGGTAGGCAAGTCAGATGTTGCCAAAACATACGTGGTAAGAGGTAGGGTTGGATGGAAAAGAATTTGTATCATTCTTCTCTCACACAGAGGCATGAACTGAGTGGAAAGGGTGGAAGGGTAATAGCCTAAAATTATGATACTTTTCTTCTGATAAGCTAGAAAAATGTCAACAATTCACTGAAACTGTCAGGGAAGCTTAAATGGAGACATTACAAGGAATGATAGTTTATGTCTTATTCTTTAAAATTTTCAGAAATATTCCTTCTATTTAGAAATTTCACAGAGTCCTGAAAGTGTACATTATACATCTTGAACAAGGGAAAAAAACCTACTAGGGAATCAAGAGTTATTTCTTTAAATATTTCCCCTATATTTTGGAATCAAAAATTAATGTCTGTATCAAGAGTAGCATGGCCAGAAGGAATAGGAAACAGATCATCGCCCTGCACTGGGCAATGGTGAGGTCATGGCTCAAGTGCTACATTTGGTTTCAGCCCCCTCAGTTTATAAAGGACATTGAGGTGCCAGAGTGGGTCCAGAGAAAGGCCACAAGGCTTTAGGGTCCAGAAGGTTTTAGAACTCATGTCTTACGAGGAACGAGGGGGGAACTGTTCTGGCCCACCCCCATGAAGGCAAGGGTAACCCATGTTCTTGTTAACAGAAACTTCTGAGGCAAATTAGAGTGAAACACCAATGAGTGATCACTGTTTGTAAATATGGATAGATGCAGGTTTTATTTTAGAACAATCTAGTTGCAATGAAGGGCTGATATTAAACCATTTTAGTTATTATCTATGGTAAAATAGCAATATGAAAGAATAAAAATATAACTTGAAAAATGTATAAATAAAAGATAGAAAGAAGGGATAAGAATAGAAACATACAAAATCACCACTCATGGATCTCACTACAAGACCTGACTGTTGCAATTTAGTTGTCCATTGGTGGAAGAGATGGCCTTGATCTGTCAGGATTTGGGGAAGGAACGCCCAAAACACAAATTGTGGTAGGTTAAAATACACTCAGGCTAGATGGGAACACCCTGGTGACTCTCCTGTGTGTGGGCAAGTTTTACATTACATGGTCTCTTGCAACAGAAACTTTTGGATCATGTGCAGTCCTTCGGTGAAAGGCTTCAGGAATGTATCTGGGCATCTCTGATGGCTTATGACACCTCCTTGGCTGCCTCTTACATCGGTGCAGTTGAACCAGTTATGCCCCATCTTCCCCTGGAGGAAGCAGTTTTACAACCCAGAGAGTTGTGTAGGGGAAGGCAGTTAGCCTTCCTAAAATCCCACGCTGCAGGCTTTGCCTCTTATTGGCCTCAAAGTCTGGTTTTTAGCCCCCAGGTGGTGATAGTTCACACCCTCTGTCTTATGCAGACTAGCCATTGCACAGCCAAAAACTCACCTCCTCCCTCAAGGGATGCAAACCAAGTCTCAGCAAAGCATCCTGGCTCCTCCCCAGATGGGCAAATGTTTTGAGCAATTAATCATTAATAGTCCAGTCTCTCACAGGAGCTGGGTCTGTTTAGTCTGGAGAAGAGGAAGCTCAAGGGGAATCTCATTGCTCTCTACAACCACCTGAAAGGAGGTTGTAGTGTGGGGGGGTCATGCCTTTTACCATGCCTGAAGTGAGAGGACCAGAGGAAACAGCCTTAATTGAGATGGGATATTCAGGTTAGATATTAGAAAAAATAAATGCTGTTAGGGTGCTCAGACATTGGAATAGGTTGGACACAGAGGTGGTGGAGTCACCATCCCTGGAGGTGTTCAAGAGGTACCTGGATCTGGTACTGGTACTGCTTTAGCGATTTAGGGTTTCAGTGGTAGTGCTGGGTGGATAGTTGGACTGGATGATCTTGAAGATTTCTTCCAACCTAGATAATTCTATGACTTTCTTATTCAAACATTCTTTCAGAAACAAAAGAACACACTTTGGTGTAGAAAAATTTCCTTTAGAATAGTGATGGAAATTTCTTGTGCCAAGTATCCATTACAATAATTTTAGTTGATTCATATTCCACAAAGGCTCAGGTTCTATGAAAGAAAACTCCCTTCTCCTCATTTCAATACTTTTCCTAAATATTATTTTAATAGATATTTGAGGGACCGAAAGAGGAATAATTGTATTCTTGAGGGAAATAAGTGTATCTAAAATTCTGCAAACTGTACAACAAATTGCATATCACCTTTTTAGACATGTAGAACCCCATGCTTATGCAAGGGGAATTTTAAAGTCATCCTTGAGAGGAAAATACCAACTGTCAGCTTTTTTTCTGACTTATTAAACAATTTAATCACATCATTTCATTATCCAAAAAAACCCCTAGACCAATTTCTCTCCTTATTGTGGCTCAGTGATCAGGAGAGGTGTCTGCTGGAGGTGGTATGTGAGGTCTTCACATGCAAGAAAGTCATTTTTAAAATCTGCAGTGCAGGGAATACTACAGATTTTATCATCGTTTCTCAATTAGAAAATAGAAGGATAATCACTGGGAGCTGATTTTTTAAAGAGATATGAAATTTTGCACATATTTCTGGGGATAGGTTGTGACTTCAGTAGTTAGGAATGATTTCAACAGGTGAAATTGTCTCTTTCCACACTGACATGAATAAGAGAATGCATAAATCATTATGCTTCTTTCTTGGTTCATCTAGGCAGCTCAGCAGATCCCAGTTCATGAAGCCTTCTGATGTGATGCTGTATCAACATCTGAGATACAATTCTCTAGTTTAGCCCATTCCAAGAAAATTATTAAGGAAGCTTTTCCAGTTGCCAGGACTGCAGTTTAATCTAGCCCTCCGGTATATAATGAATAGGTAGATTAGGACTTGATCAATCACAGCCCCTCATTTTACTCTAAAAACTTCTTATAATGGAGTGGTATAAAAATATCTAGCAAACAATATTTGGCACTCCTTTAAAATAAATGATACAATTTTATTCTGCATCATCCAATGCAATACCATAATTCAAAATAAAAAGTCCTTATTCAGCCTTTTTATGAAGAGATTGAGACATTTGACTATCACAAATCTACCAAGGCGATCTATGCCTTCAATTTTAGAACGTACAGAAGTAATTAGGCTGACACGTCCAAAGTGGATTTCGTCTGAATGGAGGACAAATAATGAAGAGAGTGAAGAAATTTACCTGTTTGTTCTCATGGAAGGAGTTATCCATTTTTCAATATACGTAAAGAACTTCCATTAAATTTACAGAAAATCCCAAATTTGTTTAGTCATCCTCATTCAGTCAAAATAAACCAGTTAACATAGTCACACCTGTAATTCTTACCCCTTTTCTTTGCTTGTTCCTAGTATTCAGTCTTATAACAAATGTAGAAACAGTAACCTTAAAAAAAAATAACAAAAACATCTAGGGTTTAATTCCTCACGCGAGCACACTGGTATCCAATTCTCTTTCCTTTTTTTCCCCCATCATGCAAGTGTTTGATCTCCAAAAGCTTAGGCTTTGCGCTTCCATCCAGAACCTTAGCCTTAAGTTAATAATCTAAATCAAATTGTGAATTCTAAGAAAGAAAACCAAATCCCATCTAAGTCAATCCCTCTTTTTCCAAAGACAGAGCCTACAGAAGGCATTTCATGACACTGTGGTTTAGGTTTGTCACACCAGCAAGGTGTTTTGGAGTGGACATGAGAAGGGAAGCAGGATTAGATACACTCTCCACTCTCCCTTCCCAGGTGCTGCCATATGGTACAGCTTTGTGCTGGTGTATGAACATCTTTCATTCTTTGCTTTCTCCCATGGGCAACCATCCATCAGCCATCAGTGCACCATGATCAGCATGCTGCCAGTACAGCCTGCACCTCTCCAGGGGTGCATTCTGCTTCAGTTATGCAAACCCCAACATTATTGCTGATTTCCTACAGGTCAATATGTTTCCCTGTGCAATTTACCTTCATTAGAATTACTGTACAGCATGCACAAAAAGATCATTTCTCTTTCAAAGTGTCTCTGTGTAAAACATTACAAATTCAAATTAGGAGTTCATGGCTTAACAAGAGATAACCCTGGCCTTTCTCAGTGTAAGGTCACTAAAGATTTTCCCTTACTAGCAAAAAATATGGTGAGTGAATAATGATTCTAGAAATTATATTTATGTTAAAAGGGCAATGTAAATGGTTTCAGCATGTGCAGCAACTTTACCTTTAAATCCAAATAATAAATTGAAAAATATGAAGTGTGCCAACATCAAAAGCAGCAGCTCACTAGGTAATAAGATGAAAGCAGTGTGAAAACTCAGGGAAGCATTTTGAAAATTACATGTCTAGAATAACAATAATTGTAATAATTATATAAATATTTCATATGTTAATAGCTCTATATGTACTGACAAATCTGTATATTCACTCTTATATACCATATATCTGCATGTAATAATCTCCCTTCATAGGAGGTTTTTATATATTCACATATTTTTATTTTTTTAATATAAATATATATACACACACAAATATATGTACTTTTATATGTGCATGCATGTGCATGTGTGCAGCAAAGCTTTATTTTATATATATTTCCAAGAGTTATTAATTTGAAACTGTCTGCATTTTTGAGTTTTCTTTTTGCTAAATGCAATCCATAGGGCAGTGATAGGTGTGGCAAAGAGATGCTGATTATGGTTAAGTACAGACTGACCTTCTAGAGAAGCAGCAATGATTTGCTTGTGGTAATCTCTGCTCTGTATTTTTTTCACCTCACTCTTCTTGCTCTCTTAGACTTGTTAAATTAGTGACTCACATTGTGGCTGATGTAGCTAACAGGAGAGGTCATTTAGTGAAGTGTGGACCAGCACGTCCTGCTTGAACAGTGTGTGATATCTTCAAAATCCCTTTCTCTCCTGCAGGGAAAGCAAAAGCTTCATCAGCTTCACTGTGCCAAATGCATTGTCTGTAAATGTACTTCCAGCAAAAAAGGAATAGTAAAAATCTTCACTCAGAAGGAGGCACCCAAGTTATACCTTGCTGCACCACAGTGGAAGCACAGACACCCGCCTGCATGACAGCCCTATGCAGGGATCACTGGCAGAGCTACAATAATGCTGAGGGCCAAACATTGCATCACGTTTGTGAAGTACATTCTGTGAGGAGGTAAATGGGAGGCAAAGGGCCAGGGAGGTCTGGGGTCACTGAGTCCATGATTGCTTTGCCCAGGGGCTGGAACCACAACATCAGAAATGTCTCCAAGCTCCTCTGGGTGAGCAGACAGAAATCTGGAGCTGAGCCCTGTATCCAGACCTATCAGTGAAACAGTACCAGTGAAAAATGTTTCATCCTCAAAACTGTTCTGGCAAATAAATATTAAAAATACAATTCCACATTCACTTCTAGGTAACAGGGAAAATAAATACAGCTTCTTTTCTCAGACTCCATTTCCCAATTTCGTAGGTTCATTTCCCATGAATTTTAGTGCAATTGCCTACTGCTGTCTTTAAAAGCTAACACTCAAAAGAAAAAAACTTTTATCTGGGTCTCAGTCAGGCCTCTATAATTAATACTCTTCTGACAAAAGAAAATGTCGTCCTAGTGCATGCAGTGAACTGCAGGGGAAAATATTTGTAGTTAGATGTCTAAGTGGCTAATTTGCTGCTGCTGACACATGGCCAGACAGATACAGTGTCTAATACCTAGCAATTAAATTACATTGAAAATGAAAGGAGGTTTGAAACTGAGTCCATCAAGACAAAGAACATTTTAAAATTTGAAATTTCAAGTACTGGAAGACTACACTTAGGGTTTTCTAATCTAGTATCCACACCTAAAAATAAAAAATCAATATTCAGTAGGCAGTGGGCAATCAGTAAACTAAGCACTCTATGGATTTAGTACTCATTCTACAGAAAAATGGGACATGTACACTGCTAGACAGAATACAATAATAATTCAGTGCCAATTGCATAGTTTTTATTCTGAAGTGCACTTTTTGGTAACAATATTTTATGTGAATCATTAATTCTTATGCTTAAAAATATGTATCATTGAGCTATAAAAGACATGGTACATTCTCATTCTTTACAATCTGCAAAAAAACCCATACTGATACCAATAATTTTGGAGCAGATGTAAAGAATGACAGGACTAGTTGATTTCAGTAGCGTGTACTGCATTCTTCTATAAAGCTATTTAATACAAATCTGCCTCCTATAAAGCTATTTAATGCAAGCCTGCCTCATGCTGGTTTCCACTTCCACTGATGTTCTCTACAGCTCATCTGCTCTAAAAAGATCCAGCTCTATTTTCGGGATATCCAGGGTAAATTGAAGGGATCAAATTACTCTTGCCTGTCACAGACCAGGCTCAGCTCTTGTAGTTGCTGAGTTTTGGTGGGTGGCTGCTGACCCCTAACACCAACAATATGCCCAAGGGCTGCTTAGCAAGGGGCAAGCTGCTGTACAAGTGCTTTGTAATATCCACCCAAACATCCACAATGATAGCCATGAATAGAAAAGTGAGGATGTGCAATCAATGTACAGTTCCATACTAAAAATCAACACTTGAAGTGTTTTCCTACATTTTCAAAGCAATCAGAGAGAGAAGTTATTAAGCACAAAACAACTCACAATAGATTTTTGAGAAACTGGAGAGGGCCTCTCCATCATGAATGATTCCCCATTTTTTCTACTTTATACAACAACTCTTCAACACAAATTATGAGGGTTTTTTAAAATTTATTTTTATCAGTGTCAGTTTTAATAGAATTGTATTTGCCTGCAACAATTATGGCTTTCTCTTTCTTTTCTACCACAGTCTTGCTCCATGACTCAAAACAATCTTGTTGAGCCTCTGTCCTAATACAAAAGGCAGCAGTGTTGGATGAATTCAGTTACAAATACTCAAAAGAGGTTGAATATTCAGCATCAGAATTAAAATGCAGACTCTTCCTCTCTGTCTGGACAACACTGAGGTTGAGAATTGAAGACACTCTAGGGGAATGAGAGTTTATGAGTCTTATTTACAGAAAACAATTATTAAACTTCTAAATTACTAAACTTCTACATCATGTGACGATGAGCCTTGATCTGGTAAGGAGATGAACAGGAGTTTCTACATGCTTAAAAAAGATCCCAGGATATGATTAGCAACTCTAAAACTCCAAGAAATGACCAGGCAAATATGGATATTTTTTTCAGTGAAACTGATCAGACAGACTATAGAAATATCTGAAGTGTGAATCACAGTCATTTTGACGGTTTGCAAAAGGGAAGTCAAAAAAATTTATGGGACTTTTAAAGTGCTCTCAGAATATTCCCACATTCTTCCACAGACATACCGTTATGTTCTAGTTGCCCTGAGAAATGCAGAGGGAAGATGAGGCCTTGAAGAGGCCTCGAGTTTAAGGCTAGTTCCACTTATCTTTCTCTCAATAAATATGTCTGGGTTTTAGTTACAGTTTGAGGACTACATAGTGTCCAAATATTAAAGATTAAGGGATCATAATAAGAAAAATAACAATTTATTATATTACAAGTGTATATTTGTTCATTTACCCACAGTACAAAGCATGAAATTTGGAAATTCTTGCTTGAAATCATGTTGTTTTTCCAGGTTTGCAATTTCTCTCAGCATAGGTAGTAGGTGAAGTTGTCAAGTTCATGCACCAGATTTTCTAAGATGCTCAGATATCTAAATATGCAGCTGAGTATCTGGAATGACTATCTTTAGTCATGTAAATGCTGCATAAAGTTTAAAACCCTCATTAATGACTTTTGACAATAAAAGCCTATGCGAAGATTACTTCGAATACAAGGAAAAAAATTTCCATCTTCTTAATCAATGACTTCTGAACAGACACATTCTGAGATGCAGAAGAAAAGGTACCTATTAATGAAGAAACTAAGCAGTTCAGGTGAACTAGCTGAAAATTTCCTGCATACAGGAAAATAATCTTTTCAAAATCTTTGGAAAGATAAATACTCATTTCTTGTGCAAGGCCTGTTTCCTTTATTGTATGTGAAAAATATATGTGTACATTCAGATGAAAAAGAAATAGGCAGAAACTAACTACTGCAACAATGTAATAAAATGGGTTGTTACTGTTCTAATACACCTATACAGAACTAATTAATACATTTTTTAAACAAATGGAAAAGCATAAGAGATAAATGCAAGTTATGGCAGCATCAGACTCCAGCTTATACTGAGCTAGTTGATCCTGCTTTTTGGACTCCATAAATATATCCCTATGAGACATAAACTAGCTAGTTTTACACCATCTTGTTAGCACTATTCTACATTGCATACCCTTCTGTGGCTTCCATGAAGGCATACCCTCTCAAGTTATGTTGTCAAAAAGACAAAAAATTCGGTTTCATCTTTTCCTACATGGATTATGTGGGGTTTTCTGAAAGAAAATACACATATCTTTTTGTAGCTTCCACTGGGACCTGCAGTTCAAGTCCTGACCTACACACAGGCACTGTCCTCGTGCCAGGATATCATATATAGTCAGCTGCAACTTGTACTTCATATCAAGGACACAACAGTACTTAATGGCCATTAAAAGTAATTAATGGTCTTAGAAGTTCCATGTTTGGCAAACACTGCCTATGTCTCCTTAGTAAAGGTGTCTTTTTGTAAGCCATCTCACATATAAACTATAATCCCAGACCTCAGAGCTATTGAAAAAACTTTTATAGCCACTTTGATGTGATAGAAATTCCAGTCAGAGACTGTAATTTTTCCAACAAGTTTTCCTCTCAGAAAACCTTTGGTAAGACAGAATGGTAGCTGCCCAAAAATATCCAGACAGAATGGTAGCTGCCTGAAAATATCCAGACAGAATGGTTTGCATATTTTCCACAATTAAGTATTTTCTGTACCCCAGTAAACTCCAGGCTCTGTGAATCTACCCAGGATTATATTTTCTGTCCTACCTGGTAGTAGTCATCACTTTCCACAGCATGCCAGACCTTAAGACAAATATTCTGTCTTTGTCACCGATCAATAATTAAGAATCCACCTCCCAACTACTGTCCCCTCAATGTCCAGACAGATACTGGCACAGAAACAGGAGCACACCATTTGAGGTACAATATATTTTCTGCGCACAGCAGACCTTCCCCTCACAATTTCAACCACAGCATTTTTAGCTTGGTTTGAAAAAACGTACATTAGATTGCAGTTCATTATTTCATCTAACACCGAAAAACCAAGTCAAAGAATTCATCTCTAAACTTTTGCAACCTTGAATTTCAAACTGGAAAAGTACTCTGTCAGGAGAGGGTCTGTTTTCTTTCTTTGCCTCATGTTTACAAGGTATGATTTTGTATTCTTTATGTAGTGGTAATGGCCAATAAATACCTTAAAAAAAATTCTATTTATCTGTTTTCTTCATGCTCATTGACATCTTAGACATACACATGCATGCAGCACATGCATACCTGAGCATTTGTGGACTTCTCTTTTCTCAAGCAGCAAATATTGAAGAACAGAAAACAATAATAAGGAAAAGTATACAAACAAGTCAAATATATGACGATAATTTCCTAGTCCCTGGATATTAGATGGACTTCTTGACCTGGAAGTAGAATTTTCTGACAAAATCAGAGAAGAAAATTTAATCCAAACCTGTGCAAGTCAATGATTCTGGAGCATAGTCAAATATTTAACAAGAAACCATGAATGCATAGCTCTAAATTTTGATGATAGTTCAGGTCCTAACTACATAACCATGAAAAATACAAAACATTTAATGAGTTAAAAAGGCATCCCACACCAAAAAGTTAAATTACATCCAAATTTGGAGGTTTTTTAAAACATTTTTATTCTTCCCAACATCTCTCAATAATCAGAACAGGCTTGAATCATTAGCAAAACAAGAACCAACCACTAGGACTGATAAAAACCATAATAACTCTAATCAAGTTTGTGAATTACAAAGTCAAAAAATAAAAGTGATAAGATGGTTTCTGTTTTAATTAATTAAAGTTGTACCAGTTTATTTCAGAATATTGCTCAGGAGTAACTCAGCCATATATCTATCCCTGGAGAGACATAAATTATGACTTTTTTCAATAACTAAAGTGACCTGAGCAAAGTTCACAACACAAATAGGTGGCATCAGCCTTAACTGCTCTTAATTTATTTTACACACTGAAACAAGCTGGTGTGAAGACCAAAGTAATACTGAAATCAGTGTAAAAACAGTGGAAGCACGACAAATAATTATGTCCTATTTTTAGCTCTTTGCCCTAGCAGCTCCTTCCTTTGCTATGATTTGTTAAAGAGAACAAAACACTCATTAAGACTGATTTCAATTTGTTCATGGCCTGTGCTGCAGGTCATCCTTTTGTTTTCCTTAGGTTGAAAGCCTGCTTTGTGCTCCCAGCCCTGCTCACCCCAGCTTGCCTAGCTGGGGTGACTCACCCTACGCTTTGGCCTTTTGGACACATTGCAGCACAAGTGTTTTGTCTATGAAGAGCAGTGGAATAATGCAGCTACACTAGCTGCTTTCATCTCAAATGGAAGAACAATGCTGTGGAAAAGGGCCCTTGCATCCAGGATATAATATCCTAGTGAAGTTCTTTCTAATTAAAGAAAGATTCTTTCTACTGAACAAGCAGTTCAGCAGAGCTTAACACCATGCATTAGAAGATGAACACAGGGGGCTCATGTCCACATTCAAAACTCTGATTAGAAGGGTTTAAAAAAATTATTAAAGACTCTTCCTTTATCCACAAAACCAAACACCTGTAACCCATGCTAACGCTGCTAAGCTCCCATAAAAGAGAACTTAGCCAGCTCCCTTAGAAGAATCAAGAGCAATATCTGCATCCTAAGTGACTGTACCCATAACCTGAATTCATATAGTCTTTTTACTCACCCATTGTGTAAGTGAATCCATTAAACCACTTAATCAGATCAAGGGGGAAGAACTGGAACATGCAAGAACAGGAGCAGAACAAGAGCCTGTTTTTCAAAAGGATAACCAATCAAAATGAATGAGAAACGAGGCTGCAAGGTGACTGGGTCCACTCCATTAAAGCATAATAATTTTTTTTACCTTTGTACTATACTGGCCATTTTCAAATAAGAAGTTTTTTGTTAAACTCATAGTAGCAATAACGATTTCAGTGAATAATGCTCTTAAAAACCACTAGACTGAGGAGATCCACTAGGTATGCCTACCTCCTTGATATATTCTGTGATCCCTAAAGTATCACCATAACTACAGAAACAGAAAAATACTATACTACTATGCTGATACATTATTGTAATACAGAATGGAAGACTGTTCCCAGGGCTCTCATATGACTATATTTGTGCCAGTTATAGTTTCTATATATACATCCACACTTGCGACGAATGGTCTAAAACAGTGTTCTGAAAATTGCATATTTCACACCTCCAGGACTAATCCTTAACAATTTACAGCCATGTTCAGGAGTAAACTCTTGGTCATTTTTCATCAAATGGGCACTATGTAGAATTTCAAATTTCTGGATCCCTAGAGAATCTTTGATTTTTTGAAATGTGTTTTACCTCCTTAGAAGAGGAAAAAGAATATTGATCTTATCACACAAAAGACCATTATGAATAATACTGATGAAAGGTTTCTATTAATATTAATAATGGTAATCTATCTGTTTGACTAATGAGTAAAACATAGACTGAAGAGGTCAGAAGTTAAAAAAAATTGCTAAGTTGCTCCAGGATCTGATCCAAACTCACTGAAATATAGTGAAATATAGGCAGAACTTTTCAGGGGGCTGACCTATAGTGAATAAGGCAGAATGCATAAGTCCTTTTGAGCCCGGTGAGAGACATATCTGTAAAGAGTATTCCTGATGTTCATTTTTACATAATATTAACTTCGCATGCAGAGAAATTTTTGTGAATTTTAAAAGGCTTTTCTGCTATCCTAAATATTCACAGATAAAAATTTGGGCAAGTGTCCTAGTTTTTCTCACAGGTGCTTTGAAGGGGTGGAGCCCAGAGCCATGTGTGTATGACTACCTTGCCTTTCTATAGCACCCTCATCATTGCTGGTGAGCATGGTACTGGAAGGCATGGAGCAGTGCAGTGCAGTGCAACCTGGAGGGTCCTGCTTGGGTGTTTGTCTGTCTTTGTTTTTCATTTTCTCAGGGAATGCCAGCTGCAGACATGTCCTCCATCTTACCTTTGTCTTGGGAAAACCGTGTTTCACTGCAAGCTGGGGAATCATCCCCCCTGTTATCCTTGTCTGGGCAGCCATATGGAACTTGGGGTGTGGAGCACCTTTTTGTGTGTAATTCACCCCCTTTTTCATATACTTTTGTTATTGACATTGTTGCTGTTACTTTTGATACCTCATCCCATTGGTCATTTTCAGTAGGTGGTTGTCTAAACCCACAGCCTCTGCCTTTATCTCTCTCTCACTGGAGGAAGCCAGGGGAAAGAGGGAGGACTTGGAGTCTAATACCATGCTGATTTTAAACCACTGCAGCAGAGTTGCAGGAAGGAAATCCTCTTCTATCCAACCCAGACAATGTGCTCTCATTGAAAAATTATACCCTGCACCATATTAATAAGCACTAAAATAGTTTTTCATAACTATAAAATTCTTTTCCATGGGAGACAGTTGTATTTAATTTATGTCAATAGTGCACTATCATTTTCACTATTTTACATTTAAATCCTCAACAAAAGGCCACTTAACTCTTTTTACATATTCTCATCTATCAAATAGATTTTAAATATTTCCCTTATAAACTAAACATCCTAACATTATGATTTTCCTTTTAAAATGAATTTGTGCAGCTGTAAGTTGATTCTATCACTATTTTATGATCATCTTTGGTTTAGTTGTGCTAAACTTGTATTAAAGAATGTACAGCAGTCTACCAATAGAGCATACTGTAATTATAAAAAACCTGTACTGATATTCCTTATTTTATGGCATCAGCCTCCACTGTGTTAACCAGAGCAGAACTCTGCCACTGCATCAAACTATAAACATGCTATCAAAGTGCAGTTCACTGTGTGCTGTTGCACATACTCACTCTACTCATCCCTGACAATTCACTCTAAATTACTACTTTGCAGAAGTTGAACTCCCTTGAGTAAATCTTTTAAGTTAATTTTCCCTCACTTTTCATTTTTCACTCTGTAATTCCAAGTTCAATCTGTTTATACTGCTGTCAACAACTTATATGTATAAATATGCATTCCTAAATATACCTATATTAGGCATTTTTGTATCCTTTTTCAAACCATTAGGATAGAAACAGTCTTTACCCCCTTAGACATCCTGCTATACCTCATTAGACTTCTCTCTGTGAACGCGTTGTCTGTTCATTAGAGGCATTTTTGGTATTTCAAATGCTGATTTCAGTCATTAAATGTCCTAAAATTCACACCACACAGCTGAAATCTTTCAAAAAAACTTTAATGGATTTTTACGAAGGCCTTTTATAAAATGTAAATGCACATCAAATAAATTCCATCAGTCTGCTAATTTTGTAATGCTGTGGAAAAGAAGGACTGACAGGAATTCTCAATGAAATATTAATTGGATCAGTACAGTTTAGGCCTTTTTTCTCTTGAAATTGCTCAACTTCTGCATCATCTGTCCTAATGGAAACATAATATTTCTCCTATTAATACATTTTCTAGGATTATTACTGAAATTTGATGATCCTCTGTGAAAACTAGACTGATGTTACAAACCTACATTTCTACTCCTTACATCATCAAAATGAAAAAAATGTTTAACAGACATTTAAAATCTGTGTCTCAAGAATACATTCTTTTTGCTGTAAATTGTTGTACTAAAAGTACAAAAAAAAAAAAAGGTAGGAAAAGAAAGGTTTGCATGTGAACACTCAGGAAAAAGAAGAGAAAATTATATACCAAAAGAGGTTTACCTTAGATATTAATGCATCAGGCCTTTCTTTTTAAGGTCTCTGTTTTTTCATTTTCTTTTTTATTTTTTAATTTAATGACATTTCTAAGCAGAAAAACTGCAAAAATGTGGACCAATCATGGTCCTATATAATTTAATTATAATTTGAAAACATAGTATAGAATCTTAAGAGCGTCCATATAAAGTAGAGAAGGGTCGAACTTCTCTGCTGGATTCAGGAGAAAAAAGTCTGTCTGGTAGAAATCTCATCATCATCTTTGGCCCAAAAAACTCTGCTGAGAAACTTATTCAACTCTGAATCCTACCACTCCCACTCAAAAATACCCCAGGATAGTTCTTGAGGAACTATCTGGAAATCCCAAACGAGAAAAGCAGAGGAAACCAAAGAACAGGCATGAGAGTTTCAGGGGGATGATACTTAGGGCTGAAGACAGTGCTTTTGTTTTGTATTTTTTATTGGGGAGTGGTTACCCTTAGCAAAACAGAATTATTTGGGGTTTGCTTAGGGTTTTATTTTATTTTTTTTTCCCTCCAGGAAGAATAACTGACTCCAGGGTTAAAATGATTTTTTGTGGCCATGTTTTGTGTCTACATATTCATGGATATTTGTGTAAATAACAGTCTTCCTGTTCTCTAGACCAATTTGATTTGAGTCTCAGCACTGGCCATGAAGATGCTTGTACTACAAGATACGTAATTTTTTGTGTAAATCATCAATATTTACTGCCTTTTTAAACTTATGTGCATAACAAATAGAAAGCAAGATAACACGCAGGGCAATTTGGATGTGTATAGCACAACAGGACAGCATAAACTTTACAATACAGGAGGAAACTTGTTCCACTGAAGGGCAATCCCCAATTTCCCCAAGAGTTTGGCTGCCTGGCACTGGCTGATTGTTTCTTCCAATCCTCCCTCCCTTCAATTTCACTCAACATCTCCAGTTACACTCTTCTGTTTTATCCAGTATTATTTGAAGTGCTTCCTTGTAGGGAACCTCACGGAATTAATGGCCCACTATGCTTCTTGTTTGATAGTCAGGACTAAAGACTCTACTCAGACGCTTCTCTTTTCATTAAGAGCTCATACCTACATACAAAATATTTTGGCTGAGATCCCGATCATCCCATAATAATAATTATTAATAAATAACAATAATATACGTGAAAGATAAAAATTATTAAAGTGACATCAATCTCCCTCCTTTAATTGGCAAGAAGCATGCACGTACATTAACACTACCACCTCAATGACTTCTCAACCTATTCTGAAATTATATGAGAAATCTAGGACTTTAAGCTACTCAACAGAAGTTCTCAAATGGATATCTTACAGACATATAACTTAAAATTTGTTGAAACTGTTCAGAATATAATTTTGCAATGAGCAGATGTAACATACTTTTGATTGAACATATTTATAGGTTTGAATTTCTTAAAGAAGGTCTTTAATTCAGTGCTTTGAGCTCAATGTGGGTATTTTGGATAAAGGCTATGTCCCAAAACTATGACAGCATCCTACAAAATTTGACTGTAAAACACAATTTTTTCATACTTCATTACAGACTAAAATAATGTTCTCAAACCCATGAAAAAAGTCAGATATCAAAGTTTGTAGTTAAGAGTCTGGTTCATTTTCCAGGTGGTGTACAAGGGAAAGCCATCTATGGGCAAGTGTAATAATTTCAAATAGAACATGTTAATAAGTGTTTATGCCCTTGTTTGATGGGGATCTTCCAGTTTCTCATTGTTAACAGAGTCTTTTGGAGCACTATTTTGAGACAACTTTAATGTAAAAATCATACTTTTTCAGCAAAATTTGCATTAGTTCATCAGCTAAAAAGTTTATAGAGAATCTCACACATGTATTACACTATGTTTGATCTAAAACAAATTTGGTTTTCAGACTATTATATTTGAGTAAGAAGATAAGATTTGTGTAATAATTTTCAATAAAATGAAAATGTGTATATTAAGAATATTTATATTACTTATATTTTCAATAAAATCAAAATGTATATATTAATAATATTTATATTACTTATATTCTCAAAAAAATCAAAATGCCTAGATTTCCTACTTAATTGCAGAACCATTGACTTTATTACAATTCCTGTAGGCAGAGACTGCTCAGAAATATCTGAAGTAAAGGTTTTATCAATCTGCTATGAAAGTCAAACAATTCCAGATGCTAAATTTTACTGAATGCTTAATTCCATTAATATATTTATGAATATGAGCACAGAGGTAATTTTCTGGAAAGCAAATACGAGGTGCCAATATATATGCACATGATTAGGAATAAATTCTGTGGAAAAAATCAAAATTATTTATCAATAGAGGTAAAGAAAAAAAAATACATACTCTAGAGATATGGTACTGCGCAAAAATTTAATTTGGTTTGTTTTCTTGCATGTACTCTACAGTTCAGGCAGAACTAAGTGGATTTCTAGTTCCTACACACAGTAAGTGTTACGGGTTTTTTAAGTCACTTGTCCTTATTTCTTTCAAGTAGCACTGCTTCTGCTCACTTAATTCCTGTCTTTGCATGATGATCTGTTTAACTAATAAAAGCCTAAAATAATTAAACCAAATGATTTTAGAAAGTGAGATGTAAAATTATGGTTTCTGCTTTGTTATTTCACAAAATTAAAATATGCAGATGAAAATTGTCTCATATTGCATCTGAGGTATTTAGACACTTAACATTCTAATTTCATATTTTGGATTTCAAAGAGGACAGCATCAGAAACTGTTCTGAGAAATCAAATCATATATTATGTCATTCCAGAAATAAATTAGAAAATCAAAGGACAGAAAAAGAGATGGATAAAATCTTATCATAAAATTCATAGAAGCTAAATAAAAACATCAAGAAGCATGTATTTAATTTATTGAAAGATTATTTAATAGTAATTAATTTATCATGGTGTATAGAATAACCCAGTATACATATTGACAGAAATGAGAACAAGATTTTACCTTGTATTCATAAAATGCCTTTCACAATGCAGTCTTAATCCTAAGATCACAAGGCAGTCATAACAAGTAAGTAAAGCAGCAGCAGCAGCAGGAAAGATTATTTTAAAATAGAATTCACACAAGCTAGAACCTTCAAAAAGGTATTCATAACACATTGACTTTACCCACGTGCTTCAGCATTTTAAGGATCAGGGTCTATGCTAATGACAAAACTGATAGGCAAAACATGCAGATGGGTAAGGTCAAGGAAGAGGAAAGAAAGAACAACAGTAACACAAAAATATGTTCCACACAGAATGTGTGAGCTGCTGCCTGCCAAGTGGTTAGCAGTAGGCAGTACTGTGTAGGCATCGTGGAAGAAGCCAGGCATGCAGAAAGAGCATGAGGTCTGCTTGGCTCCTCATGTTGGAGCTTCGTAAGTACCGCAGGGAAATATTTGCTCAAAGCCAGTCCTAGTACTTCACCAGTGAAGAAATGTCAGAATCATACCTACTGATCCCATGCCTTCTAAATGCCTAAATCAGCTAAATAATCTAGCTGGGCAAATTTACCTTTTCTATTTAAGTACTTTAGGGACAAAGCAGGGATTCAGCATAAAGAATATACACAGCTGGAAGTTTCTTATATTACTTTATATGGCATGTTTTCCCAAAATGTATTGTATTCAAAATGAATTATTTACCAATAAAACCTATGTGACGTGTTTAAGATTTTGTAGCAGTAACATTTAGTCTTCAATATCTGGAGAAAATTTGAGAGCAGTGGTTAAACAAGAACAATATCATGTTTAACAAAGACAAGTACAAAGTCTTGCACCTGGGGGAAGGCAACCAAACTGCCCAGTAGATAATAGGATCTGTGCAGCTGGGGATCAGCCTTGCTGGGCTGGCTCTTGGGGTCCTGGCGGACACCAAGCTGAACACGAATCAGCAGAGCACTTCTGTATCAACAAATCACATTCTGTATTGAATCTGCAGGAGCATGACTACCAGAGCAAGAGTCACGATCATCCCACTCTACTCAGCACTCTTCAGGCTGCACCCAGAGTACTGTGTTTGCTTCTGGTGCCAATGATTCAAAAGCGACGTGGAGAAACCAGAGGGGCTCCACAGGAGACCTTGAATATGACCAAAGGACTGGAAGACCTGCCTTGTGAGGAAAGACTGAAGGTGTTCGATCTTTTCTCCCTGGAGAAGAGACAGCATGTGGGGAAGTCATCGCAGTATTCCAGTACTTAAAACACAGCTACAGAGAGAACAGAGGCTCTTTCTTCACAGTGACATGGAGATGACTGGAAGCAACAGGACAGGTTTCATCTCATCACAAAAAAGTCATTAGCTACCAAAAAACCATTCACTGGAATGGTATGTGGCAGAGTCTCCATCAAAAGAGTTTTTTGAGGTGCAATTGCACAGCATGCTAGATAATCTCGTCTAGACTCCCATTCTCATGAAAGATTGGATCAAATGATCTTCCAAAGTCCCTTCCAAAATGGTCTTTCCTGTGATTCTATGATATTTGCCACTATAAATTGTAATTGTGGTTTTATAATCTTAATTTATAACAGGCTTCCCTTGCTTTTAGATCTAAACAGTCATTGACTTAGATCTAATGCCTCCATATGATTCTTTTACTACATTCCTTTAATGTAATTCTATTACTTGAGCTAGATTTTATATTATTGTGAAGAATCATCTTACACAGTTAAAATGGAAATTTATAAATCAACACTATTTTTCTTAAAATGCAGTGCTATTAGGGTATTCCACTACAAACCCACAACCACAACTGATAAACATATTTCCTTTGTATAAGAATTTAAATTAAGTTAATAGCACTGTAAATTTCATAAACTTCCTACGTTAGCAGCAGCATTCTAAATCTGTGGATAAAGTTCCAACCAAATTAACCTGCTATTGTGTGTTTAAGAAAGCTAAGTAGAGGCCATAAGTGTTCTTTTATCTTGGTGAAACCTGAGTTATTTACAACCCTTTCTTTTTTATTAACAGAAAAAAGTCATTGATCTCATGTGTAGAAATACATATTTACCTCATATGTAGAAACACATATTTACCATATCTTCTACATGTTGCACAGAGCACTGTTACTACAAAGCACTGTTGGTTAAGCATATTTCCTACTAAATTATCTGATCTCATTTTCAAATTTTTGTAACTTTATCACACTAATATGTTGGACTGAGTTTTTGCATCCCAGATGTCAGACAACTGAAAATTTATTTAGCATTTTTAGAGTTGTAAGGGAAAGTGATTTAAAGGGGAGGAAGAAAGACCAAGTCCAGAGTTTTTTTTTTTAATGACTAGTTAAATATATGTAAAAGCAAGGAATATAAAATACTGTTGTGGAAGACTATGTCTGTACTAATCAATCCAAAATGTTGTAGCTTCCATGCACAGACAGATTGTCTGGGAAAATATGGTTTTAAACCTGACTTGGGAAGGAAAGAAACAAAGATGATGGTCTTCACTTGATTGTCTCCCATTACAAAATTAGTCCCCAAGGTCTGTTCCTACTGCAAGTCAGGAAAGGCATTTTTTAAAATTTTTCTTTGCATCGTCTCATCATTGAAAATACCCTGGGTAAAAGAAGAGAATTCACTTTTTCATTTCAGTTTTTTTAGAAGTTATATCTTTTAAAGATTCTAATTTGTCGTGCCTTTCTTTCACAGCACTATCAAATTATAAACAGCATTCCAGGCAAGTAACTTGTCTCCAAAAAATCTTCTTCAATCCAAACTACACTTAACTGTGACATAAATTCTTTTTTCTAAGTAGGATGACTCAAAAAATCTTGAAACATAAAGGTTAACTAAACATTTGCTCTACTGCTTCCTCTGTATACCCACATATTTTCCAGATTCCCTTCCTTTATTAACTGTACCCAGCTATTAACCATGCATGGACAAATTTAATTACTGTATGCAATCAGTGTCACTCCATAACTTTGCCTCTAAACATTGTTAATGGATTTTTGTGGAAGTTGTTGCAAAAAACTGATGGAAGTTTAGCTTGCTAGGTTAGAAAATATCTTCCTATGAAAGTATGACTATGTTCAGCTGCAGTGTCTTACTAAAGATTATAGATACTTAACATCTTGCATGCATTGCTTTAAAATTATTTTTCATTTGCCTACGTGCACACTTTGTGTGAGGCAATAAGCCTAGTATATCTAAGGTTCTCTGTAGCACAAAATCCATCTTTTTTCATTATGGCATTAAAAGGTTATTGCTGGATCTCGAAAGCAAGTTAAAATTCTTCACTCTTTCCTAAACAGCAGCAGCTGAATGCAAGATAAAAAGTAAAAAAGTATTTAAAACAGCTGATTGCATGGAAAAAAATAGAATTAAATTTAAATTCCCATAAAACTCACAAATTTGAAACCGAAGAAATTAAATGCAAATATTTTGACAAAATATGGATGAAAGGAAGGTCTTTAGGGTATTCAAAATAAGCATGGTTTGATTCCAAGTTGGATTGAAACAAATATCCCAACAGCAATATATCTCTGTGAAATGGAAATGCTGAGTTTCAAAATGTAAAGAAAACCAAAAGTTTGTGAGACACTGTACTGATTTAGGACTTCCTGAAAACCTTTGCCAAGAGGGTGTCTATGGATCCCAGCCTTCTTTTTCGGCAACCAATAATGTTTTCTGCCCTTTCTCAGAAGTCTGGCACTTCTATGCTCATGTTGAGTGCAGAGCTGTGAACTCAGCCAAATGGAGTCTCCATCTGTCCAGATCTATGGGAGCTGTGTTACTGTGCTTATCTCAGTAAAATTATGCAAATTTTTCTCTATGTATTTTATTCTAATCATTGATTAATTTTCTTTCCCTGTGTTTTTGACAGCTTTCACCCACTCCCTTCCAGATAACAAAATGCAAGATGAATTGACACCATACCTGTTAATTGAGTGTTTGGCCCAAATTAACCCATCACCACATAACCGTGTTAGATCAATATAATGTAATTTATTTCCAGCATTTAATTTCTATTAATTTCTCATAATAATACAGTCATCATGTCAAGGATTACTGTCTGAAATATTTTAAGCAATGCAGTTACGTGCAGGTTCTTGGGAATTATTCCCTCTCATGCAATTAAACTACGGAATCATGGAGTAGTTTTGGTTGGAAGGGACCTTTGAAGATCAGCTTGTCCAAACCCCTGATGTAGTCAGGGACACCTTTCACTAGATCAGAATGCTCAAAGCCCCATCCAGTCAGTGTTTTCACTCATGGGGCAGCAGGCGGTAACCAGGCAGCAGACATATTCATGACCAAAGACTGTGGGGGGGGGTTTCTGCCTTTTATTGTAAGTGTAACTTTATTAACAATTTCCCTTCAAACACATAAGAGTTGCTTCTTTTGCTATGAGAATTCTTAGTAGAACTGTTGTCATTTTTATTTACTCCTAGTAATATGATTGCAATGAGCCAAATCACTTGGTAAAATTTTGCAGTTCAGAATGTAAAATTCATTCTCTAGACACTCATTTCTATGAATGAATACACTATTCCCTGTTCATAAATTATAGAAGAGATTTTAAGAAAACGTAGACTTTGGATTTAGAGGTCTAGGAGATGTTTATGCACAGAACAAATAGAGCAAACAGGTCTACATAGCAAGGTCTTTATAACCTCTTATATTAAGCTGGTAATGACTACTGGGATAATGAAATTTGGTTTTGCTTTAAGTTTTTCCTCCATATGTTTTTTGTCCAGAAATGGTCTGAATGCAATGATGAAAAACACTTATGACTTATTTCCTTCTTTCTTTTTTAATAATTTAAACTGTAAGCCTACTACCAAAATATGTGGTCTGTGTAAGAAATAATCAAACATATTTTTCTTTTCATTAATATTCAATAGGAGAATTACTCTCAAGCAAGAATACTTTTAGGTGAGTACAGCAGTCCTTTCAAAACACAACATTTTCTAAAATCATACTCATCTGAATCCCACACAATAAGTCAGCTAAATTCCCACGCTTTCTCTTCATTGCATTCCCTACTGGTGAATTGGTCTGCAAGTGTGGTGGTTTGACCCTGGCTATACACCAGGTGCCCACCAAAGGCGCTCTATCATCCCATCCTTAGATGACAGAAAATAGAGCTCATGAGTAGAGATCAGTTCAGGGAGAGATCACTTACCTGCTAACATCATGGACAAGACAGATTTGGGGAAAATAATTTCATTTCATACCAATAAAATCAGAGTACGGTAATAATAAATAAAATCAAATATTAAAAGCACCTTCCTCTCCCCCACCTTTTTATCAGGTTGAACTTTATTCCTGATTTCATCTCTACCTTTCCCCCACAACCATACAGGAGGATACGGAATGAGGGTTCATCCCACATTGTCTCTACTGCTCCTTCCTTCCTCAGGGAGAAGACACCTCACATTCTTCTACTGCTCCAGAATGGGGGTCCATCCCATAGGAGACAGCCCTCCAACAACTTCTCCAGAATGTGTCTTTCCCACAGCAGCTCTTCATTAACTGTTCCAGCATGGGTCCTTTCCACAGGGTAGAGTCCTTCAGGAACAGGCTGCTCCAGAGTGTGTCCCCCATGGAATCACAAATCCTACCAGCAAACCTGCTCCAGCATAAGCTAACTTCCTCACAGGACCAGAGGATCTGCCAGGAGCCTGCTCCAGCACAGGCTTCCCATGGAATAACAGCTCTTTCTGACATCCACCTGCTCTGTCATGTGTTGTGGTGTGTGTGCTGTTTGGTCGTGGGTTCACAGGTTTCCTTAGTTCAATGTTAAATGTTAAATGTTTTATATGTTTTTAGCCTGTTTTATATTAAGTTCTATGTACCTAA
>JAWWEY010000115.1:94413030-94495616 GCA_035582745.1 Loriotus luctuosus | reverse complement strand
CCCCCCCTGCTGCTGAGACCTACCTGCCTGCCTCGTCATCATTCTGTGACCCTCGTCTGCTGACGCCAGAGAGCTTCATTTCAGTCCCGACTGGAGCAGCCTATCCCCTTACGCCGGGAAGGGCTCAGTCTGCTGGTGGCCCGTGGCACTAGCCGGGCTTTCTCTAAGTGCTACAGCAGTCATGGGATCCTCCATGCACTGCATGCAGATGGATCTCTGCTCTTTGTGCTCCTCCATGGGCTACAGAGGCACAGCTGCTTCACCATGGTCTGTGCCACAGGCCTGCAGGGAATCTCTGCTCTGGTGTTTGGAGCACCTCCTGTTCTCCTCCACTGACCTTGATCTTACAGAGCTGTTTTCTCTCACACAGTCTTTCTCCTCTCCCTGGCTGCAGTTGCAGGTGCACAGCAATTTTCTTCTTTCTTAAAACCTCATTGTCTCAGAGACGCTACCACCGTCACTGATGGGCTTGGCCTTGGCCAGCAATAGGTCTGTCTTGGAGCCAGCTGGCCTGTCATGGAGCCAGATGGTGCTGGCTTTCTTGGACATGGGGGAAGTTTCTGGCAGCCTCTCACAGAAGCCGTCCCTGCAGCCCCCCACTACCAAAACCATGGCAAGCAAACCCAGTACGGGACAAAAAGCAGTGAGATCAGAATTGTGCAGGTTTCTATTGAGTGAAAAGAACACTATTTCTACAAATGAAAACAAAATCAGGAATCCACGTGTGCAGACAATGTTTTCAGAGAGCTATAGCAAACGTTTAACAAATAAAAATGGTAAATTCGTTCAGAAAGGTCCTACCACAGCCTGTGTTAATTAACTGCTGTCTGGTGTCTAGTCTACTTTAGTGGATAGTGATTCCCTTCAGAAGCATTGCCAGCTATGTTGGCATGAGTTTCATGAGATAAAGGGAGTGTGAGCACTGGGATCAGATTTCTGCCCATGTGTTAAGTTTTATTCAGATAGGAGACAGCACTCAAGCATTAACAATCCCTTTTTAGTATCTCAATATGCAGGTGAAAATTCTTCTGTTTTCTCTGCAATAATGTAAAATAAAGCTTTTTTAAATCATTTTTTAAAGTAATTTATTTTTATTTAAGTAAATAAATAAAATTTAAAAAATATAAAATAATGTGCTCCTTATATCATAGCACAAAACAGATTTGTTTGTCTCAAACTGATGTTTTCTTGCATTTTTTCATATTTTTTCCAATGCTGACTCTGGGTTCAAAAGATTTCCTGGAAGCAGCTGGGTCAGAAGCAGTTGTGGCAAGATTTAACTCTGCCTGTCACCTTGTGAGAAGAAGAGTGGGAGCAGAAGCAATTTCTGTGTCATTCGCTGAAAAGGAACTCTGACACTTCAGATGGAAACTAAGTAAAAAATGTGAGTGATGGTCTGCCACTTGCCTCTGCTGAATCTGAGCCTATCAAGACACTCATGCTCAGGACTCCAGTCCTTTAGTTTCGCCAGAAAATACACAGAACTTGTGTCAGACATTTCAGTCTGGCTGAACAGTCACACAGATGCTACAGGCTTACTGTGACTCCTAAAATGCAGCAGACCACAGCAAATATACATAATGAGAGCAAACTATTAACAGACCACTTGTAAAGTCAATAGATTAATAACCTTAAAAGGAGAAACTACTAAAGAAATATTAAAGTGAAGTTTTAAAGTACTACTGGAATCAGTAAATTTCCCAAAAATCCACTCTATGCTTCCACTTCTGAGCAAGATCCACCAAGTCATAAAAGCTATTGGTCCTACATGTTTGGGTTTGTGGGATTTTTATTGTTTTTTCTCCAGAAATCACCATAGGGCACTCAGAGACATGTGAAAACAGAGTTTTGTGTTTTAAAAACATCCTTCAAAATGCCATAATTAAAAATCTTCCTCACACCCTATTTAGGCTTAATTGTCTGTTCTCTGATACTGCTTTGTGTCTGTGTCTGTAAGCTATTAAGACTATTATTAACAGCACTCCAAATTATGGGCCAAAGTGTTTGGAAAGTTCTAGCTACACTTTTACTGGGAATTAGAAGGTAAAAGTCTTAAATACTATGATTCCTTAAATTCAGGTGTCTTTAGGATTTTGGGAAAGAGTATGTAATTTCCAATGTACCTTAATTATACTGCTAAGTACAGCTGAGTGTGTGTGTTGCTGATGTTCTTTAGTGCTTTACTGTTATTGCATCATATTGACTACCAGGTAATAACTCTTTAAGCTGATAAATAAGGAAGAGAAAAACTGACTCAAAATCCGAAGATATACATACAGAAAAAATCCTTTTCTGGAATGCCCTGTCAGAGATCAAATCCACCACATGGTGTTTTCTAAAGACCCCTGCTTCAATTAGTTCTGCTGACAATAAGTAATAAACCTGCTATCTGATGTACAGAAAAAGAAAAGAAAAGTATATTGGGAAGCACTACAGAACTGACACCTCATATAAGCTATGACCAGGAGTTATCAACAATCAAGGAGGAAATAAGGAACACAAGGAGGTATGAAAATGCCATACAAGATTTTTTACAACCAAATATTAGCCTTATTTCAGGGAAACAACAAAAAGATTGTCTCAGTTTTGATGGAGTAACAAAAGAATTAGACGCATAATTCTGCTAAACACCACCTTCAGGCTGAAGTTGAAAGTCTAGACTCACCCCTTCTGCTTTCTGACAATGCTTTTTCAGCATCAGAGTTCATACTTTTTCAGCATCAGAGTTCCCTGAACATCCAGTACTGCTTCTGGGGATACCTCCTAACACCTCACTTTCATCAGCACCCATTTCAGCTTGAGTCCTATGCCAAACTATGATTTTTTGTCAGCTCTTTGAGACTGAAAGAATTTCCTGATTTATGTATTCACAGAATCCTCATTTCCTTTTTGCCCATCACCCAATGGTACCAGGCAAGGATAGAGTTGTATTCAGTAACCACATCTGTAACACTTAATTTTCTCTTGCAGGAGACATTCATATTGGTTCACACTCATCTCTTTTGGAATGAAACAATTCTGTGAGGAGGAAATAAGGTTAAATATGTAATAAGTGAATCCAGGCAGCTTCCATTGTACCCTGATCAAGTGGTTACAAATGTTTTAGCTATACCATTCAAGGTTGCCTCTTCTAGAAATGACCAACGAATTCCTGTGCATGACCTCAGAACTCCTCTGGCCCCTATTTGTGTTCTTGCAAGTCCAAAAATAAGTTTTTTCAATGAATGTGAGTTCCTCTGTGATGATGGGTTTGCAAAGAGCCACACTGCCCTTGGACACTTCCGACAGTCAGAGCTGAATCCATCATCCTGCACCTTTTACACGCACTTGGGAACTCTCGCGGAGCCCGTTTTGGACTTGCAAGAACATTACATAGGGGCCAGATGAGCTATGAAGCTAAGCACAGGAATGAGTTGGTCGCTTCTAGAAGCTGGCAACCTTGCTCTAATTGCACTAAAACAATGAATATAGCAGAGGGTGAGGGTATTTTACCAGTTGCAGTCTTGCCTTTCATACTTGCTGGGAGTAGGCACTACAACAAACATTACTCTGATGGGCAGCTGGTTTTCATTTTGTAGAGTACAAGATGGCTTGCAGTAAAAGGGAAAAAAGAAAGAAAAAAGAGGAAAAGAAAGAAAAAGGATTTTTTCAGAAGAAAATGAATCTTTGAAGAATGTGGGCAGCTGAGGAATAGGGATTTAGGACCAAATAGAGAAGCCAAGTTATAAAACTTAGATGTATTCTTAGCATTCTTACAACCCACCACCAGGTGATTATGTTGTTCTGTGAGATACAAAAAAAAATTTGAGATTTGATTCCAAAAGATGGAGGAGGCTGCAGATGCTATAGTTTCAAGGCAAGTTCCATAACTACTAGAAAAGGAGACAGAACTGTCTCATCTTACAGGGGAAAAGAAGGAAAAAAGATCCCCAACCAAGCCAAACAACAGGCTCGTGTTGGATATTTGAAAGCAATGTATACACGTGTATTTTCATGAGATGTTTAGGTTAATGAAACCCAGGTGTTGCTTAAGCTTGAAGTTCTGATGGTTTAAAAGGGCATAAGAGATTTTAATGTATATCAGCAAAATTAGTGTTTCTTCTGACTACATCATGAAACTCCCTCTCCAGACGGCTCTAAACAAGCAGTGGGGCTTTGCTGCTTTTGCTGCTTTGCAGGGCTAAGGGTCTTGTTGAAATGACAAAATATGAAAGGTTTTATTCTACTACAGCTATCTATAGAAGCAAGAACTGGGTAACTGTTTCTGTCACAAGCAGTTAAAGAAACAGAGATTAATTAAATGCAGTAAGGTACTTCCTTCTCCATGCCCATACTCAGATCATTCTGTTATAATCAGCCAAGAACAGCAAAATAATGGATCAGAACTACCTCTACCTGGCATTTCTCACTAACCTGATGACAGAATTATTTTATACACTAGAAGAAATAATAAAATATTTATTATTTTTCTAATAAAGAAACAATGTGCATCCTAGACTGTAGAGCAGTTATCCTGAAAATCAAATTTATTTCATACAATTTTTGTAGATCTAATTTAAATCATACTATGTTTTGACCTTAAAACAAATGTGCTACTGTATGCACAAACATATATGAAGAAATACAAAATTACTTTTGACAGGAAAAGGCTAGATGACTATCTAGCCTTTATTATTTTCTATATTTTCCATATACATTTTATAAAAAAATACTTTACAGAATAGCGTATGGAACAATGACTACCATATCACATGAAAGTAATTTTCTCCCCAGGCTGCTGATTTTCTTTTTTTTGCTTAAATTTGAATGCAAATTTTTACATATGGGTCAGAAACTCCTTGGTCCCAAGAAGATAAACATTAAAATCACATAGACTTGTAAAGGTTGTTTCTAATATTAACCAACAAGGAAAAGGAATAAATAAAGCTGTTCACTTCAATGAGCTTATCCAAAACAAAAGTACTCAGATATAAGAAGAGGTTATTACATGTCTAAGATCAAAGTAGGAGAAGCAGAACTTAAACCTCCAGGAAAGAGAATATTGGCTTAAATGATCAAGAAGTGTAAGTGATTCATTAAGTCTAATTGGACTTCTGCTGCTCCTTTAGGGCTTGTCTGAACAGCAGATCTGACTTGTCAGGAGCCACACTACCACATCTATCTTGTAGGATCAGAATACAAATTTCTCTCTATATGTTAAGATCATTATCAACACCACCTGGAGGTCTCAGTGGGTTTTCAGCACTCAGTGTATTATTTTGAGGGTGTTATACTCCCTCTGTACCAAAAAGAATTCAGAAGAAGGGGATTATTTCCTGCTGACAACTGGAGAAGTTTCAATCAACTGTTTGCAGTCTGTTTTGCTTTGTATACCTAAATATACATTGCCACATTGTGTAACACACTGTGCATGAACATACACTGTGTTTTCATGTTGTTTAACAAGGACCAATATGTCCTGTTCCACCCCAGAATTTCCACAGACTTTGCAAAAACTGACTGATAAAGTTGACTGATAAAAGTCAGTGGATTCACTAGGATAAACCTAGAGCTTTCCTTGTTGAAAGATACATTTCAGTACACTTTCTTTTAGATTTCTTTAGACGAGACTACTTGTCTCTGCTTGAGGAGAGGTCACCTTCATTGTAAAGATGAAGGCAAATCTGTGAGAAGCCTACTGAGATTACTTTTAGAAAACCCTTGTATTAGTTCCATCTCTGAACGTTTACAGATCTTTTTTTGTCATGACAGATTTTGTTCTATCAACAGCAAACCACAATCAGCATAGGAAGTGTTTTCTCTATTTATGACAGGGGACATAGCATTTCCAGGCTTTTTTCTAGCCCCAGCAATAACACAAGATGTCAGATGCCACCCTAGGGAAATGCATTTTAAATTAAACAAACATACATTCCTGGTTGCTTTTTTTGCCTTATTTTTTTAAGTCTCTATGAAAGGAAAAGTCAAATCTAGTCTCTCTGCTTCGCTTTATTTGTTAGGGTTGTCAAAGATCTTGTTTGAATAAAAGAAGTAAATGTAATTCACAATGAGGATTTGAAAAATATTTCCCTTTTTCAGCTGCTATCTTTCCTTCTCACAGTGATCTGGCAGTAGTTTCCCTTGCTCCCTTTATTGATTGCTGAGAGATTGTTCTTATCTATGTGGTCTCATTTCAAATAAATAGAAGCAGTTGGAGACACTTCTGGTTTCAAATATTTCTTTAGAAGGTAGTGCACCTGAAGTCCTTGTCCTTTCTCCTAAATCCCTGAGCTGTTCTTTATGACAGAGTGAACTGAAATCCATAAGAAAACACCCTCATGCCAAAAGCTGCAGCAGTTTGGCCCTATTTGTTTTCCTGTCCATAAAACCAGGGAAGCCCATTAAAAATGGAAAGAAACCTCATTAGTAGGTCTGTTAATTCTATCTAAGTGAAAAGCTCAAGCGGTTTTGGTGAAGAGAACCAGTGGATCACTCACTCTTGAGATGATTTTGAAAGAAAATTTAATGTGGCCAAGGCAACTAAAATTAAGATTTCATCTGGAATGTAATCTTTTTTTTTAAGGAAAGAGGTATGGCTGGTGTTGTGCAGCATGGATGAATTAGAACAAAATTGTAGCCCTTCAGTGTTGGTCGGTTTCCTCCCAATCTTAAATAAATCAAATAGGCTGTAAAATTTACTGAAAGTTACCAGCAAGAGGTTTGATTTGGATAATAAGCAAGGGGAGAGGAACTGGGCCAGGTGTCAATAGTACAAATCCTGTAGTGGAACAAAAATGAAAGACAATTCTCTTGCTGTCTGGGTTTTTGTTTTTCTTTTTCCACTAGATGACCAGGACATTTTTTTATTACTTAGGGTTTTTGGGAAGGGTCAGACTGTTATTATGGGTTAAATGAATGGTACAAGTTAATCCCTGTGGACTGTACTGTAAAATAGGTTAATTTATTCTTCAATATGGCAGAAAATATAATTTATTGCTTTCAATCCACAATTTTATGGCATAAATCAATAAGAAATTAGAGAGTGAGATATGATGTCTAGAACCAGTGATGCTGAACATTAACACAAAAGCTAATCACATAAAAGAAAAAAATCATTAAAATATTCCATTTTCTTTACTAAATCAGTGGAGTTACTAAATCAGCAGCTTTTTAGCTGTTTCTCTTCCTGTGGTCTGGAGGACTGTGTATTTTTTAACATATTTGAGAACATTAACAGGACAAACAGTGAAGCCTGAAATTTATTCAATGGCATCATTAGTTTTCTGCAAAACTCCGATATTGTTATCAAGTTCTCATATTTGTAAACGGACATATGCAAAATAAACTTCTATAGAAGAGTATAAAACATATCTCTTTCTATCTTGCCTTTGTTCTTTGGGTGCATCCTGGGGCACGTGTGGACATGTGTATGCACAGTGAATATAAATATTTACAAAATACCTGTACTCTTGGGTACTATATTGGTGGTTCATGATCTTCCTAGTATCAAATGAGCTTTTTTCCATGAATCTTGTTCCCTGAGTTCTTGTCAGGGTTGTTTCTGAACCTATCTCTCCTTTCTGTACTTTTTATTGTGACAGATTTGGGTAATGTTTTTCACTGGACAACTTTACTGTAGTTACTGCATTTTATCCCCTTCCCTGTTGATGGTACATGAGGATACACTGCTACAAAATGTTTGTCTAGACTCAGAATGTAGCATCTAAATAAAACAGGACAGTGTGAACTTACAATTTGTAGAAGAGTGACGACTTTGTATTTTATCCAAGTGGAACCTCTGTAATGCAAAGATTATTAATTGAGGAGCTAAAGGTTCAGGAGGCACTGGAGATAAAAAAACAAGTCACTTTATAAATCTCTGTGGTTGTGACTGCTGTAATAATCCTCCAGAACTGAACTATCTTCTCCATTTACATGGGCTGGTTTAATGGAATGGGAATTGTTATGGCTAAGAGTGTAAAACTTGAGGTTTGGAGGGCACCCCTCCAGGGAAAGAATAATATTGGTGATTAAAATAGATTGTGATAGAAGATAGAAATTACTTTCTAAAAGATATAGGCCCTTGGGCTAAGATTAAGGGTGGTATTATTCAGCCATCAGTTTAATATCTGAAATATATATTTTTTTTAACAGTATTCTCTTTGACACGGAATGGATAAGTGATTAATTAGATCTTTACCATCTCTAATGACTCTTGTCCTGTGATCTATAAATTCAAAAAAAGTAGAATGTCCTAGCATGAGGGACACAGAGAAAATGTGTGAGTAAAGAGGAAAGCTTGAAACTAAATGCCGTGAGTCATATCAGTTTTCTCTGATGGAGTTTTAAAGCCTGAATGATCACCTAGCCTGACCTCTGTAATATTACAGGCCATAAAACTTCACTTTGTTATACCAGCTCTAAGCCCAATTTATCTTACTGAAGAGATTAAAAAGTAGGAGTCAGATTTTCAATGATATTTAGGTCTTTAAAAGGTGGAGGTAAAAATATTAGTACAAATTAGCTGCTTCTCATTGCTTTCGTGAAAGGTTGACATCCAGCAACTTTACACTGTATCTAAAAACCAGAGTAAATCTCTCTCTGAGGGTTTGGAATTACATTGAATGTCTGATCACACCCATGGCCATATATACAAATAACAGTACTTTACACTTTTCCAAACGTCATTCATGAGACAAGATAGAAAGCTCTTGGCAAGAGGCATGTTCATCCCCTTGACTGCACTGTCTAATAAGAATCATTTCTTATGGTTACATTTCTTCATTGTTTGGATGGGGATTTATTTTCCTAACTCAAACTTCTATTAAATGACCCCTAAAGCTAGTATCTGTGGATTAGAAAGAGTGCAGCATTCATAGCACCAACCCTAAAAAGTACCTTGATCTCATAATCAAATTTATTTCTAAAATAGCCTTATCAATGAGATCACAAGTGTGTATTCTAAGCATTCTAAGTGTCGTTTTTAATGACATTTTAACAGAGATTAATACAAACTTCCTACATATGGCCATGAAAAAATCTTCATAAAGTGATTTGGTAATTAAACAGCATTGAAAAAAACATATTATTTTCTGGAGAATATTAGCTTTCCAGATGTTTTAGGTAGATATCGTGAGGGAGTTCAGTAACTATCCCTAAATTAAGTTTTACCTTAGCTTTTCCCTTCTGTAAATTACATAATTGTTCTTCTTTTTACTGCTGAGCAGAAGGTAAGTAGGAGTAAAATTACAAAACACATAGAAATATGTTATTATTTTTGCTGTGAAAAAAATGTTAGAGAAGCAGAAAGAGCAACACTAAAAAGAAATACATTTCCTTCCACCCTCACTTGAAATTCCCAGTATGCATTCAACTACTACCCACCATCTCATAACAGAGGTTAAGCCAGGTGCATGTTTCATTAAGTACTTAGAAATTTCTCAGTAAACTTTTCTCACTTTGCAAGAGAACGCTATAGAAATAGGGAACTTCAAACTGCCAGATACATTTGAGGGAAATTTGAACTTAAGTCTAAGTAACTGTACCATAGAAATTCTATTTCTCTAACTGATAAACCAGGATAGAAGAAGAGCAATAGGCATCATTCACTTCAACTTCAGCGGGGTTTTTAACACCCTGTCTCACAATACTTCAAGTAGGACATTATGACACATCAAGTTAGGACATTATGATCTGGATGAGCATACAAGAGGTTAAAAAGAAAGGGTTGGGTGATCAGATCCAGAGGGTCATGGTTAATGGGTTATGTTATCTGTATTCTACCAGCATGTCAGTGTTAGGTAGGAAACTTGTGAAATGTAGCAAGAAAAAGTGCCAAGTGCTGCCCCTTGGACGGAGAAGGACCTGTGATGGCACAGGCTTTGGACAGACAGGTTGGGATCAGCCCTGAGGGAAAGCCCCTGGGACCTGATGGGGAGAGAGCTGAGCCCCAGACAGCAAGGTAGCCAAGAGCTTTATGGGCAGGAACATGGGCAGTTAAAAGAGGCAGTGATCATCCTGCTCTGCCCAGCATTCATCAGAGTACAGCTGAAATACTGTGTCCAGTTTTGGGACCTCCTGTGCAAGAAAGAAATCAAAAAACTGTAGCAAGTTCAGCAGGATGGAAGAGGTCATAGCACTTGCCATGTTTAAACCTGAAGGAAACAAGGGAACAAGGGAACTCTGAGGACTTCTAACAATAGCCTCCCATGTACCTACTGGAAAATTTTTAGGCAGTCAGGCCCTCCACAGCCACACATGCTGGGAGGATGATATTCAGTGGCGTGAACTGAAACTAGAGATGATCATGTTGGATATATGGAAAAAATTCCTGACTCTGAAGACAGCCCAGCACTGGGACAGGCTGCCCAGACAAGCTCTGCAGCCTCCAGCTGTGGAGTTTATCAAAATCCAACAGGGTAAAGTCCTGAGCAGCCAAATCTGACCTCAGAGCTATCCCAGCTGTGAGCAAGGAGGTGGGAATGGAGACTTTTTGATGTCCTGTCTGAACTTGGATCAATTTTGGCTCTGGGAAATATTGAGCAATAATGATATCCCCAACCATCCTTAAATGTGTAACTAGAAAGACCAATGTCTTAAATTGGTCTTTCAACATTCAAACAAACAAAAAGACAAGAGGAGTCATTGGATCTCCAATTTCACAAGCTAATTTAGCTATAAAGCCTGAGAATTGTAATGTAGAAACCTGTTGAAGCCTGCCACCCTGAAATCTACCGGGTCAGAGTGTCAGTCTGAAGGCCAAGAAATTCATGTCTTGAATAAAAATCTCCCTTGGCAGACATATCACAGAATTCCTACGGTTACACAGATATTAGAAAGGTTAATTTTGCTTCTCACCCACTGCAGTGGATGCTCCCTTCTATTGATAATTCAGTCAAGCATTTCCTTCTTTATTAACTTTAATTATCATCTCTTACTTACATTAAATCTCCACAAAACTTTTGCTAGCATTATTTCTGAAAATGTTTCACATACACAGGACTGCAAGTATCAATTTAACCTGAATTTCCTTAGAGACTATTAATTGCCTGAGATGTTTCTTCTCCATCTCATTAAATAAAATTTGTTTCAAATGTAATAAGACTGGTTTAAATTGTATTACTTTTTACTTTTGGTAAACATGGATGTAAAAATTCTTTGTGTTTCTGAAGATCCATATCAGGGTGTGATTCACCACCTTCATTCGGCCACCAGATGAACAGTAATTTCTGATTCACTCAGAAGATGTTAAAAAAATCTGGAGTAAATACTGTTACCTACCTAATGTTGCCTAGTAGTAAATGGTATTTTAAATTGTGTGAGTTTAATTTTTTGGTCTACTTGGCCAACCCAACTCAAGTACTTTTCAGGTACTTAGACACAACTTAGTCACTAGAATCTCTTCCATAACTACTTTAATCTTATTTTCTTTTAGAGCAGTGTGCACATAAGCAATTATCTCTGCTTAAGACAATGACTTTGAGAGAACCAATTACAGCAAGCATAAGAAGTACATATTATTTTACAGTCCTTATGCTTTATTGCTAATTTAATTAGCTGCCATTTACCCACAAACACAGCTTGATGGATATATTCTCTTCTTTATTATGTCAATTAGCACCCTGCAACATGGTGCTTCCCAAAATTATCTCATCTGTTGCAGATGACAATGCTCCTCAGTGGTCATATTCAGCAATATATAAGGCTCACTAGAGCTGGTCCTTGGCAGCTCTTCCCAACTTCTGCTTCCCTGAGGCTAAGGATGAGACTGTGATAATTAACAGGACCCTGAAAATTCTCCACTCTGTAGGTGGAGAAGAGAGAAACAGCTCCAAAGGCAATTCTCCAGAAATCTTAGTTTCATCTATCAGTATTAGAAAAGCCAACACACTGAAATGCATATTTTTCTTTTGTTTGCAGAGGCACTTGCAAACAAGCTTTTGGAAAAAAAGACCTGTTGGTCTTTGCTGAAAGCAAAAAAAAGCACGGCCAGTTTCACTGCTGTTAACTTTCAGAATCTCATGTTAAGAGAGACCTAGCACCACGAGTAACATCCAGGAGACACATATTCTAAATTAATGGAAAAAGCCACACTTTCACAGTAAACATCTAGTGCTGGTCCTGAAAATTCCTATTTATTTTATGAGGAGAAATTACAACCTGTCCAGTGTATACCTAAACCCAAATATTACTGTAACTACGGATATTCATTTACAACAAAATGCGCACAAAAATACAGCCTTTTATTTGTCTCTGCTTCTGTTCTGACATAGGCACTCCCTGCTAATGTGGAGCGCATTACTCACTGCAGAATTCACGTAAACAAACGTCACGCATGTAATTGCTCTTAGTCATGACTAGGTGATTTCATCTCACAACTGGTGACAAACTGGAGGCATTTTCACCTTCTTTTCTTAGAGAAAATACCAAAACTTTCAAATTGAGCCAAATACTGCCTTTTCAGTGTGACTCTGTGTTCCAGCTAGTCACACAGAAGAGCTCCCTTTTGCCCATGCACAGTTCCCTCCAATTGCAGCAGGATGTCTTCACTCAAAACTGGAATATAAATTCAAAAGTCAGAAAAGATACCAAACTCTTTCATGACACCTTCTGTGGGATAGCCCAGATTAACTATTCCTAAAACTAAACAAAGAAATCCCCCAGGACTCCTAAATTTAAAATTCTATGAGCATCTCTACTGTAGCATAATTGACTCAACTTTCTCTGCATTCCCATCACAGAATCCTTTCTGTACAGATCTTGGTTCCTGAATGAAACATATCCATATGCCAGTTGAAAGCATTTTTACATAAAATATTAAAAAAATAATACAAGCTTATATGATGTACTACAAAAAGTTGGGGCCTTTTTGAAACACTAGTTTCAAAAAGGAATCACTAGGAATCACTAGTAATAAGTTACTTATACCTGACTGACACTTAAAGGAGAATGTTCAGCAGAATACATTTGGTGAATTTTCTGGAAAATCTTTTCTGTAATATTTGGTGGGAACAGAAAGCATGTAGAAATCTTCCTAACTGTAGATGAAACAAAGACACCATGTAATCGAACTGAGAATTAGTGTTCTCAGGAAATCAATGCCTTCCTGATTAATTAGCATACAGCTGCTAATCACCCTCTAAATTGTTATTACAACCAGACATAACTCTGCCAATACGCTTTACTAGAAATTACTTAATTGCCTGCTGACTTTAAATTCCCTGTAAAAAGAAGGTGATCAAAAACAGAAATAAAAAAGGCAGGCCTAAAATAGAAACTCTCAGTTTTCTAACTGATTTCAGGGCTGAGTTTATTCTCTAGCCCAGGGAAATAGCAGCTGAACAAAGGAAAGAATTCAGTTCTACAGTACTTAGACTTTTGCCAGATGTAGTAAAAGCCTGGTTTTGCTTCTGTCATGGCAGGCTTCTTTAAATGCTAATTTTTAAAAAATGAAATTCGAATATATATAAATATTTATAAAATATGCATAAAGAGAGATCAAATTCTAATGTTTAATATTACCACCTTCCCTTCCTCTGCTCCCTGAGTGCCCTAAGGAAAACATGCGAATCCACTATTACATTTAAATCCAAGCTATCACCCAGTAACTTTAGAAAGCAGATGAGTGTCTTCCATTGAAATTCCTATTAAGGATATTGTCAAAGAATAACAAATGTAAAAAACAATTTAGGAACCTTTGGTGTTATATTGCATCATACTTCTTAAAAAAAGTATAATTTTATTTATGCAGGAATTTCCATCTCAGAAACAGGAAAATCGAGAAAGAGGAATTGAACTTAGTTGATCTTAAACCTTTTTTTTCCAACAAATTTTTTTAATAGCCTGTTAACGAAGCAGAGCAATAAGCAAACCTTCCCCAACAGATAGGCACTATAGAGAAAAAAAACATTACATCAAATGTGGCGTGAGTTTAAGGATTAGAGAGAAGACTCATAAGTCTAGCCAGAAATAACATTAAAAAGTATTAGATGGGGTTCCCCTTGACTATGCACTGGTTTTATGCACTTCCCCTTTGTGACAATCAGTGCCATCTGAACTGAACATTAAAATCTCATTGATGCTTCAGGGGCTTCTTCTGGCTTTACTGTTTTTTGGCACTGTGTCCATCAGTAACTAGGCCTGGGGAAACCCATCCAGCAAACACAAAAATAAACAAATCTCTTCATCCAAAATGCAAATTAACTGGAATGTGCCCATTTTAAAATAATTTCAATACCATGGCAAATAGCTTATAATACCAAAAGTATTTTACCTCATCTCCTGAGAGTTTTGGTTTGTCTGGTTTTTTTCCAATTACAACACTAAATTGGGTAAAATAGGGTATAAATGTTAAGTGTAATAGCTGTCCTTGAATAAAACTAGATGGTTGCATTTCATAAAAAGCATAAAAAGTGCACAAAAACATACCCTGGAAGAAAACCTTCCTCCTTTTTAGTTCAGTTAATTTACCAGTCATTTTATGAGTGTTTTGTCAGAATCAAAACCAGAATTTTTTTTAGCCTAAAACAGTTAAGATGGTTTTAATCTAGATTCCTTTAGAGCTTGTCTTAAAAATGAAGCTAATCTGTGTTATGTACTCAAGTAGCTTCTGTGTCAAGTCTGCATATAGCAACATCCTAAATAGAATTATTTAGGCTAGGAAAGACTTCTAGAGTCATCAAGTCCACCACTAAACCATGTCTCCGAGTGCCCCACACACATATGTTAAATACTTCCAGGGATGATGACTCAACCACTTAGCATTTTGATATATTTCTTCCTAACATAGATCCAATGAAACTTGAATTGAAACTTCTAGTCTAGTTATTTTACTTGATTGCCTGAAACAAAAAAAATTTCACATTTTTTTCCAAAAACCCAAACACCTTGGAACATTTACTTCATACCTGAAGCAGCAACCAATCAAATCATTCAGTAGGAAGGTTATTTGTAAGGGTAGTGCTAGAAAGGAGATGAGATCTTGTCATAACACATGGGAACTGGATAGTTTGTTTCTTTACAGCTTTTGGCATGCTTCATAACAATGGAGATTTGCTATATGTCTTTTACATAGGACCCATAGGAATGTTAAGTGAATAACAGAAGAATAAACAAGACAATAAGACAGATACCAGATTGCAACATTTCCAATTCAGAAGGGAAAATTTAACTACTGTTAGGGGAACTCTCATGTTGCAATCTGGTATCTGTCTCAAACTGATGTTAGATTAAAAAAGAGAAGGTTATCCATCAACAAATTAAAGTAAAGTAAAATTTGGTGGGGGGGGTTGTTTATCTGTTTCTATAATGTTTTTCTCATGATTGGCCTAGTACAGAAAAAACTTCGGGTTAAATGGGAAAGAAAGCATAAATTTAATGGGAGCTTCATAGAATCATAGAATGGTTTGAGTTGGAAGAGATCATCTAGTAGAAATAATCTTGTTCGAACTTCCCTGTAATGGACAGGAACAAATTTCATTTGATCAGTTTTCTCAGAGCTCCAACCAATCTGGCTTTGAACATTTTCAGGGACTTACTTATCTTTCAGAGTCCAAATAATGGAATGGTATCAAGGCAACAGGTTTCTCCTGTTTTCATCTGTTCCTCTGAATTGCCAGTTACATTGCTGTATCCTCCTCTCTATTGTTACTGGAGTGCTGCACTCACAGTAAATCCTATGGTACCACTAGAACTGAAGTTTCTGAATTTCTGGGTGTAGATATTCTCCCATCCCATGTTCTGAGGCCATGAGACTTCTTTCCCTCTACTCATAAGTAGTGGCAGCAAGTATATAACCCGGCACCTGGTGTGGCAATTACCTGGTCTAGACACCCCAAGTGGCTGACTGCACGTACCAGACAACATCAATAAAGCATGAAGGGTCCACAACTTTATTGAAGGATCCTCTGCTTTATTATTTAGTATCTGTAAGTATCTACTTGGGAGTAACTCCTCCTCCTATTTTGTCTGTTGCATATCTTGGGCAAAGCGACCATACTTCTTAAGGGATTTATCACATAGATATCTGGTTTTGTCTTTTTGTAATATGTAGCTGTCCTCAGGGTCCCTTCTGCTCAAGTCTGCATAAGAAGGTGTTGTAGCTATCTGTAGGTTTGAAGATAAAAACATTTGGGATTTACGACATTAACAACGTAATCTGTCTTTCATTCTCCCTGCAGTTTACTTCTGGCCCTTCCAACAGATGTTTTTGTCTTCAGTAAGGGCTATAAAAATCTTTGGTAAAATCTATGTCTCCTACTTCTAATATATAATCAAGAAACAGCACTGGAACTACAACCCGGGATGCAGTACAGTGTGAAATCAGATGTAAAATATTAGGTCAGTAACTCATCTTTCCTAAGTTTATCACTGTTCATAATATAAAATTACATGAAACTGAGATTTTGATGTTTGCAAACTATGTAAAAGCCTTATTAGTTTTAAGAAAAATAAAATGCCTAAAAGGGACTTGGTCATAATGTGCTTGAATAGAGGTACTTTAATATTTGTGTTAGTAGTAGAAAAATTCCAGATCAACTGCAGTATTTCAATGCCTTACCTAAAACTACTGCTGGAAGCTAAAAGCTTGTGACTTCTACCTACCTTATTTATTGCTGGATGTGGTAGAAATAATAGAAATATGTAATAAACAAGTAAGGCTAAAACCAGGCTGACATTTCACTGATTCCCTTTACTTGCTGGAAGATGAATGTTTTTGTCTAGACATTTGCCCTTTTTGATATCATGACATGACAAGCATTTGTTGAGAACAAATATTTAAAGACAAAGTGCCAAGGCTAAGAGGCCACAAATACACCTCCTGTTTTAACACATAAGAGTAGGAAGCATTTCATTCTTCTTACATGAAAGATGCTTACTGCAAAATAAATTTTACTGTGTTCTTTTCCTATCTAAAATATGTTTCTCTAAATGTCTACAATTCATTTGTGGAGCAAAGTAATAGTGATAAACTTATGGCTCCATGCAAAGCGGTGAAAAAGCCATGAAGAATGACTGCAGGTTTTAAAGCATTGCGTGCTCCTATTTTATATTATAAAAAGCAATGTTTAAACATACTCAGTGTTGCCAGGAACTATTTTGTCATAAAATAATTTCAAATATGCAGACAGAAATGGTGAGTTCAAATGTAATTGTCAAGACATAAAGTTACTTTCCAGTGTGTTGTGGTAACTGAAAGTAAAGTCTGGCCCAAAGGTTTTTGTCTCATGTAGATTATATTTTTAGGAGTAATGGCTATTTAAAAGACCCTGTAGTCTGGCTATCTTGTTATTATTCATTATCTTGAAGAAGCATAGGACTCTCAGCACCAAGGGTGTGTGTTTATATCATAAATAAGATCCTGCTAATGAGAAATTTGTAAGACTAAAGCAATCCAATTAAATTCCTTATTTACATAATGTATCTATTCATTTAATTCTTCATTTAGCTACATGTTTCCTTCGTTGCTTTATTATATCTCTGCCATGAATGTGTTTACAGACTCATACAATGGTTTGGCTTGGATGGGACCTTCAAGTTCATCTCTTTCCAGCCCCCCTGCCATGGGCAGGGATACCTTCCACTACATCAGGATGCTCTCAATTCCATGCAACCTGGCCTAAACTGTTCCTGGGCATTGGACGTACACAAATTCCTGGGCAACCTCCCCCAGTGCCTTACCACCTTCACAGTAATAAAATTCTTCCTGATATTTAATCGAAACCTATTTTCTTTCAGTTTAAAGAATTAACCTTTGACCTGTCACTACATGCCCTTGTAAACTGATGACCCTCTCCAGCTTTCCTGTAGGCCCCTTTGGGTACTTTCTGGAGGCCAAGGATTCAAAAGAGGAAATGGAAGAGGAGGACATAGAATTTGAAGGTGTTCCTCTGGAACAGGCCACAGGCCACTGTGTCATAAAATCACTTTCAGAAATCTTCAGGTGTTGTCTGAAAACTTATCATCTTTCTGGTCCATTATTGCCATGACAAGACAATTTTTTCAAGATAGGATTCTGTAAAAATTTTCAAAAAACAGTTGTGGGGGTGTTTTTTTAAATTTTCTTGTTTGCTGATCTTCCATGTTTAGATGGTTTTCCAGTTCTACATATCTCTCTTTTTTCATAAATAAGGAACTCTGCCAAATTCTACTCGTTTTGTACAAAATTGCTGAAAATTCGTCCTTAATCTATTTATTGCTAGTTGCTTGGTACATCTAATGTTGAGTTCATTGAAGAGAAGAAAAAGAAATATTTAAGAATTGCTTTTTTGATACTCTACTTGATACCCTGATGTATACTCCTTTCATTAAAAATGAACAAAACTACAAGCTCTTTGAAGAGTAAGGAGACCATTTTCAGAAGTTCATATTTGAATTTTAGGAAGAGCACAATCCCTGTCCTTAAAGAGTGAGCAACCAAATGAATATCTACTTCTGGAAGAAAGGCAATTTGCTTTACTAAAGTGGTAGCAATGATACTGAAAAAAAGAATAGGGGTATTGGAAAGCCTGACACACAATGAAATATCCAGTAAATTTTACCAGAGGTAATTTGTCAAACTGAATGCCCACATTTGGGCATACTGTACCAAATGCCTTTATTTTTGGAAAACAACACATGAAAAAGAAGTAGGACACTGGTGAAAAGCATTGAAAGAGGCAGCAGTGGCAATTGCAAATCCTCATCCTTGATATTTGTAGAGTAAATTCCAAACATTTTTTATGAGAGTTATCCAGAAACAGTTAAAACTTTTATTTATAATTTAAAAGGGCCCTTAAAATGGAAAACACTGGGGTGATTTGGTGATCCATTTTATTCTCTTATGAGGACTTTGAGATTTGCTCTCTCTACTTGAAGCTGTTCTATATTAGGGAGTCTGTCTCTGCTGAGGATACAGGGAGTGTTTCTCCATGTTTCAGCACATCAGACCAGTTGTCCATGTGAGGCAGGATTATACAGAGCAAAATTCTGATTTGAGAGTTCCTCTCTCAAGGGCAGCATGACCCATCCCTAGCATAATAATCGAGAAAATTTTCCTTTTGCAACTAATAATCAAGTAACATTGACAAAATTTCTCCAACCTGGTGCTTAATTTACAAGCCCCTGAAAATAAAATAATAATCTCCAGAGCTCTGAAAGTACTCGAAAATAATTATATTCATATATATATTTCCTATGATATATTAAACCCAGGATAAGATATGAAGACTCAGCACAACAGTATACTGCAGAAAGTAAAAAACTGCTCTGCTGACTTAGTTCTGAAAGTTTAAATCATACTCCAGGGCTTTATGCATCAGACTGGGGAAAATACACAGTGTATATTTAGTGTTTTTCTCCTACCCAAACCATTATTGTCCTTCCTCTTTTCCAACTAAATTCAGAAACCCTCATTTCTTCCCCCAAGGCAAAATTAAGGCCTTGGTTGAACTAAAAATAACTGCTTCTAATTTAGCATTTTACCTCAGAGTAAGTACATTAAGGAAGAAATCTCTGAGTGGCTTTAGAAATGAGATAGACTGAATTGACAAGCACTCTTCTGGTGTATCTGTCTCTTTCACTAAAAAAAAATAATTTTACCGGCTTATTCCCTCAGCTGTAACCAAAATTACTGTAGAGTAAGTGTTCATTTAGTTTATGGCAATTCTGCCCAAAAATCATTTTAAGCAATAATAGGATTTGTTTCTCAACTGCCAGTTTCTGTTTTGAAAATACACCCCCATGTTCTCTGAATTCTCAGAACAAATTCAGATTTATTAGTTTCTCATCTTTCTCCTCTGAAAATAAAGTTTTTGCTCTTTACCATTTTAAAGCATTTTGAGAGATGATTAAACTGCAGCCACTCACTTGTTTTTTTTTTCAGATTTACAGAATTTTGTCCACTGGGGGCTTAAGTTACATGCCTAACTGCAACCAGAAACTGACCTTTTGCAGGTCTTGCCCTTAAAAGAAACTTTCAGTACAAGTTACTGCAAAAGGTTTATCTATTTACTTGTAGTTTTATAAGTATTAGGTATTAGCACTAGAATAAAATGATCTATATAAATTTTTGTTTTATATACTCCCTTTATCAAAGAAGATAGGGTCTTTGAAAGAGAAAACTTCTAGAGTTAAAAGTTTTTGTGTAATATAAACAAGACAGTGTCTACCCCATCTTAGACAGGATTTTTGCTTGGTGATTTTGAATGCTTATTAGGGAGCACTTTGTGGTATGAACATTAAACCAATTGCCTTTGTTAATGCTGAAAATTTAATGCTTTAGATTTCAAGAGGCTTAGGTAGCTATTTTCAGAAGGAAGGAAATGAATAACAGAATTAATGTTGTATTTCAGCTAGAAATAATTAAAAAAAAAACAGGAGGAGGATGGTGAAAGAAAGAAAAAAAAATGTTATTTAGAAAGAGAAATGTGAATTCTCCCTTCAGTGGACTTTTCAGCCAAAACAACTTTAGTCCAAGAGCTAAAACTTATTCTGCAGATGTAATAGCAGGGGTACAAACACAACACTAATGGTACATCCCTATTAGAAAGGTGTGATTTATTTGACAGATTTTCAAAGTATATGCTAAACACATAACTTCACATGCAAATAAAGTTCATACTCTTACATTAAACTCCTAAATCTTAATCAGAATTTCTTCCAGTGCCTCCTTCATGCTCTGGCTTTTGTGTCCATGGAGGTCGTTACTACTGCAAGTGGACAATGAGGAGTGTGCTGTGGGACTCTTCATTCCAAGATACACTGTTCAAGTTCCTCTGTAACTCACTGAGTATTTTGTGTCAGAGTAGGACATAACCTCTCCCCTCTTTTAGCTGTCTTTATTCTGATCTTTGACCTTGTGTTCACTATCCAGTGGTTTGCTAACCAATAATGATTTTGATGAGAGTGTCCCTTTGGATGTTCATGTTCTGTGGATCAAAGGTCTCATCCCTTACTCAGAGCTTTTTATTTTTTTTTTCTTTTCAACAGAGAGCCTATTTTTCTCTGACTAGTGGTTTTGCAGAGGGCATTTCTTATGAAATAATCCTGAATTGGCAGCTGAATACTTGTGTCAAAAATAACAGCAGACACCTCTCATCTCTGCACAGGAAGGATCTGTTTTCTTTGTGTGCCATATTTTCCTTTTTTATATTAGGTTTGACATTTCTAAAGTCTTATTACAGGCTATTGCTTTGTGACTGTGATCTGAGAAGAGTCCTTATTAAAATTAGAACACGCAAACATATCTGTGAATAACAGATATCATTAACATGGTAAAGCAAGAAATCATCTGATCAAATAGTAGTATATTTCTAAATAAAGAATAACATAGCAGGTGAAGAAGGAAAATTGAGTCATAAACAAATGAGATTCATTGAATAGATCCTAAATATATTTAGTTTTGAGCAAGGAGTGTTAAGGGTTTTTATTTCTTCTAAATTAAAAGTCAACTTTTTTTGGTCTCAGAAGAACATATGAGTTGGTAATTAGAATCCAATACTAGAAAATTTTGAAGTATGAAGGAAAGCACTTGGTCTTTCTCATTAGCTTTTATTAACAACATTCTGAGTTTGTGAAATTAGTGTAACAAGTTACAAATGATCCATGAAATTAAAAATTTCTGTTTACCCTATAGAGCTTTCATCTATGGCTGGCAATGCTCTTCTGGAATATATGCAGAAACAGGTTGCCAGTCTTAGCCAAAATGTCTCCAGAATAGGCGGTTTCTTAGTCCAAAGAGAATCAATAAATGTTGTAAGGTTTGGGATTTTTTTTTCATAGAAACTGTTGTTTTTACATTGTTCAGGAGCAAGTACCTCAAATTCATTCCAAAAGTTGGCCATCACCCTCTGTGACCTCATGAAACAGGTTCACCTCAGAAACCTGCATGCAGAGCACAGGCTGAAGGGCACTGGGCAGGAGCAGATTTCAGGCTGATACATCAGAAAAAAATCCAACAACCCAAAATCTAATATTTATGACATACTGTCTCACTAGACCACACATTAATCATGTCCATAAATTCAGGGCTTGCTGGGTCAACACTCAACAAAATGGTTCTGTGCCTCCTTCAAGATGAATTGTACACAGCTTCTGACAGGAAAGACCCCCACAGGTCTTAAAGCAGTTCTTTCAGGGTAACCATACCTATTGGGAGACACAAGACCTCAACTCACTATCCCAAATTCAGTTGTGCTAAGCTGAAATGATTTCTTTCTGTCTTATACATGCTTTCAGGTTGTTATCATCCTGTGATTTGTGCACATTGCAGGTCTTTCCATGGTCCCATGTTCATGTAGGAGACTTTGTACTTACTTTCCTCCTCCTCCGTCTCATTGCTTCTTCTTTCTTTAATCTCCCTCCAGATATTTCTCATTAACAAACTGAGGATTATAAATTAAATATTTTCAATCCAGAAAATGTGAAAGCCATATTCTTTTAACTTTTTCTTTAGGGCTGTTAGGCTGCATCCTCCTTCCAAATTGCTTCTGTGTTTGGAAACATTTTTAACCATAGCTGAATGTTGCCATAGAGTAAAAGACAGTTTTCTGTTAGAATAGAATAAAACACTGTTAGAACAGGATATAACAATGAGATCACAAGGCATTATCTAAGTTATGAAGTCTTCTGAGAGCCAAATGATGCATAAAAACTTAAATTTTCCCCACCATTACTCCTGACTATGGCTACTTATTTCTAGCGCTTTCTTAGGCCTGAATTTGATAACACATAAAGATTTAGGCAACGGTTTCAGATTTCAGTGGGGAATCTGGCAACTGTTTCTATCAAAAACTGCAGTAGTCTCCCACCTCTTATTTGTTTTGGGGTAGCAGTAAATAAACCAATAATTATAAATCCAGTTTGAATAAGCATAGTTTTCTGCTGACGAATAGTGAGAACCATGCAATGAAAAGAACCTGCTTATTTGCCTCTCAAACACAAAACTTCTTTTTAGTTTGTAAATTACTACATTTAGACATAGTACTTTGGCTTTATCCTTGCTAAAATTTTATTTAAGCAATTTTTCATTTCACTATAACTTTCATTAAGATTTTTCATTTTATATTAACAATGGTTTTGATAAATTTATAAAAAGAATAGTTATTTGTTTTATAACCCTAATATACAAAACCACAAAGTAACAAGAATTTTAAGCAGCATTTTCTGTATGTATAAACTATTTTCGAGCACAAAATCTTGTTTCTTTTTTCCATGTTCCTTCAACACAAGACATTCTCTTATTCTTTCTCTCTTTTTTGTTTTGTCTCCTGGAAGTTTTAGCACTATAAACAAAATTTCCTTCTGTCAATTGTCTTTCATATATGTGAAGTACATAATTATATTAATATTAATGCTACTTAGTGGAATCTTTTCCCAAATAAGAGATTAAACAAAATAAGAGCTGCCAGTGAGTAACTGAAAATATATTTGAACTTCATTTGGTGAAACTTTTATATTACAAAACTGATACTTTTAGCACATGTATAACATTTAATATAAAAAATCAACAAGGATGAAAGTGACATTTTGACTTGAATTAAGTTGAACACAACTGATATTTGTATCTTTTACTGCAAAAGAGTGTAGCCAAATTGTTAAAGGGAAACCCTTGATGGAGTCCCTTTTTACTGAACTGAGTAATAGCTAAAGGATCTTTCTGTTCTGAATGTTTCTACACTTTCTTGTCCAAAAGATAGAGTTATTCTTAAGATTACTTTCATTTGTGTGAGAGATGCAGTGAAATGTAGACTTTTAGTATTTATTTCTCCTTTATAGTACTTGTTATGAAAAACGGAAGCAAATAACAAAATGCATACACTAAAGGGCAATAGCAACATTTCTGGCTGTATTAAATCTTTTATAGCTCTGTAAGTTCTCAAGTTCCTGAAATAAACTCTGGTGCAATTATGCAAACTCATAAATACTTAGTTATATTCAGGCAGCACATAGCTATATGTTCAGCTTTGGGCAGTTTACATCTGTTGCTCAAGGAAACTTGTAAACCTTTTTACTAACAGCATCAGATCTATAGGGGATGTGTCTTCGTGATCAGCATCAATCGTCATCTCTCACCTGAAAAATAAAGTTTTGCAGCTAGTCAATTCACAGAATTCTTCAAGGCTGCTAGGGACCAAGAATGATAGACAAGTGATCAGTTGATCTTCAAAATTTCTGTGATAACCATTCCTACTGTGTCTTGTTTCGTTAAGGGACTTGTGATATCTTCAGTCATCCCATTCTACTGCAGATAACCACATTACTTAAATTGTTTGGTCAACTTATCAAACTCTACCTTAAAAAAAGTTAAGTATCTTATTTGTATAGGTTACTTTATTTGGCTACTACTCAAAATTTCACTCATAATTACCAAAAGATCTGTTCTGCTTGGTTTTTTTGCTTGAATATATTTCTGTCCAGTTTAACAGCCACTTTAAGCTAGAACTATCATTGTGTTTGAATAGCTCGTATACCTCAATGTGTTTCATGTGCCACTTATGCCTTCATTTTGCTAAATAAGCTAGTTTTTGATGTCCTCTTTTAGAAAGAGTACATCCTTCACTGTATTATTTTAACAGAGGATTTTTTGTAATTATTTTTCTGTCTTGACTATGCATGAACAAGACTGTATTTAGCATTATAGATGACAAATCTAAAGTGCATGAATTGATGAATTGTAGTGTACCGACAAATTGTTATCCAGTGCACAACAATTCCTCTCCACACATGCAGATGTATCTTCCTCAATGTTTCCAAAAATTAAAACCTTTTAGTAGCTAGTCCTAGTTACAGATGACTTGCAATCCTATCAAGGCTTCCTCATTCAGTGGTTACTATTTGTCATGGTTTGACCCTGGCACAATGCCAGTGCCCCCATGAAAATGCCTTCTCCCTATTTAGCCAAAGCATATGGTCATGCTTTTATATTAATTCAAGTTCTGTCATTCCAGACATTGAGCCATACATGTATGTGGAAGGTCATACCTCCAACATGATATTCTCGTCTTCAGCTATACTGAAAATACCTCCCATCTTTTTATCTTAGTCAAAAAAGCCCTGCATTAGTTTTCTGCTCTCTTTGTGCTTGTCTTTTTTTTTTTTATGTTTTAGGTCATAAAAATACTAAATAAAGTCTCTGACCTGTGAGAATTTCACTAGTAATCGCTTCTATTTTTTTGAAATAAGTCAATTCTTTTCCTTCAGCTTTTTTCCCCGCTTTATCATTCTTATGAAAACCCTGTCTTCCTCATTTTAGCTTAAATTTTTCAACATGGTAGTGCATTACATGCTTCACTTATGCCAAGATAGATGAGATATACATCATTTCCCCTCACTATAAAACTCAGTTATCTCAGAAAGAAATGAGAGTACTCTGATGAAATAGTCTTCATAAGTGTAGTTGGGAATTAAAGCATATGCAACATATCTACATTTAGCAATTTCCCAGTTTCTCCAGCACTGCAAAGAGAACCTTTCTCTAATGAGCCTTTTGGCTCCAGAGGCTTAAATTTACTGTCCATATCAAGTTAGACAGGACTGCTTTTGGGAGAGAAAGGCACCTTTTTCCTCAAGCCCTATGTTTCTTTCTCAAGCCTATTTTGCTGTGAGCTTCAGGGACATTGAAGAAGGTAAGACACACATAGCAAGAACCCTAAAGTTTAATGACAGCCTTTTTCATGATAACCCACTGGTGAAAACAGCCACTGACAGAACATAAGACTATGTTCAGTCTAAGAAAGAAGTAATATTTCCCCCCCAAAAAAATCATTGCCTTGCAATAGATATTTGGAAACCAGAAATCAATGAATTTTATGTGATTCTGACCAAAACAAGGGCAGCCTAGATCTAGTCAGCTCTTTAAGGCTGAAAGTGTAATACAAAGATTCTGATCCCTGCTCATGCAGCTTCTATCTTAGCCAGATACCACTGCAGGTAATGTAGTGTTACATAATTATACAGTGTTCTGCAGTTATAATGCATGTTACAAATAACTAGCACTGGAAGCCCACTTTTATTCCTGTGTCTTGACTGCCTCCAAAAATAGGTGAGAGGTGGATCCCCCCATGTCTCCCCCACATCCCACGGCCCATGAATTCCATGGGAGCGATAAAGCAGCAGCTTCTCCAACTCAGGTTGAATGTTCCCCAACTCGGGACAAAATACTCTAGGAATCATGAAGCTATTGATTATAAGGTTATTTTCCCACAGATTCAATTCCATTAAGTACCCAGTAGCATTAGGCAGAAGGCCTCATGGGGATTTTTTAGCTCAAGACTGCTGTTAGGGTGTTTTTTTCAGTTGTTTTGGGTTTTGGAGTTTTTTTTAATCTTTAAAGTTTCAGAAGGTGATGTTTCCAACCATGTTACTGGTATAGCATGGATAGATTTTCAAAGAAGAAAGATCTAGGCTACATTTGCCTAATTGTATTGAGTGTTAACTTTTTGATAGTGGCAGAGGCTACGAGCGGAGGTCAGGCCCTGATGCATACACAGCTGGTTCCAGCCATTCCAGCTGGATCCAGTGGACCACTTCTGGTCCAAGTTATGACCATCAACCAAACTGGTGCTGCCCATACCAGGAAACAGGTTGATGAAAAGCTAAAAAAAAATGCTGCACAGCAGATGTGAGACAAAACATTAGAGAAACAGCCATGCAGACACCCAGGCCAGAGAAGGAGAGGGGAAGATTCCCCAAAAATTCCTCTGGATTTACTTAAAGATTATTCTAAATAGTTGGCTATTTCAGTCACTTGGTCCTCATTTCACATCCAATGACATTGTTTTGGCATCTAGAGGATTTTGGAGAACAAAAGTCACATCAACAATTGCTTATCAATCCAGAATCCAATATGCAAAAGGGTGTCTTAGTCAAGCTGATTTTAAAGGTGGTTTGTGGTACCTGTTTCTTGCAAATCTTTGCAGCTGTACCAAGATAATTATTTGAGATGAACTGCAATGTCTGTGTGCAATCTACAATTCAAGGTCATCTGTTCCTAAGGCAGATTGATCTTCTTGTATCACATTTGTGTAGCTAAAATGGAAATATGAATACGTATACAATTATATGCAACTTGTTAAATCGAATTGAAATTTTTTTTCTAAATATTGACACAACTGCAGATATATATACACATATGAAAATCACTGTTGTGGTACATACACTGTTGTGGTATGTAAAAGGAAACAGTAAATCTAGGGTGATTGAGCACGTTTGATATACCGGTTTGATTTCTGTATTCTCATCACATACTCTCAGCTGTTAGTTTGGAAACAAGCTAAACTGTAAGAATGCAATAAAGGATATGAAGTGCCTTTAATTTTGAACTCATTTGCAATATGTTTTACATTACTCTGGAATTTTTAATATAGTCTTTCATTAAAATACCCATAACATCCCATCATTCCTTGACAAGCCGAAATGCATAAGTAGAATATGATAGTGCAATAACAACTACTAAAATCTTTAAATGATTTATTTAATTTAAATTTTCCAGTGGAAGGTGAAGGCAGATTAAAATGTTAGTGCCATTAAAATGAAACTACTTTGATTGGTACCATAGGGAAGCATGAGTGAAAAAAATTGAGATTACAATCAGAATCTCAGAATGAATATTTTTCCACATAAAGTACATTATGTACAGATATGCAAGAAATAGTTTGATTATGTTGTTCACAAAATTTTTCAGTTCCATCTGAACCCAAAACTCTTCTTAATATAGACATAACCAACAGTTCCTCCTTATTGCATTTTTATGCTAGCTTACTCTTTGTAACAATAGGTGATTGTTTTTTATTGCAGTCCATTTCTGGAAATCACTCTTCCACAGGTTCTTCACCAGGGCTTACTTTCCTTGCATTTCCAACTGCACATTAGTCTATTATGTTTCAGGTTAATTTGTGTGGTATATCACCATCAAAACTTACATAATAATATTAAAGCTTTTTAGAATATATTTATTCTTACCACTTTCCACAAACACTTTTCAAAAATTAATCCTGTAAGCAGGAGCTGCAGAATAAGTAACAGCTTGATTAATGGTGTATGACCATACACCCCGTAATGGTGAAAATAAGATATTTGTAGTTGGATAAAAAATAAATAGCATTGCACAAGTACTGTGTCCTCTTAAATAATAAAAAATTCCATTTTATAACACATTCACATTTATCAGTGAAGGTTTGATGTCAGTGATTTGGAAGAAAAGGAACATAAGACCACAGCATTCTCATTGATGTAAATAGTTAATGGCTCTTTGCTTACTCTGTTTTGGGATATATTATCTAATCCACATTCAGTCCACTTAATATATGCTATTTTTCTTTCATACCATTTCAGATTCTTATAAAAACATTGTACAGTAACCAAAATTCATTAGATATATTTACCACTACGTTAATAAAATTTAAACAAATTTAATACTAAGCATTTATAATACTTAACATTTTATAAAATTACATACAGCTAGTTTAGTGAAGTCAATTTTCCATAAACTCATACTGAATCTAGCATAATTATTATTTGTGTGTACTCTTTACATTGTATGAAAATAACAGTAATCATCATGATCATTAAATTCACTTGTATCTAGTATAATTTTTCATACAGTGCTCTGTAAATAACCAGTGATATTTAGCCACCTCATACCTGCTGGAAGCACAAAAAAAATGGGGCATAAAAGCCTAGGATATTTATAGAGACCACTGATAGCAACTTTGTGACATAGGAGTCAGAGATAGTCTTTCTGGTATAGGTGACGGAGGAGTCAACACAGGTGATGGAGGAGAGAAGGTGCTCTGCTAGTCAGGAAAAAGGAAGGGCTGTTTGTGGGTGTGAAAGTCAAGGCCAACTTTGACGCAGTGATCAGTGCAGTGGTAGATTTCAAGATCCTAAGAGGAAGGACCAATGCAAAATGATGGACCACAGCCATGGATTTTAGGAGAGCAGACCTTAACTTAATCTGTCAGTGTGACATTTCAGAGCACTTATTTTTCAGAATTACAGTCAGTTTTATCAATTTCACTGTATAAACAGCATATCCATACATAGTTAATAATCCATTTATGGATAATATTAAAACATACTTTATCATTCTCTAGCTAAACAACATACAACACTGAAAGTGAAAATTTAGATTCAGAATCTCTAGCTGTCAATAAAGCTACCTGGATGTCAAACTCAGAATGTATTCCTGTCAGAAATACTTATCTCAGGCTCAAATCTTTCTGGCCTACAAAACCGTCAGGAAAAGAAAAACCTGAATTTTCTCAAAACACCTGGAGAGAATCCAGGACTGATTAATGTTTAGGTCAGTTATGGTTTGTTTCAGAAATAAATCCTTTCCTTTCTCCCTCCTCCTACTTCTCTTTTTCTTGACCTGTAATCCTTGATATTAGAGGTGTGCAATCCTTTTTTCTCCCCTTTTCATCTCTAAAAGTTACCTGTTGCCAGTCTGACATCCACTGATCTTCCTCAGTTCACATTATAAATATATTTCTAGCATTGTGCAAATGCAGCTTGAAATGCATGAAACGACTGTGAAGTGCAATACCACTTCCTTAAGGCTCCATGTTGTGTAAGGAGTCCAAATTTATAACAGTTTCAGCCTGCATCTCTCATTCTGCTTCTAATGTGTTTCTCTTCTTAAAAAATCATCACAGGAAAAGTTGCAGTCAATCTTGGGAACGTGACTACCCACAGGGGTGGTGAGAGAGCTGGTGATGGAAAATAATGCTTTGACAATGGTGGGCCATATCTGGAAATATTAATAAAGCAAATTGAAACATAATCAAACATACGTCTCAGCAGTCTTTAAAACACCTGGAATCTGAATCTATAAATTTATAAAACCGTGAAGTACCAGGTGCAAAGAGTTCTTCATCTGGCAACACCATCAAACCCATAACTCTCCAATTTAGCAACAAGAATGTTACAGGAGAAAACATATCAAAATCCTCACAGAAGCACAGGTAGATCAGTAGCTCTTCCATTGGCCAGTGATGCAGTCATTCCATCATAGAACACAACTATTTTATCAGGCAGAATTTTCCATTAGTGAAACCAAGTAGGCTGTCTCTAATGCCTTTACTAAAAATTTGAACAGAACAGAATTTCAAAAAAGTTAAGTCAGGCAAATTGAACATAAATAAAAGATTGTTTGTAAGCAAACTAGCAATGTATTGAGCTGCAATGCAATGTTCTGTTGACTTCCACATGTTAACACATTTAGTTGAATTTTCACACAGATCAAACTTAGAAATCAAGGCCAGAACTTTCATATAGAATTTCTCATCCCAGAAGTTTTAGTAATTTAGGGATAAAATATTTTGCTACACTTTTACATCCAGGAACTGGTAAAAGACCTTCACACAGTCTCATTTTTTCATTTCAATGTCATATGTCTTCATAGAACCAGTGTCATGTATAACAGCAGATCAGGATCAACTCTCACCTAGATTATTACAATTAGAAAACATAGATTATAACATATGAATTATCTGCATTAATTTTTTATTTACAATTAGCACATTTACATGTACATTGGGCATACATATAGCATTTGAGCCAAAGGAGAAAAGATCAAATATTACCTATTTGACTCAGTGGGCTATTGATCTGTGGTTTTAAGTCACCATGTGCAAAAATATAAAGTTATATGAGAAAGATATATTCTTTCTTTTCTACAACAATATCTATAGTCTACTGTGCTATCTATCATCTACTACAGTATCTATAGATGGACATTAAAGATTTATACAACTGCAGAAGGTTGGTGGAATTCACTGCGGATCCTTCCTTGTTTGCACATGGAAAGGGGATCTGTAAACTGTATTCAACCAAATAGCATACAATTGATTGCCCATCATATGCATGATTTCTATCTCAGACATCAAGAGCAACTGGTGGTGAATTTCTGATTAAAAAATCAAACCATTCTAAAGGGAGGATTCTGCAATGTAGAGACATTTGCAGTGCATTTGTTCTCAATAATAGGCTTTTATGATGATTTTAGTAATTATTAAAATCAACTACTTCCAAGGATCAGAACATATGAGGGTCATTAAAACTAGAAGTAAATGAGAATGTATAATCAAAAACAGTGCAGGCTTCAAGAAATTCACATTACACTCATAATAACCAGTGATTAATATACATTTTAGAGAATAATTACTTGTCAATATTGCATTAATATGCTGGGAGCTTTTGCTCATCCGTAAATTGCTATCAGCACAATGCCTGGAATTATATGTGTATGATTTTTTAATATATTTTTATAAATTACATTAGAAAGTTACAAAATGCATCTACATCTTTGAAGAGCTCACAGTTCTAAGGGCGCACTGCAAACTATGCATTATTCCTTTTGCTTCTGAACACACATTTTTAAAATAAAATCTGCACAGTTGTTAATCTGTAGATTTCTCCTCTATCTTATGCTCTGGTAATAGTCTGATAAAAATATGTACTTTGTGCTTTAATTCTAAAGGAAACTACTGCTGAAAGAAGATTTCACAAAAACTCCCACAGAGAAATTGCATAGCAACAGTAGAGAGTATGTCCTTTAACAACAAATCCCAAAGACCAAAGGGCCTGCTGTCCAGTGTGTTCTTGGTCACTCTCATGATATATTTACATCATCAGAAGAGAATGCTTCTGGGATAAAGTCCTAAAACAAAAGGCTTGGAAAATAAACATCTGTAGCTTTAAACATTTTTCTTCTTATTCACAAGGCAAAATACCATCTATCCAAGAGAAGAAAAAAATCAAGTACAACTGGAAAAAAATATTCATTGAGAAAAAAAATCATCATTCAGGTTTTCCCACTAAGATGCAATAATTATTTTCTAAAAGCAGAGGTCCATCCTGGGTTTTGAATAATTACATTAAGTTCCAGCCAGCTACTCATTAGTGTAGTTTAATATAAACATATAAAAGTATTCCATCTCCAACATAAACTGAGTTTAGGCAGAGAAAAATAGTGGACATGCAGTCCTTAGAAATTAGACTGCTAGGGCTGCCCTGTACCCTGACTTCTTACCAGGATGTTGATTGAGTCATAACAATGAAAAGAAACAAAAGTCCTCTTGATGTATCCCTGAACGTGCCTGGTTTATTGTAATCCATCTACCCATTCAATGCAGGACATTTTGCCTTCAAAAAAATCCAGTTCATTGATCAGTCTCATAACACGTAAGCTGGCTTATTTGCTCAGCAATCTGTTCTCATGGAAACAAATTCTCTTAAATGCACCATCCTAGAAAAATCAAAAGTGATGCGACTGCACATTGATTTTTTTATGTGTATGCAGACACCAGGCAAAAAATTTTAGGAAGATCTTGATGTAAGCTGAGAAAAAAAGAATCATGTATGTCAGTTTGTCTTTATTTTAACCAAATAAATTTATTCATTATATTTATTCATTTATGTAACAATCCATGTTACTTCTCATTGCTGAAATAGCTATTTTATTTTTTAAATTAAAAATAAAACAGAGAAGACTATTCAGTTTCTTAGTTAAATGACCAAAGCGATAACCCTATCAGAATTAAGAAATTTGTATGAAAAAAAAAATTAGATGCATTTCTACAAGTATACTATACCTATTCAAAAACTGACTCTCAACCTGGCCTGGATACACTACAAATCACACAAAGGCTCAAGGGCTTTGTTTGCTTATTTTGGGGCTTGAAGGAGGGTTTTTAGTGGAGTAGAGGAGAAATTTAAATGAGGCTACTAGTAGAGGAATATCACACAACTACCTCTACATATAAAGAAAAAAGTTAGCTAATTCTGGAAAATTTCCACCTGAACGAGGACTTTTATAAGCAGAACCCAGACCACACACTATTTAAATCATGGATCTATGGCAAAGTGAAGGAATATCAAAAAAGCCACCTCAATATCCTTGAGGTTTGTAAAGTTTTCTTTTTTTTTTAACTTGACTGTAGAATATGGCAAGGACGCTGAAACAGCCCTTGACCAAAGACCCATGGGAACATGTAGAGTAAATGCCCAGCACCAAAACTCTGATCTTTTGTACTCTGGTTTCTTTCACTAGCAATAATAGGATGTACCATGGTGGTGTTGTCAGGCTTTTCTTCTCACTCTCGTCTGGATTTTAGTTTTTGTCGTATCCATTTTATGTTCCCGTATTAGCTACAGAAAAAGAGAGTAAAGGAAGGAAAACACTAAGGTAAAACAGGAAAAAATAATTAAACGACTGGGGTTTTTTTCTAGATTTGGTAGAATAAAGATTATTTTTCCCCCAAAACTTAAAATTTAAAAATATTGTAATACCTCCGTAAACTCAGCCTAGGATATTCTGACACCTCCTAAACCTGGCCTCTGCAGTACCAGTAGCATTAGTGGAGGAGCATCCACCATGCATCACAGAGAATAGGCATGGAGAGGACATACACAGCTGCAAGGATTATATATATGTGCTGGAGAGAATTCCTGCTATTTGCCAAAAGATATTTGAGTGACATTAATGAGATGGACTTGCAGAATATTGGAGGCCTTGTCTGGGACAGATGGACATTATAAAAAGCAAAAAGAAAAAGAAAGTTAATATAATTTCTCTTGCTTCTTTTTCCCTCTTTCTCAAACTCATAGTAAAGCTCTCTTCTATAAAGAACAAACAGAATGGTGACTCTTGTCTGTACCAAATGCTTAAAGCCAGTCTACTAAATGCTTAAACCCACTAGTAATAAAGAAAATGTTCAGCATCTGACTGTGAAACAGAAGTGGAATTGTCTCAGACGTTGCAGTTACTGACATAGAGATAAGAATTACATGGGAAAATGATCTGAGACAGAACTGTTGCACTGTGGAGACATTTCTTTCACTGTGGTACAGATTAGTAAACCAAACTATTACTCATGTAGGTAGGACCAGCAGCATAGAAAAAAAGTGTGGATCTACATTCATTAAAATATACTTCCAACATTCAAATTTCTTAAGCATGGTTTCACTTCAAGTGATTCCACAGGCAAAGTTAGGAATGATTGGCATCTTTTCATAAAAAAATTAATACATTAATCTTGTGAACTGTTGAGCCAGTGAACAAGGCTGATTGATTTAAAACCAGCCAATTCACTTAGAATGTGGAGGAAATGGATGCATTGATGCAAGGTTTATGTTCAGACGTTAACGGAATAAGGAACTGGCATTTGATAAGTATTAATTTATCCATGATTTGGTGAGGTCCATAAGAACCCCAGCTTTGACTAAGTCACTGTCTTTATTCTGAGTTTAAATTTTCACGTTGCCAACTGTGAAGAATGAAGCAGCAGAAAAAAGATAGAAATAATGTTTAAAATACTGAATCAATTTGTTTCAGAAAACCAGAAATATTCACAAAATAGTCACAAAATTCTTTGCTAAGAATTTTACCATTCCCTAGTTAAGTTCTTCTTTCTTCATGAATCAGAAAAAGGTGACTAGCCAGGGACTGGTAGGCTTAAGCAATGACAAGTATCCTCTTACATGTTCTTCAACCACAACAGATTTGACATCCTCTCTGTACATCTGGGATGCTTCAGTGAATTTCTTGAATTTGGCTCCCCATTGATACAATTTGGATCCTCCGAACATAAGGTATTTAAATAAACCTTCTGCCTGGTATTGCTAATATGTACTTAATTAAACAGGATGAGCCATGTGTTTAATCAGGAAAATAATTATTTGATTCACAGGCTAGGAGAGATTAAACAGGGAAAATATTCTTAGGGAGAATAGTTTTTACCTATACAGATTCTGGAGTTGCTGACTGTGAAACCCTTGAAAGACACCCAAGTCCTTGTAATATTTCTCTCTGTTGCATGCAAAGAAATTATCCAATACTCTGGAAAAAAAAAAAAGCATGACTTTTGTCTATACCTAGGATATCTCCTTAGCCTTTAGATAGATCTAAACCACAAAGCCTTTACCCTGCAGATTCAATGGGCCTTTTGGACCACAATGCCAAAAATAGGTATACCACCAGCATCCTCAAAGGTTGGCAAAATGAAGTTCTGGTAATTCAGGATTGAAAACATGACAGAACTCTTGTCTTGATCCAGGACAATTAGTTTGAGTTAAAAGCAGAAATACAGCCCTTTGGCTCAGACAGTTAATTTTAAACCAAATATCAAAATCAATACAATCATAAGGAGATTGAAAGTCCCTCCATGAAAAAGCAAAAACTTTCATTTTCTTTTACAGAATGATATTTGGATTTGTAATTCTGACATTTCGGAACCCTCACAAGGATGAATACACCGTTTATAAAGATTTTCATAAACCAAGATAATGTTAATTAAAGTTTGTCAAAAATAAAGGATGGTGCCTGATAACAGCTTTCTGGTGAGACGAATGCTAAAATAAAACTAAATGTTTGAGAAATGAAACACCTTATTTACAGGATACAAGAAAATAAAAAAATCTGAGGTTATTCAATGAACAGTTCATTCATCATGATTGAAATTATTCAAAGATAGTCATGAGATCTTCTTACTTCACATTTTTTTTCTTATTAGTTCTGTATTTACTAAAAAGCATTGCTCCTACAAAAGCATGCTTATCTATTTTTTTATTTTCTACAACAAATGGGATCAATCATGAATGAAAATAATGAACACATCCTCAGATATTAATGAATTGAAGCTGATAATTTCATGTTAATAGAAACAAATATCTGTAATGAAAGCTATACCATCATCCACAGGTCTTTGAGTGTTCCCTTGGTTTTACCTGGGAGGATGCTTTCCTGGTGCTCCCCATTCAGAAAAAGTTGCCTCACCACATCTTTGATGGTAACAGCTGAAAATGATATAGATGCTAGCATTATACCACTTCTCCAAGGAAGAGCCAGTAATTGTGGAAGGCAAGGTATGATTTAAAGGAACTTTATTGGTGCTGAGGAGAGGCAAAATAAAAAAAGACCATTGCCCATCACTTTTGCCATACCAATGGAAAACCATTATTATAGTTTTGTGTCTCCACATGTAAAAGATATTTTACCACACACAGGTGTATTTTATCAAGAGAGCAGTAATTTTATTTCAGTATCAAGTGATGACAAATGTTTAGGATGTCAAAAAATTTCCAATTAGATGCATGTCTATTTTGCTCAACTTTCATCATGATTTTGCTTAGAACTAGAATTTTAAGAACTTTTCCTGTGTCAAGACTGTAATAATAATTTTTTGTGCCACAGAAATGGTCAATAATATTTATTCATGTTTAGTGCATTTGTCAGTCTGACACAACCAGCAACTTAAAATGAAAATAATCAAACCCATAAAACAACATCTTTCCACATTTGATGTGGGCACAAATAATGGCATCAGCTAATGCTGAGAGATAGAAAGCCAACAACATCATTAATTTAAAGATTATCTGCAATGAAGGAATAAAATAACATATATATTTATAAAGGAATATCAATTTAAAACCCTTCCAATTACATTGACAATAAAGTGGGGCAATGGTGAGGAAAAAATACATATTTCTGAAGTTGTACATCATTATGGCAGGCATGTATTGCACTGGTACAAACTGTTCTCCACATAGTAAAATACAGTTTTATCTTCTTCAGTGAGAAATACTTGAAATAATTGCAAACAGTTGAGATGAGGTCACATAAATCTCCCTGACTGAATTAAGGGAGTCAGGGATTGATTATTTACACTCAGAAAAGCCCAACAGAGCCTTGCCTCAGATACCAGTAGAAAGAGGAGCAGTCCCAAGGTCCACTGCAGTAGAGGTCTCCAAAAAGTAACATTACTGTGCTTTGGGCCCAATACTTAAACAATTTCTCCTGAATGCAAAGTTACTGTGCGTTGAGCCAAATCCTTAATTTCTCATTTTAATTACTGACATTGAAAACATGCAATTTGAACTTTAATTAACATTAATTCTGCATCAAATACTAATAGGGTTTATCAGTAATAAACAGCAATCAGCAATAAATGAGATTACTTTAGCTGCATGTTCTGCCAGCAATGAGAATTTTAGGTGCACAATGAATTACTTAAAATATAAATACTGTCCAAGACTGCAATTAAACAAATTCTACTGTTGTTCTTTCAAATTACTTGCTACAATCTTGTATATATTATGTTTTAGAGGTGCTATAAAGGAGATAGGGAAATTTTAACCACACCACAAGATAACATCTCATTTTCATTATGCAAAATTATGCTAATTACTTTTTGATTTGCCTTTTTTTTTTTTTTGTTTTTTTTTTTTTTTTTTACTGTGGCCAGTGTATAATTCTGTTTTCTGGTCTAATTGTTCTTGTTATGATCATACACATACATACCCTTTTGTCTTTAAAAGACCAAGAAAACAAAAGTAAAATTTTTTCACCAATGTTACTCCAGTGTAGACAGAGTTCACATAGAACAGAGTTAAGTTAAATAATTCTAAATAGATCAGAAATAAATAATAGAGAAATCTCAGAAATAGATAACATCTATCTAGCTATCTAACATCTGCATCTCATTTTATAAAGAGCACTATCATACAAAGATTACTAGTCCTGAATCCTCAGCAGAAATCTGAGAGTCTTCTGCTAACATTTGAAGTTTTTCTTCTGCACTGCTACTACTTGTGGATTTTAAAAAACAGTAAGAATATGGTCCACATTTCTCCCATATTAGCTTTCTTTTCTGTACTTGCTTTTCTCTTATAATAATTTTGGTGCTTATAAAGTCTATGTTAAAAATTCTGGATGACCTCTGACTGCATCTGTCAGACAAGACCCTCAAATGAAGCAGTAGCAGACTACATTTTTGCGAGAGTAATGTAAGATAAGAATTTATTGTTAGTCCAGTTAATGTTTTATGGTTAAAATGATTAGCCATCCAATTAAGCAATTATTTAATTAATAAAGACCTCTTTTATGATATAGTTTAATAGCTATTCTTCCCAAATATTATGCTCACTCTGGATCCTGAAGTGGGAAATTTTGTTCTACCCCAAGAATAGTGGAGGATTAGAAGCAGTTATCAATGTCCTAAGGTCTGAACTGGGAAGTGTCTGGTCGTGGTGATAATGATGGAGTCCTTTTCTCCTCAGTCTCAGTGACCACTTAGGTCATTTTTACATGTGTACTTATCACAGCTTGCTGCTTCCTCCTCCCTGATTCCCAACTAAGGCTTGCACAACACACTCCCTCAGTCCCACTTATCTGGTGTTGGATGCAGAGTGCCAAACCTAGGTTTGTTAGACTTTTTAAAAGACTCACTAAATCACACTGAACCATGTGAGGCTGTGGTCGCTCTACCACCATGATATCAACAAAAAAACCCAAATCAGCTCTGGCTAATGCAAACCAACACAAGTTCTGAGATCCTGCACTCCCACATCCATACAGAAAAGATGGCTTTATTTTAGTAGTGGCAGATCTTTATCAGTCATGCTACAGTCGTGAACGCTCTCCTGCCCAGCACTGCCTGGTAGAAAACAATCCATTTATATATTACCTGGGGATGCCTCAGAAGTGCACCAAGACTGATGTTGCTTGAAGAACAGCAATGTTCTTCTCCTATGTATAATTCAAAGCTAAATTAATTTAGCAATCCTAAAATTTACCTTGCAAAGGATATTTCACACGCCACACAGCTCAAGACTTCATTACCTCAAAATGTCAGGAAAAGTCATGAATTCTCTCATGCCCAAAAGATAAAAACTGAACCTGGTGACATTATGAGAACCTCCCTTGTGAAATTTAATTAAGGGATTTAACCTTGCATTCTCCTCAGACCACTTGATATCATAAGGACGAGGAAAGGATAAAATCAAAAGAAAAATGTGTTTCTGTAAATAAATGCTAACCCCCAAAGTGGCTTCAGTATAACAGAAAAATACAAACAGGGTGGGGAACAGATGGTTTATTCTGCCCTTGAAGAAACTGTCAGCAAATAAATTTATGAAATGCTGAAATTTTTAGAGGCAAAGGTCAGTATCATTGTAAATGCAAATAGTTTATACAGAATTTTACACTAAGTATTTATTATTCTCAAAACGTTATTCTTATAAATATTTTTCCATTAATGTGAAGCTTATATTTATTTTTCTAATGTTGCATGGAAAAGCACATTAGATGATAAAATCATTTTTTTATGCACAAAGGATTTATATAATGCTTTTCATAACTTGGGTAAAATTGTTTGAAAGTCACATTCCCTTTTGTTTCTCTTGCTATTTGCAAAGATAAGCATTTATACTCCCCATTTTTAAAAACAGTCTAGCCAATGGGATAAAATGCCATTAGGTTGTTGCTCTGGGATCAGCACAAGCCCTCAGAGAAGAGACTGTTCTTGAAGTTTTTTGACGTGGGATCCAAGATGCAAGAACAAGTATAATAGGGAATGAAAAATTTTGAAGACTGATGCAAGTATTACAGTGCCTTTAGTAGAGTTAGCCCTCCTATCTCTTAATTCTTAGGTGAGTTAAAGGCATTTGCCATGTGAGGAGAAGGTTCAGATGAACAAAAGTTTTTAAAGACTTCTAAAAATTATGAACAAAAAATAGTGCTAATTGGACAATTAAGTTGCAATATTCAAGAAATATAAACACTGAAAACCGCTTGTTTCCTTTCTACTTGATTGCTCAAAGTAGGGATCACTAATTTTTTTCTGACTGCATTTCTGCGGCTACTGTTTTTTGCATTGATCAAACTGAGGCAATGAGGCTAATTTCCTCTTCATTGTTTTTCCATGTTCACCAGAGTTTCCCATGAAATTCTGAAATTGTAAATTATAAATGAATGCATTCACCAAAAAAAAGTTTATTCTGAGTTAAATACTTATATTTTTTACAGTAACTTTTATGACCTTTTCATGTCTCAGACATATCTCCTAATAAATAATCAAGGATAACATCACTATCATGTCTTCATGAAGAGGAAGAAATATGGGATAGGAAATTATTACCCCAAGAGCTGACATTCTTACTAAGACAAACTTTCATATTAAAGACGTGACTGATAAGGAAAATTGAAATAAAATAAAAAAACATGTCAAAATATATTTGGTTGAATGGACAGAGACTGTAAGTCTGCAAAAATTTTTTGTAGTTTCAAAGACATGCAAGGGAATGTGAGGAGCAGATTTTGAAAAAAATTGTTAACAATTTTGACTTATCATAGGAGAGTTTTAAAATGATAAAGTTTTCAGCAGTTGTGGTGTTTACTGTTTCTCTATACATAACTCAGGTACAGAACTCACAGATAACATCCTAAATCTTTAAGTGCATGTGAGCTTCAGTGCTGAAATTCTAATGAACATAGGACCATCCTACCGAAATGGTGCCATTCTCTGAAACAAAACTCCTTTTAGAGGATGAAAACATAAACAGATGACAAGCTAGCTAATTTTTATCTACTAACATGGCAGATTATAAATTTTTTATGTGATGTGATGTTATCTTAATTGCTCGTGTACCTCTGCATGCTAAAATGAGATGCCGGGTGCACATTAGATGCCTAAAATTCTAACCATGCCAGTTTTATGAAAAGTCATTATTTGGTGGTTGAAGTAATTTCTATTTGTAGCAGTAATACATAGAGATTTCCTGTATCTGAGGCGTAATAGTTCCTTTCCAGGCTAAGCAAAATAGAGACATAAAAATTATTAAAAAATTAAGCCTGTCCAGTTCACTTGATAACAATGGATGAAATGAAAAATTTGGTTAAATGTAATGTGTGGAAGAGGTTTTACAGTGACTTCTGTAAGCCAGAGAGAAGTTTCATAAGATCCATGTTTACCCCTAAAAGAACTTTCTAGCAAGGTTGTTGATGTAGAAACCAAGAAATAAAGGATAAATAAAAGAAACCTGCAACTACCTATTCCAATAAGCACTTTGTTTGTCTCTCGTGACCAATGAGTAAAGTGTAAAAGTTATGAGCTTTGTAAGAATGTATAAAAAGCATGCATGCTATAATAAAAACACTTTGAAGCCTTCTGAAAATGGAGTGTGTTGCTTTACATTGTCTCTGTCTCAACCATGACAGTAATGCTATTAGATTTTAGTAACTATATGAATTCAGAAAATCAGCATGCTACACATTACACATGTTCATCTCTGAATAACCAGAAAGTCTCCAAGCATAATTAATTCTCAAGCAAAGACACCTTGGTGAGTGGGTGTGCATCTTAGTACCCCACAGGGAACAGTTCCTGCCTGTTTATAAGGTTGTTAGCCAACAAAACACAATGAATTCCGTACTGAATAACTTTGAAAATGACTCAAACAAAAACTGCAAAAAGGAATAGGTAACAAATTAAGAATGGTCTTTATTTTTAAGCCAGGTAGTTGAAACCAAACCTTGCATGGCATTATGGCAGAGTTTGAGATTAATGCAGGAAGTTATTGCAGAATGGAGAATGCTGTTAAGCAGTGGTCCTGAAGAATTAAAACTCATGATACGGAAAGATCTTACAATCCTTGTGTCTGTTTTGAAGGTGAAAATTATTAAAATGTTGCATCCAGCTTTAGTGTTCAAAACTAAAAGATAACTGAAGAATGACCAATGGACTAGAAAAGTAAGATTAAATTCATTCATGTGTTCTGTTGAAAAAAAGAATAATTTTTGTTACTTTGTTTACAGTTTCTTTATTAGAATGTGCGTATATATGCATCTATATAATGCATACTGAACTGACAACACACTAAACTTACTGATGATGACTGTTGAAAAATTATTTATAGCAGTAAGGAACAGTTATATTGACAAAAAGCAGTTATCTTGTTTGAGCTAATAATTAGGCAAAGACATTGATTTCAATTTATTTTTTTGAACATAGAATCAAAACAAATGCTTATATTCTCTTATTTGGTTTATTTGTGTTTACCAGCCTAAAGGATCCAAACTAAAATAAATACAATATTCCATAGTCCTCTAGAAGTCTGCCTCATTGACATCACATGGAACTTTACAAAAAAGTTTGCAAGTTTCACAAGTAGATGATAGAGCAGATGGATACAGACTGCCAGGGGACTACATGGCAATAATGAGATGGTAATGATTGCGCAATGGGGAGCAGTGTTGGAGAATTCGTGGGTGCTTTGTAGGAAAAGGAAATTTAAGAAAAAATTTAAAGGAATCAGCTTTGTGGGAGATTTCTTCCAAGTCCCATAGAATGCAACAGAGAGAAAGTCTGCTAGTTGAAGACAATTATCTCTTGGTTAATAGGCCTGAGGTTGAGGGCTGATCAGAGGGAGAGTTAAATAGTGAGATAAAAGTAGCAGAATGACAAAGGAAATCTACTATCTGAGGTTTCATGCAAAGGATTACAGAATAGGAGGGAATGACAAAATCAAAGTAGAAAATAAGACAAAATTTGTCAAGCCCTGCAGTATGGAAGTACTGGAAATTAAGACCCTACTGATAGAAGTTTTACCTATAGAACTGTTAACTCAAGCATTAAAATTAAAACAGCCTCATCACAGCAAATGTGTTCAGAGAAGCTGAGAAGTCAGGTAAACACTTGCCTAATAGCATGGAGTCATAAAAGGAAAAATCTCAAAAGCAGATTCATTACCCAAATTCTCACATTCAGTACATCTCAGAATGCTACCTAACACAACTCTTTACTCACTCAAAGCAGTCCCTGCTTTATGAACTTCTGACATCACTTTCATCTGGCAAACTACTGGAAATAGAGTGACATGAAACTGACAGCCTGCCTGGTTCTCCTCCCACTCAGGTGATGGATTCCTCTTGACTATATTACAGACCTACTAAGGTCTATAACATATTTCAGGATTCACCACCGAAAATTGATTTTATACTGTTAAGCAGTCATACCTTACAAATGACTGGGATAAGGATCCTAAAGAAATTTTCTAAGATTGCTATCACCTCCCAAGACTCATAAAACATTCCACATGTCCATGCCTCTGATGCTGCCTGCAGTCTCTCAGACTGACCCAAAGAGAAAACAAATGCAATTACTGCCTTTAAAAAAAAGTGATTTGTTATTATGTCTCTAAATTTTCCTGATTCTCTGAATTAAACATAATTCACCCTGAAATATCCAGAGAACAATATCACGATTTCTGGGAACCATGCTTTAAATTTTGTATTGTATTTGAAGGGGTAACTTTGATGGTAGTGTATAGAGTACCCTGAGGCTGGTAGCTAAAAACTGAGTATACAGTAAATGCAGAGAGTAAATTCCAATGGTACTTTAGAGTAGGCAACAAGGACTGTGTTGATTTGCAGCTGAAGGGATTGAACTTCTGCCTTGGGACTGAAGGCAGTTGCAAAAATCTCATGATTGCATAAATTTATAGGAAGTTATTTTGTGATTGTCTCCAGCTGATATAGCAGCTTGGCAATAAAGATATGATAGAAGGTTTTAGGATTTTTACAGCTAATGCTAAGTAGAACTGGAAAAGGCAGAATAATTTACAATTGAAAATCATCCTTGCAGCATAAGGCAATGATTCTTCTGACACATCAAAGTGACAGAATTTCAGAAATATCTCTCAGTTTTGAAGTTTGTGCAGCATATTTTGCAAAACAAACGTTGAGCTTAGTTTTTAAGAGCGTCTTACCTAATTTAAGGTTGTAACCCCTTACAGTGGAATTTATCAGTATTTGTTTTGAAGAGAGAGAGAGGAGAATTTCCCCATGGTTTGTAAGTAAGAGCTGGTTTAATTACTTGTGTAACTGTTCTGTTGCTCTGGGGCAGTGAGAGCCACTCCAAACAAAGCAAGGAGCAACATTTCTAATGCAAGGACTGTGACAGTTCACCTTTTGCTGGAGCCAAAGCTTAGGAGGCTTTGTCAGACACGGGAAACTACGCACACACATGGATGCACACACAGTCTCCCAGGGTTCTGAAACGGGCATTGCAAAATGCACAGAGCCTGACATCAGTGCCTGCTCAGCAGCATCTGCCAGTAAAACCAACCAGTGAATCTGGGCTTTCTGTTTCATTGAACATGTCTTTCTCTCTGTAATCTTAGTTGCATCATATGTGACTTTTTTTCAGGAGAATAATTATAATATAAAAGGATATAAAGTGTTGAAGGATATAAAGTATAAAAGGATATAAAGCCCAGATTCTCTGGGCTAAGAATGATCCTAGTATTACATATTACACTAAACATATTGTAACCTACACTGCTCTGTAGAAGGTTGTGCAATGCTGTTAAACTGTTCTATATAGCAAATAATAAAGAGAAATTAACTTCCACTGTCCTTATCATAAGATACAGTTTTAATAATATCTCTCCATTAGTAAGTTATCAAATATTAGTCATATTCATAGGCAAGTCACACAATTTACACGTTCTGGTGGAATTTGTTCACCATGCCAATCCAAATTTTTCTTGCAACATAAGAAGTAAATGGACAAGGCAAGTATATTTACATCAAATAAAACTGAGGACTTCATCAGTCTAAAATTGATTTGTTTGAGAAATTCTTAAGAAAACCAAAGATAAATTACTTTCCTATTCCAAATGTATGACTATCTGTTTTTCAGAAATGTGATGGCGCTCTATAAATAAAATCTTAGGAACTTCTTCTAAAACAGTATCTTTTCTCTTCTTTGGGGAATAATTTCTGCTACTCATCACCATTAGCCGCAGCCTGGATGCAATTTTCAGTGGTTATTCTTTGAAGTTTTGGTTTTGCAACAGTTTTTATGAGGAAGTTAATCAGACCTTTGTTACTTTGGTTTTAAAACATTCAATTCTCTTTCATTTTTTTCCCATTTATCCTTCTGTGGAGGTCTGAATACTTACTGACAGTCATATTGGCTGGACAACAACAACTGACAGGGAAAAGAGAATTTTTTCTTCATTTACAGCACTTTGCTGAAAGAGAATGCAAATTATTTTGTTTCAATAAAAATAGGAGACAGTATTTCAAAAGCTTGTGTCTGAATTCTGAATTACTGCAGTCACCTATAGGGAATTTGTGGCCTGGAGACTGAGAGAAGAGGAAGGTAACTAGCAAACACTGAGAGAAGTCAAACTAAAGTAGTTTTAGATTGAATAGTGTGATTTCTGTTTGAGCAACAAAAGGACAAAAAGAGTCAGTGAAAATCTTCCCCTTGCCATCTGCCACGTTCCTAACCCCTTAGAGTATCACTTCACACTAGTCCTTTGACATTTGGCTCTTTTCCAAGGTTATGCTGTCATTCTTTCCTGAATCTGCATGAATCTGCCAAGAGATCCGTTTTTATAAATATACATCTTAAGTAATCACAGGCCTAAGATGCAGTTAATACTTCAAGTGTAAGTTAAGAGCTTGAAAAACCTCAATCTATATAAGTGCTTTTCAGGGACTATCATGAACTTGGCAGAGAGCAAAGATGATGCTCATAATGGTTCTGTGTTGCATGTTCTTAGGGCTCCTAGGCATCAGGAAGTTGTATCCCTGCACAGGGACCCAGTATTCTATGATTTGGTAAGGAAAAACTTTGTGTGACTTTTGATGAAGTTGTAGCTAATGAAAACAACTGGAACTGTCAGTGAATGGGACAGCTGTACTGGTGAGGGAGATGGACCTCAGTCACACAAGATAGATACAGATAAAGCAGGTTGTAGGAAGAACAATCCATTACAAAAAAATATGAACTGTAAGAAAAAAAAAGGAAAGTATTAAACAGTGGAACACATTCCTGCAGGTCACAAAAACAGTGCATGATAGCTTCACATTTTCTGATTTCTGGTCAACTTTGAACTGCTTTTACTACATAAGAATTTAAAATGTTGTTTCTAGAGTATTGACACACATGAAGAAATTGATCCTCTGACAAGTAGCTTGCAGCCTGGCTAAGTATGCTGCTCCAGGATTCTTTCTACACTGCAGAAATTATTTTGGCAATCCTATCTCCAATGTCTGTCTCCCATAATCTTTGTCAAAAATGATGTATTTTTTATTAAAGTTGAGTTACTAACCTTTCTATAATTGTTACAGTAAAAAATAATCATGAGGCTATGAATATTGCACTGAAACCAGCTTCTTAACAATATAACAATAGTTCAATCAGCTGCAGCATTGGTTCAAGTGCATTAATTGCCAAAAACCATAACCAGATGCTTATGAGAGCCTTCTAGTCATTATCAGACATTAATTGCATTGATTCAGAAGCACTTTTCTCTTACATAACATTATTTACACCATCAGTATAGGTGTGCTGAAACATCAGTTTCGAACAATATCAGTGATTCTTGTTGTTGCTCTAAAAAAAGGTCAAAAAAAGTGAGTCTTCAATAACTAAATGATAGACAGACTCTTAGATTTTTCATGTTCCCAAGTGGCAGAGGTTGAAGTTTCAGGCTATAGATGAAATATACATGATATGTTCCTCAGCTAATTATTTGTCAGTATATTAATAAATCACACCAGTCCCTGCAAGGCTATCTAAATTTAGAAGGTTCATGAGATGTAATGTATAATTAATACCCTTAGATTGGATGGCTTAAAGGCAAGTGATTTCCTGATCTCATATGAAGTAGAGAACATTTATCATTGTCCAAGTCCTGAATTGCCAGCGTGCCTGCTTTTTGGGACATACTGTGTATAGATGTTTCTGTCATTTATTCTGGTTCATGAGAAGAAAAAAGAAAATATTTAACAAGTAGAGCTAGACTTTTTTAAAACTCATGAAGTTGTGTTTATGAATGATAAAGGAATAAAATCCTATATGTGCACATAAGGGTAATGAATTGACCTTTGATCATAATCATTAATGGGATATTTATCCCTGACATCATAAGATTGTTATCAGGTCACAAATATATCTGTGCAAATACCTGCATGCAAAATTTTCCAATCATTCAGGTATGTGTCTTCATGTTCTTCAATCTCTTCTCAAAATGTTCACCCATAACCTTTTGGGAAGATGATCCTCACAGCTTTCCACACTTCACATTTCTTGCCCTTTTCTCTGTGGCTCTCCATGGGACTCTTTCCCTGGTCTTATTCTCTCATCTTGTATGTTTTATTTTTGCATGTCATTATTCAAGTGGGAGGAACCACAGTGTACAGAATTCATTTTTCTCCAGATGCAAAGAAACTGAGTTCTTGCACAGTTTGTTAATCTTGCTAGAGTGATGCACTCTACAATGGTTTTTATATTTCTGCAAGGTTTCTACAGGCAGGACTGCAGAAAAATGTACAGGTTGACTGGAGATAGTGTGTTTGCACATCTCACCTCCATTTTTTTATCATCCACAAAGGCAAACTTCATTTCTGAGAAAAAATTGCCAAAGAGTCTGAATTAAGTTACAGAATCACACAGAATCACAGAACCAAGTTGTAAAAAAATGCTTCTGCTTTTCTCTATAGACATGAATTCTCCTGTCTGAACAGAATATTACCTGACTAGGAAAGCATCCCTTCAATATCAGGCTGCCAAAACCAGAACTCCCTCCTCTCCTTCAGACCTTCTCCAGTCAGTATCTTTCTGACCACTGTGGATAGCACCACCATGCAGTCCTTCTCACTGTGGAGAAAATAAGAAAATCCTTCACTGATGAGGTTACTTTTCCCCAGGTTTGTGACAAAATGTATGCCATCATTTATGTAGTATCATTTATACAACTTCTCAAAGCTCCATCAAGCAGATGGCTTAAAATCTTCTGAAATTCAGTGGTTATAATAGAGTCTGTAATTCCAACTGCAACAAGGCTGACCATTTTTATCCTTTATCATAGACAGGATAAAAATTTTTATCCTGTCTGTTACCTGTGGCCCACTCCACTTGGAAAAGGTAGAGTGCAAGCAGAAAAGGTAGAGGACATGGAGAAGCAAAGGCAGAAAATTAAGTTGGTAAATTTTTTATCATATAATAAAAAAGGAGAAAAACTAACCATCGCTGGGTCAAGGAAAAGGAAAACGAAGACACAGCTAATGGCTCCGTAGTGACAAGTGCTGAAATACCAGCTTTTGAAGTGGAACTTCCTTTCAAGTTACCTAACTCCTCAAAACAGTTCCCAAAATCTTTCTTCTGCAATTGAACATACCTTTGCAATTGCAATTTAGGCCACTTCTTGCCTGTGTGGACAGATACATAAGCAGCATTGAATGTAGACTCAGGAGTGTTAGAGAGGAAGGCCAACTGGATAAAATCCTGTTTCTCATCTCTGACTTGACCTGATGTCCTGGTAGCAGCTGGGATAGAATTCGCTTTCTTCTCAGTAGCTGGTGCAATGCTGTGTTTCATATTTAGTGTGAGAATGATGTCTACAAAACTCTGATGTCTTTGGTGTTGCTCAGTAGCACTTGCCCAAAGTCAAGGACTTTTCAGTGTCATGATCTGTCAGTAAGTTTCTCAAGTTGCTGGGGGTGAGCAAAGATGGGACAGCTGATCCAAAGTGGCCAAGGGGATATTCCATGCCTTCACATGTCATGCTCAGCATATGAAATGAGGGGAATTGGCCATGTGCCACAGACAGCTGCTCAGGAACAGGCTGGGCACTGGTCATTGTGTGGTGAACAACAGTATTGTGCATCACTTGTTTCCTTGGGTTTTATTCCTCTCTCTCCCCCCTTTTCATTGTTATCATTAATATAATTTGTATTATTATATTTTACTTTGTTTTGATTGTTAAACTATTACTATCTTAACCCAACAGGGTGGGGAAGAGGAAACAGGAGCTGATGCAGGGCACTACATTGCCAGCTGGAGTTAAGGCATGGCATAATTTACTCCACAATGGACATGGCCATAAATTTACTCAACAAATATTCATAGATGAGTGATCAGAAGAAAACTTGTTCCTGTGCTTTTTTTTCACTGGATCCTTACTTTTTACCTCAGAAAACCCAATATATGGGTACAAATAAAACCTGGATTTCAGGTAGAAAATCCCTGTTTTTATGCTGCCTCCTTGCTGTCTTTATTTTGAAAGCTCTTTTACCATATATGTACAAAACAGATTTTTTTTTTATCACTTCCCTTCTGACATCTTCAGGACTTCAGGGCTATAGTAAAACTAATGATGGCTTCACTGTCCTCTGTTGCTCAGTGTTCTAGGGTGACTTTATGATACTTATATCCCCAATCCTCTGTTCTGCTTATGTTGGATATTGAGTTTTGGGCTTTTTACAGTGGATCTGGGAGTGAAGAGCGGGAGAAGGAGAAGCAGTGGAATGTCTGTGGTGTCTGTATTCAAAAACATAAAGATAAAAGCTTCAGCTCTCTCACAGACTGTGTTGTCTGCAGCACAAACAGTGGGTGAGAGCTCTCCTTTGCTTTTATTTACATTTTCTTTTCTAGTTGAGACAGAGAAGCTCCCTGGACTCTGTTTTTTCTTTTTCTTGAAACTGATCAGCCTTGCTCTGGACTAAAAACCCAGAAAAACACCAGGAGCTCACATCTGTGAGGGGCTGGGACACGGCATTTTCCAGTGCAGGAGGGACTGGTTCTTACTGGTTCTTGGACTGAGTGAGCCAAGCTACACCCCACAAAAAGGACTTTCTGAATTTGCTATCTCTTCAGAACAGCGAGAGGTCCCATTGTTTAATATTATTGATTTTTCCACGTTTGTGAGTACTTTGCTTGTTAAATAAACAATTTTTTCCACATCTCTCAAAGAAGGTTTATAGTTCTCAAACTGGTGGGGGGAGGGGCCGCTTGAATTTGTTTTCTAAAGGGATCCCATTTGGAGGTTTCCTCCCAAATTTGCCTTGAATCAGGACACTCATAAAGTGCTGCTTGCTGAATGTAGAGGCAAAGACTGCACTGACATACTCTGTCAAAGATGTCATCTTTAATATCTCTGCCTACTAACTTATCTTGCCCATATTATGGGAAAAAAAATTGATCATCCTGCCTAAATTCTCATATATTTCATGAAGATCCTTTTTTCCTTTTATGCAACTGATGCTGTAACTGTGAGACGGTTTTCTGAAATTCACTGCTGGTTTTCAACTGTATTTCAAGAAGACTCTGCTATAATCTATAAGTTTAGGATTGATATTTTGCAAATAATGTTTTTATCTGTTACCCTTATTTGACATTGTTATACAAAATTGAATTATTAGTTTGTTGTTATATTTATTATATTTGATTAGCTTTATTGTAATGTAAAGAGTTGAATGTGCAAATCTAAGATAAACATATTTGAATGGATTAGTTGCTGCTTCTGCAGTCATCTACTAAATGGTTATGTGATTTGTACATCTACCAAACACTAATAAACATTGAATACCTCTATATTTGAAATAAATACCTGTAAATCTGGTCAGTATAGAAACAAAGGATAGCTTATTAAAAGCTTGGGAATTACTTTTTCTCTTCTGAAAACAGAAGTCTATAATGCCATTGCTTTTTTGAATGCAAAATTTCCTGTTATAATGATTACAATAAACAATCAGAAACAATTATAGTAATCAGATCTTGAAATTTACATATTTCATTATAGCAAAGGGAAAAATTCTCCTTATAGAACTTGCAAGCAGCTTCAAACATATGTTTTATAAAGTTATTTCATTTTATAATTTTAAAGTTATAAAAATTTCTCTGCTCAAACAGGCCAGAAATGTTTTTCTTGCTATAGGAGTATTTTGTATGAGCAACATATCTCTTGCTCCAAATTACTCTTGAATGTAAAAACGCTTGCACATGGATAAAATAGTAAAATTATTTCTTAAGGAGTTCTTGCATTTTCCAACATATTGAATTTCATTTTTATCTCTCTTCTATGGTTTAACTCTGGAGATTTTACTACAGAACTACAGAAATGTTAGGAAACTAGATATTCAGTAATATTTTCAGAGACATATCTTTAGAGATATCAGTACCTACACATGGAATGTCTTAAAATTACAAAAGTACTGTACCTGAAGGTAATGGACTGAGTTCTTTGATCTCTCCTCCTCTTTTTGCTTGAAGGGAAAAATCAGATGCTTCAAATGTTCCAGTTTAGACCCAGGGGAAAAATAGAATGCTTGTTCTGTTATGTACTTGAATAGTGGAAGATTTATTTTAAGAGCAGTAAGGAAAGGACAAGAATAATACCTAAAAATAATATGAAAGAAGGAGTAACAGATTAAGGTATTTTATTTCAGATTTTTGTACCGAGGGAAAGCATGCCAATCTTTTTTGTTTGTCTGTCCTTGTGTTTTCATTTTGTCCTACTGTACTGCTTGGGATCACTCCTATCAGCACTAAAATGCATGTATTGTTTAACAACACCCATAGACTATTATTCCTGTCCGGAACACATCTCCAAAACAAACAAGACACTCAATCAATGCAGAGACAATGCATCACGGAAGTACAATCTAGACAGTGAGCAAGTTCATAGGAAAAAATATGATAATCTTTCATTCCAGCTTTATAATCTCCGAATAAGAATTTCTAGTTCACATTTGCTGTGCTGCAGCTCCAACAAGGTTAAATAGCTTAAATTTAAAAAAAAAAACAACAACAACAAAAAAACCCTTCTGAAATTAAATACTTACATAATTTTTCTCAAAATCAACTTTGAAAGAAACTGTTCCGTAAAAGAATATACTACCTTGTAAACAGCTGTCTTTTTGCTGAAAAATCAATCTGACAGAAAATCATAAAGTCATAGAGGTCTTTTTCAATCAAAATACGCAATTTTTTGTAATCATGTTCTGATAATAGTCACAGTCACACCATGAGGCAGGGTTTCTCCTAAGACAGACTACCTCCTACATATGTGCTACCACTCCAATCATGTGGTGGCTACACTCTGATCCAAGGTAGGGGCATACCAGTATAAGTTTGCATATTCTTAAATGTTGATTTTGGCATGTGCAAAATGGATATAATTTTGGTTTTAATGAAATAAAAATATTACACGGGAAAAATGTTAGTACCATTTGCAAACTGGAGAATGCTTGCTTCCATTCTTCATGGGCAGAAATAGACAAAGGTTAGTAACAAAGAATGAAGATTAATTAAATTTTTAAGCATCTAAGTCCAATAGGAAGGGAGCTATGGACACAGTGACTACACTAAGAAACATTGCAACTTAATGAATGGCAAAGGGAATTCTGTGTACTACCCCATAAAGTCAAGGTCAGAGAAAAAAGGCACTTCCCGCACCTGGTTATGGACTATGTACAATATTTTGAGTATTTTTAAGAAGATTTTAAAAATAAATCAATGTGGAAGGATGTATCAAATTTATTTTGTATTATTTTAATCCCTCCTTTCTTGGTATGATTATTTTGCAATCCTGAGCTATCAATTTACTGAATGTTCAGTCTTGAATAGGGATTAAAGTATAATAAACTACTCAACGAAAGCACTCTGAGAGCCAGATTTGGATTTCGTATTCAGGACTGTGCAGTATAATGAGAGAAAAAGATTCCTCCTCTGACCTGTTCCAGTTCAGTCATCCTGCATGATATTGCTCAATTTTACCCATGGCTGAGAAAAGACAGTAGTTATGAGTGTTTCACAATGACAATCGTATGGTATATTCCAAGTTACACTTGCAATAAAAACTATTTCTTTTTCTTTGGTCACTCCATAGCTTTCTGACAGTGAAATCATATACTGAGTTTTCCATAGAATAGCTAAGCCACTTGGGGAAATACAATTCAACATCTGTGAATTTATAGTTGTAAAATTCTTGTATTTAAGATATGATTTTTTTTTAATTTAATTTATTATTGAATGTGTGTGTTCTTTCTTTTCCTTATTTTTTTTTTTTAATCTACATGATTTATAGTTTCAGACCCATAGTCAATAGCAAAGGCCTGCCTGGAAAAAATGTCCTGCCATTGTTAGAATTTTTGGAGGAAGAAAAGTCTCTCTCACACAAATATTTTATTTAGATTTTTCTTGCTTTTGCTAATGTGAAATCAATAGCCTATTTGAACCTGCAGACAAAATTAGGATGTACTCACCAAGAGTGAGACTGGTGGTCCTCACTGCACAAAACAAAATTCGTGTGCTTCCTGAGAAAAAAGGAGGGTGTGACAGGACCTCCTCACAGCTCTTACCCACAAGTGGTTGACAGGGAATCTGTGAGGAAATCCAGGAACATATTAATGCAGTTCACAGGCTGCTGGCAAGGCTCCACACAGGGGCACTCAGCCCTTTGAGACTGTGGGGATGGCTGCACCCCTGACTGCTGCACACCATGTCAGTGAGAAAATCAAAGCTCACATTTTCAAAAAAAACCAAAAACCTTTACTTTGTCAGACAACTGGGAACTTGTCAGCAGAAGAAAGTCAAAACACATGAGCTGATTCCAGGTGGCCTTGTGCCATTTCCAGGCACACGGAACTTTTCCAGATATTTTTACTAATATAGTTAAAAAAGATAACCACAATGGCAACAATACTGTAACTAGGCTTTTTTGTGTCCACATTTTTATTGTAGCTACTGGGTCAAATACACTGAAAAATTGATTTCTAAATGCCCCCGAGTGATACCGAGCACATTTCCTCATTTTGCTGGGAGAAGAAGAGATACAACAGAGAACTTGCTTCATTTATACAGTAGCATGGCCAGATATACAAGCCAGAAACCTCACTGGCTGTCTGCCAGTCTGAAATGAGCACTTGAAGATTTTCTATCATGTTAATGGCAACTAAAATAGCAGTGTTTCATCCTTATCAGAGTGATTCCAGATGAAGCTATCCCATATAAACAACAGTGCTTGCTTAATAAGCAAGAAAATGCTGTGCTTGCCTACATTTTCCCTATATTCTTAAAAACCTTGTCAGAAGCCATACTAATTTTTCTCAAATACAGACATCAGGGCTAGGCAATGAAATCTCCCCAGCAATGAAACCAAGACATGAAATAATAAGTAAATGATCTACAAAATATTTCAACTATAAGAGTTTAAGAATTCGAAATAATCAAGCTTTTCATTATTGCTGGTTCTAAACAAAATTGTTCTTCATTCATAGTTTGTTATCTCAAAAACCTGCTAATAAAACTGGTGCCTTAGAACATATCAGAGCTAGCGCCAGCTGGGAAGCAACACAGTCAGATTAATCCAGTACTGAAGCTGAGTTTTCAGCTGACTTGGAATACAAACAGATAAACCTTATACCTGAAAGGATGTGGGTCATATCTATATGAAGTGCCATGTAAGTTTGTCATCCTAGAATATGGGCTATAGACATATTCTTCCTGAGGTGTACAGTCCATCCTCTTACATATTTTCTCAGACTTCTAATTTTTCCTAAGCTCTCTAATCTTCTTCCCTGTTCCTTTCTAAATTCCTCCAAGTAAATGCTGCATATGGTACATTCTTTCTTTCTTATCACATCACAGAACTTATTTTATCCACAGTTTCTCATCTAGTATTCTTTGCTTCAGGCTGAAAATCCTGTGCCCTTCCTGCCAACTGCAGCCTTGAAACACGTGGCTGCTTGCACATGCCTGCAATGAAGCAGGAGGAAACTATAAACAAAGAGGTTTGTATTCTGACACCTTCAACAAATAACACAGATATACAGAGACCAAAATTACACAGATGAGTATTTCATGGGGCATAAATCTGTGCCCACACTATAAAAGTTAAGGTTGAGTGCTCTTTAAAAATGTATTCAGAATAAATCTCAAAGCTGGAAAACAGTAAGTGAATCCTTAATGTGTCATTAGAAACAAAGTCTTTAATACTTACAAAAATATATACTGTTATCAGGAGCACTCAACATAGCAAACTTAATCCATTTAGAGCTATATCTTCATACTGTCTTCCTTTTTGCCCATCTGTGCTTGCACAAATCTTTCCTGTAGGATTGCAGAAAGCACTGTCATTCTGGGAAATGATAAGTGTCATTAATACCAAGCCCACCCAGGTAGTACGTGCGCATAAATCCTAGAAATAGGTTTTCCCCTCTCATGGATTTAAGAATTATCACATCCATTCTGAATATGGAATCAGAGACACTGATCACTGTTAAAAATTGAGTCTTTAAAAGTGCAGGAATCTACAATAGAATAACTTATTAAAATATATAAAACTGTCCTCATTAACAAATTCTCATGTTATTGCCTATGTCTGAGTTTGGATTTGAGTTTTGAGGGGTTTTTTTGTATTTTTTAAATTATAATTATAGACATTCATTTGTAACATACATTTTTAATTAGCTGTTGGGAGGACTTGACCATGTATGCAGACAGTTCTGCTAAAAGAACACGCAGGGACTGAATTCCATCTACATTCATATTAAATAGTTGTGCATTTCTATATTGGAAAACCATGATTGGAATAACAAATTTCAATTATAGCCATATTTTGAACAAGATATCATCTGTGTTTTCAGATGAGCTGTTATTTCTCATACCTCAATTTCCTGTAATGATACTTAATCTAACCCAAGTACTTTAAAAGTAGCTTTTTTGATGGATACCCACTAGTAATTGAAATAGCAACCATTTAGTTTAAAAATGAGAATTTTAAGTTCATTATCTGTCCCCTGCAGAATATGCATGGATAATGTAGTCCTATCCATAATTCACTCCTTGAACAGCTCTCATTTGTACCATGAGAGACTATGAGAACCATATGCCCTGCTTTTATTTAGACTTTGGTACAAAATACTTAATTTCTGGCACAATCAGTTATAGACTGTCCAGAAATTAGATCCTCCTTCCTTTTCTTTCCATGTGACCTCATTTGGGCATGAGAAAAATGATTGTTCAGATCACTATTTGCTGAGTGGCATTTCTGTCTTTTTCAGGTCTCATTTTGAAGCTAAGCTGCTTACAGAATTTTTGTCGTTAAAAAACACACTTAATGATCCCAATGATGTTGATCTGTGTGTACAAGAATAAATGGATATAAAAGTATCTGCCTACAGAATTTAATAGCTTTCAATAAGATTAGGTCCCCTGACTTTATGGATACTAAAGAAGATTACAAAATCCCCTGAAACAAGCAAACATCTCAAGTCCATCATGTAGACAGGGAATTCCAGGCTCTGCATCTCAGAAATCAGTCAGAGCCAACAAACCAGAACTCAAGTGCCTGGAATTTCTTTTTTGTACAATTAAGTCTTGATATAATAAAACCAGGGCCATCTTATGGAATCATTACATATTTGGAGTTGAAACAAACCTCTGGAGATCATCTAATACAACAGCCCTGCTGAAGCAGGGTCACCCAAGAGAGACTGCACAGAATCATTCCCTGGCAGGTTTTGAATATCTTCAGAGGGGATCCAAAATTTCCTGGAGCATTTTCTAGCATCCTACTTCCCTCACAGAGGCTGTCCTCACATTCCAATGGAACTTCTTCAGTTTCAACCTGTGCCCTCTGTCCCTTGCCTTGTTGCTGGGCACCACTGAAAAGAGTGGTCTGTCCTCTTGACATCTGTCCTGAAGGTATTTGTATGCATAAGATCTTCTCTCAGTCATCTCTTTTGCAGGCTAAAAAAGCCCGATTCTCTCATCTTTTTCTCATGAAAGAGATGCTCCAGTCCCCTCATCATCTTCACAGCAGTCTGCTGGAATCTCTCTAATAGTTTCTTGCACTCCTTGTACTGGAGAACCCAGAGCTCAACACATGACTCAGAAAAAAACTGACCAGGGTAGATTAAAGAAGAAGGATTTCTTCCTTCAGCAGTGCTCTTCCTAGTGCAGGCCAAGAAACCATTTACCTTCTTGGTCACAAGGGCACGCAGCTCTTGAACAGCTTACAATCCACCAGGACACCCCAGCTCTTTCTCCAAAGAGCTGCTTTAATGATCAGCTCTGAATTATGATGAGATTGTCTTGCATAAATTTAAATACACATTAAATGCTCTAGGGTGAGAGAGAACAACAGCATCATTCTGCCAATCACAGGTGTTTCATTACAGTATGTATGTAGAGTTGCTATATGAAACTTTTATTTCAAATTCTTGTATCATCAGGTTTTCAAGACCTGATTGAACAAATCCCCAGGCAACCAGGTCTAATCCCAGAGCTGGCTCTTTTCAAGTAGGCCTTGGAGACCTCTTGAGCACTCTTCCAGCTAGTACTAAATGATGAGTCTGTGGACTGAAAACAGAAGCTTGGAGCTTGCAGAATTTAGTGGAGGAAATTGCATAACCTCTTTCACACTGGAGGGCAGTATAAAAATCCCTCCTGAACCTGAACTTTACTAATCTATGAATCTCAAGGGTTGGGTCTAAATTAGCACTTTGGTTCAGATTACTGCAGTTTTAAACTTCATATCCTGAACATATCTCCTCTTACAGTGCCTTAGTTTGGTTCACAGGGCAGTTTCAATTTATGCAAGCTAGATTCCTTTAGAAGGGCACTGGAAAGGAAACTCCATAACAGGCATGCACCAAATACAATCTAAGAAGTAATGGAATCATTAGTGTTCCAATCAGAGGTCAGTGCTTCAAATGACTTCAAACTGTATGTGGGGTGAAGACATTTGAATCAGGGAATCAGAGTAAATCTGCTAAAAATAATGCCCCAGAACAATGGACAAGACCGCACTAACTAATTTGATTTGATGATGTGTTTCTCCTTTGCACTTGCTGATGTAGACATAGCCAGTACTAGAAAAGTTAAGCTGCCTGGCAAATGTAGAGCTGGAAATCAGTGCATCAAAAGAAAGAGAAATTAAAGCAATACTAATGACCTAGGTGAAGACCATAGCAAAATTCCAAATTATTTACTTAAGTTTAAAACTTCAGTATTACAAAGTTTTAGGATAATCATTAATCTGAAAATTGGGAATGGGAATTAGTTCCCTATTTTTCCAGAACTGTAGCACCAGCTCATGAAAATTTTGGGTTTAATTTTTATGTCCTTTCTCTGCTGTATTTTCAGAAACTCCTCTAATATGACAAGCACTGAAGCAAACCAATATAAAAATTCTCAGTTCTACAGGGAGAAAAATATGCAGATAAACAAAGCCCTAATTATGATTTCAATACTACAGTTTTTAGGAGTATAATAACCATCCATTTTAAGTTCCATGATAAAAAGAAGTACTTAAGCCAGAACGTGGGTCAAGATTTGCCGTTATGTCATATCTATTTCATTTTCTGCTTATGGAGAGTATTTCAAATTAATAACAAAGCATATAAGCACAGTGTAACATATAAATGTAATAGAGCTGGCTAATAAATGTTGTAAAATAGTAGAAAAGGAGGCAGGGTGGGGGGAGAGAAGGGGGTGTGTCCCAGTTGTTTCTTAGGAGCAATAAGTAATCTTTATAAAATTTCAAAAATTACACACATGTTATTTCAGTAGGTTAAAAGATGTCACAATGAAATCTAAGTCACTTTATATATAATATTAAAATATCTCTACCCTCATCTAATCCAGAAACCAACAAAAAAACCATTAGTGACTCTGGAGCAGCTTCTCCAAAAAGAATTGCTGGCATCTCCCTGTTGAATACGAATCCGCAGCAGAAAATATATTTGTACTTTAGTATCAATTCACTTTCAATGTTTTGCTGAATCAAGACTACGTTTTTTAGGCATTCAGTAGGGTTATGGCAGAGGAATTAGAGGTAGCATCTTATTTCTTTATGTAAACATCAGAAGAGGGAAGATGTGCAACTGAGAATGCAAAAACGTGTTTATTCTTCAATAAATCAATATAAATAATACTGATTTGTAATAATAATAATAATATTTAATAATAATAATAATAGGAACCATCTTTACAAACCTATTGGAAGATTATTTTTTTCTCCTCTGATTACTTAAACTTGTTTTTTATTTCTTTAATTTTCCCCCCTCCTTCTACTGATCCTTTTCCAACACTGTTGACAGGAATCATCACGGTGCTGTTGATTAGTGCCGTTGCATATTTTTGGTTAAGAGACAAGGGCTGGCTGAAGCACTGTGAACTGAATGCATGAGCACTGAGGATAGAGTGAACTTCACAGTCTTGAAGCTTAGTATATTCATCATTATCTTCAATGTAAAATTTATCAGTCAAAAATCATTCCTCTTTCAGTTTAGTCAACTTACACTGACTGAAACATTTTTCAAACCTAAAACAGACCAGACAGTAATTTTCACTATACAACTAAATAGACTTTGGTGTTAATTATAGAAAAATATCTTTATTTATTTTATGATTTATTTAAAATAATTTTGATAATATTTGTATTACGAAAAGTTAAAATACTTCTTACCCAGTCAAATAAAATAATTTGACTTGAACATTTTGGTTTATCCCACTAGCAATCAAGTTTAAAAATTTCTTTAATCGAAACTATTTTTTCTTAACTTTTTAGTTTAATAAAAAACTGAAACCATAATTTGTTCACACAACTACAAAATCTTTTATGCATGGCTATGAAAATTACATTCAATAATAGATATCTTTCAAATGTATGTGATAGGTTGATAGCTGTGAGAAGTTACTGAGCATAGAATTTTTAAATTAATACATAAAGATGGTAAGAATCGTGTACGTAGAGTTTCAAAAATATAATAGAAACCCAGAGACAGCAGAAAATGTCTCTTGACTAAATAATTCCTTCATATTTTTACATTCTGCAGTCCTATAATACTCTACACTTGAACTACAGATATGCTCAAAATCCTCAAAATGCAGCTTGTGGTCTTACTGAACAAAAAGAACTCATTCATTTAGTAAATAGGAAACAAAAGGACAGCTTGTGGAGAATACTTCAGGCCTACAGGTTCATTCAATTCTAAAATGAAAGTCAGTGACCTAATAAGTTCTTACTCACTTCCCCCCCCTTTTTTATGGGTTTTTAATATCTGACATTGGAGAAAAAACTGTCCCAACCATTTTTTGTCACCTGCAGTTCAGTGTTGGTATTGATATGAGAGTATTGTCTAGTGTTTATCACAAGTAGCTAATATTGCTTCCTTGCCCAGATCATGGTCGGGGTTCATAACTCTGTAATATCTTCTTCCCATTCGTTCCTTTCTTTAGTGGCAATATAAAACAGCAATTTTTTTTTCCCGCAAAAAGTCAAACTAGACTGTACTACACTTGTAATTGAACACAAGCCCAGAAAAATTAAAACCACCAGAATGTGGGTCTCATCAAACTTCCTTCTTTCAATTACAGGGGTTCAGAGCCCCTGGATCACTGCTTGTTGTGGTGCCTGACACACTCTGCAGTAAAATGGACACTGCCAGGGAAACTCCCAGACAGACATAATAGCCATCTGAAATTTAATAAGTCCCAAGAAATTCCACCAACTATGAAAATAACGTGTGTCATTAGTCTAGGCACATTCCTTTTTGTCCTTGTTTATATTAAATTCCCAGAGAGACTTATGTAAAATGATAGTATAAAATATGAGATTATAACAAAAATACTTCACACAAATGAATATCATTGTCTACACAGACTGACTACTGAAAAAGAAAGACATTTGTCTCTTTTCTCATTTTTTTTATTCTTGCACCTCTTTATAGCAAAATTCCCTCCTGAATCACAGTCTTATTAAAATTTATTCCTTTCTTTTTCTTTTGTCATAGTGAAATAGAAGTATTACATTTTAACATAAGTTATTATCCACAACACTCCCCATACACTGAAAAAAAGCATTTCTATTGATGATTCAGTCCAATGCAAATGGTTTTGTACCAAATCTTTTATGTAGCACTAAAGATTTTTTTCAATGTGATAATTTTTTACAGGAGCTCAATATTTTGAATTCAGCTGAGGAATCACTTTGCTATTTATTCAATAGCTTTCTATTTTCTTTAAGAAACAAAAGCTTTCTCCTCTTTGCATGATTTACTACCAAAAAATTCATCTGCTACTAAGGACAGCATAATTCACAAAGCCCAGTAGTGAAAATATTTACTGTGTCCTGAAGACAGAAATATACTCTCAAAAATTGTATTGCTTAATACCATTTTTAGTCTCACAATAAAATCAGTACTTATTTCATCAAGCTGATATCAGTTTATAAATTTCTATTTAGATATACTATCACTAAATCCAAATTAATTTTGGAATCTTTCCTGAAAATATTAAAAAATTAATCCTTTGTGCTTTATGCTGGGCAGCATTGGCTTATCAAAATTTCAATGTAAATCATTGAGAATTAAACTGCTTGTGTACTGCTATGTTTCAAATATAATTCAAATCAAGCAGCAAGAAGAGGATTGCCATGCTCCAAAGAGCACCAAGAAACTCCCACATGAATTTTCCCACATCTGGATTTTCAAGATATCCAAGTTTTTCAAAATTGCAATAATTGATATCATAGTAGATCTCTACAGCTTTTTTACAGCTTGATTAGGATAGAAATGAAAATGTTGCTGTAACATTTTAGGCTTACTATACCACCAATCATTGTACCTTTACAATTTTGTAAGAGGGAAAGAGTGAAGAATGAAGGAATAAAGCTGTTAAAACTGATATATCCCTTCAAGTTCAGTTTCAGATGAGATGTTTCTCAAAGAAATGCTTCCATCAAAATGCATATTTACACCCCATCCCTCCGAATTTTATGTATGTTTTCATTACATAGGTCCATCATGAAATTTGTGAGTGGAAGCAATAAAAGCCTCTGAAGAGCCACTAGCCTGCTCTTTGGGGAATTCACTTGGACCATAGAGCAGCTCTTCTGAGAGAAGAGTATTGCATTACCAGAATCACTGTCATTTTCTGAATTACTCACAATCAGTCATAGTTTTTGCCTTTAGCCTTTAGTTCGATAATTTTCGCTTCAGAAAAGATTCCAAGACTATTAATGCAATGTTTTATTATGCTGCCAATTCTTGAATGGTTGCCCAACTAACAGTGGATCCTGCATCTCAAATTGTTTGAGAGAGGACGGGGAAGGGCAGTTGAAGACAGCAAGATCAGTGGAGGGAAGGTAATCCAAGATAATACAGTTTGTTTATGCTCTTTGATAAAACCATTCTGCTGCACAGAACTTGTGAAGAAACAGTTAAGTGCAGCAACATATTCATGGACTTACATGTGCTGCCTAACTCGATAGGGAATATAGCCAGATCTGCAGTCTAGAAAATATGTGGTCTGTTTCACTACAACAAATACAAATAAGCAAATACACAAATACATCCATGGATAGCTCAGTGGAGTTGATTGGCACATGGGAAGAAATGGGCCTGGCAACAAAGGCTCTGGGGCAAAAGAGAATTGAGTTATTTACCACATGGTAGGATGCTCTGTGGGGTTCTTTGGTAGATGAACCTAACCTGTGTCAGGTCTAGCTCAAGTCAACTCTTCAAAAACATAACCGACTCATGGTCAAGGTCCCTTACACACAGGAACGTCCTTTAAAAATGGCACCAGAACTGTACAGAAAGAAACTGAAAGAGATATGAGACTGCTAATCCAAGAAAAATGTCTTCTGTTTAAAAAAAAAAATGGGAAAGAAAACTTTAGGTACCAGATATCGGTTCAGAATTCAAAAGTATGCCTAAAGATAAAAATTAACCAAATTAAAATTGAATTTGATAATAACATCTTAATTGGGACATGGTCTAAACCACTGAATCACATCCATCCCCAAAACACCATTAATTGTCCCCCAGAGCAAAATCAGAAAAATATCGGAGAAACAGGAAGGTGGAAATGAAGAATAGTATTTGTTATATTGTTAATCACTAGTGAGGCCTGAAAGAAAAGTTCTTGGTGGAACAAATCCTAACATGAACATACATTAACTGCATGCTGCGCATATGCTTGCATTCATATATATTTGTTCAAATTAGATTTCTCATATCAAATGCTATAGCTGTTTCTAAGAGGCTGCTTTACTGTTCTGTTTTTTTTAAATTTCTGTCTATTGTGCGCATATCTACTCTAGTGACTTCTACTATATAAGGGATGTTGTTGATGTTCTCTGTATGCGTTATTCTGACAAATTCTCCTATAACACATTAAAATCTAAGACTTTGAGACCTTCAGTTTCTTCTGACACTGTAAATTTTCAGTTTTTATATTTAATAAAGGCTTCAATTTTCATATTAAAACTTGCTTAATTTATTTTGCGCCTAGATTATCCAAAGTGATATTTTACAGTCTGTAGCCATCTTTGTATCTCTTTCTTTCCTTTTCATTCCTTGGTATCTCTGTCTTCCAGCATGCCATAATTAGTAGGTCACATCTAGAGGCTAGATGGCATCTGAAACTGAAAAGAGTAAAACTGGTCTGAGCTCAAAAATGAGCTGAAGTCATGTATAATTTGCAACTGTGAGCAAATATATGGTAAATTCATTCAAAATTGTATGGAGCAATAAACCATTAGGTTGAGAACCAGCATGTGCTTGCTTTCAACTACATAAAATCTTCTCCTTTATTCCCTGAAATCCTTAAAACAGATGTTGTGAAGGTACCATGGATTTAATAAAATTTAGTTCCTTTTAAAACAGGTGTTACATTCTATTTCTCTACATTGATCACAGTTCTTTGTGGGACACGCTTTCCATTTTCCTGGATTTGATTTTTTCCACCCCATCTTTAAAAAATTTTTTAAGTCTCAAATGAGCTATTTTATTCTCTGACTCCTCCCTTCATTAATCTTTGCCTGTCAGCTGCCTTTGGATTTATATGCCCTGAATTTTGGTCACAATATCACTGTCTGTTGGTTCGCCTCTTTCTTTACAGGTTAACATTTAATTTTAATACTTCACCTTTCTCTAACCAGCTTTCTCAGAAGACCTCTTATGATTTTTCCCCATGCTCAGAAAAAAAAATGTACTGAAGAAAGTAGTACTATGGAGAAAAAGAATGGAGAATATCTCATTTAATGAGGTGGAGTATGCTCCGATTATGATCTAGGTAACACGAAGAGGGTAAACTCTCTTTTATGAGATGATAGTCTGATTATAAGATAAGAAATATGGAAAAGTTATAGTACACATGGTGTCTTTACAGTGTTCAACCATGAAAGGCATTTTAGCAATCAATAACATGATTTTATGTGCCACCTATGGTGGTCTACATTTTCCAATGCACTTGAAACTTAAACTAGTTCAGGACTATTAGACCTCTTGTTCCACAGTTTAACTGGACAATGACCATGTATCATTTATTTGCAGTGATATTTCTTTAACCATTTTCATTTAGATTACAATTTCTAATAATTTTTAAATACCCCAGAGATTTTAACAAGTAGCATACTAGATTTTATTATGAGTGGGATGGTTTTAAGAGAGCACTTTTTCATGTCTACAAAGAAAAAACTGTCAATGAAAAAGCTTTTTTGTCATGTCAAAGCCTACTTCATAAATTACCAAAATTAATGAGGTAAACATACTCCAGTGTATAAAGAATAGCACTTTCTTTCTGCTACCTTGCAAGGAGAACAGGAGTATGTTAGGGAAGAGTGGTAAATATGACTTCACAATATTAGCGATGGAGTGGTATGTAAAAATTTTACTTTCTTGGTATGAATAATGGATATTCTAGAGCCATTGGATTTATTTAATTAATAAATTAAGAAAGATAATTGAAAATCATGGTGTGTGATCTGACCACATTGTTCAAGAAAACACTGGGGAATGGCGGAATATTTTCATTTACCTGGGGCACAGACATTCATGGACTTTCTGGATGACACAGGATGAAGCAATTAATTAACAGACCTTAAACTGACATTTTAGAGTAATGCTAGGATGAAAGCTGAAATTTATGTAGCACTCTACCACCTACTCCTACTCACATACATACACAATTAATGCAAGTAAATAATGAACTTTTAAATTAAAATTTCTAATGCCATATTACTTTAATAAGTGGAATCAGTATCAGGACAACACTATCTGAAATTATAAACCTGTATCTTGCTCAATTCCTTTGTCTCTGTTCTTTCCCTCACTTCAAACTTCAGTTGCCTCCTAAAAACTGTTCTGCATTTTATTACCATTAATAAAAATAAAATGTATCCATTTCAAAAGAAGAATTATGCATGGAAATAGGAAAATAATTTTCTCTTAATATCTAAGCAACAGAAATCATACAAAATCTTTTTCCTGATTCATGTCAACTGACCTACCAAAGTCAATAGAATTAGCTGTGAAGGAAGGAAAGCAGATTTTTTTTATATCCTTGATCATCAGAACAGAAGCTTAAGAACAGAATATGGTCCCAGAAACTGAAGGTAAAACATTAAATAATGTCAACATACTGAATATTTGCTAAAAAATGCATAACCTGAGGTTAACACCAAGGTTACATTAAGTTATAATTATTGACCTTTGCCATGAAGTTATTGCTAGGACTTTTATGGTCATATGTATCTTTTTACAGCACAAAATAATTGTGCTTTCCTTGTGTCCTAACAAGTTACCATTAATGTTCCCAGCTAACAATCCCCACCTACACTGGCTAAAGAACCTGATTCAGACATGGATGATTTCTTTGTGGTGATTTGGTGGTTTTGATTCTCCTCAAGCTGGTTAGCATGAATGTACAAAGCTAAATAACAGTCATAATGCATTCGTAGTTGGTGACTCATTTTTATTTTAAATATTTGAAACTACATTAATATCTGAATATCACACAAGTTTCCATGCAGTTATTTTTACAACAGTCCTAAAACTGAAAAGATGCTTTTCCCCCTCTATTTTTCTTCTGGGAAATGAAGAATAGAGATACTGAACACTAAATTCACAAAGGGTCTGTATTGCCAGTCAAAACTCACAGCCTGAAGTTAGACTAATTATCCCTTCTAGAAACACTGGCTTCACAAATGCCAGAGAGGTGGCAGGGAGCTACTTGTGCTGGCTGAGAAAGAAATACCTGCAGGTGTTTGATCTTTACTTGAGCAGCCCAGTCATAGAACAGAATCACAGAAATGAAGATACTTGTCCCACGACCCAGGCAAGAGAGCACTTGTCTTGAAGATCATGCCAAGTGCTACCTTCCTGCTTGATGGGAAACATTTGATTTGATCTCTGGACAAGTATTTGATCTCAGCTTTTTTATGTCTGAGGAGAGTACCTCAGCAACAAATCTGCCACATAATTTATTCACATGAATAAATAGGTGATTTTATTGCTCAAATTAATCTCTTTAATATAAAGCTCTGCAATTATTTTTGTGTCTTTTAGTCTATGTACCCCGGTGAATGATTATTAATAAAATGTAAACATTTTCACCCAAACAGGCTGAGGTAATATCTTTAGTGTCTCAGGTCAAGTCAAAATAGAAAATGTCTGAATTAGGTAAACGGAGATCTCTCTGACCATATGGTTACTGACTCTCAAAGCTGGTCAGAGGCCTGAAGTGACACAAGACACCTTTTAGATTGACTTCTCCAGATAACATCTAGTTCTGGGAAAAACACATTAATTTCAGTGTAAGGAAGAATTAAAACAGATCAGTGGCAGCAGGTTGTTCAGTCACTTAGCCATCTAGGAATTCAGATTAATGAAAACATGGAGTATATTTCCCCATAGTACAGTGCTTCATGTCAGAAACAGAACTACTCCCTCTGCAGGGTGATTCAGCTCAGGCAGAGCAGTGAACAAGTATGGCTTTTCTCCAAGATTCCAGACAGTTGATTAGCAATGAGCTGAAATACTTCTGCATAACCAGTAAGTGCACTTTTTCTCCTGTATTTATTTTCTGGAGACGACAGTGAGCCACACTCAACCGTCAACCAACCATGGATCAATTTAACTCAACATCTGAAGAATCATGTTCACCAAAAAAGAACAAGAGGAAACATGGTTCATTATGAGGTGTTAGAAGTGACAGCAAATCATACTGATTTGTTATCACAGAATCCCTCTTCATTCTTTAGCCTTCGTACAACTGTGATTATTTTAGGTCACTTTATCCAGAACCTCTTGAGAAATCTTTTGCGTTCTATACAACAGATGTAGTTATAATTTGTGTTTTAAATGGACAGGCTGGCTACAAAAATGCAATATTGCCAGTTAAACTTATTCCTGTTACATCTTTCTTTCCTTCTTATCCCACAAACCAGCAAACACCTTTCCCTCTTTTAATCAAAACTGCAGGGGGCACTAGTAACTCTTCTTGTTCGAAGATGTTCCATGCCAATGACTGAGGCTGTATAATTGGATATGGAAAGGAGGATGTAAACTTTGATAAGTCTACACCATGAAAATATTCCAAAGTATCTGACTCTCTTGCAAATTAGCTAGCCAGCCAAATTAAAAACAAAAACAAACAAAAAACCAGTGGTCAATTCAGCTTCTGCAGCAGTAGACAACAATGGAAGTGTTCCTTTCTTACCACCAAGGAGCTGCTGAACGGTTTTTTGTACATGTATTTCTTACCAAGCTTATAACTGGGAATAGAAAGACTAGGCATCTGCCAGTGTATGTTCACACTTCTGGAAATGAATGTACATCAAATAATAAAAAAAATTTAAGTGCTGTTAAAGTAAATATTTCTATTTTTGACATTCCACCTGGAATGCACTGTTTCATTTGAATACCATCATTACTGCATACACTTCATATTTTTTCTCACTATTTCTCAATGGAAAAACCTAATTGGAATTCAAAGCAGTGTTTATTGATAAAATGAAAAGGCACTAATCAAGGAATTAGGTTATTATATCATGCAGAATAAATAAAGTCCCTAACCATTTCAAATCCTTACTGAGATTCACTAGCAGAAAGGGAGTTAAGAAATAGCTCTGCTTAGTCTTTGCAGTCAAGAGTGAAGATGCATGCACATGATTTATTAAGGTTTTGTAAAAACTTCTCCCAAAGGGCACAAACACAGAGACTTTTTTGACTAAATTCACAGGATGATCGATAAAAGTCACACATTTCTTCATTCTGAGCTTTATCTGAAGGGGAATGTCTAAGTCATCATGAGCACAAAGAAAAACTTGCATACAAACCCTTTACCTTTGTCCCTTCTGTAGGTCTGTCTGATTCAAAACCATAAAACTCATTGGAAAACAAGATGTTGAAGGAAGAAAGGTTAGTGAAAATTTCCTCTCTCTGTTAAAATTAATGGGAAATATTTCTATTTCAAATGTTTCTCAGCATCTGAATGCAAATATTTTTGTAGGAAGGAGGGTTTTTTTACCTTCAAGATATTCCAAAATGATGGTGCTCTCTGAAAAAGTTCATCTTTTTTTCTTATTTTGACAAAGAAAAAATACCATTTGCAAGATCAGCCTGAAGAATTTTTTACTTACTGTGGTACTCTGAGCAGAGAGATTATTGGTCTAAATAGGAAAGGACTGCCATGTGAAAAAGAATAAGATGGTAGGGTAGTACACAGAGAGAGTACTGATTACATTCTCAGATCCCAAATTTGAAACATTCAGCACGTATTCCCCTCCCATGAGTGCAGGCCAAACGCAGCAGGAGCATCCTTTTTGAGTAATTTTGCCAGTGCCAGGCACATGTCAGAGATGATGAGTGAGGCAGAGATGCCAGCCTCCTTCTCTGACCTCAGAGGTCAGACAAAGGAGAGTGCGACAAAAGCTAAAAAGCATCAACTCCATAACGATGATGTGGCTGACCTGGCACATCCACTATTCCCATCACTTCTCAGTGCTCCTTTTATTGGCCTCACCTGCTGTGAGAAGAGTGTCTCTGGACCTAGCAGCTTGATTTTGGTCTTAGGTAAATAATCATAATAGGGAAGGAGTCAATCAGACTGCCAACTTCTGCCTTTCAAGTGGTGAATTGCATGAACTGCAAAAAGGCAGATAATGTTCAAACCACGGTCTCTCAGATGGATCAAACATTCCAGATTGGTGTGAACCAGGCAGGTTCAGCCTGCTGCATTGAAAGTATGCATGTTCTGTCCCTCTTTGTGAGAAACAGTCTGCAAAACAGATAAGGAAAACAGATATCCTCCTTGGAGGCTAAGAATTCCATAAAAATATATGGTGGGGCTTCTGGGCTACCAACCTTTGCCAACACATGAGGTTATTTAATTTTATACTATGAGAAAACTGTTTCTTCTACTGTGGAAACCATCTTTTATACACGTGTTGTATAAGTAATGTGCACATCATTTATAATAATTTTTCCTAGAAGTCCTTTTTCCTGGGTAGTCTTTACTTTATTTCCTTTTCCATTAAAAGGCATTTCCATTCCTAGGCATCATAGAGTGGTGTTTTATCAATATTTGTGGTATATCAGAGCCTTTTTTTTTGCCTAATTCTCTTCAGAAGGTCTGAACACACTGGGCCGAATGTCATTCTTGTGTACAAATCTGAACAGGCTTGTTTGCAAATCTGCAGTCTCAGGAAACAATGACACTGAATAGATATTCCAAAGGCCAGATTTACAGTTCATGAGACATTTTCAAGCTTTGCAATGATTAGAGACAGGGGAAAGAGAAGGTCATTCCATCTTGATTTTTGTGCGTGTGTGTGTTTGGGAGGTAATATGGTCATAACTTCCTAAAATGTCCTTTTATAGTTGTTTTTGAAAACTTAAGATTCAAGAGAGGTACCAAAAATGAAGTCACCTTAGGTATCCCTTTACTTTTCATATTCTTCCAAACTCACAGCATGAAAGTACCTTATTCGCAAGCAGAACTCTAAGCAGAGATTATCACTAGCAATTGCTGAAATTCATCATTAATATATAATTTTCTTAACTCTATATTGATACCAGTTAGATTCCAGCAGCAGTATAAACCATTTCGTCAACACATTTCTGTAAAGGTGTTAGTAATTTCAATATTATTTTGAAGTTACCAGAGAATGAGATGGAAGGAATTGGCTGGATATTGCGTATCTATTTTTAATTAACCCACTGCAGAGGTTATTTAAACTGAGTAAGCCTTTCTTGCTATATATTGTTGAGCTCAGAGAAACAAGAAGTGCTTTGTGCTCTTTGCTGCCTCTGCAGAATTAGTCCATTAGCAAGCACTATTTCTTCAGATTGTGCCAACCTCACTGGTGCTGTTGGTCAAAAATACCTTTTCACCATATGTCTGTGCTGATGTTTATGAAGGCAAATATTTTTATAACAGCTCCACTCAGATTAAAGAAAATAACTTAAAAATTAGTATCTCTTAAATAGATAATGTGTTTAATGAGTTTTTTCTTGTGCATTAACTTAGCTGTCTCTGGGGAAGAAAAAAAAAATAGAATCTGTAAAGTCCTAGCTTTCAGCTTCTAAGATGCAGTAAGTCCTCATAGTGACTTAGTGACTCTGTATTGCAGTAAGCAAATGCAGGATGCATAACTCAATTTTAACTAAAATACTTATCATATTTCAAAATAACTTGGTTTGCAGACCTTAAGCATATTTGGATTTGGTTCTCAGGGCTGATCTTTCTTTTAAAAGTTTTCTCTGGAATCATCTCAAAACACTGTGCTCATGATTACCTGTTAATTAGTTGTCCTATCATTTCCTTTCTCCATTCTGTCCTTTAGCAGTCTTAAAACTCCCTGAGGATGCAAATAACCTCTAGCATGGGGAACACTCATAGAACTTCAATAGTGCCCCTTTCAAATACCTAACCACACTTTTACTTTAAGGTGCATTCTGAAAAATTAGTTCAATTTTTCCATATGCATGCTGGCTCAAGTTCCTTAATGCTGCTGCTGAGACAGACAGCTTTATTTGAACTGTAAACATGAAACACACTGGAATAGGAAATAGAATTATGTTGATTGCACATGCTCAACAGGAAGTCCCATTAGAACTCAGTAAAATTGCTTATATTTGCTTATACAAAAGAAAGATGATAGCCGGCAAGATTGCTGCAAAATATTCAGTAGGTGACTTTTTAAGGAAATATTATTATATTTGTAAAATATATTGTAACAGCAGGTATAATGATAGGTATCTATAATGATAAGTATCTCACAGTATCTCTAGTTATATAATATTTTAAAATCTTTTCATTTAGCTGCCTTTTTCTTTTGATTAAATTTATTTCAAAGATGGTACTGACACAATAAAACTAAGAGCACACAGACAGAATAACCATAACTATCCTGATGTTATTATAACGTGGAATCTAGAGGTTACCATGAAGGAAATGCTAAGTTGCAGTTTATTTTCCCAGCACTATTTATAAGCATCAGTGTCTTTTCATGTTTTTCACTTCTGAGTGTCAGAAGACACAATTTACCTATTGAGAATGGTTTTGTGCAGATTTCTTTTTTCAGCATACATGATTGTGCATTTTTCTGCGTGCACCATATATTTAATACATCTGCAGATAAATACTTAAAAAAATGTAAAAAGATTTTAAAAGCAAACAGCATTAGGAAACAATCAAAGACCATAAGGGTATGCAAAATTCATAACTCAAACAAAGTAGAAGGGATTTTGAATTCAGATAGGGTTTGTCTGGTTTGGAAACATGTGGAAAAATATGTTCTTCCCTTAATCTTATTTTTTGACATAGATGAAGAATTTTGTAGCAGTGAAAATAATAAGGAATACAATAATCAGATGAAAGACAGATAAAAGAACTTGTTTGGAAAATTCTTACTGAAGTGTTAAAGATGACAAAGCTATAGACCATTAAAATGGAATTTCATAATTCTCACCATATATCTAACTATATTTTTTACTACAACTGGCACTTGAATTAATAACCAAGTGGAACTATTTCTCATCTCTCTTCATCCACAACTTCTCAGGCTGCCCAGAGAAGTTGTGGATGCATCATCATTAGCATTGTTTAAAGTCAGGCTGGCCAGGGATTTGAGTGACCTGATCTGGTGGAAATGCCCCTGTCCATGACCAGGGGATTGGATTGGCAGGGAGTGGGGTGGAGAGTGGGAGGGGATTTGGACTGAGTGATCTGTGAAAGTCCCTTCCAACCCAAATCATTTTGTAAGTCTATTTAAGTTTACCTGTGGCTCCTTTTAGTGGAAAAGATGTAATGCACTCATAGAGTTCCTATCCAAAAGAAATTACAAACTTCCTGTTTGATATCCTATTGACATCTTGAAGCAGCATCATAATTCACAACAAGGGATTCTTGGTTGTTACCACAATCTCTGCAAATAATCATGCTGTCTACAAATGGTGAGAGCCCTATGATAGCTGTACAATTGAAATGTCAAAAAAGGCCCAACAGCAGCAGCACAAAACTCACCTTTTCCCTTCTTGCATAAGATAAAAGAATTTTGGCTCTGGTTTTATAAATTTGAATATTTCATCCTGGATTAGGGCCCCAAAAATATTTTACAATGTTACTTCTTCTGTGTGTCCAATTCTAAATTTAATGTTGAACAAAGATTATCACTAAGAAATCTATTTATTCCTTGATGTGACCAGTAAGGACTTAAAATCCATAGAAAAACCGATTTTGAGTGTTGATTTTTTCCTAGCCTCGCTGTCACCTCCAAATAATTTCTTAATTATGGTGCACTCTCAACAAACCCTTGTCACTCCTTTTTTCTGGTTACAGAGATGCTGTGGATGTCTATTTTCATAGTCATTCTTACTTGGAGATTTGCTCACAATTAACAGATTTGGGTCTCTGTAACTGAAGGCATTTTCCATGTCAGACTCCACATTTCTGAGCCTGTAGTATGTGCCAGTTTGAGAAGGTTTTTAATTGCGAACTTTAATGTGATATTTAACACTGTAGAAGAAATTTCTTTTGCAATAGATATGTGAGGGACCAAAGTAAAACTCCATCCAGCTTACATAGAGAAAAGTTTCCAGAAAATGCCACTTACTTTTTAGAAAACTTAAAATACCAAGTGTCAGATAATCAATGCTACACTGGAAAGAGATTCATCAGGGAGATAGCATGGCCTAACAAACTGAAGGCTTTATAAATCAATGCAAGAATCCTGCATTAGACCTGGTAGTGCAAAGGGAATTAGCAGTTCACCGAATAATGATGCAAAAGACTCTGCATGGGACACACTAAGCCAGCAGTCGGGTACATTGGTTGAACGAGATCAGCCCAACAGCATTTCCCCGAAGGGCAGGGAAATGTCAAGTTCAAAGATGAAATACTCTGCCAAGAGCTCAATGGCTTCACACAAAAGCAGCAAGCATAGAGACAGAAGCTTTTGTCTCTCTCAGCAAATGAGAAGATGAGGATGTATATCACCATCTGGAGCAGGGAAAAGGAGCAACCTCACTGTGGAGGGTTGGCTTTGGCTGAATGCCAGGTGCTCACCAAGCCACTTTATCTCTCCCTCATATCAACTGAACAGGGGAAAATATGGCAAAAGCCTTATGAGGGTTGCTCTCAGTTCATCATACACTCTTTCTGCCACTCCTTCCCCCTCACTGTCTTCCACTCACCCAAGGCGGGGATTCCTCCTATGGGGGACAGCACGCCATGAGCTTCTCCAACATGAGTCCTTCCCCAGGCTACAGTTCTTCATTAACTGCTCCATCTGTCCTTTCCAAAAGGTCCATTCCTCCAGGACCAGGTTGCTCCAGTGTGGATCCCCTCGAGGGTCACAAGCCCTTCCAGAAAACCTGCTCCAGTGTCAGCTCCTCTCTCCACAGGGACACAGATCCTGAAAGGAGCCTGCTCCAGTCCAGGCTTCCCCTAGGCTCACAAACTCCTTTCAGGCATCCACATGCTCCAGTGTAAGGCCCTCCATGGGTTGCAGATGAATCTCTGCTCCACCGTGGATCTCCATGGGCTGCAGGGCACAGCTGCCACACCATGGTCTGCACAACAGCCTGAGGAAATCTCTCCTCTGGTGCCTGGAGATCTCCTCCCCTTCTTTTTACTCTGACCCTGGTACCTGCAGGGCAATTTCTTGCACATATTCTCACGCTTCTCTCCTGGCTGCTGTTGTACTGCTTTTTTCTTTTTCTCTTCTTAAGTATCCCTATCCCAGAGGCTCTATCACCATCACAGATGGGCTCACCCTTAGCCAGCGGCAGGTTCATCTCGGAACCAGCTGGCATTGACTCTGTCGGAAAAGGGGGAACCTTCTGGCATCTTCTCACAAAAGTCAACCCTGTAGCCCCCCACTACCAAAACCTTGACATACAAACCCAATACAGTCATCCATCTTGCAACTACATCCAAATGTAAAAACTTAAGAAATGGATAGGGAACTGTGAAAAGGAAGACCTTCGCCGTTGTTTCTATGGTCGTGCAGTACAATAAACACTCACGCTGACATCTAAATCTAAGCTACTCTGAATCAGATTTTCCATTCTCATAATTGAATTTTATAATGAAAATAAGTAGATAGTTTCTTTAAAAGTATTCATTATTTTCACACAGCTCTGCTAATCATAATGAGAACAGTAATTGCTTGACATAGGACAAAGCTCTATGTCTCCCTCATGTGTAGATAAATACTGAACTGCTCCACTAAGACTTTACACTCCATCTCAGCTGCTTGTCTAACTGCTGCTTACTTTAGAAAGTATCACAAAACACCCATTCCACATCTATATCATTATACAGGACATAAAATAATTTCCTATTACCTGGTTACAAATTTAAGATGGGTCTTGTGCAAGCTGCTGTCTCCTGTACTAGACTTCTTCAAGAGAAACCTTTAGAAGAAATTCTCTAAAATGTACTATTGATACCACAGATAAATGAAAACCCGTGTGAAGGGGTGGGGATGGGGAGGGAGAGGAGGGGAGGGGGTGGGAAGCTCTGCTGATACATATTTTTATATTTAAAAGGTGCAACAGAGAAAGCCAAGGACAAAGAAAACAAACTTGAGAAAACAGATTTTAAAATCTCCTCCATCATATTATTTCAGTGTAATTTTGGGCAAGTTCAATATCTTACCAATGCCTCCAATTCTTAAGTGAAATAGCATAGCAATTCTTGCAGCATGTTGATCAGAAACCAAGGAAAACTAGGAAATAAGACAGGCAGATTTGTAAGCATGGACAGAGATTTAACCTGAATGAGTTTAATGAGGTGTTAGATTTAGGTGTTTGTAAATCAAATTACTAATTTGCCTAAAACTAAATCTGATCCTGTAGGAATTAGTGGTGATCTCTCATTAATACTTTGAAAATATGCAAGAGGACTTGAACTCTCAGAGACTGTGAGCTGGAGACACTATATAAAACATCTGAATCCATCTCCAAGCAACTCCAGGTTAGATGTAAGGAAGAAAAGGAAAAAACCCATCATTTTTTTAAATCAGAGTCACAGCTTTATTACAAGGCTAATATTTAATAAGGACTTAAAATACCATTGAGAATATGGAATCATCTACTTTGTATGCATTCAGAAGAGAGAATTTAGTTTAACAACTGTAATTACCCATGATGAATCCTTCTCCTGTTGCAGTAATTTCTTCATAGGATTATAATGTACCTATTGGCCTTTTTCTATGCAATAAACCTTTTCTGAGGAAACCTGTAGTTACAGTGGATTCATAATACTAAAATCAGCTTTGTTATCCAGCCCCTTTGGCCCCATTAAACCATCTAAAGTATCTGCATTGATCTCTTAGTAAAATAGAGACTGTGGCATTCTCTGGAATCTGCTCCCTGCAGCAGACTCTTGGCTGCATGTCAAAGTCATTTCTCCTCTCACCCTTCCTTGACTTGGAGGTCACTTTTACATCAGATTCAGCTGAGAAACTACTATGAGATATTCGTTTATTCAACAATCTGTATTGGCACATAGATCACAGGTTTAGTTCAATCCTTGTGCAAAACAAGACTCAAAACTTAAGTCTTCAGAGCTTGTCACTATGAAATAGATGGTATGAAATATTTCTAGAGGAGTAAATATTTTATGAGAAAAGGAAAGGCAAAGAATGGGTAGATCTAAACTGTTCTTCAACCTAAAAGCTATCCTCTAATAACAAGGACATTTTTGAAATATGGAAAAATTATTTCTTCTCATATTTAAAAACATTAAAAGCAGCTAATTTTAAACATAGGACAAAACTGACCACAATACTTAAAAATTTCAGTGCAAATTGAGCTGCTACTCTCATTTTGCAAATTAAGATATCCTAAGAACACTTCATAATAGGAAGCCTTAATATGCATGAACTTTTGAACAACTATTTTTATTACTGATTATATTTTTAAATCCTGTTTCTGTATCATTTGAGAGTTAAGTTTAAATGAAATGAAAAAACCCTATGCAAAGAACATGTCCCATCAAAGAAATATATAGCTAATCTCTCAGCAAAAGTATGCTTTCACATTATTGGTAATAAAAGTATGCTTTTACTTTTACATAAACTAAGTGTGGTTTTAGTACATCATAGAATTAACTGATACATATTTTCAGAGTAGTAATTAAATGCATAGATTTCTTTTATTGAGTCTAAATCCATGGAGAATTTATATTAGACATTCAAAAATAATCAACAATACTATAATTATAAATTAAGTTCTGCAGGGATAGCAGCTGGGTTATTTGGTGCATACAAGTGTGCAAAAACCACCTGGCAGGAACTGAAGCACATCTTTTTAAATATCTAGCGCACTTCAGAACTAGTGGCACTGTTTTCCCCCAGGCCTTCTCTCTGTAATTTCCATGTTTAGGCATAAATTGTCAGGGTAGGAGCCTTTGCGTTCACTAAGATGAAGTTTACTGTACTGAAAAATTAGTATGTTCACTACTTCTATGTTAAAATTTTATTTAAATAGACATTACAAGGAAATGTCCTCAGATGGAAGAAATTCTGCCTACCTCAGGGACATCATGAGGACTGCTACAGCCTAAAGGTTAAAAACTTGACTCTAAATAGTAACTTCTCAAGTTCCAACTCATGAACAATGATCTTTTTTCAGAGTTATCTTCATCACAGCTGATTTTCAGATGCCCCACTCTGTTTCCAATACATCCCCATACAATTCAACACTTAGAAAAGGACAGAGGTCTTCTTCAAAGCTTTCCAGTCATCTCCATTTCTTTTTTAAATTGACCACAGCTACCAGTCTCCACCTGGTTTGTTTTTTTTTCACTCAATTTTAGATAAAACTCAAGCGTTTTAGCACACACTGGTTACCTTCTGAATCTCTGAAGCCAGTGTTATGTGACTCTGTTCATCTTGCACACTGCTTTGAAATTATCTTTAAAAAGAGTGCAGTGGAGAGCCTGATGTAAAAGGATAAATTAGCTTTTCCTCTAACACATTTTGATGTAAAGAGCCTGTAGAGAACACCCGACTCATGAGTAGCTATGTGGGATCAAGTGATCTCAAGGCATCAAGCTGAGGAATAGCACAAATGTCAACTCTCCAGCTGTTGTCACAAAACAGCCTCATGGACAGATTTTACAGTTTCTAGCACTGTGCCAAGGCAGAGAGCAATTTGAGAGCCTACTTTTCCATTTAAATGTGTGAAAATATCAATAACAATCTTGGTATTATCACAAATCCACATAGTCCCTTAAAGATGGTTCCCTGCTTCAAGTTGCCCAGGGAGGTGATGCAGTTGTCATCTCTGGAAGTAGAGAGGTGTCTGAATGTGGCACGTGGGGATATGGTTCAGAGGTAATCATGGTGGTGCTGGGTTGATGCTTGGACTAGATGGTCTTGAAGGTCTCTTTCTGCCCTGATGATTCTGTGATTCAGTGATTTGATGATAAGTATCTAAACAGAACACAAAGAAATCTAAGGAAACCCTTTATAGAAATGCACCCTGCTAGGGTTTTCACTAGAGTAATATGTTCCACTGCAAAGAAAATTACAGAAATTTGTAGTTTTCAGGATATAAAAATCAAGAATGGTTTTCCCTTAGGACAGATGGGGAAAATAACAATTAATTTAAAAAGAAAATTAAAGTCACAACAACAGAAAAAGAACAAAAACACTTTTACAGCTAGATTAAAAAACAAGAAAAAAGAATGCTTAATAACCTAATTTTCAGGCTGAGACATCTACATTAGTATTTTAATTCTATAATGAGAAATGTACTCACAATGGGACCTTAATTACATGTATCTCTTGCTCCTAATTCCCTTTCATTTTACCCTGCACTTTAAAGAGAATTGAAGGGTATTACAGAATTCCAGAGAACTGGAGATAATTCAAGAAATGGCAGTAAATCGGATTTTTTATCTCTAAAAAGCTGAACTTAATCCAGCTTCATAACAATTACTGTAAGATAATGTGACGTAAGAAAATATATCTGCCCAATTCCTCAGGGAAATAACTTTTAGAAGTTAACAGCCGAGATGGCAAGCATGACAGCAAAATAGGTGACTTAACTGGCTTGTCAATTGAACAACATCTTCAGCATTGTGGTTTACACAAACAGCAAGTGAGCAGAAAGAAGCTTTCACTATACTCATCTGTGCTGTGTGCACTCCGCAGAATCACAGAAGATTTAGCCTCGAGTACTGTCTATTTTCATTTCTACAAATCCTAAGCTGTTGAAGAAGTAGATATTAACAATGAAAAAAAATATTATTCCTCCTTTTCAACTTTTATTAATATTTGTGACTAGAGCCAGAGTGAAGGTCAGCATACCACCAGGAGAGATTTTGTTTGAGGAGTACAGACACACTATAGCCTGGCAATGAAAAAAATCCAAATGTTAGGGTGACAAAGTGCATGGGGTAAAAGCACTGCATTATTCTCAATATTACATTCAATTTATTTTTAAAACAGGTACAGCAAAGAATGATGTGTCTTTTCCACAGAAAAGAATACAAATACCAAACTATACAACTGGTAAAGCAAGTAAAGGAAAAATCAAAGTGGTGGCAAAATCAACCCAGAATTTTTTTTTCCTGAAAAATGCTAAATCACATTCAGGCTTTTTGGGAGCCTGAATACTGAAATTAAAAACATTGCTTGAGATACATCAATGGTTGGTTTAAAGTGAATGTGCCATGCTTTTTCAATAGGTGAAATGTCTGATTACCATAACAGTCTTAGACACTACTCTTTATTAACTCTGCTGCTCCATTTGAAAGTCTAGGAATACCTAGCTTCATTAGTACTTGGATAAAAAACTACTCTCTGGGTGGGTTCAGTAGAAGGAGAACTAGAAACCTATTGCCATTTTTTCTCCATTATCTCCTTTTTCCTCTTATGAATACTATAAAATCTAGATGAGTTAGAAAAACAGAACTCTTACTATTTGTCAAAACAAAATATTTGGAGTTGGAAAAGTTAGAAGTGGTAGCCCCAGTGTTCTTTTTACATTACATTCCAAGTCATTATATTCTGCTTAACTAAGATCTTATGGTAGTTTCAGTCAGGTTTTCCCTTCCAAGGTAGAGCTCATAGCAATGACCACAGATGAAGCCATTCATACATACACAAACCATTTTTTCACTGATATGTAAGTAAAATAGGCATATTGGTAGTATTTGGGTAATTATATTAAAAAGTTGAAATTCACAGGAGCTGTTTTACCTTTGGCAGCAGCGGGGTGCAGGAGTGTCTGTGTGAGATGAGGATAGACATTACCACTTCCACAACAAAACCATGGCAGGACACAGCCAAGGCCATTGATAAAGTTGGTGGCACTTCTAGGAAAAAACATTTAAGATCTAAAAAAGTTTCAGAGAGAAGAGAGAAGAGTGGGAAAAAAGTATGAGAAATCACCCTGAAAACACCAGAGGTGGGGAAGAAGGGGAATGAGGTGCCCCAGGCATCAGAGAAGATATTTATGTGCAGCCCACGGAGGAGACCAGGGTGGGGAAGGCATTTCCCACCAGCGGGCAGAGAGGATCCATGCTGGTGCAGATATCCACACTGGAGCCCATGAAGTAGCCCATACCAGAACATGTGGATATTCCCTCAAGGAACTGGGGCCTGTAAAAAGCACACACTGGAGTAGCTTCATCCTAAAAACTCCAGCTTTTGGGAAGTATCCAAACACTTTGGTATTATCTTCAAGAATTGTGGTGCATGAAAGCCCAAAACAGAGCAGGACAATAGTGTTAGGAGGAAAGAGCAGCAGAGAGAAATTGTTAAAAACTGAACACACTACCCATATTCTCCATTTTCCCCTGCATGGTTCAGCAGGGGGAGAGGCAGAAGAGTCAGAAATAAGGGAGGAGTTTGAGCCTAGGATGAAAAGGGGTTGGTGTGAAAGAGTTTTAATTTTTGTCTCTGCTCCTCACTATTTAAATCTGTTTTCATTGGCAATACATTAAACACATTTTTCCCCAAACTGTCACTATTTTGCCTGTGATGGTAACTGGTAAGTCACCTCCTCATCTTCTTCCCTACCCATAGTTAATTCATCTCAATTTCTACCCCTGCCCCATTGAAGAGAGGGAGTGACTGATTTGGTAGCTGATTTGGCCCAAGTCAACCCTCCACAGCCTTGAACCTTTGGCTTCAAAATCAGTAGTGATTCAATCATCTTCATATTAAATTACACTTTTATTAAGCAACACTTGCATTCATGTGTATAGGAATTTACACTGTGAATGCCAGTTTTGTTCATTGAATGAAATTTGTCACACTAAGTTTGTTTATATGAACCATTCTGTTTGAAGTTCAAATCACAAGCAAGGTCTTGAATTTTTTTCCCTTCCATGTTTTTCAGACTATGGTTGTGCTTTCAGTATAAGTGCTTCTCACAGATGTTTTTCATTTTGGGTCCAAATATATTCTAGTTAGATAAATAGATACATACTCAGACCAGAAGTGTAAAAAATTAAGATATCTACTGATTTACATGTTAACAAAAGCAACACATTTTTGCAAGTAAATTTATAACATGTGCGTATACAGAAAATCTTTCTATTTTGTGAAAAACTACTATGTGTACATTGGCAATTTAGCCTAATGTTCACGAGGAATACCTTAAAATTTCCAGAAATTCAAGGAACAAATCATTATTTGCCTCTTCTGAATGGTCAAGAAGCAAATAGGGCTTCCCTGTGGCTTAACGTTCAGGCTACCTGCCTGATTCTCTTGAAGTCATCATAAGTATGCACGGATTGTGACTTGGGAAAGAAGAATCTCAAAGGGTAGGAGAAGAGAAAAAAACCAACATAAAAAAATTACTCCACTAAGATGGTTAGAAGGCAGTGTCTTCCTGTGACATGAGAGAAGTAACTGCTAGTACTGGATATAGCTTGACTATTTGGATTCTGTTATTTGACTGCAAGGGGTGATGTTGGGAAGTCAGTCAAGGAACTGATGGCTTCCTCTGGAATGCTTCTCACTGAACATAGAAAATGGTACTAAATTTTTGATTTCATGAAAGTTCTTCTCTTATAGAAGTCTATGTTTTTCCAAGTTTTCAGTCAGAATCCTTTCCCTAAATATTTTTGTTCATTCCTACACAGTCTGTGAAGGGAAAATTCAAAGAAGCAACATTCAAGGTTTCCCAGTTTATGGAGAGCATTTAAGCTAAACTCATGTTTTTCAAGAAGCAGTAGGAAAACATTGTTCTTGGCTCTTGCTGTGAAACAACTACGTGAAAGGTTTTCAGTAATAAATACTTTGTCTAGCATGCCCTATACAATGTCTCTATCAATACGTTTTAAAAAAATCCTGGAAATCTTGTGCTTTTTGTAGGTATGGTGCTTATAGAAGTAATTAATTTTTGATGACTCTGGGGATGTAATTTCATCAAGAATGCTGAAGAACACACTGAGGAAAATGCAGTCAAAAGAAAGAAAATCTCCCGGATTCTGTGGAATAATTATTAAATAAATTCTTGCGGACCATTGCCTGCATGTTAGTTCTTCACATTTCCAAATTGCTCAGGGAAGCTGACAACTGGGATTTAAAAAAATACCAAAAAAAGGCCTACAACTCTTGGAACTTTTTTCCCTACAGTTCTTTGCTTTTGATGAAAATGAGGAATACCCACAAACTCTCAGAATCAAGATTCTTTGCCCTCTTTATTTCTTTTCCCCAAAGAGACCTATGGACCTAAAGTTATGCTATTTACACTTAAAAGAAAAAAAGAGGGCAAAGAAGAAAAAGCTAAAAGAAACGTACATGAAGCAGAGTCATGACAAATTTTAGAGAGTAAAAATAAATTGCTTCATTGTAATGATAAGCTCCTCTTGTATGTAATTTATGAAAAGTCAACTGTCATCAAAATTCTTAATTTATAGTGTTCAACAAAATGCTACTAACTGAAAAGCATTAATCAACATCTCCAACCTAATGTGTTTTGTCAAACTTCTCAGTCTCTTCTGCCAAAGAAGAACATTTTTGACAAGTAGATTGATTGGTGAGCTAACAGTGTTTGACTGAGGGGAGAGTGTACAACAAGAACCTTAAAAAAAGATGTTAGCAGTAATTCTATTTGCTCATACAGAACCTGTGTACAAGACTATTATTTTGCAAAATACATGTCAATAAGACTGGTAAATGATTATGTGGTTATAAGAAATTCTGTTTCAAATAGGATTTCATTCTCCTTGTGAAATAATTTATAAAGAGAGAAATGTACAACTGATATGAAAGAGTCCCATTAGACCTGAATAATAATCAACTACACAGTGCCTTGCTAGCTCAAGTGGTCAAAAAAAAGGCATAGAGATTCTGGCTTTCAAGCTTAAGTAAGCAATGTGAAAAATAATATACTTGCTTCTAATTTGTTAAGGGTAATAGACACTGAATATTTAGGATAGAGAGTAGCTCCTTTTAATTAGAAGGCTTAACTGGGAATCCCATACTTTCTCAGGGAAAAAAAACACCATTATGTCTTCTTTTTTCCTAATTTTCAGGTATTCCACCTATTGCAACAAGATTTTTTTTTCTGAAAGGGGGTAGTAAGAAGGAACTGAAATATTAACACAAAAGGATTATAAAAGGATATATTTTCCATTGAAAGAGACTAAAAAAAGTGATAGATTTTTAGAAGCAATTTCCACACAAAGCTGAAATGCACATGTTTGATTTTTTTCCCACTGAAAGTGCAAGTAAGTTTAAATACTGCTAGACACTCAAGAGGAAGGTTTCCATTTATTCATGTG
>JAWWEY010000115.1:94319033-94409551 GCA_035582745.1 Loriotus luctuosus | reverse complement strand
CACATGAATAAATGGAAACCTTCCTCTTGAGTGTCTAGCAGTATTTAAACTTACTTGCACTTTCAGTGGGAAAAAAAAGGATCAAATATGTGCATTTCAGCTTTGTGTGGAAACTGCTTCTAAAAATCTATCACTTTTTTATTCTCTTTCAATGGAAAATATATCCCAGTATTTCTATGCGTAAGAAGTAATGACAGGACAAGACCTCAAATATTAGGATATGGCAATAAGTCATACTGCTTTTTTAAGATAATTTTCCTAGTTTCAATATGATAATTGTATTCACAGTCTAGGAGAGATAGTTACATGAGCATAAGGAAAGCATGTGCTTCTCATACACTATTCAGCATTTTTGATGTGTGTTCTGAGCTGCATCAAAAGAAGCATGACCAGCAGCTCAAGGGAGGTGATTCTCCTGTCTTCTCGACTGTGATGAGATCCTTCCTGGAGTGCTGCATCCAGCTCTGCGGTCCCCAACATAAGAAGGTCATGGACCTGTTGGAGGGAGTCCAGAGGATGATCTCAGGGGGTGGGATGATCTCTCCTGTGAAGACAAGCTGAGAGAGTTGAGGTTGTTCAGCCTGGAGAAGCAAAGGCTTCAAGGTGACCTTAGAGCACCCCCCCTGTACCTAAAGGGTGACTGCAGGAAAGCCAGGGAGGGACTTTTTACATGGGTCTGGAGTGATGGAAGAAGAGGGAATGGTTTTAAAATGAAAGAGGGTAGGTTTAGATTAGATATTGGAAAGAAATTCTTTACTGCGAGAGTGGTGAGGCACTGGAATAGGCTGCCCAGAGAAGTTGTGGGTCTCCCATCCCTGAAAGCGCATAAGGCCAGGTTGGATGGAGTTTTGAGCAACCTGGTCTAGTTATAGATGTCTCTGTCCATGGAAGGTAGGTTGGAACTTTAAAGTCCCTTCTAGCCAAAACTATTCTACTGTTCTCTGATATAAAAACATACTGGGAAAATATGGTAATGACAGGAAACACAGGAATTGTTGTTTTACTTCACATTACTCTACCTGAAGCACTGTAAAAAGAAAATTTATTTAACTCTTTTGCCTGCAGCACTACATACATCTTGTTACTCTATGCATTTTATGTTTCATATGATACTTTAGGGGACTTACTAACTATGAAAAACACATTATCCTTAAAAACAAAGTTATGAAGTACTGAACATGTACAACTAAATACAGAGTTAAAAGTAGCAGCAAAGACTTCCTTCTTCAATCTTATATTTAAATAAGAACACCAAGTGGGCAGCAAGGAAGGATCCTGCAGTATCTTTAAAAGGGTAGAGCTTTCACAAAATTTTCGTGACTCACAAAATTACAGTATAGAAAAAAAAAGTAACCTTATGATTCAGACTGTAATTAGCAGCTTAGAAAATTCAGAAGAGAAAATGAGTCAAATACCACAGCCATTCAGGGCCTTAAAAATAAGGACAAGAACTTTAAAATCACTGCACTAAATTTACAGTAAGCCTGCAGTGAAGAGAATTTTTAAAAAGGAGATATTTATGGAAAAGAAATCATATTGAAGTTAGAGATGAGAGACTTTACATTGAAAAAAAATTCTTTTTCTACAAATAATATGATCAAGAAATTCAGAAAATAAAGCAATTCTTTCACTGATCAACAGTTTCAATTTGTTTACATTAAGACAGCAAAATCAGATATCAATGTTTTTTTCCAAAATCAGCATTTCTTACACCAAACAAATACCATTAGGCTGCACAGAAAGTTTGATACAAGAGTTTTATATTTGAACAAAAATAAATTGTTTATTAAGGAGTGCACCTATCATTAAAAGTCTACCCCACTAGCAAAATAAGGATTGAAAGCTAAAGCAGATCATTGAATTGTCCAACTGAAGACATGAAATTGTTCAGCTCTACATCTGAGTCTGAGAACATACACAGAAAATTCACTCAAATGCTGTTTTGAAATCCTCAGCACTGAGAGGAGATAGGAAACCAAGGCCTTATGCTTACCTCATTTAAGACTAGCAGTCTTTCTTCATTGCAAGGGAACCTTTCCCTCAGGGTCCTTCACAGCCAAGACACAGAAAGAGATTGTCAACAAACAAACTAATGAAAAAGTGTCCTGCAAGGTGTTTCCCACTGCTTTCTAGGGATAGACCTAGACTTTTCTTTACAAGTAATCCAAACAGCAACTTCTGTGCCTGTAAAACTTTACACAGTCTTTCTGTATGGTTAGTTTGCCTGTCCCTGAGCTCATCTCCCAAAGCTTTGCTCTCCAACTTCTTTTCAGAGGGCATGAAAACCATTAATCACATCAAATAAACAAGGGGTGCTGTTAACTATGTAATCACTTAGCACACATCAGTTCATACAGGAACATGTAGGTGTCCATAGGATGGGACAAAGCATTTTCCACTAGGTCCCGATTCTCTGTGCTAACTTATTCTTTAATCTGTTTCCTGCATCATCTTGGGTACTAGATGAACAGCAGAAATCTTTCCCTGGTTTGCTATGAGTTGCTACCCTCTGCAACTAAAACCAACTATTAGTGACTACAAAATTTAAAAAAAAAATTCACACTTTTTTTTTTCTTTGTTACTTTCTCTTTTCTTTAAAGATGTCCATGTTATTATATGATACGCACTGAGCTGGGGGCAACTGGTGATACTATTGCAATGCATTCCCTATAATGATGGATTTCTCTTCCTGAGACCAGACATTTCTCAAAAATCTTAGCACAATTTTAATGGGTTTTTCCCAAATGTGACAATGCAAATTTAGCATAGCATCATTATATCAAAGAGAAATAAGAAAGAGGGGTTTTTTGATACAACATTAGGCCTAGAAAATATTTCAAGGAAAGGAAGCTCATATACACAAACTGCTCCAATTTTCAGTGGGAATTTCTAAAGATATATACAAGATAAATCTAATTAGTTTCAAGAAAATGACAATAAGAGATCAGAGGAGTGAGTAGACTGGTTAAATCTACATGAACTTCAAAAGATTCTCAACAGAAAAACACAAGAAAAAGACTAATGAAGGAAATTAGCAACTGTGATATAGATAGTAAAATTCAAATTGGATTTCAGAATACCACTGTTAGGTTAATGATTTGTTGTATAGCCTATGCAGGGAACAAGGGTTTCTGAATATAAAAGGTCTCACATTTAGCTCAAAGCTGTTGTAATTACCTCATGTATATGCTGCTTTTCGCCCTTCTAGTGGAACAGGGCTGTGAATTTACCTATCTTGGTTCCTGCACCTGCTTATTAGCTGTATGCTAGTAATTACTGGATCAAAACTGGAGCCTGGCATTTACAAAAAATATCCCGAGGAACCTGGAGAGCTCCAAGTTTAAACAGTGATGTGATGTCAATTCTGAAAACTTGTTAGAGATGAATGGCTGAAAATGATACAGATTAGGGTAAAATGGAAGCTGGAACACAGTCAACCAGGGAAGGAGTCCACAGAAAAGACAGAAGGATATAAAGGGAAGGAAAAAAAAAAAGACATTTTTGCGTGTTTTGCCTAAAGTAAAATATTAAAAAGTAAAACAAGTAACCAATAAAAGCAGCAAGGAGAGGAGATAGTAAAACATGGGCAAAAAATAAGATTGTTTAGCAAATCTTACTTCAAAATTTAAGAAAAACATGGCTGTTTCATTACAAAAGCTATAATGAGGACTGCTCTCCAGCTATTATTTTGGGACATAGAGTCACTAACATAGGTCAGGCCATTCCATAAGAGTCCATAGCCATGCACTAAAATCTCATTGTTGCTTCTGTCTGAACAAAATGAAAAACTGGTCTTTCTTTTAAGTTTACAATTCATATCATCTTCAGTTTAAGGTAATTTAGTCCAAGCAGTGCCTGAAGAAAGTTATTCAGTTTCCTGAATCTGAATTTACATACAAGAGCACCTGAGTTTCAAAGTGCTAAATAATGAACTAGAGTTATACTAACATCAGTATTAGTCAGCTCAAATTATGAAAGTCGTTTTAGATTTTTGATAGCGGTCTGCAAGCAATATTAAATATTCTGGACCTGTCACATTCCCAGCTTTCCAAGGTGGTGCTGCATGCAGAGGCAACATGATCTAAGCAAAGGGGAGCACAGTGACAAAAGGAATGGCAACGTGCGAGGAAAATGGACCCAAAATCCTACATGGTGATCCCTGTCTTCAGCTCCTGGACAGCCTATGGCTGTAATTCATCAAATCAATTTTTGATACCTGAAATCAATCCAAAAGTTATTATACTAAAGTAAAAGACAACTTAAAAAGTAAATATGACAAATTCTCTTCCAGGTGTAACCAAACAGTTAACCCAATGTGGTTAACCATATCAGCTGTAACTGAACACTTGGGTAGAAATTTCCACCTTTCACTGGTGGCACAGAGCAGCATAACGTAACAGCTTATCCTGGAGAATGTCTCCTTCTAGCACCACGAAAGAGAAAGAAGCCCATCAGATATACATTGGAAAATGTATATAATAAATATTTAAAAAGTTCTTAAAAACTCTAAATAATAAATAAATAGGCAATGCCAATTCATAACTGTTCTAGTAGACCATCATGGGAACAAAAAGAAAAAAAAAGAAAAAACTTTTCTGGAGAGAGATACATTTAATCTTTGATATATAGAGAGAACACTTTTCCCCCCTACCAAACCTTGTCATATAAAGACAGAAAAAGTTAAAGACTCAAATATATGCTTAATTTTGATAGTACAATATTTAAAAACATACAGAGAATATTGACTCAGTGCATGAACCATGAAATATCCCATAAAGCCATAGCATAATTGTATGTGAGCTCTGTAGAAATGTCAATCAGCTGAATTCTGTGGAAGCTAACAGAAACTCTCTTGAATGTGCTATTAGAAGTCCTTAAGCATTAAAAAGTCTCTAAACCCCTCAGCTGAAAACCTGTCATGCTTGAATAACTGTAACAAGCACAATAATAGGTGTATAGTCTCTGAGGCTGTTCAGAAAACTACAAGATACTTTGTTATTTTTTTCTGTGGATGATAAAACTCAAGTAATGTGTTGTAGGCTATTTTTACCACGCACAAAACAAAGAAATCAGTTTAAGGAACCATGTTTTCCACACAAGTCCATTAGCAGAGAATAGATGGGGAAAGCCATAACAGACTCTTTACGACACTTTACCAGGAAGAAGAAAAGCAGTTGTCTGGGGACAAGCAACTGTATTAAGCATTGAATAAGATACAGACAGACCTTTATTGCATCATTTTGCATATTCAGAACACCACACACCCTGACCTAACTGACCTTCACAGTTACTTCTTCAATATCTTTGGGCATTTAATCATTAGTTTATAAACACAGAACAGAGATTTCATGAGGACAATATCAATTTAGGAGTCTCAAATTAAAAAATTTTAAGAAATCATGAAGGATTCAGAAACACAAATCTCATTGAAAGCCAGCCCCTTTCACTGACAAGCAACCATACTGAGGGGTGTCTAGCTCATAGGTATTTTATTGACATACTCCAGGCATGTCTTTTTGGATGCTGAAAGGTTTACAACAAAAGCAAGTAACTTTACTCTTTTGATTGCATGGTGTATTTAATTTTCAGGTACTAAATTAGTTATAATACTGGTCTTAATAAATCACACACGTAGAATGACTAGGTTGGACCCTCGAGTCCAACCCAAGCCCTAACACCTCAACTAAACCATGGCACTTAATGCCACGTCCAATCTTTTTCTAAACACGTCCAGGGATGGTGACTCCACCACATTCCCACGTAGGCCATTCCAGAACTTTATCACCCTTTCTGTAAAAGCTTTTTCCTAATATCCAACCTATGTTTCCCTTGGCGCAGTTTCAGACTGTATCCTCTCATTCTGTCAGTTGCTGCCTGGAAAAAGAGACCAAACCCCACCTGACCACATCCACCTTTCGGGAAGTTGTGGAGTGAGAAGGTCACCTCTGAGTCTCCTTTTCTCCAGGCTAAACACCCCCAGCAGCTCCCTCAGCCATTCCTCACAGGGCTCGTGTTCCAAGCCCCTCACCAGCCTCGTTGCCCTCCTCTGGATGCGCTCAAGCATCTCAATGTCCTTCCCAAACTGAGGGCCCCAAAACTGGACAGAGCACTCTCATCTGTCACAAAACACAGTGCAACTGAACAAACAGCTTTTACAGCTTCAGTCAAATGCCCTGGATCATCAACACTGTGAATGAATTTAGAGGTTACTAAAATCTGTCTAGCTTTAACCAAGTTAGAGCATCACATCTAATAAGCATTGCTTGTGTGTGCGAAGAGTCCTACAGAAGATACACAATCAATCTAGAAGCTGTGATTTTTCAGTTTATTGTTCCTATTGCCATTATGTCAGCTGCTCTGCAATCACAAAAGTGAATCACGTCTGTCAGTGCAAGTGAAGTCTGAGCAATCATCTCAAAGCATCTGTCTACAGCATTGCTTAAAGGTTGTTTATATATTTATACATATGATACCAGGATTAAAATTAGATTTTTGTCCTTTACAGATATTTCCTGTTGCATAACAACTTTTTCTCTCAGTATATATCCCAGGATATAATGTGATGTGTTACAGCAACCAGCTGTAGAAACCAGAAGCTTGCATTGCTCCTGTCCCTAAAGTATTTTGTTCTGTAAATGAGAAAATTAACATTTCAGTAACAGTAATTTGACAAAGTTTTTTATTACTTCTATTACTGATACATGTAGTCTGGAACTGTAGATACGGATTAATTACACATTTTGGAGAAGGTCAATGCAGATACATAACCTCCCATGAATGAACACCCCACTATAAAGGTTTAAAATGATACAACCTTGTTAATTGTCAGCTTTTTAAATTAGGATTAAAATTCTGATATGTCACCCACCTTAAGTAATTTTTTGGTCTTTTTCAAACTGTGGGTCACACATAATAAATAGTTAATTTGGAATAATCACATGTTGGATAATGGGCTGTCAGCAAGATATGCTAGTTCCAAGTAACTTACATCTCAATGTTTTCATGCCTACATTAGCACTAAAGTCAGCAAAAGAGATATCTGGCCTTGCATAACTGAGAGTAGTTTAAATACTCAGTATCAGTATTTTAAAGTGTGCTTCATTTCTTACATTTAAATATTTTCTTTTTGCATAAATATTTAGGTTTTTTGAATAAAATTTTTACATAATAAGCTAGTGCCATGAGGGATGGAAAAGATATGAAACTTTGCTCAGCTTAATATCTACAATGTACAAGTTCAACAGGAAGCTAATAGCTTGTTAGCACAACATTTAATGGGAGAGTAACAGATCTCATCCTTACAAGGGGTTTTATTCAGGTAGTACAGGGAATTCAGTCTGTATCTCCCATGCCCTATAAAGACTTTCAAATTGTTGTATTTCTTCTCAGTATGATTAATGGAAAGTGTTTCTTTCTAATAGAAATACCCCAAGATATAAATTACTGAGTTAACAATTTTAATTACTATTCCCAAGCAAACAGTTAGGCCTATTTGGACTCATTAAGTATATCAATTTCAGATTAGTTCAAACCCAACACAATAAAGAAATTCATCTGCTCAAAGCTACTAGAGACAACTATAGCATTATAATAGAATGGACTCAAACCTACATTATTTTCTGCTCTGCATATCCAAGGTTTCTCAAGCTGAATAAACAAATCTCTATTGACTTGAATGATTTTCAGGTTATCAATGGCAAAACCCCTGTGTTTGATAATACTACTAAATTTGCACCCAATTCTGTTTTCCTAGAACCATTGTCATCAATGACATATTTCAGCCAAAGTTCATTTCTAATATTTTAAACTTTTAAAGATTAACACTGATATTTCACTTGCTCAGATTTTATCCTATACAGTTCTTGCGAGCTTTAATCTAGAACATGATATGCCCTTATTTCCACTAATTCTTAGCATCTCAACATTAGTGTGACAACAGGGAAAGAAGAAGGGAAAAAAACTACCAGTCCTGAACTATACTTCACAATGTTTTAGAATGCAAGAAAAGAAGTAAAGTTTCCACAGCACACTAAAACTCAGCTGGGAAGTTTTGCAAGTCTGAGCTCACTCATTTCACACACATTCCAACAGTTTAGCACTTTCCTCTCATACGTTATATTTCATCAGAGTTTTTGCATGTACAAATGTCAGGGATAAATCCCAGCTGTACTCTAGGCTAATGTGAATGTTTATAGACTAAGGAAAGTCTGCTGGGAACCTACCTACTGTATAATACATAGTACACCCTGAAAATCAAAAATTATTTCTATTTCCTCAGATCTGTGAAGCATTAATAACAGAGAATGAATAGCTACACAGTTTCAAAAAAAATTATGCAGAAAGACAAATAATTATATCAAACATGGGATATGGGAGTTTCAGAACATATGTTGAGTTCTGATTATATTAAAATAATCAGAATTAATTAATCAGAATAGCTATATACTATATTATATATAGTATATTATGTATTTCTAAATATTTGGAAAATGAAATTGGATGAAATAAACATAGAGGACTTAGGAGAAAATTTTGGTGTAATTGAAGACTCCTGCGTTTGTTTGACAGTCATATTCCCACTTTGAATAGCATTCAAAACACATCTATGTTGGTCACACTTGCTTTGCTCTTTATTGCTATTTACTTTAAAAGAATAAAAAATTGTTTCCACCATGCATTCCATTCCTTTTCTACTAATTTGCTTTTTTCAAAACATTTTTACTGAATTTCACTCCTTCATGGTCATTTTTCTTTGATGTTCAAAATTACCCACTGATATTTTATTCTTTTATTATATGTACAGACATTTTCCATTTTAAAAATTATTTTTGTAATACACCCAGAAGTATGAGGACTGAGCTGTTTCCACATAAAATTTCTCATAATTTCAAAATAAAAAACATTACTAGTCCATGTTTATTGTGGCCCTCCAGCAACTCTCATGGGAGGTCATACAGAACTGCATGACAGCCATGAAATTATGCTGTATCATTACTATAAATGTCAAAATACCTCAGCTTCTAAAGACTGCTTTAGTAATTATGCTACATTAATCATAAAACAATGACATTCTGTCCTTTCTTTCTTCTTTCCTGTACCTCTATTTGGTGGAATATCTCCTACTTATCAGCAATTTATTATGAATGAGACTACAGAGGTTTAAAATTGTTAATGCAAATCAAGTCACTTGATAGCTTCAGAGTGAACAAACACTAATATTTTTTTCTAATTGCCTAATACTTTCTCTTGAATAACTTGCAAACATTTGAAACAAGCTTCTATCATTAGCATAATATAATCATAATGCTCCCACTTAATTACAATTTATTTGAATGACTAATCATCAGTTTCATGTTTTAAAATAATAGAAACACTTTACAAACTGCAATGTAGTATCTGTCTATCAAAGCATTAGTATAAAGACAAGTGCAATACACATGGTTTTTATTAGCCATTGTCTTTAAAAATATTTTCTACTTTTTTGCAACCTCTGTGATAGACTGAAAAAAAAAAGTTTGATGCATGCCCATGAATGATGCAAAGAGAACTGTCTCCCAAGAACAATTTATCCAAACTGCTGGGTTTTTTCCAGCCTATGCCACTAATAACCTCAGTTACTGGCATCATCCCAGTAAGAATGAGTCATCTTAAATCTGGAGGATATCAACTGCATTTTTATAGCCATGTTGAAAGTGAAGGACTTTATAGTCAAACACAGCATCATTTCAATTGCATCTCCACTAATTTATTTAAATGATAGAAGAGTAGAACATAAAAGGTCAGCTAGGAGAAATGAAGGAAAACTGTCAGGATCAAACCTTCCATACTTTTCATTCAAGTTGTCACTTCTGTCTCATCTTACATGTGTGTTCATCAATGCTTGTTATTTGCTATTTGCCACATATTCCATATGCCTATGTTTCCACATGCAAGTGAGAAAGAGCACTGCAAGTCAGCACTTTTTCCCCTACACCCCCTTTCTGTCACGTCCTTCTCTCTTCTACATTCTCATCCTATTCATTATCACATCTGTGGTGGGACATGCACCAAGGAACTGTCAGCAAGCTCTTTGCTAAGAGAAAATGCCACTGTAGCCTTGTTGTCAGAGCCAGGCACAAAGTCTGTTCATAGGAAAAGTTTACCACAGTGACTAAGGAAGCAAAGAATCACATTTTTCTTATTTATGTAAACATTTATGCATGTGAGAGAGAATATTAAAGAGTGGTGAAAAAACTCTCTCTCAGTAAGAGATTTAAGTCCAAATCTAAAATCTCAGTCAAATTATTTGCTAAAAGTGAATATCTTTGAACAGAATACAAGCCGGAAGCCTGACTGTTATTCAAGGATCTTCCAAAACCTACAGTTGAAAAAAGACACGTATTTACTATATCTTTTAAAACTACTTAAGCAGTTAGTTGGTGATAAAGATTGTCCTTGCTGCTGGTAAACATGACTTCAATGTTCAACCTCTCAGCAATTTTTTCTATGCAAATGTCTTTCCTACTAAAAATTAAAAATTGAAACGAATAATGGGTGAACAGAAGGAAAATTAAAGCAATTTATATATCTGAATTATACAGGTCCTCAATCACTTTATGTTATCCTATTGTGAAATGCTCATTCATACAACAAAGGCTGTAGAATTACAAAATAGCTTGTTATAGTGCATTCTCCACTAGTAATTCAGACTATGTCCAAGCTGTAGCCGTTATCATAAACTCTTTTAATAAATCTGCCAGTTCCATATGGCCATATGGCATCTATAGAGGAATAATGGTAATGGTCTCCCCTAAACACTACCAAAAAGCCATTCCTCTCATTCTTTCTCATTCTTCTTATTAGAACTAAGATGTCTTTTTTTTTTTTTTTTTTTTTTTGTGGCCAGGAAAATTCTTCATAGACAATTTCCTTGCTGGGGTAAATTTTCATATTATGCTTGTGTGATAAGCAAGGACAAACAGAGCTGGTTTTTTTCCTATCGATCTTTGTTCTGTTTCACTGACATAATTTAGTTCCTTTTTTTCCCCATGCATATCCATATCCAAGCAAAAGCTGATCTGGACTTCTCACTTACTCTCACCCCCCCTTTACTCCCTCTTTTGGTATATTTTTATTTTAAAGGCAAATACTAATAGCTCAGTAAATTAAAATGATAGCAATAGAACAAGAAGTTCTTCTAAAATAATTTAAAGTATTATTGTATCTGTCAGAATATACAGGGGTATATGTCCGTGTTCAAAGATGTAAAACTAGGAAGAATAATAAGCTAAAGTATGACAGCAAATGACATGTGTTAGAAACAGCAAAACAAGCCACTCCAGGTTTTTCAGACTCAGCTTCCATTGACATAGATTCTAGCAGAGAAATCTTCCCATTTAGATCTGATTGCAGCCAATACAATTGTCCTCTTTATGATTTTTGTGGCAATCTAGAACAAGGACGTTCTGGACTAAAACAATATTTTTTGTTGGAGGGACATCTGGATGTTAGCTTCCTGCTCAAAGTAAGATTATTAAAAGATCAAAATTGGATCAGGTTGCTCAAGGCTTTGTCAACTTCTGATCTCCAAATATAGAGATGTAAGAATCTTTATGAGAAATTGTCCTATTCATAGCCAGTCTCATTGAAAAATAAAGTTAGGGGTGATTTAGCTAATTTTGGGCATGTTTCTGAAGTCTAATGACGGTGTTCAAACAGTGTCTACTTTGGCACAGATATCTTGGTACTTAGTATTTTTGTGGATAAATAAGAGTGTGAAGCCTGTAGCAGCTGGAAATAAACAACTATAATAGAGAAAATGGTAAGAGAAAAATACAGAAAATTGTACACAAAAGAGATAAAATAGAAGAATAGGAAAGCAAAACCAACAAAGAACAGAAATACCATTATTCTGATAGGATAAACATATACAGAAAAATATTTTTCTTGTGTAAGAGAAAGTAACAGCTGAAATACACAATCCTACACTGCAGCAAAACTATTTTATTTCTTGTGGAAACTTCCTAGAGCTTGATTTTATATTCAGGATATTTTAAATGTGTTTGAACAACCTGTTATAACCCGCTGTTTGAGTCTGTTTCCCTACACTGGTCATTCAAAGCCATATTTTGTTCTGATCCGTTACAGAACCTTCCCCTGGTCAATGATGTCACCCTCCCTACCAACCCAGTCTCAAAATTCAACACTTATTTCCTAAAAGCCTAATTTTGAACTGCATTTTTTGCAATCAAACTCATTTGATTCCAGTATTTATCCTTAGCGTCCAGGAAGCCTTAGCTTGACACAGGATGACTTTAAGTCTCTGCCCTTAAAAGTGAAATGCAATGCATGGCAGTCAAAGTAGCAAAATGGTGACTTCTCTTTCTGAGTACCCATAGTACCTGTCCGAGGTGAGTGAGTATCTCTTTTGGTGGCTTTGACAACTCTGATTTCTCCCTTCTGGGTGCTCAGAGATGCAAAACCAAATCCATCTGATCACATTCTCCTTTGTAGTGCCATTGACTCTTATACCTTGTATCTATGTTTCTGCCATATTTGACTTCAAAAGACAATGACACTGTACAGATGAAAAGCTTCTACAAAGCTTCCCTCACATACCTTTTTTGAAGATCAAATCAAGCTCTAGGCATTAGTATTACAATTTTGATATAAGCTACTTGCAAGAAATAATGGAAGAAAATCACCACTTCACTGTAATAGTTTTCTCCCTTTAAGAAAAAATAGCAGGTCTTTTGTTCAAATGAACATGGTTGCTTTTAAGTTTGAAATGTCAAACAAAATCTAAAATAAATGTATACACATCATGACAGGCCTCTGCATTAGCAGAAACTCAAAGATTCCAGCCAATTTTACTTTTTGTAAAATTTGCCTTTCATGTAGACACTATACTGATTGTATTTCCATAGCTACCTCTGCAGTCTGTGGTTCTGCCTAGTTTTTCAGAACAAGAAAGAGCAGTTTACATATTCTCCTGAATTCAGCTACAGCAATAAATTACTAGGAGTAGGGTAAAAATAGTGAAGATACCTACGTATCTGGATTCTTTGAAGGAAAGGATCAATTTGATTTTTGGTTTAAAAAAGATTGCTTTTAATTTTTCTCGTAGCTGTGTTTTGCCTCCCATTCATCAGTCCTCATTTCTAATCTGCAACATTGCTGCTGTAACAGGGACAAGCAAATTGCAACATAAATGTATATTTCACTCAGTAAGCTATGCAAGTTTCAAGTATGAATCAGTTTGTTAGTAGTGACATTTGAGGTAGAATCTCACTTCCATGGATACAAATTTGTCACAATCATTAGATACAAAGCAAAGTATAAAAGTTTCTGATATATCTATTTGTGACATATCCTTGGGTACAAAGGAGTACCCAAGATTCATAGATGCTCGTGGTCGAAGGGAACAACATAAGTCAAAGGGCCTGCAAAAGTTCACAAAGTTTTATAAGTTAATTACACACGTGGCATGCAAATTGGAATATTAGTTCCTGAACTCCTAGTATAAGCAAACTACAGTGGGCTCTGGATCAAAGGTTGTGGTGAAAGAGAAAAAAGACAGAAAATATTAATAAAGATGGGGAAAGAGAGAGTCACTGTATGAGGGATGGAGAGCTCTGAAAAAGAGTATTGCCTGTACAGTTGTAAACCTACACAAGTAGAAGGGCTATTCAAAGTAAGATTCTTCTTTCTGTCCGTTCAGACATGGAGGGCTACTGAAATAATTTTAAGTGCAAAAGAACACTGGATGTACCATTCCCCTCACAAAATGCAGAACAACAATGACCTCAAATAATTCTGATCAAAAATAAATAGGCAATAATTGAGATCTATAACTGCCCTTAGTAACAATATGAAAGCACGATAATTCCCTCCAGAACAGGTAATGGGCAAAAAAAAAAATTGGTTAATCATTTTAGAAAGAGTAAAAACCTGCCCAGTAATAAAATATTTAGAAATTAATGAAGAAAAAAAAAATCAGTGCAATCTTAGAAGGCAGAGATTTACATTCTGAAGCCATTAGCACAAAGATCCTGCTTCCTGCCGTGTGATTTCACCACTGAACAGAATAGAAAACTGCATTAGTCTATTCTATTCAGATGAAGAAAAAAAATATTGCAGGAATCAGATACCCTGTTTAAAAAGAAGTACAGCCAAAATAAAAAAAAAACCAAACCAAAAACACGTGATAATGTCCTACAATCATCAACATGCTTTCTTGAAGAAACCAGTCATCTTAGCAACATACTTTGGTGCTTTAAAAAACTACTTCTATAGTACAGTCTCTTTCTAAGAGCTGGGACACAAATTAATCCTACTTTCAAAAACCTCTGTTGTTCTAACAATTTTGGGAACAAACCAAGAGAGGTCACCTGCCAGCAGACTTCCATCCTTGAAATTGCTGCCAAAGATAACCAACAGTGACACTTCCCTGTTATTGTCAATGACAAAGTTAAGGGTCCTGCTATATGACTACAGGTCATGCATCCTGTTACAGAATGACAATTCTTGCAGAACCCTGCAGCACATCATGGATAAGTCCTGGATTTTTGCAAGTTGCTCCTCCTTTGTCAGTGTTAATTTCAGTTGAAGTAGCATTAGACCGGTATGAAGGGCTTCTATAACTCTCATACATCAATACCTCACAGTTTTTCTTGCTCTTGGTTCTGATGAACCTTACAGAACTCTTATGCTTTGTATTTTTTTTCTTATCCACTTCTCCTTCCATACACATTCTTGATTTCTGCCAACAGTACAGAACTGCTCTGGAACTGGAGATATAATTGCAGAAATGTCCAAGCTGACTCTGTTCTTATGACCTCATCTGTATAATAAAATAGTAATGAAGTGTGCAATTTTTGTTCAGATATGTTTATATTCAGCAGGATATGTTGAATTGTGTTCTATATACTTCATGTTTACTACGAGCAAAGCAGCTGGACTAAAACTGGATTTAAATTGCCCAGCCAACTGCAGCACTTACCTGTCCATGGCGAAAACAAAAAATAGTTGTTTCCGGAAGCTGTTGAAACAATGGAAAAGAAATCCAACCATCCTGACCCCTGGCAACATTGTGAAAAAAAGAATTCCTACACTGTGAAAAAAGATTCAGAGTTTGTTGGCTGTCATGTCATCCATTACAGCTTCCTATACCCTTCTAAAGATTAAAAACTTATCCATTCCCATCATCCTTCTTTCAGTCAAAACATTTTACCAAGCCCTCATGCTTCCAAAGTGTCTCTCCCAGAAATATAGCAACGGCATAAATGTAGGGGAAAAAAAGCAGAGATTTGGTGTCAGTATAAATAAATGTAATGAAAAAATAGATCCTTTTAGAATAAATAAATTTTAATTACCTTATCAACATAAGGGACATTGCACAATGCAATTTTCCCAGTTTTCACACTCTGAATTAGTTTATGAACACATACAATATCTCTTCGTGTTTGTTGAGGCATAATCTACTTAATATTAGGAACATTTATTTTAATTAGACTCCACCCTCCCAAAACCAGATTTTTTATGTCATTGTCTTGGTTTAGAGCAAAATTTGGGACAAAAGTATGTTTTTCCATACTGCATTTACGATCTCTTGCAAGTAAATATTTTCAATAAATCAGTGCTCTGATTTGTCATTATGAATAAAATAATGTAAAAATAACATAATGATCTATGCTGTCTGTAAAAGGCATAGATCAGATTTATCTGCAACTTTATACATTTTGTCCTTTAAAACTCAGATAATTGCTACTCATATATGACAGGAAGATTGGTTTCAGCCACCAAAATGCATATATCTTTCCCCTAGTTCAACCCCTTTGTATTCCCAGAGAATAGAAACAAGTTCCAAATGACACTGGTCACCAGTACCAAAACCTCTTCTACAGATAACTAGAAAGTCCCCTCCAAATACCCTCTTCATTTCAGATACAAGACCAACAGAATGAACCAAACATGACTCAGAAAGACCCCGATAAATTGAATTTGAATGATCTCCACCTCCTTCATGTACAAGCTGCTTTCTATATCATTCAGATAGCAGAGCTGAAACTCTCCCGACAAAGGCTGGGATGCATCCCACATTTCCTAGTCTATGGAGTAAACTGCAGCTCCATAGGAATCTACTGCCATCTTCCTCTCCTTCAGTTGACTGCAATCACTCTATCTAATCCTGCTGTTCATGTAATGATGGTCATGTTTTCCATCCCATGAAGAAATAGGAAGTAAAGCAGAGTTTCTGGATTGCAATTAGACTAAGGCATTATGCCAAAAGCTTTACTATGCATCACTGCTAAGATTGGAGTTGTTCTGCAAATGTTTACAGGAACAGCTCTTGGAATCTGGGAAACTACTTGTGTCCAGCATTAAATGCCAACTGAGAAAACTCTTTCTAAAATTTGGCTTGAGGCATAGACATCTACATCCAGTAAAAATTCTAGCCATTTTTATGCTATAGCAGAAGTGTGACTTGAAAGGCATGAATTTGTGTTATACATATGATAAGGTATTTGCGAGAACATGGCAAGCAAGTGGACAAGAAATGTACAAAGCCTGTATGGCAGGATAGCATGGAACAGGTTTTTTATTAACACTAAAGAATAAACCCTCTTTGTTAGGCTGTATTTACAAATGCAGTAAATAGGACCTAAGACATCCTTATAGGTACCCCATTCCTAAAACATATATATTTACATCATCCAAGTAGTAGGTATGCACATTTAAAAATGTTGAGGCTGAAACTTCACCAGAAAAAAAATTTGAAATTAAACATACATGATTGTTCATGCAACTTGTTTAGAATTATGCATATTTACATCCATTATCATTCATTCATATTTATTTAGTGAATATTTATGGTCTAATTAGTTGCATAACAATACTGAGCATTTAACTCCATTTACACGATCGCTGAGCTGTAAAAATATTGGCTCATTTTTATCAAGTAGATCCTAATGAATGGCAAGAAAATTATGTGCTACATCTATCATGAATATCTGCTGAGGAGTCCTGATACAACACCACCTGTCCATATTTATCTGATTTATACAACATTTCTGACACCTGGAACCATGAAGCAAAACCAGAGCATTGTAAAAGAAAAGTTTATGATGCATTACAAAAATTCTATTCCTACCATTGTCTGCCATCTATAAATAATTTGCTGGCTCAGTTGTGTTCAATTGTGAATCACTTCATCCACCAAAGGTACATTGCAAAATAGATATATCTAGGAGGATGGCTGCAGATACTCCTATTCTTTATTCTTTAAATTTAATTTGTATACATCATTTCCCCCCTCATTACACAAGAACTTCAAAAATACAAGCAACATGAGAAAGAGAGGTAATATTGTGGTCCACATATGCATTCCTATGAATGCCAAGCAAAAATGAATGAAGCTGCTGGGAAAAAATATGGAAAACTACATTTACAGAAATAAATACTTTTCTTTATATTTGACACCGTCATTTTCAATGAATAGTCTTCTATTTCCTTGGAAGGTGGAGAAGGATATAGAAAGGGTAGGCTCATGTTTATATGCTTCATTTCAAATACCATCATCCAAGGGCTCTTTAAAATACATTAATTTTCTTCACAGCATGTTATTTGATATCCTCATTTATATCCTGCCACTGTAACTGCAATCATACTTGCTTTGCTTTAAGCATGTGACTATTGGAATTTTGTAGCTACTTAAGTAACTAAAAAGAATAAAGGATAAAATACTGAGTCTAACCAGACTGTCATGAGAAAGGTAATACTAGTAATGGTGCTGAAAAAAATACAGTTAACTACTTAATATTAACATGAGCAGAGTTGAGGCTCCAAATCTCATTATACTTAGTCTTAAAGTAAAATACAAAAATGGGTAAAAAATTCAGTCATGTAAATAACCAACAAATAAGACGTAAAAAAAGCATGGGTGCTGGTACTAGAACTGATCTCCCACAAAAAAGCCATTCCCCTCTCCCACTATTCACGTAGAAGATCAAAGGAAAGGCATTTCCAGAAAGCTTAGTTAGAGTTCAAGAAGTGCAATATTCTAAGTATTTTCTACTAATATGGTAGCACTTACACAGTTACTCATTTCACTTGAGTGTTTTGTGCTGCCTCAGAGCTTATTATCGAGTCTGGTCCCCTTCCTTTCTCTACCAAGAAACAGAGTGATTTGCTCAAGCAGCAACAGCAGCTAGGCTACTTCCACACTGCAACTAAAGGCAAGGTCTCAATTACCCAGCAATCATATAATTCTGCTCCCAGAGTGCTGTCAGTATCTTGCTTTTCCTGGAACTGCCAGAACAAATGTGTTGCATGCCCAATATAAACCTAATTCGTAGATGTAAACTCTGGAAACAACTCTCAAACAGAATGCAACTCTACATAAATCTAATGAATTTTCCTACAGAGAACAAAAATTACCTTTCATTGTCAAAATGAAGTCTGTGAATTCAGAACACCCAATAAAATTATATACGCAAGACTTATTATACAGTCTCTGCACATGTCAAAACGCAAAGAACAACCTATCGTAGGCAATCCTATTAAAATTAATTGGTATATTGTCTCAAACACATTAGGTCACAAGGAAAAGCTCAGGCTATATATAAAATGTTTCAGACATTCATACAACATACCACTTTTCATTGATTTTTGCAATTCCTAAGTGGCTTAAGCAATCAGTGACACACACTAACATGCCAGTAAAATCATGGCTGCATTAGTATTAATTGTGACTAAAGTGTGATCAAAGGATTTTTAAAATGGTATAGATAGTGAAATTGTTCCATAATCCCAGGATACAGAAAGAATCTCCACCTTTAAATGCACTTTTCACAGACCAATTTGAAGGGACTGTCTGTTCACAGTTCAGCCATGTTCCCTTCATATATCATGTGCATGAGAAAAATCAACAGAAGGAGGAAATAAACGCTTGAATTTGAGCACTGAAGTGAATATGCAAATAATTTCACTCTTGGACAATACAATAAACTTCATAATTCCTAGCAAAAGTATAAGAAATTTGTTACTTCTGGGAAAATCTACTTTAAATATCATTGCATATCATAATTTAAATATCATTTCACATTATATTTTTGGTCTATCATTTGAAAAATTGAATTGACTATCCAGTAAAGCATTAATGGGACTATTCTATCACTGTCTAAGTGTCTTTACTGATATAAAATGAATTTTGTACTGGATGCCTAAACCTTAATTTAAAAGATTGGCAAAGATCTCAAACAATTAAATGGTCCAGACTTCATATAACATGTCTGGCATGCTTTCAATGAATGTTGCTTTGTTGTGCAGAGTGATGCATTTATCAAACACCACACACATATGTTTCACCAGTTCTGTAAAAATTGATCTTGTCTCTTTGTTTTTGCTTCTAAGCACCTTCAGCGTATGCAGAATTAAAAGTTGGGAAATTCCAATCATAAAGATATACGCCTTGGAACTGAAAAGTAAGGAGCCAAATTGATTCTAATAAAAATCTAATTTAAAAAAATTTCCAGTAAAAAGGTTATGCACTGTGCTTTTTAACTGCACAAGCTGAAGTTATCAACCATGGAAAGAAAAGGAGGGAGAAGTACAAAAGCAGAAACCACCATTCACAAAACTTCTGTGCCAGACATACACAGCTGCTGAAATTTTGATAGTTACACCAGAGACTAATTTAAACCACATTACCTCTACAAAAACTGGTTTATTGTATTTGCATTGCCCCTAGACAAAGGAAGGAATGATGAATCTGACTCCATGTTCTCAGAAGGCTAATTTATTATTTTATGACACTATATTGTATTAAAGAATGCTATACTAAAGAATACAGAAAGGATACTTACTGAATGCTAAAAAAATATAATAATGAAAACTCGTGACTCTCTGCAGAGTCCCGACACAGCTTGGCCCCGACTGGCCAATAAGTGAAAACAACTCACACCAGAAACCAATGAAACAATCACCTGTTGGTAAACAATCTCCAAACACATTCCAGATGGGCAAAACACAGGAGAATGATATGAGATAATAATTGTTTTCATTTTTTTTCTGAGGCTTCTCAGCTTCCCAGGAGAAAAATCCTGGGCGAAGTGATTTTTCAGAAAATGTGAATGCCACATTATTTAAAAATTTTCTTTCAATTTTCACCAATGTATTTAACCCTCCTACAAATTATAGGCATCTGGAGAAGTTATCATCCCAAAATACCTTTAGTTAGCGAATTTCAGTAACAGAGTGCTGGAATGCTCAGACACCCACTAAATGCCCTTTAGTTTTAGTCTGTCTCTGAGCCTCTCTACTACTGTGTCAGTTCAGAACAATGATTTGCCAGAGAGAGAGGGAGAGAGAGGGGAGAGGAGAGATATTTTAGCTAAACAGGATATACAGTGATCATTTAGTTCAACTGTATGACAACTTGAGGTCTGACCAAAAGTTGTAGCATTTTGTTAAGGGAATTGTTCAAATGCCTCTTAAACACTGACAGGCATGCGGCATCAAACACCCCTCCAGCATTTCAACTCCCTCTCAGAAAAGGGGCAAAAAACACTAGTTCTGTAGACTTTAAAAAAATGAAAGGACTGCTTGTGTAAAACTGCAGGCAGAATAGTGCATGATTGATTCTGAGCTACTGAGCTTGAAGCAATATAAAAGGTTTCACTTCAAGTGCCAGTGATGAATCATGCTGAGCCTGGCCTGGGCTCCCCATCTGCATGCAGGGGAGAGTTTGTGTCCCTGTTCTGCAGAGCTCTTGTGTCATTTCAGCAGAGATCTGGCCTCAGAGATGGAGGAAAGACAGTGTTGTGAACCATGTCAGATTTGTATCTCCTGATGCTGCACTCAGACACCACGTACTGTCTTGAGGCAGACAAGGCTGCTTGTTTTTACACAAGAGGTGTCTGTCAGAGGACAGGAATGTTAAAACTGGCTCAGAGAAGTATCTATATAGTTTCCTCTGATGTGCTACAGTAATCTCTGATTTTCATTCAGTGTTTCCACGTACGTGCAGGAAAAACACATGTTCCAGGCTTTGGGGGTATTTGGGTAGATTTGTGGGGCAAGGTTTTAGTAGCATGGGGAGCTCTAGAGGTGGCTTCAGTAAAAAGCTGCCAGAAGCTTCCCCTGTGACCAACACAGCCAATGCCAGCCAACTTCAGGACTGACCTGCTGCTGGCCAAGGCTGATCCCAGCAGCAACAGTGGTAACACCTCTGGGATACCGTGGCTAAGGGTCAAAACTGCTGTGCAGCAGCAATCACAGCTGGAGAGAGGAGTGAGAGAAGTAGATTCCCATGCAGGCCATGATGCAGATAATGGTGAGGCAGCTGTCCCACCACAGTCCATGCAGGCCCACAGTGGAGCAAAGATCCACTTGTACCCCGTGGAGGACCCATACTGGGGCACATGAATGCCCAAAGGTGTCTGTGACCCTGTAGGGAGCCCTGCTGCTGCAGCCTCCAGGCAGGAGGTAGAGTAAATGGGGAATTAAGTAGAGCCTGGGAAGAGGGGAGGGAAGGGGGAACTTGTTTCTAAGACTTCAGCTTTTTTCTCATTAACTTACTCTGATTTGATGGGTAATGAGTTAAATTATTTTTTTCCCAAGTCAAGTCTGTTTTGCCTGTGATAGTAATTGATAAGTGATCTCTCCCTGTCCTACCTTGGCCCTCATAAGATTTTCATGGTATTTTTGTCCCTGCCATGTTGAGAAGAGGGAGTGATAGAGCAGCTTTGGTGGGCACTTGGCATTCAGCCAGCATCAACTCACCACAGTCCTGTTAGTTAAAGTAGCAACAGTTTCACAGAATTAGTATACAATACATTTTCTGGAGAATACACACACATACTCACAAAAGCAGTACAGTCCCTATTCCTGGAACACTGCAATTAAAGGTTCTAATCCTGCACTTAGCTTTATACAGACAAATCTTAAAAAGGAAAAAGTAGAAAACCTCCTTGAACTCAGCAGTACTCCTTGCAGCTGTGCAATTCCAGCCACCTGATAATTGCTGCAGGTTTAAGGGAGTAGGCTGAAGAGGCTTCAGGAGTCAATGAAACATCACAAAAGGAATTATATTTAAAAATGTGACAAGGAACAACAGAATAGGATTGGAATGAGAGAGAAGACTGAGAATAATATTAGGTGTTAGAAGCCAAAAAAATACTGCACATAGGCAAAATGTAATGATTCCAAGGAGAAAAGACAGAAGATGGAAACCCCAGGGCACAGGAGATTATCTTGATAAAGTGAACATGTAGAACATGCACTGAGACACTACAGCACTATGATGTCTGGAGTAGAAAGAGAAATGAAAAGCTCAAGTTGACTGGTGAAGCTGTAAAAGGCCCAGAGGGGGTTAAGAAGAGAGCTACCAGTCTAGGCAGCAGGGAAACAAGTGATAGAGAAAGACTGCTAGTTACCCTTTACATAAGGACGCTGCTGTGATAAACTGTGGGAAAGGGAGCCTGCAGGGGAACCCTGGCAACCCACATCAGGTTGTGATGATGTTTCTAATGTTTCCTTCATTTCTGTGATAAAGCAGCAGCAACAGAGTCAGAACTGCTGAGAATGAACATGAAGAACAATAGCATGTCACTGAATCTGTAATGGATCACTTTCATCACTGAAGGAAGTAACCTCACAAGGGAACGAGCCCTTTATCATTCTGTTGTTCCTCCCAGCATCATCTCTTGTATCAAACAAACTGCACAGCTCAACACATTTTTGATCTAGCCTTACACAGCTAATCTCTTAAACTAAACGCAAACTTCATAGGCTAATTTTTGAACAACTAAAAGGTGCACAACATAGTTATGAGGCAAATAAAAATAACAGTGCTCAAAGGAAAGGTTTCAAAGTAGAGGAAAAAGTCAACCTCCCCCCTTCCAAATGCTTTTTGAAGCTGAAATTCATCAGCTAAGTTAATGTAATGAAAAATGTTTTCAAAATACAGTTCATAAGGTGATGGAAATAAAAGAAGGTTTGATAAACACTTTAAAAGAAGCTAAGACATAAAATGCTTATGACTATTCTTTTACAATTTTACTCAGAATAGAAAAGGAATGAAGACTAAAACAGAAGAGACAAAAGAAGTATATTTTTCTTCAAGAGGTCATTATGGTATTTTGTTACATTTTTATACAGAAGCAATTTCCTGAGCAAATAATAAGTTCTTTGTGTCAACTCCTTAGCAAATTGAATTAAAGTTCTGTAAACGTAGTTATTCACATTAAGTCAACTTATTAAAAACATGGTTGAAAAGTTTCACTAGCAATGAAAACCACTTACAATGCCGAGTTTGTGAGCTGGGCTCAATCCAAAAAAATGCTACCACCCTAACTCAGGTATTTGCATTGCTTTATTGGCATGGACACTTCCCCATACTAGCTAATGTCCAGCGCCTCTGACACGGAATTTTACTTTTGCTATCAACTGTAGCTGAAAACATTTCCTTCTTAATTCAAGAAATAATGAAAAAAATATGATCTAAATTTCATAAAGTGCAAACAATGTCTAATGCCAGGACAATAACAGATGGTCAGATCGCATTACAGCAATGTAAGATGTTACTGCTCTCAGCTCTCTTTCCTCTGCTGTTGAACAGAGGCTAGATGGAGTTAAAGAATAAAGTAGGTGTTTATTAAAAGGCCTCAATGCATACACCTTGGGCAGCACAAGAGCCCAGTCAGGGCTACACCCAAGATGAACTAAAATGGGCACAAAATGGACAACCAGTCACGAGGTCTCTCACTTTTATAAGTTCTGGTCCATTAGCATATTGGAGCTAATTGTCCAGTTATAGCTTTAGCTTATTAGGTCCCATCCTTCCTTTTTTTCTCCCTTCAATTCATGTTGTTTATGCTCTTGGGCCTGAAATTGGGATCAGTTTTCCTTGGTCCCAGGCTAGAGAAGGAATTGTTTTGTCTACCTACTCTGTGAAGAGATCTTACAATCCTTAATATGAAGCTCAGAACCACACACTAAAGCAGTACAGAATCTGAAAAATAGAAAAGCTAAAACCTAAGGCATCATCACAGCAGAAGCACACTGCAGCTGCTCAGCCTAGTCAACCACTCATAGACTAAAGCAGCATCTAACAATTAAGCTGGAAATGGAAGGCCAAGTGATATTTTTGACCAGTGGGCTTCACATGGCAAAAAGAATACTCAGCAGAGTGAACCAAAGTCCCTTTGTCGATCCTGAGTGAAGTAGACTGTACTAATATTCTTGCATACGTATTCTATAACAGGATTATACTTTTGTTTAGACTAGAAATCTCAGTGCCAGCACATACAAAACAAGCAGGGTGCTTTCTAGGAGTAGATGGGCATTTGGGGAACAAAAGCCTTAGACAACTGAAACTTAGAAAACCAAAACTAGAGTTCAAAAACATACTACCAGGAAATAAATAATTCTACAGAAGCAGGAGGAGACAGCTTGGCAGGAGGGCAGGAAATGTGGAGGCAGCAGTGTGTGACATGATTAGTAAGAAACCTAAAGAAAGGTTTTAGTACATCCACAAAAGGAAGACACCCAGGTGTGGACTGCAGAGCTGCCAAGTTCTCAGGGAACAATGTCTCAGTTCATGATGAAACTTTGCCCACTTAACTTCTGCTGGATAAGCCACTCCTTTGTTTCTATGTACTCTACATAAACTCTGTGCTGATGAAAATTGGTGTTATTCCAGTTGATGTAATCTGTTCTTGTTATTTGCTTCATTTTAGTACAATTGGCTATTCCTGTTCCTTTTGCTCAGATCAAATTTCTAGTCTTTATTCCAAGAAACTGCTACTTGCTGAACCATGTCTTTAGAAAGATAAAGAGTAACTTTGATATTTTTCTGTTCCATTAGTGCAATAAGTCATCCTATAAACAGAAGCTTGTTGGGTGAAATTTGACAAATCATTCTGCCATTTTAATTTTAGTACAAGTTATTATACCATACCTATTACTGAACAGTTCACCCTCCATCTGTGTGATTTCTGTATTAGATATTGCCAGTTTCACATGGATGTCACACAAAATTGTACATTAAAACAATAATTTCTTCCACTTACTGATGCCTGCACTGGGATATTTTACTCCCTCCTTCCACACCCCTTTTACAAGACATAGATGCCCTAAATCCATCCAACTGTTTCTTCCCTTTTCCATGCCAACAATTTTTTCTCAAGATCACAAATAAAGACATTAAGATTACTTTTCTGACTTAAACAAACCAGCAGCTTTCTACTGCTATCTGAAGGGGAATAAATAGGACCAAAAATGGTTGAGAATTACTTATTACATTCAGCAACTCTGGATTATTTTACTACCACTATATTTGTGTTACCTTTTTTTTTTTTTTAACTTGCTTAAATTAATATTTTTATTATTCTGCTGTAGGTTTTGGTTTTAAGGGTTATAGTGGGGTCTTTTGTTTTGTTTTAATAAGGTAGTTATGACAATACACATTTATAAAGTAGCATACTCTTTCATCATGGCCTCCTTAAAAAACGATTTTTCTATTGATTTATCATAGAAATTACTGGAAAAAAATTCGAGGCATTTAGCAGAAAATGTCAGGTACTGTATTAATACTAAGTGCTCGGAGTTCTCTTCCTGACTGCAAAGTTTCTGTTGGTTTATTCTTAGCCATTGACTTCATCTGATTGAGTTTGAGTTTATTTTAAGGAATACTATTCATCCTTGAACTTCTGCTTATGATATCGAGAATTCCTTACAGAAATGACCACAGGAGGATACAACAGTGCTGATGCATATTATTGGACTGTGGCTCCCTCTGGACGTGCCATTTGTTTTGCAAGCAGCTAAGTAAGCCATATACTCTTTTCATGCCCCTTTAAGCTCACAGGTGCTCAAAATATTTGAAGAATTCTCAGGGCTCAGATCTCTATGCAAAGAAGCTATTTTTATATATATAATTTCTATTGGACAGATGAAAACATAAAACACTGTGGCTAAATCCTTACAGACACTGAGTTAAAACAGCTTCTTGCCAACTTCTTTGAATAAATACTCAGGCTATAGCTCACATTTTCCTTTGCACTGTGAAAGCAGCACACAAAGAAATTCACTAACAGGCCTCAATAAGGTAGAAGAGCAGTCTCCAAGGACAGAGAGAAAATACTTACTTTTATTTCAGTAAATACCACTTTTGAATACCCCATTTTCAGGTTATGCAGCAGGAACACCAAATCAGCAGCAACGCCTGTTGGATGTCTAATTGTCATCCAGAGGTCAGCATTATTCTGAAGTCCCTGGAAGAGCTCCCCAGATCTCCTCCTCTCTGCTAGCAAGTGGTTCCCTGTTAGAGGACTCTGCAAACAGAGATAAAAAGAGAAAGAATCAGGAGTGCTCCTGCTGTACTAAGTAAATTAACTCAGAAGAATATTGATGAGATTACTAATTTATTTAACATATAAACTGAATTCAGAATTAGAATAAAATTTCATCTCTTACCATTCATCAGTTACATATTGCCTAGGGCCATGAGCCTGTTCATAGGTTCTTCTTTCTCCTTGTTTTTGCCCAATTTAGTTTCACTTTTCTTTTTCTCTCCTTTCCTATACTTCATTTTGGACTGAAATACTTCAAAGAATGAATGCTCTGGTTTGTAACAGCCAATATACTGTCACCACAACCTTTACAATGACAGATGCCACTTTTTTAAAAAGTAGAAACAGGTTTTTTATTAGCAGCTCTAAAAGTCCTCCACACTGTTAAAAGAACTCCTTTTGGAAAAACAACTGTGAGAAAATGCATTTTCACTAGCAGCTGATCTTCTTGACTGCCTAGATAACCTTCCTCAAGGAGGAGAGGCACTGCAGAATAAATGATCACCTGGATATGTAGATCAGTCCTCAGCTACAGATTTTAATTGATAAATTATATAGTTCTCTCAAGAACTATGGTAGAGGAATCTTCAATGTTGTTCAGCCTGGGAGTCGTGGAGGGCATGCAGTATGCAGCCAAAGTGGCAAAATTCACAGAGGATTGGTATATTTAGGGAAAACAAGAGAAATTACCTCAGACCCACCTCCTCCTGTCTCAGATCAGACATTATTCTACAGGCACAGTTACCATACCAAGTGGTATCACACTTCTGCACAGAAAGTTTTGTGCTTCCCTCACCTGTTATTGTTACTCTAGTAAGTCAAATTACAGAAGAAATAATTTATAAACAAGTGCCTCTACACAGTTTTCTGTTGAATGGAAAAGGGACTTCAAAGTGCAGAGAAGTAAAGAAACAAGTCTGAAGACTAAGAAGTAGAAAAATAATTTAAAAAAATATATGTAAAGGGACATAAAATAAAAAACAAATGGGAAAAATAAATAGCAAGCAACTGAACAGGGTGAGGACAGAGAGAGGAAGGGAGCACAGCTACCTGCAAAAACACTATCAGGCATGCTGAGAAAGGGTAGAACTGATCAACCTGGCCCTTCTTCTGCCTATGCATCCTCCCTTAACCAGGAGCTGAAGGAAATGAACTTTTCTCCCTAGTATTACTGCTTACAGCAAATCAGTATAAATGTAGAACCACTCTTTCTAAGAAAGCACTTCACTCTGAGGGTTTATTATATCTTTCTTGTGCTCAACAGCTGCAAAGTTTCAATTTCTTTGAAGACAATCATTTTCTGATCAACTTTTCAATGTTTTCTTTCCTTCTGCTCCTTTTACAGCTGCTTCCTTTCAGCCCCTCCTTGTCTTCTTCCTTTTCCCTATCTTCTCATGTTTATTCCTGAACTCCCAGGTCTTTTCCACACTGTTTCAAGACAGTATTATCAACTTATCTTGAAACACACACACTTGTGACAGCATCAAGAATTAACTGCCTGTTCTACCACACGGAACAGATTTTTATGTAGTACTAAATTTAAAAGGAAATCAGAACACAGGCAATTCATTGAGAAGTTTACTTTTCCAATTAAATGAAAGGTTAATGAAGATAACATTAGAAGGAAACATGCTGAAGACAAAAAACAGTTCACTGAGTTCTGGTTATTGCTTTTTATGCAGCCTGCCCCTTCTCAGCAGAGCAATTAAGCTAAGAGGTCTATGGCTAACATGTGCTTATGTTGTGTGTGATTCAGTTCAAGAAAAACCAATGTAAAGGACAAGGCTTTTGCTTTCACTCTTCATTCACGGGAGTGAGGTATTTTTGTGGGTGGGATTAGAAAAAAGGGAATATATTAAATCAATAACACAAAGCTTATTTTTTAACTCTTATCACAGCAAATTGCAAAAAATTTAAATTTCAGACTGAATGAAAATTTACCTAAAGCCTGTTTCTGAGGGCAGTAGAAAAGCTTTTGAAAATTGTAAAAGATCTCCTTTTTTTTTTTATGTTTTAATATTAAGTATCTTAAATCAAACAGCAATCAAGTGACCTTGGTGACTTCACCCAAACCCTTTCACTTCTATTCACTTCTATATTGGCAGAAAAAAATTAGAGTGCCATCATCTCTACATTTCCATAAATATGCATAATTTCAATGATGCTGTCTTGTTTGTAATTTCCTTGGGTTTGCATTACTTTTTTGACAACTTCATGAGAAAAAACAATAGATTCCTGAATTAAAAACAAAAGAAAAGAAAAGAGACAAAACAAAACAACAAAACCACCTAGATTTCTCAGTTGGAAGCCATTTCAGAGAATATATTTACTTTTACCCAAGAGCTCTAATTTTAGTCATCATCCCTGGGGGTCTGAAATAACATGCAACTTATGAAATCCTCTTAATCCATCTGAGGAAGCTGCCCAGAAACAGATTGTTTCATTTGGTGATAGAGAACACGTCCCTCTCTTTCTCCATTAGCTGTACAGAGCCCAATAAATGTAGGCTAGGGAGACTACACTGAAACTCCCCTAGCTGGATAATATGTGTATACCTGCTTCTCTACCCATTGAATTTTATCTACCTCATCTATTTACATCTGCAATATTCTGAAATGAAAGATGTCTTACTATAGAAGTCTCCAGTCCTGCAAATAAATACAACCCTAACTCCGCACTTGGTATACCAGGTAACCAGTGCAGCTTCTAAAGATGGGAAAAACACAATGGGCCAATACAGAGAATTCCTGACCTCAGTTTCTGCTTTTATACTTTATCTCAACTAACACAGCTCCCATCCCAATTTTAACGTGGGACTTTCTGTCATAATAGCTGTATGTAACTCTGTATTGTTACCACATTATCATTTTGATTACTTCAGTTGTTCTAGAATTGCCACAAGCATTTACTCACTCAACGATATTTAGTTTTTGCCTTTGTGATTTCAGAAAAGAAGCCATGCTCTACTTGAGTACAGTAAATTATTAAAAAGTAATTCCTTCTCCTTCCTCCCAAGATATTAAATGTTATTTTGCATTTGACAAGACCTCAGGCTAGCTCAGTGATTGCCTTTGTACCTGCCCATGACTGGGAGAATAGAAGATTTTCTGATTGTTTTCTCTACCAGTACTTAACATTGCTGAGGTGGTACCACTTTAAGTTTGGCAAAGAGACAGGAGGCAAGCATCTGTATAGAGTCCCAGAACAGATGCAGTGTTGAATATAAAGTGATACCAAAAGATAAATTTATAATAAAAATATTAAACCATCAGATTAAGACCTCTTTCACCTGCCAAGGTTTTGATGTGTAAATGGAATGTTTAATGGGCTGCATTAATGTAATTAATTTACCATCATTATAAAAGTACACTTAGTTTGTAGCTCCATTTTCTAATCTGATTTTTCCTATTAAATTGACATCTCCAGCTGACTTTCGTGTTCCCAGTTGCAATAACTAACTTCTTCAGGCTTTTAACCTTTAAAATCTTAAAGCAAATCAAATTCTTCATAATCCCATAACCCCCAAAATTATTTTTTCTTCAGTAAAAGTATGAACAGGAGGAGAAAAAGGAAATGTCACTTTGCTTTTCACTGTAAGAACTAGAATAAAAACTTTAGTAGCATATGTAACCTGAAAGGCTTTCATCATACTCCTAAAACAGTTAATTCTACTGGATCTCATGCATATATTACCCCTAGATAGATTTCCCTCATTAACTTAAATAACAGCAGACATAAATCTTGACATAATCTTCTCTCTGAACTTTACTGTCCGTAAAACATATGGAGTCTTCTTTGCCAGAGAGAAACTCAGTCATTTTTACACTCCTGGTGTGGAGCCAGGTTTTTGTATCAGTGTGGCTGGCAGGATGAATCAGCGAAATAACTCTACCTTTCTGTCTTTTATTGAATCCTAGCAGATTACCAAGTTTTTAAAGGCCTCATGAAAGGTTCACTAACTAAGCCATAAATTTTTAATTGAGGATAAACACACATCAGTCACCATCAGTGACAAACTCATACTTGGGTACCAGTGTGAACAAGACATGATGAACACCATCAAGATCTAATAGTCCCTCTCTTGGCATTCTTACATAACCTGAATCAGGGGTACTAGAAGGGCTGCAGCCAAAACATTAATTTCTTATTGTATAACCTGTCGCTGCATTGTGTACCTGAACATGTAACTCATAATTTCCCTGTCATGTAATGTGGGGCAAGAAGCAAAGCTTTCTTATTTGGAAGAGGTAAGGAATTCTGCTTTCAAGATGAGTGAAGGAAAGTTGCAGCATTTACTGTAGTCATCAGCTAGTTGCACTGTGGGGGAGGTAGAGTCAAGAGTCCACAAGTAAAAGGCATTTAGAAGAGCAGGGGAAAGGTTGGAAAAAAGCAAGTCCAGACAAAAAGTAAATTTTAAAGGCTTAGAGACACTATCTGGAAAATACTAAGAAGATACTCAAAGCAATCGAGGATTTCAGTGATATGGTGCACTTGGAAGTCAGCCAGAAGCCAGTCTGCTAGCAAAACCAGGGGCTGACAGACACTCACTGAGGACAACCCTTCATTATCACTTCCAATGGATTACCTTTCTCACTGGTTGGATGGCCAATCTTAATTTTCCACAGGTTTAACCATCAGAATCCTGAGGACATCTGAATTTCTTTAATCTGTGACATCCTCTAGATATATTTCTAAATTTTTTAAGATTCCAGACAATGATTGAGACTCTTGAGTATCATTATCATTCAGTGGGAAAGACTGTCATGATGCTGTTACCTCACATAAATAGACAGATATATGGGGAGACATTTATATCAATTGCAGTTTTCCTTCCACGTCCCCACAGACCACCTCTTAAGAAAACTGTAAAATATATAGAGGCAGCAGATAGGCAGATTTGTAAAGAAAACAAATTATACTAATCTTTTGCTCATGTCTTCCGCAGCTCAAGGATGCTCACATCATCAATGCTCTAGGTAAAACATGTAGACAAGATATTTTTTAATTTAGTTTATACCCCAAGTCCTCTGGAGACACAGAGAATAAACAGTAATAAATGAGGATTTCTCTTCTCAGTAAGACACAGACACACAACAAATCACAGGAGGAAAGTTCCCTTGCAAAAATTGGAAAGTTAATAGGTTTTCTCAATGTCCTTCTTGAAAATTAGTCTTCCACTTAATCAAACCCTTATGGATAGATAATACTTTTCCTGTCAACAAGACTAGATTTAATAAGATTTCTCATCTGGAAATGGCAATCTGAAAAATGTAGGCACTTTTTTCATATTTTTATTGCAACTTAAACTTTTTTGTGTTCTTAGTCCAATACTTTGGCCAGACCTCTTAAGCAATTTTGATAGGTAAAACCTACATGATCCTCAAGCCAGAATGTTTCTGCATGTGCAGAGCAGAATCAGAGTGAGGAACCTCGAGAAATTGCATGAGTTTGATGTGCCCTTGAGCAGCGGGCCTTTAAGCACACAGCTTAAGAGTCAGGTCCTTGAATTCTACCTGGTTTAGGTGGAAGTCCTTTATTTCGACTGGTCCTCACTAACAACAAGATACACATTGCCCTCTCCAGCTGGTAACTCCCTGTTGCAATACCGGATGGCTATTGCAAACTCACCAGCAGTAGAAACACTTTCAAGATTAGTATTCACCATTCTTGCACGGCTTGAAAAGTCTTGTTTATTTTCTTCACACCCAACTTTCTGTGGATCAAACTGCCTTCATTTGCTTTGATGCAGATTTCTACATCTCCAAATGTGCTTTATGTGGTTTCACAAGGTTGAAAGAGAAAACATAAATTTGATTTATCAGATACATGCAGTGGGGATTCATCCCATCATATTTTTGAAGCTGGAATAATCAGAAGTACTTTAATTCAAGGATATGGTTCTGAATAAAACTGGACTGTATGCTTATTTAAGATAAAAATACCTAAATATAAATGCATCTGTGTGCATGTAAAATGTTACAAGGATTCCATTCAAAACATAATTTCAGACTACAAAATGTTTGTCAAATTGCTGACTGTACTCCTTAAATATAGAAAATAAAGGGATCAGGAACAAAAAGCATGAGCATGACATTGATTCAAATAATTTTCCTCCTAAAATTTTTCTCTATATGATATGATGAAATGATGAGTATGATAAATACCATAGATATGATAAAAGCTTAAGAGAAAAAAAATCAACAGATTAGCTAACTGAAATACTTCTAACTCTATCCAATAAAATATGTTGCAACAGCATCCCAGTAGATATTTGTTTTCCACAAGCAGTTTACAGATAAGGCACCACTCTCTAAAGTGAAACAATGGGACAGAACTGTAAGTCAGGAACAAAGTAATGCTAACAACGGTGATGGAGGAAATACAGTAAAGCTGCCACTGAAAAGTCTTTCTATATTAGTTTTCTTGGCTGTAATTGTGTGTTGTCATACTCACCAAGTTCCCAACCAGAAAAAGAATAGATTGAAAATTTAAGCTTTAGTCTCATTATAGGCTCTTAAAACTTTAGAATTCTTATTGCAGAATTGAACTTAAAACACTTGTTATTTTCTTTTCAGAATTCCTCATACTTTTCCAGTTATTTTACCTCCAGCATAGACAGAGTGACAAGCAATCTTCAGATATGAATTCACATATAACTTCCTCTACATTCCTGTCTCATCTAGTATACAGGGATTGGATTATAAATCAGCTCAAAGTTTACCGATGTCATTTAATATCTCTCAAATTGTATCTGTTTGGTACTATAACCAAAGCAGCATTCTTTCAAATGCCTCATACATATGTATCATAATTTGCATTTTCCAGTAAATATTCATCTTTAAAGAAAGGGATTTTTACCATTTTTTCATGAACATTCAACTTAAAAATATTATCTTTAAATGTGGAGAAAATTTTCATTTTTCAATACTCTTCAGTTACCTGTTGAATTATTACAATTACAATATTTCGTATTTCACATACAATCCTGGAACTCTCTATTTCTTTATCAAAAAGCACTTGGAGTGATTTACAGAAACTTCTGAAAGCACCTATCATGGAAAAAAATAAGCTAATTATGAATTCAAAGTGAAAAATGAAAAAAAAAGTAATAATCAAACAAAAAGACATCTCAGCTTTTATCAGCTCACTTAGACTGAGGCTTCAGCAGAAAAAATGCATTTTTTGATTCCAGTTCAGAAGACAAGTTCTTCTCAACAGAATTGAAAGAAACTCTGAATCAAGCAATTATCTAAATTTCTGTAGCAGGTCAGCATTTGATTTTGTCTTTTATTTCTCCAAGATGAACAGAATAAACTTTGAAAAGGAGGCTTTCTGAATTCAACATTAAAATGCATGACAGTCCAAACTGTATGCAGCAATTTCACTCACTTTAATATTTAATACAGCACCAGAACTACATTGCTAACTGAGTTCATTCTGCCACATAAATTTCCACTCACTGTGGCATTTATCTTGGACTATACTTCATTCCTCTACAGCACTCATCCAAATGCAGGAGAAAGTCACAGGATCCCTGTAATAGGCAGGATATTGAGTTTGTGCCACAAGAACAGGAATTATCTGTGATTTATTTATTCCTGTGTTGGTAAATTAGTGAGAGGACTGCTCATGTGGATCTCCATTGGGGAGACAGTAGAGCAAGACCACAGAGGTTTGGAATGAAATATTTTATATGGAACACATCTCCTCTGCACTTGAGCAAACCATCTATTTCCCTCTGTCTTGATTTCACTCTCTTAAAGACAGGGTAAGTGGTCCCAAGTAACTTCCAATGCTACAAGGACTTTAAAAATACAAAAAGAAAAAAACCTCATGGTTCTTTCTAACAGAGATAAAAACGATACAGAGCTTGAAAATAGCAACAATTGTTTATATCACACAAAAGGAAGAACAGTGCCACTGTGAGCTGTTCCAGATAAAATATTTCCCACCCCCTTTGCACTACTTTTTACTCCAAAGCCCTTCACAAGTATGCAGCCTCAAGCATGTAGTGTAAACTGGAAAAAATGACAGGAGGATGTGAGTTGATGGGGTTAATATGTGGGACGCACCATGTCCTTTTATTTCTTCTTATTCTTGGGACTAAATCCCCTAGTTATCTATTCTCCTTCTCCCCTTTTCTTCCTATTCCATTCTTTCTTACTCCTTATCACCTAAAACCCTTCAAAAAGGCAATTTTCAAGTCTTCTTAAAATTTGCATTAGGTTGGGTCAGGCAACCTTGGCCTCTTCTCCCAGGTGCAGCTCAAAGCACGTTGCAGACACTCCATCTGCCAGTTTGCCTGCCCCAGGGCTGGGAGCCTTGCAGCTGCCTCGGCACCACTCCACACTTGTGTTCATTAACCCAGGCACACGCTGGCTGATGAAGCTGTAAGGCTTTCAGAGCCTGACAAGTATCTCTGCTGCCCTGTGCAGTTAGAGCTGTTATAGTCTGTTACTCCCCATTGTCACAAATATCTTTGCATTATGCTTTATAATGCTTTCATTGATTAGTTGCTACATGATGACCCACTTGGTTTTATCTTTATTTTTGTAATATCAGTCTTCCTATCTTTTCTGACTTCACCATTACATTTCTTTTCTCTTTTATGACTTACCCACAGTCTTCCTTCTCTAGCTTTGGTATTTCTTTTCCATTGACACCTCACTCATTTTTTTCTTCTTTTAGCATTTAAAAAATGAATTTATTTTATCATTACTAATTTTATCCTTCTCTACACTCTGACCTTTTTGAGGAAAAGGCTGAGTGCAGAAGCACAAATGACAAAAGCATCAGTGTTTTTCAAGAGGAAGTCAGCACTTGAGCTCTATAGAGCCATTAACCACTGCAACACATAGGAGTTGACAGTAACCTTTTTTTTCTCATTTTATATTTATGAAACTCAGTTTCTGCTTTCCTGAAAAGTGAGTCTTAAGGCTCGAGGAAGAGAGGAAGTTCTAACACTAGACCTGCTTCCTTCCACAATTTGAAGTATTTATAGGCTAAGAAGACAAAACATCTCTATTCCCTGGTACCTTATGGTCACAGACAGAGAGAAGGCTTCTGGCAGCTGCTTCCTGTGTTTGCACCAGCTCTAGGCGGTTCTCTGCTCCCACAGAGTGTTAGCTGCATGTATCACTCTCCACACACTCTGATGATAGAAGAGCACTGCTAAAAGCACAGCAAAGAAAGCTGTCTCTAAGGGTGCCGAACATCCAAGAGCTAAAGGACTGTCTGCAGCTCCTTTTATGGCTGTTGAATTAAGAATTTCAGAGAAATTCTTAATCTCTCCTAGAAATTTCCATTTTCCTTTTCCTCTACCTCTACCAATCTTTCTCTCCAAGGTTCATGGACCACAAACATGGCAAATCAACAATTTCTTCTTTTTCTGCACAGGTATTTGTAATCAATATGTCAAAATTGCTAGGAAGGGAGGGTGCATGGGTGTGGAGGCCCCAGAAGGAACAAGAAGAGAAAGGGATAAAAGGATAACAAGTTGGGATGACACAGCCCATCATGAAGATCCCAGAACATCTATCTACACATGATTTCTTAATAACACACAGTGGGAGAACAAAGGCCACTCTAAGAGAAAGGATAGACCACAGCCATTGGAGAGGATGGCAGGAGACACCAAGAGAAACAAGAGTTTGTCAGCAGTGCTGCATAAAGATTCTCAGGGGTCAAACGTGATGGAGACACACCAACCACTACTCACATCCAGGAACCAGCCCATGGCTGCCAAACACACTTACCAAATGTCTCTTCTCTCTTCCTCTTTCTCCAGTCTACTTCACACAAAAGGAGTACAATCACCTCCGAAGAGACTGCCCAGCCCAATGTGTTCGCCATCTTAAACACATTAAAAAAATATTTTAAGGAAAGCAATCTATCAAGACACAAATCCAGAGACAGCAATTTAAACCAATACACTTCCACAGGCACTGCCACTTTCCAAATCTTAATCCCCTTGGAGCAAATACAAAGGATATAATAGGAAGTTTGAAGCAAAACTAACCAAAACTTTGTTTACAAACACCTGTAACATTAACTGGAACAGTACAATGAGAAATAAGTCCAATTCTGAATATGGCTAAAACAGTCTCAAATATGAACACTTAGAGAAAATATTTCTACCAGACATTTATAAAGTCTCTCTAAAAGTCAGGACAGAGTCAACCATTTACACAAACGCGCTACAGTTTCAGAAAGCAAAGATGGCTGGTCAATAACTTCTGGCACAGTTCTTACACTGCAATGAAAAAAATTTCCAAATGGTTGTTTACACGGTAGATATCATTCCTCTGTGTAAATATTATGCAGGATATTTTTTTTCCTTAATCAACCCCTGTGGCTGATTTCAAAAATTAATATCAGGCTGAAAGACAGGTTCAAATTTCAGCGAAGGTCTGAATGCAAGGTTTTTAACAAATTTACAGCTCTAAACTAATGGTGAACGTATATCTAATGACAAAGATATCCAGTAATTAACTCCTCTGCTTCTCAGTTTAGGCAAAACCTTTTATGTGATGTACTGGTGCTGAATGGATGCCTTGTTGCAGGATTCTGACTGGGTCTGATTCACAGATACCATTGCAACTCCAGGTGCAATTGTTCTGAAAACTTCCCTGAAAATGTGTGGCAAATAACAGAATTTGGAGAGCAGGGCAGGGGTGGATACATGTATTTTTGAATCTGTGTTTAAGTAAACTCTTCCATCACAGTGCAAGATTTTGATGGGACTAAAGAAAACTTGCATTGCATACTGCTGTGAGATGTCTGGGTACTGGAGTAGCCTCTTGAAAAACACCTGTAAACATATATCCCCCAAAAGATCAGTTATTGGGCATCTTCAGAATCAAAATTAATTCCCTCTTATCTTGGGCCAACACACTAGCTGCTTTGGAGGTTAGAACCAAGACCCAAAATTAACATCAGAAGGTTGAAATCAATGACAAACAAAAGAAAATCAAAATTATAAAGATAGTATTGCAGGGAAATATGCAGAACAATTACAGCTTAAGAAGGTCTTAAAGACTTGAATATTTATCAATCCCCTAAAGTTGTGGTTATAGAGAAATGAAGTCTGAAAAGGACATACAGACATCAGTAACAGAATTATGTGACGTGGAGGAAATTTTTAAAGTACTAAAATCTTATAATAAGACCAGGGAAACTAGAATTCCACTTCCTAAACTACTTCTGTGAAACAAGAAGATTAAAAAAAAACAAACCCCACACTAAAGAGATGAAACAAACTAGTAGTCAAAGTTTAAGTAAGTATAGTAACAAATTACTTCCCCATTACCAGGGAGAAGATTGTGCATCTTGCACCTCTCCAGGTTAAAACCAGTTTGCTTTTTCTGAAGTTTTTGCAACTAGAACCACCAAATAAACGTTAAGAAACATTCACCACCACCACCACCATCCTCAGTTCCCAAGGATGGCACTACCAACATGAGCACTCCACAAAGAACGCTTCCTTATATGTGTGTGGTTTAAGGGTATGAAACCTCCTACTCCACACTTTGGACAGGACCTTGATGGTCTGTTGAGGCACTGTGTCACAAACTGCTGCAGGGCAAGAAGAAAAGTTGCTAAATGGAACTCACTCCCCTGCAACATCTAGTACAAACAAGTTTTACATCCCATTGGGTTTTCCCTCTTTCTATAACAACAACAGAACCTGCTATTTCTGAAGAAAACATTTCCAACACAATTGGAAAAGGGCTTCTATCAGCCATGTAACACGGGATGTAGTTCCATTTAGATGTAGTTTCACTCAATCTACTAGTGAGCAAGTTGTAGCTGTGGGATTGCACATATGGGTGCTTCAGACTATGCTGAAACTGAAATATATACCCTGGCTCACTAGGTACGCAGTTTTAAAGAGGAAAATATACTTAATCCCATTTGCAATAAAGTGTTCCCAAGAGACAAGTTATGGTTGAAATGGTGACAGATGACCCAAATCTTAGGCTTTTGGGAAAATTTGGAGAGAGTACTGCTTCTGAAGAATTCCAAGGAGAGAAGGTTTTTCCTTTTTCTCTCCTGAAGCTGATGAGTCAAAGGGAAGTAGGAGATATATTAACTCGACTGAGTTCTTATTGATTTACACTTCACAACTGACCCTAAAAGGTGGATATCTCCAAGTGGATTTGGCAGCCTCAGGCTGAAATAGTATGAATTCATCTGGAAAGAGCATTTTGAAGAATATTGGTTAACAAGAAATCACCTTCAAAGAGAGTTTTCCTATTTTCTGTCTCTGTAGAAACAGAGACAATATTTACAAGTCCTAGCGGTAAAGTGATATGAAATATAAATATGCAAGCAGTCATAGCCTGGTTTATTAATATGAAAACTTCCCAATACCGCTATGTTTCTTCCTCTAAGAGAAACATTTAATACTAGCATTTGCAATAGTTGTCTAAAACACTATCTCTTGTATAAATCTAACAGATTGACAGAAAAGGCAGCTCTTCAATTTGTTTCAGGAACTGTAGACATATTTGAAACTTTAATATGTACTTAAGTTTTGGTTTTTTTATCCTCTGTGTAATTCTCTGGTATTTCCCTAGCTTCTTTAAAATCCATTAGCTCCCAGAACTACCAGAATCTTCACAAAGAGATTCTTTTGTTTTGGTCTGAATTTTTCTTTTTTTGTTTGAAGTCAGTACACTCCAAATCAGTTGGAATATCAAGGGGGGGAAAAAGGTAATTGCATAAAGCCCAATGTTTTAGGATTTATTTCTAGCAGGCTGGTACAATAGATCCCTGAAATATTAGTTTTCATTAAAGACTGCTACAGCAGAAATTTAAACTCAAAACAAATTATGCAATACATAGTAGTGACACCATTTAATAAGCTTAAGTTCTATTTCTTTCAGTATACTTTCCTGCACTAAAATCAGGCAGAAATATGCAATATCATCAGTAGATAGTAAAATACACACGACAACATTTTACCAAATTTTCATGCATACTTTTCATGGCAATAATAATGGAGAGAAAAGGTCAAATTCAAATCTATTTCCCACTGCATATTCTGTTGATATTTATCTCCCTTTAATATTTAGGCTAAATTACATAGTTGGTTATCTTACGCCATGGAATCTTTGATAACCCGAGTTATTTTCCTGCATAAATACTGACTACAATGACAATGTACCTGCAGTCATCCCACACAAGTCATTGTGTGTTCTGAATTATTGAACATACTGTTCTCCTTACAAGTGTTCTGTCAGTAGTTTTAACACGAGAATTTATCCTGAAAGGGAAGAAACACCCTCTGAATAAGAAAAAACTAAGGCAGGACTGGAAGAGGCCTCAAGATCCACAAGTCCGGCCTTCAGTAGGAAAGGAAACTCATGTTGATAATTTCTGACCAATATCAATTTTTTTTTTTACTCTATACAGCATGAACTGAAGGAGGTTCCACACTCTTCCTTGGTAGACTATTCCATAAACTCATTGGCTTATGAGCCTCACCATTTAAAAGTGGTTTCCTCCTTTGTCAACAACATCTACAGATTATTTCTATTTTTTCCTGGCACTACTGGGGTGTGGGGAAGCAATTCCCATCTTTTTATTACAGATTTGCATATCTTGCAAAAGATATCATCTCTTTTTAAACTTCCCAGAGTGCAATTCTTTCATTTTTTTCACTGTTTTCCAAACCTGTTGGATTTCTTTCCTCCTGGATATCCTTTACTTGAGCTATGCATTCATACAAGGATGGTACTTAGAGCTTCACACACTGTTCCAGCTGAGAGTTTTATTCACATCAGAGAATAATAATTAATTCCCATGTGTTACAAGCAAAACTCCTGCTACTTCATTTCAATATAAGACCTGTGATTTTACTCCTACAAGAAAAGGAAAAAAGTTTATGTGACCTTTTCATTTTTCCAGACATGTGGTTGACCATCTGCTGCAATCCTCCACTGCAGTACCAGTGATTAGCTGGTTCATCATTTCTCAAAGTTTATTCTGGTGTTTTCCTGTCATATTTAATATACCCCCAACACAGTTAAATCCAGTGATGTTCTAACTATATGTTTCATTCTAAAAACAAACCTTAATTTTAAAACATTAGATAAAGCTGTACCAAGGAAGGCCCTTTCGATTTCAGCGAAAACCACAGAGTGTGGGGTGGGGGACAGAGGATGAGCCAGTTGCACATGTACTCATCAGCAGTTTCATCTGGACAATGTCACTGGTCATTTTGCTCATATCACATAAGGGGATATCAGAATTCTTACAGGGTAAAATGACACAGGCTGCTCTATTTCTTTATCCACTAGATGAGCATTTTCCACTGAAGAAAAGGAACAGATTTTTTTACACACTTTGCTCTTGTCAAATTCATCTAGCTGTTTTCTTCTTATTTCATTATCGTCTAAGTTCTATAAATTGTTTCGTAATTCATTTAGAGCATATTTTTTTCCCTAGCACTGCACATTCTGCTCATTTTTTCTTCACTCTAAACTACATTTTCTAGATACTGTTTATTCTTCTTCAGTCCCCTAGGATCTAACCTGTCCTACATCATTTCTCAAAAGTAATTAGTGATTCAAAAAGTGTCTCTTTCTTATTTTTAAGCCCTTGAACATAAAAAGACAGTACAGTTTCCCAATTAAAAACCACCAAGTTAATGAAAGAATTTCCAAACTGTTTTTACTCTGCCCATATTAAAAATTAATATATTAGAAATCTAATTACAATGTATCTTTATTCTTCCAAAACAAATGCTATCATTTGTTTGAAGATTTATGGATGCTTTCCTTTATTTCTCTAATTTTTCCATGAACCTTTTCATCTTTTTGGCCAATTAGGCAGTTTACATGCTAATTTGGTTCTCTGCATTATGTATTCACTTATACTATTCCTTTTTTATTGTCTTTAGCCCTTCTTCTACTCCTCAGATACAGAAAAAAAATTTTTGAGTACACAAAAAGTAAAGTACCTTCTCAGTCATTACTGATTAAATTTGAGAAGCAATGGAAGAAGGGTGAATGGCCTCAAAATCAAAAAGAGTACACAAAATATATTGAAAGTATAATAAAGAAATGAATACCACAGGAAGCACTGTAGAAATATTGAAAAGAAAAACAACCAACCAGAAAAGCCATAAAATAAAAGAGAACAAAACAAGCCCAAAATAATTTAAAAAACCCAATCTCTCCATATGCTTTCATATCCACACATCTGCACTAGTATAGATTGCCACTGGTTTTTCAACATATTCTATTTTCTCATAATATATTTAGAGAAGGTGTGAAGAGAAAGCTTTATTACTTAGCCTTTTTTCCCAAGAGACCCTGCCTGTCATTTCCAAAAGACTGATCTTCCCAAGTTTATTAACTTTACTCTGCCACTCTGCTCCTTTCTGCAGGGTGGTGAACACTGTCATTTCAGAAACCCTTCCAACACCTTGATAGGTAACTTTAACTTCTCCCTGCATTCTCCCTGTGGAGTGAGAATATAACCTAAAATAGTCACAATTCTGTACCTCCTCCACCTTCTGAAACAAAAGCCTAACTGTCAGTGTGGCTTTACAGTGCCACTCAGGCTTGCTGTGACCTGTCAGGCTGTTTTCCCTCAATAATTGCAGTCTAACATTGTCATTAGCTTCTGTACTTTGGATAGGTCCTTATATTTCTCAGGATCAGACATATGAAAAATAGAGGAACTTCTTGTTCATCTAATGCTTAACCAGTGACATCGTATATTTGAGTAAGTTTGAAAAGCAGCCAAAGTCTTGATGAGCTATTGAATATAACAAGTGGAAAAACTTGCAGTTTTGTTAGACAGACTTTTCCATTTTTACTCATGCTGACAGTACTTTATTCCATAAGCAATTGCATTGATTCAGCTCATAACTCCAGGTTTCGGGATAAACTGTGCCAGAAAGAAAACCTTGGCTGAAATAACAGGGGGAGGGAGGAGCGTGTGAAATCAGTGACATGGCACTTAACTTCACATTTCTTAATTAAACAGTTCTCTCTGTAGCTACAATTATGGGACTTGCAATTAAAGACTGTAAAACCACATTAATGATTTATTCATGTCCAATGAGTAATTTAAACTGCTTAGATTAAGTATTTTTAATAAAATACAAATAGAGGATGAAAACACATCAGATAAAGCAAACCAAGACGGATAGCTACTGCTATTTTCATAAAAGTATGCAGCAGCACAGTTAATAAATATGTGTAACAGACAGTATTTAATTAACAATTTAATTGTGGAATACAAATGAACCCTAGAGAATTCAAAGGTAGGATTTTGTTCAGTGAGATGACTCTCATAAAGTATAAGAGAACAGAGATCAGCTAGGTACCAGAATGACATATATATTAGGATACATTGGAGACATTTTTGTCTTTCACTACCCAATTCCTCCAATTCCTATGACTAGAAAAAAAATAGAACACTGTCTAAAATGTTTATCTAAAATAAAAAAATAATTTTCAAGTGCTCTTTTCTCTCTCTATTCACTACAAAAGAAGTCGAAACTAATTTCAGTGCGGACATGAAAGTCCTCCAAATTACAATGAAATCAATAAATCAATCCTCTACAAATTAGCAGTTTTACAGGTGTCTTCCTCAAAGCTCACACATAACAATAATTTCAACCCAAAAGGATAATTTCAGTTGCATACATGATATAAAAAAATAGAAGAAGAAGACTGTGTAATCTTAAGAGTATAAAGGCTCCCACTGGGTGAGCAGCAGTGAAGCAGCATGAAGTAAAAAAGCTAAGGTGCAGATGTCAGTGTAGGCAGGTGGTTGAGAAAGAGAAAAGAACATTAAAAAGCTGCTGATAAATGAACACTTGGTCTGAAGCCATACCTATGCAACAGGTCTAACTAAAACAGTCTGCAGTTTACTTCAGTGTTTGTTGCCACGATCTAAGTGGCAGTGCCCTCCATCTGTGCGCAGATCCTATCGCACTACAGCTGCATGTGAAGATTTTGCTCACAAGGAACAGATCATCTGTGCTGCCAGGACATGGCAACAGCCACCTCACGATTGTTCTCTTGACTGAAGGGCCAGCTGACATGTGGAAAACCTCAGCACAGTAAATGGATGCATCATACCACGAAGAGGAACCATGGGTGCACCAGGAATGTTGGAAGCTACATTCATAACTCGCTCTTGAGACTTACCTGGAGCAACACAGAAAAGCAGCAGAAATAAGCTGAGTCAAACATTTTGGGCTAGAAATAGCCCATGGGCTAATGGCTGCTCCTCCCTGTTCTCCAGATTCTATAACACATTAAAGTAACTTGAACAACTTACTTTGAAAGACTGAAATGTTATGATTATTCACTTAAGCATTGTTATAAAGGACTTTTTGCCCATTATGACAAAACTTTATAAAGAAGCTGCAATCACCAAAGACTTCCCTTGCCTGGATCTGCTTCCTTTTTGGAACATTGGACTGTGAATTAAACCACCTAAGGGAACTTGGGATAAGATAAAAGTGACACTACTGTCCAATTATCTCAGGTCTGGGGAAAAGTAAACAAGACTGAGGGAGAAGAATATATTCACAAACCACACCCAGCAGCTTTCCTGAATATAATCTCTGGCTGGGTTCAAGGTGGGGGAATCCAAAGCCCGCAGGCTCCTCTGCTGCGGCCAGGTTTGCGTGCACTTCCACCCAACCAAGGTGGGGGAGGAGATGTTGTGTAGGGGACTGTTTGAACTATCTATAAGAAGTAAATAATATTTTCTTATTTTCAGTTGTGGACAGCAGAACTGAGAAGAGATAATATTCAGAGCATGAAGTAGTGAGCTAACCACCATTAAGAGCACACTCAAACACAGGGCAAGGGACCAAAGCAATTGTGTCAGAATTTATAAACATCTTCCATAGGTTAATGAAGCTGTTGGAACTTCTTGCATATGACAGAAGCAAGGGCCAAGCTAAATCTTTTTTTTATTTTTTAAGGTCTTAGAAGTAGGGAACCTTAATATTGACTGACATTTGAACAACAATAGGGCTATTTAAGAAAATGTTTCCCTTGGATTCATACACACAGGCTTTGAATTGTGCATAATACATAAAGGTAGAACACTTTAATGAACTAAGCTGATAGACTGATATTTATGACAGCTTATATCAGCTTTCACTGATACAACCACACTGCTACATCTCCATTTCAATAAAAACCAAAAAACCACAATTATCCCGTACTGTAGTAAGCCATCATATTTCCACGGCATGATCAAATATAGTGCAGAGATCCCTGACTTAGCAAAGTCAAAGGCACTGTGTTGACAGTGATTCAAACAGACATTCTTAACTTGTACTGAAGCTAATTATCCCTATTTAAGAGCCAATAGCACTTGTGACTCTTTAGAATTCTACGATGCATATTTCTACAATCTGTTTTGGAGAAAACTTCAAACCAGGCATCTACAACATCCATAACATGGAAAATTTGAATGGACAAAATTAGGAGATCCATAGAGAGTAAGAAGATTAAACACTTTTTGCCTACTACTATCAGCTAAATTCAGAGCATGTTTCAAATGCAGACTGCTTTTTGAGTCTCAGCTAAGTTCCTCCTCAAATGCAGACTGCTTTTTAAGTCTCAGATAAATTCAACCTTGTAGTAGAATTATATTAAGAGATCTACTGAAATAAAAAACTCCACTTCCAAGTGGACTTAAATAGTCTGAGTTTAGAGTTCTATGAATTTAAATTGCTGACAGTACTTTCAAAATAAGAATTAAAAACCACAAAAAACGTATAGTGGACATCAGTGTAGTTACTGTGTGTACACAACTACCAGATATAAATGCACTCTCTCAAATTTACTAACAACCAAACCTGAATTGGGGTATCAATACAGGCTGAGGGATGAAGGGATGGGGAGAAGCTCTAGGAAGAAGGACACAGGATTAATAATGGATAAAAGTTGGCATGGGCCAGCAATAGGCACTATCAGCCCAGAAGACCAACATACCCTGCGTGGATCTAAAGCAGTGTGGCCATCAGGGCAAGGGAGGTGATTCTGCCCCTCTGTTCTTCTCTGGTGAGACCCCACCTGGAAAACTGCATCCAGCTCTGGAGTCCCAGCACAAGAAAGACATGGAATTGTTGGAGTCCAGAGGTGAGCCACAAAACTGATCAGAGGGGTTGAACACTTCTCCTGTGAAGAACACCTCTCTGTGCTGAGAGAGTTGGGGTTGTTCATCCTGGAGAAGCGAAGGTTCTAGGGAGACCTCATTGCAGCCTTTCAGTGCTTAATAAGAATTTAGAAAGATAGAGACAAATTTTTAGCAGGGTCTATGGAGACAGAACAAGAGGTAATGAATTTTAAAAAAAGGAAGCAGATTTAGACCAGATATAAGGAAGAAATTCTTTACTCTGAGGGTGATAAAACACTGGAACAGGTTGCCCAGAGAGGTGGCAGATGTCCTGTCCCTGAAAAGATTCAAGGTCAGGTTGGACAGGGCTTTCAGCAACCTGATGTAGTGGACGATGTCAGTGCCCATGGCAGGGAGGTTCGACTAAATGATCTCTAAAGGTCCCTTTCAAACCAAACTATGCTATGACTCTGTAGTTTGGTAATAGTTAACTTCCTAATTTGTTGGCGTTTTCTCAAGTCTCACATTCTGAAAACTCTTTGTTCTCCATATCTTTTCTCCCATGAGAGTTCTACGGTTCTCCCATACTGTTTCAGAGGATACCAAAAGTCAGTGAATAGTAAATGAACAAGACAGTGGTGTTTACTTACATTTTTTTGGTGTGGTTGGTTCTAATAGAAAGCTTCCTGGTCCTCCACCCTGTGTTTATTCTTTGTCTGTTTTCTAACAATGCCCCACAGCTGAGGACAAAAAGCAAGATGGGTAAACCACAAGTAACCTTCATATTAATCTCCATAAGCCTTCTTCTCCTACTTCCCATAAGGTCTCTCCAAACTTTCTTGAGGCTTGGCAGCAGTACAAAAAACCTGAAATACATACATTAGTGCCTACACTACTTCAGTAACCAAATTAAGAAAAATTCTGTACCATTTCCGTTGCCTCTGAAGTGTTACTTCGGCACTCCAGAGCAGGGTACTACAGCAACTTAGCTAATGACCCTGTTAGGCTCAGTGACTCTGTGACTCTTTGTCTCACTATCCTTCCTAGGTTTCCACCAGTGTGAATGGATGTGCTGTACTCTGCAGCAAAAGCAGTCGTCATTCCCCATTTACCTACAAAGCGTTTTGTGCATTTGGCTGTTCGCATATGGACCATACTATTCTTAAACCACACTTTTGATGGAAGGCTACGTCAACATAAGGGTGTCATTTATATTTTTCAGAGTTTGCTACCTATGAAAATATTCATACATCAAATTTCTCATTTAGCATCCTCCAGAGATGTTCAGAAGTGTTGCCCTTTGCTGCTGGGTATGTCAGAGTTTAATGGGAGTATGTACCCATTAGTAAAATTGCTACCTACCAAAAACATTAATAAACCTTCTATCAGACATCACACTTCTCTGACAAAAAACATACTCCAAAGCCTTAGTTGTTAGTTAAACACCTTATAATTATAAAATCTACAGCGAGGTTTGAAATACAGCAACTTACAATCTACAATGAGCTTTGCAGTACAGCAATGCAATTTGTTTGTTTTCCTCCCTCTGTGGTCTCCTCATTAATTGCCTGGCATTTGAGGAAGACCATAATGGTAGCAACAGCAGGAACACATTTTGGTTTTTTTCTGAAAGCTATTCATTCCTCCGACACAGATTCACAGCTAAATTTCTATTTTACTCATAACACTATCAAATGGCAAAAAAAAAGACATTGTTCCAAGAAATTTGAGAAAATAGGGATCATCTTTTTCACAATGTTCCCAATATAAAATTTGCCAAGACACAAAAAAGTTGTAGACAATCCTGTATTTCAGGTCTAACACAAGTATGTGTATGTTCTGGAGCAGTTTGGATGTGCTACAGTGATACACCAACAGTTTAACATACAAAACATGAATAGGCCAGTTTGTGTATTACATATTATTAACAGGAAAAACAAGGGAGACCTTTGTATGCTTAGCAAATCTAGTAAATATGAGTAAAATAATTAGCCCCTTGGAACCTACTTGGCAAGGTAATTAAAATATGTAATATTACTTGGTATTTCTATATTATAACTTATCAGCCATACCAATAAGTGTGTACCATATTGCCTTAGCGCCACCTTTTAGACAGAAATTTTTAGATACGCAAAGCGCACATGCCCACCTTCTGTGACTCTACCTTCTTCACGTGTCATTCTGTGTTCAACATCCAGCTCTAACTCCATTAATCTAAATTATCCCAGAAGTATTATTTAGTGACAGAAGGACTGCAGATTTTCGTTAAACCCACCTTCCTCTCCTAAAGTGTCAATGAAGATAGCTGAAAGATAAATGGCTCAGTTAAATCATCTCTAATGGATATAAATACATTTAACTTTTTGTATTTCCTGCTGAAGAAGAATATTAATTTAAATGAACCAAGAAATATTAATGTAAATATGCTGAATGCTCATTGAAATATAAAATATTAAAATAAAATTCTGACTTCATTTTTTAAAATGTTAGTGTAAAAGACATTTCTAAAAATAAATTATGATAGTGTCCAAATCAGTTCCAAAATGTTACTGAGATTAATAGTGAAACCATTTATCAGTGTCTGTGTCCCCAAACAGTTCCTTCCCACACTTGCTCAAATAGAATAGAATTGAATGGAAAATTGTTCCTCTGCCATGCTTACACTTACTAGGAGTTAAGTATGGTATCTCAGAGTGACAAACCTTTCTATTAAAATATTTATTAGATAGAAATGCCAAAGGAACACTTTGCTCTCCTTAGAAAAGATGAATCTCTTGGCTAAATGTGCATCTTTTGACATCCTTTAAAAACTTCCTTCTTTTCCAATATTTCTTTTTATTAACTTTTGAATCTTTTCAGTCAAGTCTGGTTTCATGGTCCCCACAGCATTCATGGATTATTAGAAGTGCTTCTGGGTTTGATGCAAAAAGGCATTGAAAATGTGTGCACGTCAGACTGTTTCTGTGCTGTTGAAATTGTAATGACATTATTACTTTTTTAAGAAGTCATTGATGTATAGGCTGCAATTGATCAATTTTATTTTTAGGTCATATTCAGCTGCAAAGAAAAATAATAGGAAAAAGGCCTAAAGAGTCATTTGAGTGCTTCTTGCGAATAACAAGGTGAAGCAGACGCAGTTAATCATGCAAAAACTATCTTCTACTCCAAGAAGTTCATTGGAAAGGAAACTATAAGCCCTGATTTAAAATTAAGTTGAAATCTTCACGATCACTGCAGCATATTAAATATGGGTTTCTGAGATACCAAGAAATAGATAAAGAATGATGAGTTTGGCAAAAACACCCCAAACATATAACTCATTTTCATTCCTTCTCTGAACACCCTTAAATAGACAGAGAATATCTAAATCTATTGTTTCTGAAAATCACTATGATTAGTGAGTGTGCAGTGAAGTACACAGATATACAGCCATATTTTTTCTTCTTTTTCCCTCCACAAAAAAAACCAAACCAAAAATAAAAACAACAATAAAACAAAAAAAACCTGCCACACACACCAAAAAAAAAAAACACCAAAAAACCTCTCAACTCAAATGACAAAAGAATCTTAGACTACACCCAAAAGAGAAGAAAATCTGATCTGTGTTTATTTTGTAACATATTTGTATCATACAAGTAAGCTGAGAGAGCAGCCCAGGTAAAGTTTGTAGAAGAGTTAGTTACACACTCTTAGCAAGCAGTCTCAGTCTTATAGAAAAATTCCTGAAATATTGGAAAAATTTACAAGACGGGATTCAATAGGTTTTCTCAGAGGCTATGAAAGACACATCTATGGATGAGCTGCTAAGATTTCCTCCATGGATTTCAACTGTTATTCTCACCACATTGCCATTTTCTTTCCCCTTCTCTTTCTCCCTGGAGGATTTTCTGTAGCATTCTCGTTCCTCCATGGACCTCATACCTCCATGTGAAACAGAAAGACATTGTTCTTACTGCTGCACTAAGCAATTCTTCAGTGCAAGCTTCGTTACCAGCTCAAATCTTAACCCAGATTTATCAGCATGCTAGCCAAAGTTAATGAGCCTACATTTTAACATCTCCAGACCCAGCCAGGGTTTGAGTGTCAGTGCAAAGGCATGCAAGGACCAAGAAGGAAGCTTGACTGTGAATGAAACTTGAGTAATTTCTGAATTGTACTTCTCTCATCTTTCTGGACAGGATCTGTTTCTCACTCAAAGATTTATTTATCTTAAAAATAAAAATAAATTCTTTAAAAAAGTAGCAATATTGCCTCTTATTTATGAGGCATCATAAATCATTCAGGCTGTCAGCACATCATATAGTAAGAAGAAAGCACTGTACTAGTCAAACTGTATCAAAAGTCTTCTTTGTCTAGTGCTCAATTGTCACTGCTATTGTAAAGTCAGGGCAAGTCCCTAACACAGACCTTTTAACAGAAAATGTTTTACTTTTCACCTAGCTGCCGCAAAGAATCAGATGGTTGTTCTGAATGCTCACAAGATGACAATACCATGGCTGTTTTAAAAGGGCATTCCCAACCACAGAACAATAAAAAAAAGTCTATAATCTTAGGGTAATGTGTACGTGAGCAAGCTTTTCTGAGTTTATCCGAGTTGCATTAATGTTGACTCTTTCAGAATATAAACATATATGAGAAATCCAAAATAAGTATTTACTTAGACATTATGTAACTTCACTGTGAACCTTGGGATCTATTTAAAATAAATAGTAGTGCTCCCTCTAAAAATAAAACTTCTACAAATATAGACCTCAAAAAATCAAACATAATAAGTTATATTAAATATTCCCAACAATTAAAAAAAGCTGAAGAAAGGAATGAGACCGCACAAACTTACATTCACAAACACACATACGCAGCCTGAGGGAGAACTACCCCCTCAGGGAATGCACTCCAGTATGTACTCCTAAACAACACACAAATAGATCATTCCTTGCAAACCTTCCCAAAAATACCATTTTGGCTCATTTCAGAATTAAATTAGGTAAGTATGCTTAAAGTATTTGCCTTGATATTGGAGTTTGTTAAGTGCACCTTTTATGAGACAGTTATCAGAAAAACAGATTTTCATTTTAAAAAGTGAATCTTTAGAAAAATATTTGACCCCTGATATTGGGAATTATAAGCTAAGAATGACTGGGGTTTACTTCTTAGTATGTGAAGGAGCTCCTCCTGCTTATTTAGTCTGACCATGAATGCTGTGATTTGGCTGCTAAGCAGTGCCAAATGCAGTCTTTTGTTTCTGGAGAACTTCCACTGAATACAATACAATACAATATCCTTTCCTGTAATTTCCTTAAAAGTATTTATTAATCTTGTGCCAAGAGGCGTCAGTATCTAAGAGGTAAGTGGCAACATGCACTGGTATCAAGCTGTATAAAGTCAATCTCCAGTGTTGAGTTATAAAACCTTTCTAATACACAGGATGAACAGACTATTCTTTGAGATTACTATTGACACATTATTTCCAAAAAAAGGGATGATAGATCACTTCTATAATTATAGAGAAACCTGACTTTAATCAATAGCAGGCAAATTTCATCCAGACTAATGCTGAAGTTCCCATTCAATCACAAGAGCTGTCATTTCACTTGAAAATTACTATGGATTCCATGATAAATAAAGCATCATGGGGAAGATCCATTAAACTTGACAAATTCAAGAGGAGTGCCAAGAAAACAACACAAATCAATATTTGATATTTATCAGTTTGACAAAAAGCATGTGATAGAAGGTACAGAAGAGGCTCATGAACACTCATTGCTTGATCCATTTTTTTCTTAAAAACAGAGCCATATAATAACTCATCCTCAAATATCATGTACAAAAAGATAATACTTGAGAAGAAAATCTAAGCGACATGGCCTGCTCTCAGCAGTGTCAGGTATGTCTGTGGTTTTGCCCTATGTTTAATATCTTTCCAGTTTTGGCAAATAGCAGCAAGATCAGACCTCAGTGCATCTGCTGTCTATGATTCAGATGGCAGACTGTGTGAACTTTGCAAAGGGCAAGTCAAAGCCAAACACTACAGCATCTATTAGGAGTGTTTTGCTGATGACTGTGAAGTACAAATAGCCTATTCGTAGACAGAGTGCTCTTAATCATTCCTCTGAAAGTGCAAAGCACTGAGCAATTTATGGGCCAAATCGTGACTGGCTTGTAAGTAGCATGAGAGCACAAAAGCCCCTAAGGCTAAATAAACCAGCTTTGCTTTCAGCTTTGTGATCCTGAATATAGCCAGGATCCATAAACAAAGTTCTAGGTATAAAAGTTAAAGTTGATTAGAAGCCAAAGATTTTATACAAATAACCTTCTCCTTCATCAATGTCCCCTTTCTCTTCCTACCAGTGTCCCAAGCTACAGTTAAGTCTCCTGTGGCTGCTTTAAAAAGAGGAAAGAACAGAGATCCTCTTAGAATGATAGTATTGTTTAGGTTGAAAAAGACCTCTAAGACCATTCAGCACACCCTTTAACACTGCTGTATTCACCACTAAACCATGTCTCTAAGTGCTACATACACATGTTTTTAAACACTTCCAGGCATGATGATTCTACCCTGAGCAGCTTGCTCCAATGCCTGGCGAATCTTTTTGTTTAGAAGTTTTTCCTAATATCCAAGTTATCTCCTCCTGTCCTGTCACTTGTTATCTAGGAGAAGAGACCAGGCCCCACCTTGCTATAGCTTCACTTCATGTGGTTATAGAGGATGATTAAGTTTTCTCTGAGCCTCCTTCTCTCCAGGTTAAAAAACTCCAGCTCCTTTATCCACTCCTTATGAGACCTCCTCCAAAAGAACAATGAAGGAGGGAACTTTGGTGTGATGGACTCCTCCACTGGCCGTGATAACCACTTTGACATCTCATACCTTGGGGCGCTCTTAAGATCCAACAAAATGCAATGCTCTGCAGACAGCAGGTCCTCATGACTCAGCTACTGTGGTCAGCAGTCCACTTCTGCAGAGTGGCAGAAATGTGAAGGACAGGACTGCTGTGGCTATCATCAGTCCTTCTCCTTCCTCTTCAGGGTGTAAAATGACCTACACTACTTCATACTTTAGATGACAGTACGATGCAGTGGAATTTAAAGTGTCTAGTAAAGACTGGGTGCACAGGTAATATACACACGTGGTGGTTTGATATAAATAGCCTGATAGTCTGATGGAATTTCATGTACTTAGGCTGGGAGTTACACTTAAGCACTTAAGCATAGTAGCTGCACAGCCCTACTCACCCCAGTGCAACTCCTCAGTACCACAGCCTAGGTGCAGAGAAAGGACTGCAACATTGCAGTGTTGTGAGAGAAAAACTCTGTTTGCCACAAGGACTTCCTGGAGTTCTCAGTCAGACGTGGGTAAATATATTAGCAGTAAAAATTCAGAAGAATGTTAAAGAAATACTAGCATACATTTGATTTTTCATAAAGTTATAGACAGTATTTCAATGGCTGAAAAATAAAAATGTGCAGATATTTTGAAAAACTATTAAGGAAGATGGAATGCTTTCCATTACACAGCAAATGACCCCAAGACTGAAATCTGAGCCCAAACATGAGATGATCCTTCTGAAATAGACATCATGAGAAACAGATCATTCTGATAGACAAATCGGCTTAAGCTAAAAGTGCTAGGAAATTTCAAGACTTCTGGAAAAGTTCAGGTGTGGCATCAGTGAAAGTTGTGCCATTGATTTCTTTTTAGTCAGGATTTTTTTCAGGAAATTTATGGAGGAAGAGCATTTTCTTAGAGGAGAGGAGAATGCTAACAGCAAATGTAAACAAAACAAATAAAAAAGCCAGGGAACAATCAGAAAAACAGATGGTATATTAACAGTGTGGAACTAGGGCATTGCCTATAGCAATTGCAGGTAGTGTTATCGATAGTCTTCTCTGAGTTCCACTAATTTCTGATTTTCAAGTCTTTAGCAGAGTCAACATCTCAGTAAAAGCTTTCCGTTTACCTAAGTTTCTTACTTTGTCTGGTCTAGTTAACAAAAAGGCAAAAGATGAGGAAAATCCCATGCAACTCCACAGAGCGTGAACTTGGAGACTCAGAAATGGGACTGTCCTGTTGCGGGCGGGTTTCTCCCTCATTAGTTCCTCCAAGGCCTTGGTCAGTACAAAAGTGTCAGATTGGTGAGACACTCCTAGAGGAAACTTGGAAACCAGTATACTTTTAAATTTAAAACCAATAAAAATAATAAAAACTTAGGGGCATAAAGGATGACACAGAGGGATTAGAGAAGGAAACTCTCGTCCAGAAAACTGAAAAAGTTTGGAGCTTAAAAACCCTTATTCTCCTATAGGCCAAACTTATTTTTAAACCAAAATTTCAATTTCAATTAAATTCAATAATTCTTCTTTCACTATTTTCATGTTTAATTTCAAATTTTATAAATTTTTATTATGAAGGAATTACTAGAACGATTTTCCATTTTCAAAGCAAAAATATGAAACCTTTAATTTTTTTTCTAAAACAAGTACTTCTTCTAAACTAAGGATTTCTCAAAACCAAGGGGGTTTGTAATAATTTTTAGTCTCTGTGAGTCTAAGTGTGAGAGAGTGCTGTCTAAGGGGTGCATAGCAAAATGTCTCGCCAGCTCCACTTGGTCATGAAGGTTCCTTTCTAAGAAACCCTTAGTTTTACTGACTAAAGACTAGATGAATTCTCTTGCTCTTTCTATGTTGGGGAAAAAAAATACTTCATAGTGGTAAACTGCGTGTGGTAAGAGTGGTAAAAATTCAATTTCCATCCCACACCCAGCCCCATTTATGCAAGATCTCTGAATCACGACAGTGCTTCTCAAAACTGAGCATGAGCACGGCATTCTTTGCTGAGCTTAAAGCCCACAGATGGATCCAAAGGTCAGAAAGTTGTAATTATAGAGGTTTGAGCTGTCCATCAGCCCAAAGCTTCACAGTTTCACTGGGATACAGCACATGCCCTGTTTCAAAATGTTGCATTCTGAAATTAACACTGACAGTATTGATCTTCGCATATTTTTGATTAGTAAACGGTTAAGTGAATGTCTGAGGGATGAAATCTTTCCTTTCTTCTGTCTGACTCCTTTTAAATTTTCCACTCTTCTTCACTTTTTTCCTTTATCCATTGCAAATGGGAGAAAGTAATGAAAGAAAGAAAATAAAACTCTTTTAACCTACCAGCGTCTCCAAGAATATAAGCAAGCCTTTTGCATGAGTTAAAGATATCCAACTGACTTTTAATTATGCATGTATATATAAATTTATATACATATATATATCTCAAAGACGCCCCATGAAAATAATCTTACTTTAATATGTTGCAAGATCAGGCATTGTGTATAGTTGCTGGAAGATATCCTGTTCTTGATTGCGACAAACATTTTACTGAGTCAGCAGCCAACAGAAATCATAGAGTTCAAACAGGCATAGAGACAATACTATACTGACAAACCCTGCCTCCTTCTCCAAAACCATGTCACAGGAAGATCAATCACCTCACCAAAATGTTGCTTTTTCTGAATAGCATGAGTTTCATATACAGCAAGCTTCTTTATCCATCACTCTTGTAATTTAGCACAGAATATTTGCTAAACTTGTAATTTAGCACAGAATAGCAGTACTCACCTTCTGCAGATCAGTGAATCTGTAGTCAAAATTTTACTTTGAAATTTTCCTCTGGAGAAACCGTAACAAACTTTTGTAACCATAGGAACACTGGAAACTAATTTAGGGATTGGTTTGTTATTTGACACTCAAATGTTTTGGGGTTGAAAATGAAGCAGATCTGCAGAATATAGATCTGAGGCTGGCTTCTGTCTCATCAGCATGATTCTCTTCAGCATTTTCTCATGGTTTCCTCAGGCAGCCAGGACAGAATGTTCTTTTACTAAAAATGATATACTACATGTCACTCTAAGTATCCTTGTAAGAGCTTCTGTTGGAAGAATTTCCAGCAATATCTGCAGTTCTTTCATGTTCTCAAAGTCATTAATTGCCCATGACTTTCCAGTCCTCCAAGTTCCCTAGAAAGTGTAACATCAGCATATCTTGACCTTGAACTTCATAGCAAGACAGGAAGGTAAATGGTTGTTCATCACTATTTGAGTAACCTCAGAGTATGACTTAAGGTGTGAGTTTTGCATATTTCCTACCTCTTCTGGTATCCTGGCTTACAAAACCAAAATATTTACTGTAGCATTGAAAAAAAAAAAAAAAATTAAACCAAGTAAGTAAAGCAGAAGAGCATTCGAGCGCGCATTGTGAGAGAGCATTCCAGGCTTTGGTTGAACATTGTTTTACCACCCATATGAACAGAGTGTTTTAAACAGCCTTGGCAATCAGTTTTTTTGCACATTGAATTGAAAAAATATTTGAGGAAAATAGGTCAAACAGAGGAACTCCAACTTTTAGGCAGAAGAAACCTGCCATAAGCAACATTCTCCTGGATATAACAACTTTTCAGTAAATTTCATGGTCTGCGATACAAACTTCTATTGCTTCATTCTTTCATCCACAAAGTGTATATCTATATCAGACAAAGGAATAATTGATGTCAAATCAATTCTAATATTTCCTATTTTATACACTACAAACTCAAATCTAAAATGCTCTAATGCTCAGTGGTCCAACTTGAAAACAACAATTCTGCCTAGGAAAACCTATCTGAAAATTCCCAAGACAGTGTAGAGAGGGCTTTGCTGTCCTTCACTACTTTAATCATCTCCCTGTCCTGTGCAGTCACCTCTTAGAAGAAACACTTAGGATTCTGTGCTGGCTTAAAATGAAGTGTGAAGTTAAGAGAAAGTGTTGCTATAGCAAATATCTTTTTTTTTTTCCCCAACAGTACCAGAGACAGACTCAAATTTGATTCTTGGAGAAAGAAAAATCTTAATATGCGTTTTTACTTAATTCAGTACATTAATGAAAAAATTAAAGTCACTTTGATGGTTAATTTGCACCTACCTCAAATTATCAAGTTTTCCTTTCTATCAAGTTTTTGGTGTCATGAACCTTCTTTAACACCTTAAAAGCATTTAGAGGAAATGTCTGTTAAATTCATTAAACCCTGGTACTCCATAATTGTGAATCTCTTCACATTAATTTTTCCTTTCAGATGGGTGATGTTCTACAAGCCTTTGAAGTAATTTAACACTCATGATGCAAGGTTTAAAAATTATTGTGCTTTTCATAACTGCAAAATTCATATTTTAATGAGACAATTCTGCTTGCGCTCCCTCACAGTATTTAGTTAAAATATGAAAAGAGGAAGACGACCTTACAGAAAACCATCACGCATGTAATGACACATCAGTTAGTTAATCTTGAGGTGCTTTGGGTAGAAAAATGCCTTGTTTCTACTATAAACAACACTAAAGTTTCCACACAGAAATCCTTGGTATATTTTGTATTGATCACTAAAAACAAACAAAGAAAACAACACTGCATTCACAGCAGCTGATAAGATTTTGTAAGCTTTATAGTGAAAAGACACACAAAGCATTCCCTCTGTGGAGCAACATTTTTTTGATAAACTCTATTTTCAAAGGTGAAAATGTGAGTGCATGCATCTCACAGCATTTTATGACAGTAAAGATATTTCCAAAATAAGCACTTTTGTCCAGAGTTCCAAAAATCATCACTTCATATTAGTACCTTTTATGACAAAATTGAACAAAGTTCAGGATATGCAGCGCTAACAATAAAGAGAAGCCAAACATCTCACCATAAGGCTCTGTTTACAGAAAGATAACAGGCATGATTTAAAGAGCAAATTAATGAATGTTCTGAAAACTTTCACATATAAGGGACTCTGAGAAGTAAGTGCTTATTGGTTCTTTAAGTTCTGAAAACCTGTATAGCACATCTGAAAACCTGAAAATCTGCGTAGCAAATTTTGAATAGAATTGCCAGGTGGCATACTTTCAGCTTTATTTTTTTAATTTTGATTTTAATATTTTTATACTATTTAAATTTCATTTATTTGAAATTTTACTCTCTGGCAATTTTAGAAAAATTCTATTTAGATGCAAAAGAACATTAAGCCACAAAAACTGCATGTAGCTAAAAATAAACCTGAATCAAGTTTTGAAAGAAACAAGCCTATTAGCAGCTCAATGATGCACAGTATTATGTATTTAAAGTGTAAATTTTATAAAGATGTGAAAGTAATTTAGACAATATCCATATAAATCTTCCTTTGTAAAGCCTACTCAAAAATCCTAATATTTAACACTGACATGTCTCAAAGTGCTTTTTTGAACTCCATACAACCAAAGCTAATACAAAACTTCAGTGTCTTGGCATATTTACTATTGGATGGATGGATGGATGGATGGATGGATGGATGGATGGATGGATGGATGGATGGATGGATGGACAAACAGACAAACATTTGAAAGTCATAACTGCAGATGTAAATAAAGGTGTAAAGGTTTGTTAAACTTTGGAATAGCTGCCCATAGAGGTGATGGAGACACAATCTCTGGAGGTGTTCAAGAAACCAGTGGATGTGACACTCAGTGCTATATTCTAGTTGGTAACGTGGTGATCATTTAAAGATTGGACTTGATGGTCTTTTCCAACCACAATGATTCTGTGATTGTGATCTCCTGTATTCACATGCTGGTTAACGGTAAAGCTGCATTATATTAAATTTCCTTGTGAACTTTCTCTAACATGAAACTAATTCAAATTCTTACCTTTGCTTCTAAAGAATTTCCAGAAGTCTGCTCTATGGCTTTGATCTTCTCTACCTTTACAAATATTGGCAGGTACTTTTTCTTGTCCATCCAACCAAAGCAGAACTTAAATTAGCCTCTTCCATAACATTTCTTCACAGATGGTGCTACAGTGTCTCTGGGGACCAGCAGCACATTCATTCTCACTGCTCTGGCACGCACATACCCTGTGGTTGACCAAGGCATCTGGAAACTTTCCAGATACCATCCCAAAGTGCAAACTGGATACAGAGTGGACAAGTCAGCCATGCCTAAGACTGCAAATGAAAGTTAAAATTGTCACCTTTTAAAGGGAGAATGAGGTCAAGGAATGGTTCATTTTGTGGGAATCACACTCAGAAATCTTCAGAACAAGAAGATTTTTGTTGCTGTAAAATGACTAGAAAAGCTAATGGAGTAGAATATGTATGGGGATTTCATCCTGCTTATCAGCAGAGACAGTATTATTAGGGCTTCGGGATTAAGCCCTAATAATGAGTAAATACACAGAGCACATTAACTAGGTATCTAATTATCACTAGCTAGAGAAAAATGCTGTTTGCAGAGTGACAGACATTAAAAAGCTGAATAGAAGAGATATTAATTTAGTGATCTGAAAGACAGTGAGTAATTTTGAAAGCTGCACATGATATAATCATGTAGACACAGCATCTGTTCAACCTAAGTAAAACAATAGTAATAGCATGTGTGACAAGGTGAGAAAAAATCCATTCGGCAAGGGTTAGATCTATCCTGAGGAAGTTATTGGACAATATCCAAGAATAGCAAGTTAACAGCTTCACACTTATTTTCTTCATGGTACAAAAGCACTACAATAATTCATTAGACAGATGGTTTCAAAGCAGAACAATTAGAGGGGAGAGAGAGCAGCCCTGTCTGAGCTCACAGGTTTGACTACACGAGCCAGAAGAAGGGCTGGCAAGAAGAGCTAGGGAGGATGGAAGCTATTTGCCAAAATGCAGGTAACAAACTGCTAAGAAAGCATGAAAACTACACAAGAGGCTCCTATCACTTGTTTGCAGCCAAAGCCAGTAACATATCTTCCCCATCATTAGCACTTCTATATTTTTCTGCAAGCCAAATTTCATAAGGGAATTTATCAGGCTGGCAGATTCACCTAATCAGCTCTGAACCACCTATTGATCCCAGGTTTTCAAGGGAAGCACTTTTAGCTCTCTCTGGCATATCACTAAAGACAGGTAAGGAAATCTTGGCAAGAAATTGCAGAGGTTGTTTACATATCAGAAACTATCTGTGAAGAAAATCAGAATTAACAGAGATTTTATTGTTTTTTAAATAAATATAAGAATCGATTTGACTTAATGGAAAAAATCCCAGCGCAAAGATCCACAAAGAACATTTTTCAAAAGGACAGAAAAGGATTTTTCAACTCTTTTCCTCCTCTCCCTCTAATTAGCAGAGAAATCCCTAATAAAAACAAGTCAGAAATTGACGTTGGCTAACCCTGGCCACTGGCTTTAACTAGACAAGTTGGTTGTCTCTTCCTTCTTACAAAGGAAGCACAGCATATTGATCATGTTATTGATTAGATTATCTTTATAATCTCTCCTAGAGGTAAAATCTACATCATTATACAAAAGTTTTAAAAACACTGACATGAATGTAACAAGAATATAGACAGAATGGAAGAGACAATCCTCCAAAAACTTAATGACTTCTGATAAAGCTTTGTTACTCAAAGATTACTCAGTGTACTATCCTATGAGTGTATAATTTGATTTTTTTCCCCCAGCTTTACAGCCATTTAAAGAAGTAGCTAATTTCTGTACTGACTTAGGAAACAACAGAAAACGGGACAGTAAGTTTTACATATTTTTGTTTGCTTGTCTAGCTCTCTCGTGATGCTGGGGAAACATACAGCAGCTTAGATTTCAAGAAGAAATATCAGTTTTGCAAAGTAGTTCTAGAAACCAAGAAAAGTTTGAGATTACTTAGAAGCTTCTTGAAGAGGAGAAGAAACTTCTGAGATTTTTTTACAAAGTTTACTAAGATCAAGCTGAACTAAAGATTCAAAGCCTTCCTTTTCTTCAATGTTTTCCTTAATAGGTTTCCTTCTGTTTGAAGTAAGGGACATTCAGGATATAACCAGTTATTCTAGTGACTGGCATTCAACATCACTGGGATCATCTCTCTAAATTAACCTGTCAAAAAACTCCAAAACCAAAACCAAACCAGAAAAAAACCAGAGATATTCTCAGTAAATACCAAACAGACAGGATTTAACTCATAATTGTAAATGGCTACATTAAAGGAAAAGATATCAAAAACTTGCAGCAGCACATTTAGTGGAATTTAGTACTATTTCATAGAGTCATAGAATCCTTTATGTTGGAAAGTCTTGCCAAAGGTGCATAGGCAATGCATTGCCTTGCTCAATAAGGGAGACAACACACCTGGACAGCACTGGGTACAGGGTTGCTGCAGCTCTGCCCACAAGTTCTAAAGAATTATGGTATGTAAACTCTGGCTGTGGGTCGATAATCAGCATTCAGGGATATTCATGTATTTCAAGAGAGAGAAGGGAAATAACCCTACAAAAGTGGGAACAAGAGAAAAGTCTTTAGTTTGAACAGGTGAGTTAGTGCACATTCTGGATGAGAAGCAGAAAGGTGTTTCTGTTTTTTGGCTGAGGCAGAATGAGGAAGGAAAATGCAAGGGAGTAAAACCAGTTTGCTGCATCTAAGACAGCAGGAAACCTATGCCCATGTCTGCTGTTATAGATTTTAGGATCACAAACTTGGATTTCATTCAGAGTTCTGTTCTTCAACTCGTATCCATTAAAATTCTGTGGTTTTAACTAGGCTCATTCCCACATTAATACAGTACAAATTAAACATTACAAAAATATAGGTTATCTACCTTTTCACCTAATACAGCTTCTCCTTCCTTTCACATTACACAGCAATAGTAACAAAATTTACAAAAAAAGGTCAAAGGAATCAATTCAGAGGATGAAAGTAATGTCAATAAATTTTTTTTAGGAATAAATTTTACTCTGAACATAACCCATTTTTCTCAGATGTTTAAGGTTAAAACTACAGTATAAGTAATATTGAATCAGATGTTAGAAATCCATGCCAATCTGCAAAAGAAAATTAAAAAATAAATCTAAAGCAATTTTAGAGGCTTTGGATTCTAAGATTAGAGGTAAGCCCTGATATATATGGAAGAAAAACAGAAGGATTATTTCTCAATAAAAATCAATCCCATGGGGAAAAAAACCCAAACAAACAAACAAAAAAGCCCACACATGGACATATTTTCTACATCTTTCTCTGAATATTTAATCTTTTCATATGAGAATCAGTCAGAAGCACAGAGGAAAGTCTTCAAGATTGTTAAAAAAATGGAAAGAAGCAAACTAAGCATACAAGCACTATTACATTAAGGCTCAAATCCCTTCACTTACATTGAGAGATTTAAAACTAAGAAAAAAAGAAGCTGGATAAAAGATTAAATAAGGGATTTAAATAGACAGGAGGTTATGTATACAAATTATGACTTGTGAAGTCCATTCATATAGTCTTAGGATCAAGGGCAGATTAGCTCATTGAAAAACCAAACCAACAGAAAACCTCTAGTGAACTGCAAGTAGAGGTACTAATATTTCCTTGCAGGGTTTCATCCCCATCCTCTCCCCTTTTTCCCTAGGGATAAGACAATATTCTGAATATAGATTTCACAGCACAGAAACACAAGTAAATTACTTTGATATGCTACTGCACATTGCAATTGATAGTCATAGAAAATGTCACAGACTGTTGAGGGCAATTTAAGAAATCTAAAGGACAGTATTTGCTTCTTATCACACTTTCCTGCTCTCCTCAACTTAAAACATAGTGAGACATCCTGATGTACCAGTTTCATTTTTTTAATACCAAAAGAAAGAAGATGGCAGCAGTTAAAAGCTGAGAAAAGGGGAACAGTTTGGAGAAGGGTCTTACCCACCAGAACTCCACAATCCATTGTCCATTCAGCTTAGACACTGTGATTTCAGGTCCATTTTTATGAAAAGAGTTTTCCTTCATCTATGTATTCATCATAAATAAATAAATGTCTTTTACTATTGCATGTAGTCCATAATCAGGAGGACATTTTTCTGTATATAAGGTAAATTCATCAAAGATTAAACTTGAAAAAAGCTTGTTTTGGTGTCTTGATGCACTGCTTACCTAGATTTTATTAATGAATGTCCCTCTCTCTTTTTACAATTTCCTTTCTTTTGCCAGACACATAGCAGCATTCACTAGAGATGCTCTTCCACTAATTAATAACAGAAATTCCTTTGCCTATCACTCATAAAAATGTTAATTAAAATTAGTAGTAACAGAGGACCTGTGTATGAGTGTGTATTTGATTAGTTGTACTGGAAGGAGCTAATTAGTGCCAGATAAAGTACATCCAGTAAGGTCCTCCACATGCTTAGATTGATCTTTTTGACCAACAGCAGATGCACAGGAAGCCAGAAGGTCAATGGTCGGATGCATAGCGGTTGTTAAAGGAGCAGCTGTCAAGGTCCAGTGATCATGCCATTTTGAGAAAGCTGGAAAACCTCTCCCAAGAGAATGAAGTGTTGAAAAAAGGGTTGCAAGTAGGGACACGGTGCCTTAAATCTGGAAGTTAGAACTGTAACTCGACAGCTGGTACAGCAGCCTGTGCACCAGCCATGGTGCCTGCCTGTGGAGAGCTCCTACCCGGCCCTCTTGGTCTTACAACATGTCAGGAGTGTGGTTCTGCTTCAGGAGAGACTGGAATTTTCTCCAGATGCTTTCAGGGTATTTATTAAAGGGGAAATTTTAGTATAAACTACCACTGATAAAGAAGAAAAAAAAAAAAAAAAAGAAGAAAGCTGAAGCTGTCTGTAGAGTGTCAGTGAAAAGGTAATCAAACATGCTGGGCAGTCATATCAAGAGATTTCCAAGATTTCCACTCACTGCTCATGGATATTGCCAGCACTTCAAACTTCTGGTGGTGATTGTCTGTCATGACTGCATGGATTCCTGGCAGTCTTTCAGCAAATGGTAGAACACCTCAGAAAAATAACATTATATCAACAACAACAAAAATATAAACAAAAAAGAAAATTAAAAACAAAAAAAAACCCCAAACAAAGAGAAAAAACCTTTCCTTCAAAAACAGCAAGAAAAATCTGCATTCATTTACTATAGAAGATTATATCATCACTACCCATATCACTCTAAATCGCTCTCCAATATCTCTCTGTTGATACAATCTATATACAGCTATATTTTTCAAAAACCATAAATATTCTGGGTAATGAAGGTACATTCTCTATTGCATCGTGATTCCAGCATAAGTGATCAAATAAAAACACAATTCTGGAATATAAGTAACATATGTTGTTACACTGTTTTTGGCAGGGGTAGACTTAATCTTCTTCCCAGTGGTAAATATGGGCTGTGGTTTTTGGATTTGTGCTGAACACAATAGCAATAATGTAGAGATGTTTTTGCTGTTTCTGAGAAGGGCTTACAGAGATCCAAGCCCTGCTCTGGATTTTTCTACTGCCACACTGTCAGGGAAGTTGGGAGTGCATGGAAGGCTGGGAGGAGAAAGAGCCAGGACAGGTGACCCAAACTGACCAAAGGGATGCTCCAGACCACATGGCATCATGCTCAGTGTATAAAGTGGGGAAGAAGGAACAAAGGGGAGTGACATGTGGAGTGATGGCATTTGCCTTCCCAAGTCACCAGTACACTTGATGGGGCTGTGCTCTCCAGGTTGAACACCTGCCTGCTCATGGGCAGCAGTGAATGAATTCCTTGTTTTGCTCTGTGTGCATGGCTTTGCTTTCCCTATTACGCTGTCTTTATCTCAACCCACAGGTTTTCCAGCTTTTACTCTTCTGATTCTCTCCTTGGTCCTGCTGGTGGGGGAGTGAGTGAACAGCTGTGTAGGGCTTGGTGAATGGCTGGGGTTAAAGCACAACAGCAGTAAAAAGCATTCAAGGATAAGGCCGTAGTTTCAGCATCATTTTAAACCTATCTATCTGAGTGCTGACAAATAGGAAAGTCCACTGACCCACGACTGCTTTTCTTCTCTTTGTAGCTCATACAGTTTAAAGATGAGGTGAAGTAACACATTCAGCTCACTAAAATCCAACGTTCCTTTCTGTTCTGATGAAACTGATTATTGTATTTCTTGATCTAATTCTGTGCAACCTTATGAAGGAGAAAAGTGTAAGAAATGGTAGAACTACCTTTTTGGAACTTGATCAAACTTAAATCTCCTTAAAGCGATCAGAAGGTTTCAGTATTGCAATATAAATCTTAGAAATGTTAGTGGGATTTTAACATCTGAATTTGTTTTAGAATTGTTTATGTATGTGTACTGACTCTATGTTAACACATGCATTGCAGATATATTTCAAAATATCTTGCAGCCTTCTACGTATTTAAAAATCATTATATTTACATTAGTTCAAGTAAATAAAATATAATTTGGCCCATGATGAAAATAATTTACATTCTTTATAATTATATGTGAAATTACAGCTCAAAACAGCAGGAAGGAATATGGAGAAATATGCAGTTGAAGGATTTTAGACAGTGAAATATCTGTATAAATATTTCTGTGGAGAATCCACAGCAGCATTCTCTTTCCAAACAGTTTAGATGAAAGCAGAAAACATGCTAAACACACCATAGATCTTAATCTTCCAATGCATTTATGAACCAAATTTGGAAGAGCTAAGAAGTCTCTCTTTTTTCAGTCATAGATTTCAAAAGCAGAGCTAAAAGGGAATTGTTCTCATTACAGCAAATTTATCAAATTTTGATGTGAAAATGTGCATTTGATAATTTTTTGCTGCTTGTGATAAAATTCCCAGGAAGGAAATGGAAAAGGAAAGGTTAAAAAACAATTTAACTCCCATAGGGAAATATCTTAGATTGAACAGAAAACTGTTTTCAAATGAAAAATTACAACCAACTGTAAAAATAGTGTAAAATCTTTCATTAAGATAAGAGCTAGAAAGAAAATACTGCTTGGACAAACCTTAAATAGAAGTTCACGTCAATTCTCTCTGAAAGTCAGGTTAATGTAAAGCTTTTAATATCAGTCTAGCTTTGGCAGCCTTCAAATATTTTTCAAAAATTGACACATTTATGTCAAAAGAAAGTAAATTATTTTTGCTATTGGTTGATCCATTATTGTCAAAATCCAGCTAGCTTTCCTTTTACCTTCATTCTTGGAATGTCATTTCTGCAGTTGTCAAAAGTTGAGCTATATGGAAAGAATGAAGTTACTGGATTACAAAGCACACCTTTTTTTAAAAAAAAAAAGAGAAAAAAACCCCCACAAACAACCATAAAACCATACCCACACACAGACACACAAATTTAAACCGTTCACAAAATCATTATGTAACACTGTAAATAATCATCTTCAAGAAAAACATTAGGAGTTTTGTTGAAATCCCTACTATAAAAAAATCAAGTATTAAAAGAGTGATGAAGAGAATAACAGAGGATGAATCAAAACCAAAGGGAATTTTATGTACGTGCCAGAATTGCATTTTGTATTGTCTACTGTCTTCCTGTCTCTTGGGTTGGCCAAGAGAAGTGTTAGGAGAAAAATGGATCCATCACCCTTCTACTCACTTCCAATAGAGCTACCAGTTGTTAGAAGATGATTCTCTATTAGCACAGCTATAACCAGTTCTGGGGATGGAGACAGCAAAATTTAATCCTAATAATGGACATGTAACTAGAGTCTCCTGCAGGAAAATTGATAAAAAACATGCAATAATTGTGTTGTACTGAATGTCTACTACTACTAAAAATAGCTAAAACCTTTATATGCACAAAGCCAGTTCCTTTGTAACACAAAAGACATAAGGTAATGGAAACAAATTTCAGCTTGTACAGGAAATGAATTTATTACTTATTTCATGACATCTTCTACATCATTAGCAAAGATTAATATTAGTAATAACGATGATTATCATTATTGCTATTATTATTTTATTTAGAATCAAAATTTCCTGTGGAATAAAATACTTTGCCTTTAGACATATTGGCAACATTGTTTCAAGTGCTGTAGTATCTGGCCTTTTTTAGCAGCCCTGAACTTACTGCAGCATCATCCACCAAGCTGGATTTAAGCGTGTTCCCCAGAAGTTTGCACTGAATTCTGTCACACTAGACTAAACTAGTGCATGCCTAGCCTGGGATCTTCTTCAAGAGCCCAAATATCCCCATGGAAACATTACCTCTAAACATCCTTGTCTGACAGACATACCTTAGGTCAGAGTTTCTTCACAGGTATAAAAAATCAGAATGCCTTCACTCAGATTAAGAATGGAGTCCATTATCTTCCTCATATCTGACTGACCAGAAGCCTCAGCCCTGTCCCCCATTCACACTCCACTTAGCTGACCTATTTTTAAGTCTTTAAAAAAGAAATCACTGGATGCCCAATAAGGCTAGATGTTTTTCCCCCTAAAAGGGCCAGTAATTTCATAACAAATGTGAAATCAACTTAAACAGTCTAAAGGAAAAAGAAATTTATGAGTTCAGACCTGTATTGTATAATTTGACACATCAAATTAATGTACAAGAGTTACCCTTAGATAAAATGCAACAAGTTAAAATAAGAAATCACTGCAGCACTCCAAAATAAACTGCAATGCAATATACCATGAAGGTGAGAATCCTTTCTTCACAAGAAAAAAGGGTTTGAGATATATAAACAGTCTCCTAGCTGCAAAGGTTTCAAGTTTGTTACCTACTGCTGTTTTCTGAGCATGATAAATAGCTTGTTGTGCACAGGATTGAGATATAATTCCACTTCCCATGGCAAAACACAGGCATCCTTATCCTTCTAGCATATATCTGGCCTCCACACATTGCTGTTTTCAATATCCTCTAAATCCTGAGAGGTCTGAGCTAACAACATGCTAGGTAAACAGATACGATTCTTTCCCAAAGGAACAATCAAGGAAATGGTTGCAAAGTAGCTTCAGTTCCAGTGACTTGCTGTATGCTGATAATCCTTTAATTCCCTCTCACACCTTCCTCCTTGCTTTCAATACCATATTGCAATCTTTCATTTAGGTCGGTTAAAGAAATATAGCAGAGGTGATCTATTAAAATGGAACTGGACAGGACATCAAGTTAAAGGAAAAGCAAGAATCTGCTTTGCTTTTCTTTCCGAAGAAAATGAATCATTCTCAAAACAAATACATCATTTTAAAAGCTGGGTGGAATAGTATAATTATTCATTAAGATCCTCACCACATGTTCAAGATCTTAGCTTAGTATTAAGTTCTATAACTGAAACTAAAGCAAGAAGCCATCAGTGGTGGCAACATAACTTCAAAACAAATAGGAGAGAAGCAAATTAATTCCTTTTAAACATCAGCAGAAGCTGCAAAGCTGAATTGATTTAATTAGTCTGACTGAGTATCACAAGCAGAGTACCAGAAAAACACTGTCTTCTAACAATTTTTTCGTGCTTTCTCATCAGGAACTGATTTCTAGCTCCAAATTATAAACTACCATATCAGCACTTAAGAAAACCACACAAAGCACCTAAAATGAAGCCAAATTAGAGTTTGCCGGTCTGATCTGAGAAAATAATTTTCAACCCATGTGTCTAAGAGATCTTTGGATGCTTCTTCTTTTCCAGGTAAAGCAGCAGAGCCACTAGTGTCTCTTCCTGGAAGTGCTGCCACCTTGCCAGAGGGACACACATCTCAGTGTCTGCTTCCCAGCCACTGCCATGAAAAACAATAACAAGGCATGTCAAAGGAAAGCAGGGAAACTCATAACAAAAACAGCCTGATCATTGAAATTATTTCCTTCTAGTCTACTAAGCCCCAACTACATACATAATAAAACCCAGCGCTGCTACAAAATTCACTAGCACAACATAAGTGACAGCAGTGCTAGCTGCAAAGGCCAGTGCAGACTATGTTTAAGGTCTTTTTGGTGTCTCCTTAAACCCCATCTTATAAATACTTTTTGTCTCCCACCAGTTGGTCTCACAGTATTAATTCAAACATTATGGAATTCTAAATTATGGAAGCAAAAAGCAGTGGTATAAAAGCATACTACTCATTTTGGGCTTCAGTTTGTTTTTCTTCATCTTTTTAAAAAGTAAGTCTATTTCCAGTACACACATATGAGAGCATTTATAAGAGACTAGGGAGAGAAAAAAGCAGAGAGAGAAGGTACATATAAGGGCTACCCTAAAGCAGAATTTTCTTTCAACACATTTGTTGCATTGGCCTTGCTAAGCACATGCAAGTGAAGGCTGAACATTTCATAACTTGTAAAAAAAAAGACAAGTTCTTAAATCACAAAAATATCCAAAATTTTAAATTGAATCCTGTCAATTTATAAATAAGTGTGTCATAGAGATGCATAAAATGGACTTGTAACCAGCAGTGAAATTCATTATTACTGCCATCTGCACATCAGAAAATAAATTATACACATTGGCAACCATCCCCCATAAATCAAAATATTTTTTATATTTTTTCTAAAGTTAATCCTGTTATATATTTGATTAGTTTATGAGGGCAAAATTTGCAGGAAAATTCTGAGATATATATTTAAGGTAAGCACAAATTAAAGCTGAGGTAAGGGAGAAGATGGAGTCTATTAAACTGTGATAATAAGTAGCAATCAAGGACTTCATATTTTTTCCAAAAAAAAATACTTCTGTGGATCCTCTCAGGATGCATAGTGTTACTGGGCCCAGAGAAAACGGTTTCTGATTATTTGAAAAAAAGTAGTTTGCTATGCCACAGTTTGAGTTTACCTGGTATACAGTATGTGAGAAAGATCCTTCACTTTAGCACTTACCCTGTTTTTAGAGTGTTACTAAATTTTGCTTCTGCATGACCCATGCATCTTAACAGGGTCCTCTAAGGAATCAGACAGATACTGGAAATGAGCAGACAGCTCCTAATAGGAGCACACCAGGCAGTGTGGGAGTCGGCACCGTGAGAAAACCGAGCAGGTTGTGTAGGAAGCCCCACCACTTTTCCTCACAGTCTCTTCTTTTGCAGAAACCCGCCTGTGACAGACTGTCTTCTCCTCCTCCTCCTCTTCCACACCTGGCAGAAGGGAATGATGGAAAGAACACAGTGCTGCCGTTGATACCATTAGCGCCACTGCTCCATCAGATGCAGATACACGTGTTTGTATTATGCACTTTGCCTACAGCAGCACAGCATCAGAAAGAGTCACTGACTCTGCATCCTTACAAACCATTTCCAGACAGTCAAATGAGAAGACTGAATTAAGGTAGGTCAAAGGAAAAAGTGCCTTTAGCAAAGCTCCTTCTAAAAATGCCTTCTAAACTTGTACATAGCCTACTACACTCTCAACGACAAATTTTCTGATCACCAGTTTCCTTCTAGGTTATTTAAAAAGGTATGCTAAAATAGGTTTCACTTCAAAGAGCAAGCACAAACATACACAAAAACACAAAATTATGCAAATTTTGTTTTTGTTTTTTTAAAAATATGAAACAGACCAAATAACTTCATTATTATTATTATTGTTATCATTATTATTATATTTTCCTTCACATATCTTGCCACAAAATGAATGTAGAAATGGAGCTCACTGCCTTTCCCTGCACTTTTTTTTTCTGTTGGTGGGCTACAGTTTCAAATGGATTCCAAGGATAAGCCAATTTCACACGATGAACCAGAAGAAATAACTACAAGAGAACTTGAAAAGTTTTGTGCTGACGTTAACTTCCTGTAATTGTCTTCATATGGGATCAGTAAAGAATCTGAATATTTGCAGAGTGGCTGGTAGTAGGAGGGCATTAAGGTAAGACAACACCTTCAGAAGTCACAAAGAGTCTCACTGGCTTCAGTGCGTCACAAAACCACAAACTCCAGCTATGTATGTGCTCTGCCTTGGGACAGATTTGGGGGGGAACTTCCCAAAGGGGTCTCCTCTAGAAGCAAATTTCAGCAGCCCCTTCCCCAACCAGTTTGGGAGAAAAAAGCTGGGAAGGAAGCACATGAGCCATTTATCCACAAAAAATAAAGCTCAGAGAAGATGAGGACTGGTGTCCAGTAAAACTTGCCCTGATCTAGCAGGGAACTTAAAGGCACTTCCAGGTTCACCAGTCCAGAAGTAAAAATACCAAAAGCATATTTATCCTCTTTGTGTCTCCCAGCAAATCCCAGATTTACAGCTGGAACATAACTGTAGAATTAGCAATCTTTTTTAAAGGTACTTGTTTAAATGTAATAAATTGTAGAAATAGCAATATCTACATCTCAATATAGACTTTTCATATGTAAATACTATCTTTAGAAGGTAATTCACATATCAACACCTAAAGCCTTAATAACTTACAAAAATTGTGGCATAGACTGGTGATAAGTGACTTTCAGCAAATCTCCCAATGCCTCAGATAAGCTTCAGGTGCACATTTGCCAGTCCCAACCCAGAGCTTTATCAAGAAAGCACACTTGCTCAGTGGGACTTGGAAAATTATACTGACATCAAGAAACATGCTCCTTGGGCCTAAATCACAACAATAGTGATGAAGGCTGATAGATATAATGTTTTCCAGCTTCTTCTCTGGCATTACCTATTCTCCTGATATTTGAATTCTCCTGTCCAAACAACCAGCAGACCTTCTAACACTAAGGCCTCACAAGGGGCAGCTTTGTTCCTGCTCCCGTAGCTTTGTTCCTGTGATCATCAGTACAAGAATGACTTTTCTCTGAATGACACAGGGCACTAACATGAGGCAAAAGTGTGTGATTATTTTTACAATGGGCATGCTGCCTCTTTACATATGGAGGTAAAGAGGGGAGGAGGGAGAGAGAGACATTGATCTTCAGGAGTTTATTGACTTGATTCTATGAATCCTGGTAGTTACACCTACTGAAATTCTCCAGGGAGCTGAACAGAGCTTATACATGATCGTTCCTCTCAAAAAGCAGTGCTTTTTGCACCCCATTCCCTTCATGCACTCATCCAAATAAATCCACCTGATTAAATAAAATTATCCTCTTCCTTTCCATCCAGTGAAAGAAAACAGAAAATTGGTAGTACTTGTCGCGTTACACTAAGAGCACAGGCATTATTTAACTGCTATTAGTAGAACTGTACTATATTCTACCTGTCTTTTCATTTCTACAGTCAAAGCTAACACAAAGCCTTCCCTAGCCTTTCAGGAGTAATTTTGTTTCAAAAACTGAAGGACTAGCTATCTCATAAAGCATTTTTCTTTAGTACCTTCCATTTATCATAGCAGGTATCACCCAGCAATGAAAAAACATTTATGCAATCGTTGAACATTTTCTTTCCCACTCTCAGAGAAGTTAAAGAAAAACAAAAGATACATTAAAGACATAATTCTTAACAGTAAATGGCATTTAGGATCCTCAACTCCTCCATTTTTCTTTACTACAGAAACACTTACTGCACAAAAGTTTAACTTGACTGAAGCTTCTTCTTCTGCAAGGAAAATCCACAACATAGAAAGAAAGCTTACTTATTGCAGAAAAATGTTTTTTTGTCATTTTTTTCTAATGTCAAAGTTGTAATCACATATTCTATTACAGTTCTTCCTGAAGTGTCACTCAGCAGTTGCCACTATGATCTCTGAACATCAGTATCTGTAAACAAGGTAACTTTCTTGCTTGATGAGGCCACAATTCTCCCTTGCCATTCACAGGAACCCAGTGTAAAGTGACTTCCAATTTAATTGGATTAGCCTGCAAAAATATCACTACTTGACACATCCTTTTTAGCCTTCCCACCAGAAAACTAAGTAGATTAATTTTAAAGAGGAAACCTCTCACAAAGATTTACAGGCTGAGAAAACAAGGGGCTCAGTAGCCCAGTGTAAGGAATCAATAACAGCGTAGACTTTGCAACTGAAAAACTGGATTAACTGAGTTATTTTTCCCTGTATTTACCAAATACAGAGACTGATATATCCCACAGATGCATATTCCTAGGGAAAATGTGAAATGTCAAGGCTTTACCACTTCACCAGAGCAGATAATTAAGTAATTAGAACAATTAAACGTTGACAGAGCACCAGCGACCCCCAGGTGAATTACAGCCACGAATTATGAAAGCATGAACAAGGGAAGAGGGAAGATTTTGGCACATATGTAGGATAGTTTGAATGCAGTTGTAGCACCAGGTTTATCATTTCTGCACTTATCTTCCAGGTGTGCTTAGCTGTCCACAACTTTTGTTATCAAACTGCTTATTTAGATGTCAGGGGCAAACACATCTGGGTACATTTTCTCTCTGAAAAAAGCAGTGAAATTCAAAGCAGAGTATATATTAATCTAGTCTCTCAACCTTTTACACCACATGAAAGGGCTGAAAAAGTAAAAGAGTGCTTTAACAAACCTGCATCCATCTCAGTAAATTACATCCACCAGTCGAGGCGCCCGGGAAAGGGAATGTCAAAGGGGCCCTCTGCACAAAACATGCACAAATTATCAATCACTAAATTATGCCAGAGGCTTATAACTTCCATCACACCTTTTGCTGGGGACTGTCTCCTCATCAGTAACTGCTCATGTGTGACATGCAGAAACACCCTATTTGCTAAATAAGGAATATAAGCAACACAACCATCATAACATGAAGTTCAGGAATAATTAGCTTCTCTCCCTATTAGGGCAGGTTTGTTTTACTAAGTTTTTTTAGGATAAGGAATTTGGTTTAAAACACATTGGACTACCTGCTGTGTTGAACCAACTCCAGGTAGAGTGAGCTGGCCCTGGGGACTGGAAGCATTATGTAGATGGAAAGCAAGGACAAGCACAACTGGTGAGCAGGCTCAGCTGCAGAGTGCAGGGGAGATGGGCAACACATGTAATTCCCAGCAGCTGTGAAAAATTCAACCAGCAGATTTGTTGCAAGTAAGAGTGTGTGAACATCTTATATACTGCAATTCTTTTTAGGTGGAAAGTTGCTTTAAAGATGAAGAGAGAGCAGGGCAAAGAGGAAGAGAGACACACCAAAAGCCAATACAAAACATGTCACATGCAGGAGATTTCACACTTTTGTTTCTCAAAAGCACATCTAATATGCTTCTGCTCTGAAATTGCTAATACTTCATTTCATTGCCCTTACCAATGGAAAGAAATAGTCTAGAGAAAAAAAAGACTTTTACCTATTTTTTTTCCAAAATCAATTAAATAATTTTATAACAAAAATATAATAAGAAAACAGTTTTTCAATAATTGAAATATTAATGTGAAATATGTGAAATGTTAAATGTGAAATTAAAAACCTAATTATAATCTCTCACAGCAAACTATATGCAATCCATATTTTATTTAAAAATGCTTGTGGCAATATCTACATTTATTTACTTAAATATTATTTTTTTAAATTTTATGGCTTCAAGTCAAACCCTATATTGATATACTTTAACATATATTACTTAATTTAAAAAATAGTCTAAATTAGCTGATGACACAAAAAGGGTAGAAAGTATAAAAGATTATAGGGTAAGGAACAAACCTTTCAGAACGGTCTCTGTAGATTAACCATGTGGGTGGATAAGTAACTCTCAGAGTTCAGAGAAGAGAACAGAGCAGTGTCAATGTAATGAACAGAAGTAGGTGGATGGTTCCAGTTCCAATCAGAACATCTCCCACTTCATCAAGGCTGCTGAAAATTATTCATTCTCTGGTACATTTTACATGCCATGGACATTCTGTAGGTTTTCTTTCCTACTTGTCAGAGACATGTACATATTCAGAGGAGGTGGTAAAGAAAATACCCTTTTGATTACCTTCCAGCATTCTTTTCTTTCAAAAGCAAACAAACAAACAAACAAAAAACATATGTTTGGAAACAAGGAAGAATAGAGAAACTCAAGCCTAAACTGAATTCAAGTGAAAAGAGAAGAAAATACAAATCTAATATATGAAATTGGGAAAAACAGATTTGGAGGGAATGTGGGGGAAAAAAAAACCAACAGAAAAGGAAATTTAAGAAAGGAAGTATTGCTGAAAACACGTACCTTGAGTTTATACATCAATCCTTAATATCCAGGTATTAATTGCATTATACCTAAGTGAACATTCTTCTAGAGGTTTCCACGGAAGAACAGACCAGCATCCATTCCTCAGAAATAGCCAGAAAAAAAACAAAATCAGCCCTCCACTATTAGCCCCCAGAATCTATGCAGCTCGCAAAAAGACAAGAGTTCTCTGTAATAAACTTCAATAACAATGCCAAAAATGCTCCAAACAGATCATTCATTTAAAAGAAAGTGGAAAAGAGATGGAAAGCAGAAGTTGGTAATTCATAGCTCTGCGAAAGAGACCTCTCTGAACTTGCAATGAACACTGACAGTGCTGAGCTATAACCCAATTATATGACTGAACTGACCATATTCTGCCTCTCATTAAACCTCCCATTATACCTAAAAACCATACTGAAACTGATTTTCACTGAACTAGGAACGTAAACATGTGTTTAATTCTGAGCACATGCTCTGCTAAACGCTGCAGAACAAAAACCCATATCCTGTGTAGTAAAGGAGGTTAAATAGAGCTAAGAGCTTTTTCACATCATTATCTTCTACCATGCTCATCTGCTGAATGAATTATGAATAGGAAAGTTTGATTAGTACCTTACAGGTACTACCTGTATTGCTAACAAAGTTATCCTAGGTTTGATGCAGAAGGCTAGTGATGTTCTTTTGGAATAGTTACAAAAATTAAATTTCAGGAAAAATTTCTCTGTTATTTTTTAGTTGTCTTACAAACTAAGAAGAAAGAAAAGAAGGCATGTCCTTATTAACTGGAACTGAAAACCAAAAGTATGCTGGTGGCTATGGAGAATGCCCACTGACACTCCAGTTTTTTCAAAGCTGTAAATAAAGGAAGTGGATAAATATTAGAAGTAGTCACTACAGTCTTCTAACACAGAGCAAGTCTTCTATTCATCAGAGCAATACAGCCATGCCGTTGCTTATTAGAATAAAACACATAGGTAGTATGAAAAGTCACTTGAATTAAAAAAAAACACTAACCATACAATAATATGCAGGAATATGCATTTCCTTTTTGTAACAATCCCCCAAAATTACTGGTTTCAGCAGAAAAACAACAGATGCATAATTTTAATGGCCAGGTCGACCAAAAGACAATTTTCAGTTTTACTTTCTTCCTCTTTACCCAATACTGATAATGTGCACAAGCTACTCCTTAGTGTTTTATAAATGAAAATGCAGCCTCTCTTTTTGTGCATGCATATGACTTCAGTGTAGGTTTAATTTTGTCTTTTGTGGACTCCTCACACATACTGTAGCCAAAAAAAAATTCAGTCCACAGGCCAATTTTATAGTTGGATCTAAATTTATTTACAAGATAAAAACTCCACACTCTTAAACTAAAGCATATGGTTTCTGCTTACCAGTTCTCTAGTCTCTCCTTTTTTCCTCAACTCAGTCAATTTACAGGCCTCAAACTCCACAAATGTTTTGCATAAATCAAATTAACTGATTTGATTTAGCTATCTATGTAACATGAATCTATACAGAAATCCCTCTTTTAAGGATTGATCTGAGCCTCCTACAGGTACTTGTAAAGCTTCCTAGCAAGGGTCCTGTGTGTTTCACTTGTAATTTTTCAGTTTTTTCAGGCCACCATTCACATCTTCCCAACTTTCTGAAAAGTGTACTCTGAAAGGGTACTTAGTGATAACTAGATAGAAATATGGAACACCATAAATAGCCAGAAGGAAAAGCTGATATTTTAAAGTATAATTTTTTTTGTTTTAATTTTATGCTTGCCAGGTGAAAAAGGCATATTCTACCACAAAACTAAATAACTTATGCTTTTTGAGCTTTCTCCAGGGCAGGTTTAAATCTCTGGCACTAAATCTGAAAAGAACTAAGAACTTTTGCAAACTTTACTTCCTTTTAAATGCAAAGTGTCCTCTTTGATGTAGCCTACGTGAAAGACACAGCAGGATATTTGTTTTCTAAAGGACTTGTGTCAAAATGAAACCTACTACAAAAAAAACCTCTCCTTACATGAAGAAGATAAGAAAAGAGTAAACAACATATGAAAGATAGGAGTTGCATTAGTAATATACTTCTGGAAGACTTTGGCATAGTCCAGAGAAAAATGTAAGTATATATCTTGGGAGGGGAGGAGGAGGTAATAACCCAGGGGGATAAGGGGGATACATTTGGTGTATACAAAGATACACGCAATAAATAAATAAATAAAACCCAAATATCCTCTCCAACCTGTATCCTTTTAGTCTGTGTCAGCTCTGGTGACCTTTAGCTGGTGATAGGCTCAAGAGAAAGTTTTACAGTAGCTAATGCAGCTAAGGCTCTAACTGTAAAATGAGTGGCAGCTCTTCCCTTGGGAGGATCCTTCCCTACCAAAAGTCAATAGCCTTTGGTAAAATGTTTGAGGATTTTTTTCCCTCTTACATTAGGGAGGGATCCCAATGTGCTGCCAAGCTGGGCAGTCCAAGACACAAGCACAAGAAGCACTCTGTGCCTGCACAATGGCCCTCAGTAGGGAGCTCCCTGACTGCCCACATGGCCACAGAGTGGGACAACTGATAACTCAGGATAAGCATGAGCAGGGGAATTTCAGAGAAAATTAAATGGTTATTCACAAGCTGACAGGTAATTCTTCTGCTTCCAATGGATACCAAATAAGTGTTTCCAGCTCATTCTTATTAATTTTACAATTAATAGCATATATTGATCTTATGCCATGAATATTGTACTCTTAAAACTCTTTTACAAGACTACTACAAAATTTTCTCTAGAGATATCCACCAGCTAAAGGCATTACAGACAACACTGGTTAAAAGGATCCTTAAAAGGATCCCATGATAAGGGAGGATGTAGAGCTACAGGGACTTAATATCTCTGCTTCATTTCCCTTCATTAGTTACTCAAATTCCACTTAATAGAGGATAGGTAATTTCTTAGTCATGTCTCCTGTGTTGAGCACAATAGAGGGAACTTGGTATTCCCAAACACTGTGCTCACATTAAAAAGAAAGTATACAGCAGGAAAAAGAAGCATGTATCAGAGCAGCTATGTTTATGCATTTTTTGTTCTGTGGATTAAACATATTTTCCTGCTACATGTTTTGGAAACTTTGTATTTGGTGTTCGAACACTAAAAAAACAGAAGCTTCCAAAATTATACATACCATTTGCACAAAGCTAAAAAGTTGCCCTTTCCCATCTGAGAGCAGCTATCACCATCTTTTTTGAAGCAGTGCAAGCATATTTTATATAAGGCTAGACCTTACAACCATTTAAAAATATAGATATTATCTAAAACATTTTCACTTTCATCAAGTTTTATTAATGTAGGAAATAAATAACCAGACTTGCAGTGTATAGAAATCCATTGGCTTGTCCAGGATCTTTTATAAAGAGATTTTTCTGGTTGGCTGGCAACTCCCTTAGAAACTGTACTTTTGCACTGTGCAAAATGAGATGCAATAAACCAAGCACTCAGGATAACATCTACCTACTTCAGCAGGACAGGGACAATAACAAATGCAGCTTTGTTATGATTGCAGCCTATTTTTCTTTGAAGGGCCCTCTCTCAGAGCATAAGATAAGTACATTGTAAGAATAAGTAAAGATCGCAAAAAGCTGCCATTTTTAGAGCTCCTGTTCCTTTGTAAGAATTAGAAAGCAAAAGTGAATAAAGGGAAACTGGAAGAATTTACATGCAGTTGTTGTAACTTTGTGCCCTCGGGAAAAGCATTCCCATTCTAGCACCTTCCAAAAAGATCCTGGGTGGTGCTAAGCAAACCACTTAAGCTGATTTCACTTTTCACCACGGGCAATTAACAGTGCAGTCTTCACAGCTGACCAATCTCTAGAAAGTCATCCACAGCTAGAGCATACTGTCAATTGATTTTGTGAACTCACTGTGAAGAGTTCCTGTGATTTGTAAGACAGATCAGATTGTTCTAGCTGGTGACTTTCAACAGCACAGCAGGGCTCCTTAGAGAGCTTCAGCAATGTTATTAGCCATGATACTGCGCTCAGTCTCCTGCGAGACACCTGAACTAATTCTCCCACCTGATGGGAACAGAAGTAAACTGTAGTCCTCAAAGAAATCTGTCACAGGAGACTCAGCTTCACCCCTTCATTGTCAATATCAGCCAGCTGAAAAAAATTCATGACTAACTGTGTAGTCTAACTGCATTGAAAACTCTTCTGTACTTGTCACTGGGGTTCACAGGATACCTGAGTTGGAAGGGACCTACAATGGTCATTACCTGCCCTGTGTTGAAAACTTCTGTGCATGGAACTTTTGGATGAGGCAGCTGAAAACAGATCTCCTATCTGGTAGCTAGGGAAGATTCAAAATGCTGAGAATTAGTCTTTCTTAACTGTAATATGTGTTCTGCTTGATAATGAAGAGTCAATTTGCTCATTAGAACATTTACTGCTGCCTGTTCATCTCACTACCCTCAGCTGAAGCAGAAACTTATGAAGAAAAACACCAATTCAAAAGCATCCTTCAAAAGTTTGAAATGTGACAGTTCAAAAAACTAATTCAAAACACAACAATGCAGACAGATTAGTGACAGCACTCAGACCACATGAGGAGGTACCAAGATGTTTAAACAGCACCGTACATCTGTATGAACTATTTACTGCTGGAATAAGCCACAGCTTGTGGAAACAACAAGCCTTTAAGGTCAGTGATGGCTATAAATGCAGCTCCTTCTAAGCTGTACGTAAACTTGGGGTGAAATTGGAAGAGATACAGGTAGACAAATCCAACTACCCCACCTTTCTTGAAAGGTAGAGAAGCCCAATCCCATCAATTATTTCTCCTCCTGAAATCACTCCACAAGCCTGTACAACACTCCAATATAGTAGGAAGTTTACCCAGGGAGAAAGAAATAAAAATAGTTTTCTACATCACAAACTGAAATTACTCATAAAAGGGTTTAACTAGTTAAAAAAAAAAAAAGCATCAGCTTAGCTTCTTGTGAAAATGCAGTCTAAGCTTCCATGTATCTTGGTTTCTTCTCAGTACAACAGGAATATTTATAACATTGTACCTCAGAGGAGTTTGTTGGAAATGTATTCAAACACATGCAGAAGCACTGAGAAAAGTATGATGCACTATACTGAGTACTGAAGCAAAATCCATGAGGAAATTAATAATTCCACCTTCAGTGCACGTTCTTATAATTTGAAATAAATAAAATATAAGGCCAAATACTGAATGAAGAAGATAAAAGTGAAAAATTAAATAGATGGTCATGAATGGTGAGCACCATTCATCCTGTATGCTAAACAATTCACTGGTCCTATTAAGCTAACAAACCAAAAAACAAAATCCAGATAAGACTATTTAATTAAAACTTATATTAAAACCCAACTGTACTCACTGTTTTTCTAAAGAAAATATGAAAAGACAACAGTAGATAAATTCTGCAAGTGGTGCCAAAGCTCACTCTAAAGCTAATAATGCTGAGAACACTACCTGCTGATGCTCAAACTGGCCAGCCAAGAAATTATAAGGTGGGGCTTAGCTGAAAAATAAGCACCTGGGGACTCCCAAAACACTAAACTAGGCAGTGTGAAAAGAACTATACATTGCAGACATAGAGTCCAGTTGTAGAGACCTACAGTGCAGATGTAATACAATGGAGTGGTAGATAATGAAACCAGATAGAGAACAATGCCACACAACCAACAGAGAACTAGCCCCCAGTGGGGACTGAGGCTATTGCTAAGAGGCTAAATGTGAGATTTTGGTGCACAAACAAGGGAAGTACAGCAAGGAGATGATACTGCAGAGGATGGCACAGAGCAGGGAGAGGACATTGCATAAGAACAAGGTATTACTGACTTGGTGCTTCTCAACAACAGTGAATAAATTTCTTGGGTACTGCATGCCAGCAAAAGACTTGTATGAGCTTCTGCAGCTGAGCCCTCCCACCTCTGCCAAAGAAACTGGTGGTCCCAGGTATAAGGATCCTGTTTATCAGCTGCAAGGGCCGTCAGAACAGAAGACTGACCCAGCCTGATTAGTTACTGTGGGTGCTTTGCTTCCTGTATCAGCGAGGTTGAGTCTGGGTAGCTGGTTGGCAAAACCAAAATTTAAACAAAGAGAAAGGCAGCTGTTAAATTCAAAAATATTCAGCAAGTGATGGTTAAAGTAGTTTGATGTGTGATCCCACTGCAACAGGGATGTTAGAATCTGACAGGCTCTACAGAAAGCAAATGTGCAATGACAGATAATACCAAAGTGTCCCGGCAAGGATGTGGCTGAAGAAATTCTTCTCAATCCTCTGAGGTTTTTCATCTGCAGGGTCTGGAAATACCTTTGTTTCTGGATGTATATTTGTGATAATATACTGTTTGGTCTTTCTCTTTTTTTCCTGGGCAATCTCACCAATATATTCTTATTTTTCCTGTTCACCAAAAACTAGAAGTCATATGTTTCTGCAGGCTTATGCTGATTGCACAGGAGTAAGAAATTCACAGTCCATTTACATTTTTGGAATAAAAAGATAAAATATTTCCCTGATTATAGGATATCTACCAGATGCCATTAAAAACAGATTATGTATTCTGGTTCTAAATGTATCAATAAAGACAAATCAAGACAATTTTTACCCCAGAGGAACATATAACAAATACATTTTTAATTGAAAAAGAATGTTGAACTAGAGAAAAAGTGGTTGAACCAATTACAAAAAAAATTATTCCTACATCAAATGCTATTTTATATTGCCCTAACAAAGGAAATGTTGGCAAGATATAAAAACTCCTTAAGGAACTAAGCTAAGCATGCTTAAAAAATATTAAATTCATTACATCCTAAGTCAATACCATGCCAGAAATCATTTTGCAGGCAGGCAATCTTTTTTTTTTTTTTTTTTTACAGAAAAGAAGCATGTGGCATGTAAGAATGTTGACTTGGACTGAAATTCCCACTTGGAAACACTGCAGCTATGGAGAAATTATCTGCCAGAATAAGAAAAAACATGTATTTTGCCATTTAGAATCTGTGTGTTTCAGAAACAAAAGAAACATTCAAGTTGGAAAATTTCACTCTTGGCATCATTCTGAGCTTGACTGAACAGACAAAATCTTGCTTTGGAATGCATGTTTGCTGTTTGCATATCGACCTACATATTATTTTTCACTTTTTACAGCTCGGATGCTTTTATTTGAAGTATTAAGCCTAGAGAAAAGTTCTAACAATTACCGTATCAGCTTAAAACTTCTTGCTCACCCTTAGTTTTTCCTTTCATGGGTAAAAACACAGGGTTTTTAAAAGAAACCAAATTAACAGCTTTTTGAACTCTTGAGGTACTCTGACAATCAGAGTATAGTTGTTTCCAGTAGTATTATTATGCAAAAAGACTAAGAGATAGTAAATCCAATGTACATCTTAGTAAAAGGGTCAGGCTGCAGACTGAGTAAAGTGCTTAAATGTCCTTAAGTGTCATCCTATCAGCAAAAATTCTTTAGAAGCTCTAGGGAAATCAGACTGAGTTGAATGGTGCAGGAAGAGCAAGTGACTGGACAAACTGAAGAAAAAAAGACACCATGTCTGACAAGGCAGCAATTTACAGAAAAACATGTTGCACACAGAAGAGCACATGCCCCAGACATGCATTTTCAAATACACACACTGGTGTCTTTGTGGAAACAGAGTGAGCAGAAGGACATCAGCTCACTCGTGTTTTCATGGTTTGACATGGAAACTCTGCTGTGATCACTATATAACTGTATGTGTCAAACATAACATAAAAAAATTGCTTATATTGCAAACAATCTGTTGTTAATTAAAAAATTAAATAACACATTGTACATCTCACAGAGGCCCTTTTGCGTCCAAGCCTGATCTTTACTCAGGAACCCTCCCGAAGCCAATGAAATAACTTGATGATACAAATAGGATTTTACCAAAAACATCTCATTTTCAAAGAACAAAGAGGAAACCTTGTTTCCTTAAGCAACAAAAGACTAAGGAAATAACTCTGTTTCAAAGTTTCAGTTTCAAAGATGCCTTTCAGCCAACATAACTCTCTGCATAACTCACAACTGTTACTTTCTGGTCTGAAAGCTTGCAGGTGGGATTTCTGCTCAGATATCCACCAGTTGCTTCAGAAGTTGAACCCCTGTGGTGACGTATCTGGAGGGTCTGACTGGGGAGCTGTAGGAATGGGCTGCCAGAGGATCAGGGCAATGGTGGCCATGGGCCAAGAAATGGCCAGCAGTGAGTGTCAGGAGGAGCGGAATGTGGTGACTGATCTTACATGGCCTTTACACAGATCAAAAAAAAAAAACCAGACCCCTCAGAAAATGTTTTATTTTAATATTTATTTTTAATGTTTTTAGATAGTACTTTGGTTAGTGAAATATTTACCCAGAATGGTGAAGTTTGGTTTCATGTCTTGCTCATCTTCCATGTCTTAAAAAAACAGTCACCGCCCATCAGGCCATCAGTTTAAGTTTGGTGGATTCACTTTCCATTTTGAACTGGGTCTCTCACAAAGAGAAAAAAAACCAAAAACATAAACACAAACAAACAAAAAAAATATCCAAAAACAAAACCAAAAAGCACCCCAAAACAAAACAAACAAACAAAAAAACCACAAACAAACAAAAAATCCAAAAACAAAACAAAAAAAGCACCCCAAAACAAAACAAACAAACAAAAAAAACCAGAGGAAAAAAGGAAGAGAAATAGGCCTAGAACTAAAAAACTAGAATGAGTAAACCCAGTCCAAGTTGTCACAGCTAGGATACCAACTGAATATCAACACAGGATGAGGAAGCCCTGATTCTGATTCATGCTTACAGAACAATCTCCATAAATGATTGTGAAAGCAGAACTGATACACAAGATTCCCCACAAAGTAAGGGTCCTAACTGCTGGACTACACAGCCAGTCCTACTCTCCTCCCTTCTGCACTTCCTACAGATCATTAGATAAAACACACCACTCGGCAGAATGGTTGTATTGGCTAAGTCTATCTTGATGGATAGAAGGAAGATCTGCTCCATTCTTTCAAAACTAATGCCAAAGTGTGTCTTAAGATAGATTTTAGTCTCCATACCTCAAAGCAGAGAAGTTTGTGACATCTGGAGGGAAAGGAGCTTTGAGACATACTCTTGCACTTGGCATTTTCTCTGGCGTTTTGCCCAGCATTCAGGATTTTATGATTGTTTTTCTGAGCCTTTCAAATACCACAGTGCTGTTTGTGAATCTGGGTTCACAGGATCACAGAATGGGTAAGGTTGGAAGGGATCACAGTGGGTCATCTGGTCTAACTTCCTTGCTTAAGCAGGGTCATCCTAGAGCACAGGATTGCATCCAGATGGTTCTTTAATATCTCCAGTGAGAGAGACTCCACAAAATCTCAAAAATCTGTTCCAGTGCTCAGTCACTCACATCACACAGTAAAGTTCTTCCTCATATTGAGGTGGAAACTCCTCTGCATGAATTTCTTCCCATTGTCCCTTGTCCTATTGCTTGGCACCACCAAGAGCCTAGATCCATCCTTCTGGCACCCTCCCTTCATATACTTGTACACATTGATGAGATCCCTCCTCAGTCGTCTCTTCTCAAGACTGAAAAGGCCCAGCTCCCTCACTTTGGATTTTGTCCTTCCTTTGCCTTTCAAACAATACCTTAAGTGTGGGTAATGTCTAATACATTAGCATTTTAGGCCATTTTTTAATTCTAGTTCCTAGCATAGCAAGGAATAGCTTCTATTGTCTACAGGTCTCTTATTAATTATTTATTTTGTGTTCCCATGAGCTTTAGCAAGATCAGAAGATACTCTGTAGACAAAAGTCAGTCACATTTTTCTGGTGTAATGAAGTACATTAGCCCTCTTTACCATGCAAAGGATTGAAATGTTCATCAGTAGCAAAACAAAAGTAAAAACTAATAGAACTGGACAACCAATACACTCCAAATAATATCCACAATAAATTCTCCTCTCTGAAGATTTTGGTGCCTTTTTCTATCAAGTCCAAGTGAATTTGCCAAAATATCTGAATTCACCATTTATAGAGTATTCATCATGTAATATCTGTCTGAAAGTGAAACAAAAGAACTCTCCAATTTAGTTTAGTTTGTAAACAGCTGGTGTTACCTTGATTAAATTTAGCTTTTCAAACTTTATCAAATCTGTTCAGCCTGAGATATGTTATCCTGCCAAAACAGTCTCCAGTATCAATAAAATGAGCTATACTCTAATCAGCAAGAGAATCATACTGATGACTGCATGTTAGGTTAAGGCAGTTGTTAAGCATTCACTCTGCAAGAGAATATGGAACCAATGGTGGAAATCTGCAGCATTTTCTGCTTGCAAAAAAGCTTTTCATATATGTATAAACATTACTTTCCATTTTCCCCTTCTTCGTTCTGTTTTAGCTCTAATGTCTTATTTGTAAGATAACTAGAAACATCAAGAAAATTGTGGTTTTACTTCCATGACAAGCATAACATAGAGGAGAATAATAAATCCAATTTAACTTAACTTAGTTTAGCATATAAATTGAAATGTTGCCTGTACAGTTCATCATCAGACCGTCATCTGTATCCATTCTTTCCTTCATGTGTTTATAAAATTAACCAGATTTACAACTACTGAAACTATCACAGCTCACAAAGTGCTATCAAACTACCAGCAAAAGAAGTTTTGCCAGCTTTGAGACACAGAAGCACTGACTGTGAAAAAACAGAGGTTCTAGTGTGTGGCTCTACTGTGTCCTCCCTCTGTCAGAACTAACACTCGACTCTGATGTGCTAATCAGCCCCCAGGATCCTGTGAAGCTGAGCCACTCCAGTTGCCTGCCAAGACACTCCTAGGGGGGGCTTTCACAGGCCAAGAGGATATTTTACAGCCGCAGAAGAAAAGCAGACTGGCACAGCAAACAGTTCTGACCCATTCTCAGAATATCCCTTAAACTGTAGAGCAACCTATACCTGACATCACTGTTTTTTTCAGATACAAAACACTCCTGGGCATATAAAAGCAAATTACATCAGTAAGCTACAAATTACTTTATCTTCCTGGAAAGGAATGTAAAAGGGGTAAGAAAATGCATTTAAAAAGAAAGAAATGAAGGGAGAAAACCATTAATGTTAATTTTGTTTAAAAGAAAATAAATTTATTTTAATATGGTTGATATATAAGCCTCAGCAACTGACAAATTACAGTCAAGACACATAAATTTATGAAATCAGAATCAAGTGAATTTCTATTTCTAAGCAAAACTAAATCAACCAGCTATGACAGGTGTGAAATGACCCCCTTAACTGCATGCATTTAGTTCCTGCTAAATAGAACACTGATGTTAACATAAAGAAGAGAAATATTATGAAGGAAGCTGGAAAAGTTAGAATGCTGGAAATATATTGAGAAGACTGTCAAGTAAAATGTCAGTGGGAAATGAAATTCAATATTATATTTCTTATGCAAAATTATTTGTATAGTGAAAGGAGAAGAAATGCTGGGGAGAAATAGTACTGACAGTAATTTATACACATGTAGGACTTCACAGAATGAGAAAACCAGAGGAAGGAAATGCCTTGTAATGGCAAGGAATGAACACTGCCAAGAAAGTCATCACAATCAAACCAGGTAAGAAAAGAGAAACATGTTATTACTGAGACAGGATGATCTCCTGCTGTTAACCTGTTACTTTTCCTCCCCCTACTGCCCAGAAAACCTGCTGACTACCTGTTGCAATTGTGTTTAACACTACTTCTTGAAACAGAAGTCCTGGTCTCATTATAAAAAGCTCCTGTTCACATTTGGCATCAGGGACAGCAGCCAGGAAGGCCCAGGTTGGCCAGTTAATATTCCTGCAGTGAGAAGAGTCCTTAGATATTCATTACAATGCATTATGTAAATGCTTTGAACTAGAGACAAACAAAAAGAAACCACAAAAAAAGATTCTGATTACAAGACAACATTAAGATAAGTGCTTGTTTTTACGGTATAATGATCAAAGAGAAAATCACTTGTTTACAATTACAGGAACAGAAGTTGGAGAATCAAGTAAATTTCCTAGATTGCAGGTAATTAAAAGTAGCTCAGATAGAGAACAAAATTGATACAATATGTGCGCAGTATAAATTTCAGTAGTTCATAATATGCTCCCTGAGGAAAAAAATCAAATTGGAAAATTCAATCTCAGACAAATCTAAAAGGTGTAGTCCAAAAAGATTTTCTGTTTCTAAATCATACGGTTCACAATTGTACAAATACTGGTTTAATGACATTCTTTCTCTGATGTTTTGCAGTATAAAGGCAGACATCACTGATTAACTTTAGAGGGGATATGAATACTGTGCACAATTAAATGGTTAATAGACAACTTCATTAATTATATCCTTTTCTATTTAATGAGTGGTTGATAATAAGAATGGCTCTGTGACTTTTTGATTCTAAGGAAAATAAAGGACTCCACTTTGAAAGTTTTTTTCCTTCGGCAAATTATCTGTTGTGCAACTTCAATCAGGATGTCTGTGTACCACTGGAAGGCAGACACTAATAACAAAGTTGGGAAAATACAGGCAGCAGTGTAACCTCCTATCAGCTCTCACTAGTCATGACAGCTTTTGCTACAATGAAAAATGTACTAGGAATACATAGATAGTACTGGATTTCTTGTTTTGATTTTATATTGTTTACTTGCTCACTGAACTGCAATAAAGCCAGGAAGACACAAAATGACTGACAGGGAGAGTTCAAATTCAACTAGTTCTTTCAAAGTCCTGATTTCTCTCAAATATCTACAAATAGGGAAAGCAGAGAAGGAAAATTAGACAATGTTGTTTCTCTGCCAAGAGGCAGTCCCCAGGTCAGAGAATTTTCCTTTATAAGGTAGTATATGGTACAATAAGAAAAGTAATTTCTAAAGGCACTTTCAGGGATTCAGGTTGAGTTTTGTAATATCCACTGTGGGAACAGAAGGCACACTAATAAAGCCCAATAACGTACACTGGAACACAGGAAAGAAAAACCTAGAACTCCAGTTTTAAAAAAGCCAAAATTCTGCTGTTTCTGTGACCCAAAGGATACGCAAACTGTGAGCCTTATCACACACCCATGGCCAAAGCTCTAATCCACAGAAGAGATTAAAAGTGATGGGTTTTTATGAGAAGGAAAGTGTAAAAAGCAAATGTGGACCCTCCTGTGGAAGAGAGGAAATAAAAGGCGATGTGTTTTTCTAAATCAGCTCTGAGAAAAATAACTTCAGACAATTGGTTATCTTATGATATACAACTACACAGGAGGATGAGTAAGGAAAGGAGTGGAAGAGCATTTAGTCAGCTCTGTACTACATTTGGTAAGCCTGTTCAGAACGCAGTATGCTCCTGCTGTAAACCAAGAGCTTCCCAGACATCTTTCCAAGTCACAATTTTACACATTACCTGACACCTGTCCTTCCCTAGATCATGTGCTGCTGCCACTTATGACATTTCAGGTACACATTGAACATACTACCCATTGTCAATTCAATTAAACTCAGCAAACTCATTTTCCCTAAGGAAAAGGAAACCCTGTCCTACAGAGACAACAAACTGAACTGGTTCAGAGAAGAGTTGTCAGTGAGTTGTCACTAGAAGGGAGTGGGATTGTCCCTTTTGGCAGCAAGGAATCATGAGCTTAGTTCAGCTGTACATACCTGCAGCTGGTAGTGAACTCAGCAGCAATGCCTGTTGCAGAGAAGACAATTTAAGGGCCTTTTCATTCACCTTAAAGAACCTTTACTCAGAGAAACAGAGAAAAAGCAGTAAATCAAACCAAGCCCAAATAGCTTCCAGAAGCTCTAACCAAAAGACTTACAAAGGCAATTTTTGCTGCTGCTGACCCCAGACAGATGACAGCCTGCAGCTTGAGTCCTTGTTCTTGGTCTGTAAAAAAGGAAAATGCACTGGACAGATGCTACTTTGTTTTTAGTTTAGAAAAACATTCCAGAATCTTGGTGGACCACAGCTACTGAAATAAGGACTAAAAAGCAGTTTAAACTGTTAAGTTTCTTCTTTACAATCAATGAAGTCACCAGCCTCTGGTGTCTCCACCTCTCCATTTAGTAAACCCTGCAGTAGTAATAGTGACACAAGTGTGTCCTATATATTAAACTCTAGATATTTTTAAGTAAAATACCTCAAAACTTCAGATTCAGATTCAAACCAGGAGAAATTATACAAACAAAACAAAATGCTAATTTTTCCTCAAAGCTCTCCTTGAAGATAATCATGCTAAAATCTCTTAGACAGCATCACAGCAATAAAAATGTTTGAAGTACAGGTACTCAATGTCATTGCTATGTAAAAATCTTATTACCAAGAAAAGATTTTTCATAAAAACTGGGAAAGAAACCAGAAGGTAAAGGGCTATAAATGTTATTATGAAGAAGAAACACGTAAATGTGGACTTTGAAGACAAAAACATCTTTTCAAGTAACTCATCTGGATCAGTTAAAGCCTTGCCCCCAATATGTTTACAGTTTCACATACATCAGTGAGGCAGCATTTCCTTCTGTAGCAACATCAAAGCAGACAAAATTTGCCACATGTAGCAAAATAACCACATGGAGCACCAGTCACACTTGTACCATTTGCTTGCATGTCTCAATTCCATGAAACCACTTCCTTTCATTCCTGTTAGTGCCAGCACTTAGACATGTACACAGAGCTTATCAAATGCTATGTTCCCTTGAATTGAAAGCTGGAATCACTTTCCTGTCATCCTGTTAAGATCATTACAGAGAATTATGGACGGTTTCAACACAAAATATATATATGCAAACATTTCATATATTTAAAAACTCCCCAAATCTCACTGAAGTAACAACCTATGGGTACTCAAAGTCATATGCACATGCAGACAAGTGGAGAAAGCCCAAATTCAAACCAGCAGACAAGTGAGTGGAATGACCTAAAATTGCTGCTATAAGAATCATCCTGTCATGCTCTTCTCAGAAGTCACGCTCTGAGTAGCCGGTAACAGCTGCAGAGAGGTAATCAAATTGCTCAATCTAAAATAAGTTGGTCTTGTGCAGTGAGAAACTCTTTTTATGAAAAGGTGTATATGAGAATGGAACATAAAATCCAGAATTGCCCTGGAAAGTACAAGCTGAGTTCCACATCATAATGGGGAAAACGGCCCAGACAGCAGGGACTTTAGTATTCAAATGCATCTCCTTTCTATTGCTCCTCGTGCAGCACAATCACTGCCAAGGGCAGAGCAGGTCAGGGACAAAAGACATCCACTTGAAGGACAAGATAAAAGTTTTGCCAGTGGATAAGAAAAACACATGCTGGAGCACTTCAGGCACCTTTTTGTAGTTTACTGCCATTGAAACACCTTCCAAATCTGGCGTTTAGAAGTGCTCCCAGATTCCTCTCCCACACTAAGCTAACACATATCCCAGCTACACTTTTCTTTGGCTGAAAAATCCATCCTGTACCAACTTATCAGTCTTTAAACATGTGACAACAGGAGTGCTCTTTCTCCTCAGTTTTGCATTTGATCAATATCACAAATTGTTTGAGACTTTTATGTGCAGGATTTTTACCCTACCATTACACAGAAGTATGGAGACATAAAGAAAAGCATTGCAAGTAACGGTGGCAATCCCAATGTAAGACAGGATGAAGAAGATCTGGACTCCATTGTTGCATTTTAATGGACCAGATAAGGAGGTCACTTAGTCTGGGTTTTTCCCATGTGGTTGGTAACAGCACATTATTTTATGGATGTTCAGCTTGAGGCATTAAAATGTGATTAATTGCTTAATATCCCAAAGTATGAACTGAGTAAAATAAGGATAAGAAATTTAAAGCCCAACCTGGGCTTCAGATGCTCCATGTTCCCATTGTGGTTTTGTGTGCATAAGCCTAGATGAGAATTTTGTTTGAATTGCAGCTTCACCACTTCAAGAGATGTGAAGTTTTTAGGGCATAGGGTCTTGACAACCTTTGGTTACTAAAGGGAAGCCATCCCACTGTTATAGGTAAAAGTTAAGTTATGTAAAATTAGGGTATAGTTCAATAATATTGTATTAATTATGTTATATTAATTGTATTATGCTAAGGGTGGGGGGGCGGGCTGATTAGAATGTTCTAGGAGAAGGGACCAAGGTTTGGTGGAAGGGCGATCTGGCGGGACAAGGCGAGGTCGAAGAGGGATTGGATGGAAGATCTGACCAATCATTTGAAGCCCTGTAGAAATGATTGTTCCAGAATGAATGGCGTTAAAGACCAATGAGAAGCCTGGAAATGGACCAATCACCATGCGGATCCAAAATGGACCAATCCTGGACTCAAAGGGGGCTATAAATGGGGGAAG
>JAWWEY010000115.1:94208942-94318933 GCA_035582745.1 Loriotus luctuosus | reverse complement strand
TGGACCAATCACCATGCGGATCCAAAATGGACCAATCCTGGACTCAAAGGGGGCTATAAATGGGGGAAGTTCAGTTGGGTCACGGTTTTTCTTTTTGGAGACTTGTTTTCTGGGGAGAGTCCAGTGCACTTGGGGTTAGTGCAGTGTTCTGGTTTTGGCTCGCTGTGTGGGTGCCTGGGCTTATCCTGGGTATTCTGTTCCTTGGAGCTATTTTAATAAACGAGAACCTTTTTCTCCAGAGAAAGTTTGGCCTTGTTCATATTCATAACACCACTTCCCCACCTATATGAAAGGAAGTAAGAAAAAGCACTTTAGGGAGCTGATCCTTATTGCGATTGAGTTCTTAGTTGTTGTTTTTCAGATCTACTCCTCCTTCACACTATGCCTGTGGGCAATAGCAGGCTTTCTTGCCAGTCATATGCAATTGCTGCCTTCTTCCAGAGTCCCCAGCACTTCAGAGCAACATACTGGAACAAAAGATTAATATGGGAAAATACATATATTTTTATGTGACACCAATGCTTTAAAATGTTCCAAACAGTACTCCTGAAGTCCTATTTCAGCTGCTGATTGCATATTCATTATGATAAATATATTCATTGTGGTTGCAGTATGTTCCTCAAAGTTTTAATTTTTTTTAATAAATCCATTTATACTATTCAAGAGATAATTGACATAAATTTCCTTTTTTGAAAATTTATGAGAAGTGTTACGGTGAAAAACAAGCTCATTGAGCAGTCCCTGTCCCTGATCCTTCCACACAGCTTCTAACTTAATATCAGAAACAATAACATAGATATACTGCTACCAGAATCCAGATAAGGCAATGTTTTCCTGATCCTCAGAGTCATGGTTTGATTGATAAGCTGATAGATTTCAAAGTTTTTTTCTTCGTGCTATCTTGAAAAAAATATTTGAGAAAATGAACTGAATGGACAACACATCTTTATCTTTCTGGATCTTTCTCACACAATCTCCAAAATTCTGATCTAAGGTTCTATTCAAATACCAGAGGTGTTACAGATCCAGCAGCACATGCTGCTGAATTACACTTCACAAATGTTTTCTTTGTTGATCTTCAGCCACTTCACTTTTGGCTCCAAATGCCTCAGGATAAGTCAGGCTGTGTTAAGTAATTGCAGATATGGAGACAACTGACTTTCTACTAAGATAGGGAGGTCCTGTGATTATGGTGTAGGAACGTGACCAGGAAATGTGCTTCAACAGGCAACAGTGCTATAGATTTTCAGTCAATTACATTCTAAGCTCTTGAAAGATAAGCTCAGAAAGCTGTTTAAAGATAGGTACTTGCTTTAACATTTCCTTCATGTCAGTTCCCCTTGTCTGTCAAATGGAGGCAACATAATTTCATTGCAGAGACTTACAAAGGCAATTTTTCAAGGCTAGTCCTTTTCATACAGTCATTATGTTTCTTCAGCTAACCTGAGGGTATACATGTATTCTCCACTTTAAGAGTGCTGCACCTTGCATTCAGGAAACTATTGTTGTACAGATAGTGGGATTCTAACAATTAGGGTCTCATAATTTCTTCATAAATAAAGAATATGGTTTCCATTTCCACAAGGAACATGTATCTTCACACTGTTAGGCCAGGGTCTTTGAAAAGCTGTAAGTAAGTAAGGCTCACTTTTTCTTCTAATACTATCTCAGAACGTTCTCTAAAGTTTTCAAAATCCTAATATTCTGTTAGACTGTGCAGAAGAATTTTAGAACTGAATCTGGACTGCATTTTAACGACGACCTTTGCCATCTACAAATATGGGCTCCCATATACAGATGCACAGAGTTTATAGATATGGCCAAGGTATGTGTCTGAATAATGCACAGACAGAAACCACGTTATCATCCCAAATTGTCCCAGTGAGTGAGAAGAAAGTAGGTAGATTTTTTTCAGATATTGGCATCAGCTGGATTTGTGAGGAAAATCTGTCATAGTGCAGGTGATTCTGAGTCCATTCCTTTCCAGCTTACGTACTAATTGTGAGCTGAGGAGGTATTCAGCTATGAAAATATGACCATGTAGCACATCATAGGTTTAATTTAACATTTCAAAAGTTCCAGCAAGATTATTTAAAGATAAGCACTCAGAAATGTACATCCAAGTCTTTCTTTAAACATTATAAACTAACAGTTTCTGAAGCAGATTTGTATCTGATCTATGTATACCTATGTATTTCTATGTTTACTACTTCTATTTGTTATCATGTCCATTAATCCAAAGCAAGGGAACATGAAAGAAAGATCTGAGACAATAATCTTAGGGCTCCAAACCACAGGCATGACATTGATTTTTAGTATTTAGAGGCTATGGAGAACCTCTTTCATCTCCATAACTCTTTCCATCGTACAAAAAAATAGAGCATAAAATTTATAATAGGTGACAAATAGACATTTGCTACAGGAATATGCCAGGAACGATCACAGGTAATTTTGAGTTTTCCACCCCTGCAGCAGAGCATAAGGACATAAACCTAGACACTACTCATGCTCCTGTAGACTACTGAGAAAAAGGAGGAACAAGAATTTCCTATGCTTTTTTCTTCTAGCCAGCTCCTAATAAGTTTTCATAAGCCTTTACAGACATAGAAAACTATGGTCCAAATATCAAGTTAACCAATGAAGACTCTACCAACCCATAAAAAAATCAATCATGTCTCATAAAAGCATTTGCTTTGCAGTCCCACCCCGTACTTACTGCTTAAGTTTGTGCAGTACAAAGTATCCAAGTAAAGCTGCTGTGAAGGAGGAGGCTGGATGCACTTCCTTCTTCCATCTCATTTCTCCTTCACTGCTCAAAAATCACACTCCTTAGATGTCAGACATCTTTTTTTTCAGTATTTGGTGAAATTTACTGCATTTTTCAGTACTACTCATAAGAAATTCACCTGCAGATTTGAACTACCATTTTTCTTCCCACACTTGTGTGGGAAGTGTGCAAAAGACTAAAACAAATTGAAGCCATTTCACAGGCCCTGATGGGCAATCACCTCTGAGGTCAGACAATAACTGCTGAGACAACACAAAGTACATCATTGCACATGAATTTAGTCTGAGTTAAAGAAGATCTCTAGAACAAACTACAATTGTAGTGAGAACAAGTTATGTATAACATTATTATCTATAATTAGTGCCCTGAGAAGTAACACCAGCTTTACTTCATCTTTAAAATCTCTTCTGACACAAACCATTCTATGATTCTGTGATCATCTATGGGAATCTAACTGTATAGCACAATCCTAAGTGATGTGACAAAACTTGTCATTGTCAGCTCTACTTCAAATATAAAAAATAAACTAGGCTGAAACTCTAATTGTTTTTGATCTGAGAACTTTCCAATTTTGTCAACTGCAGAAATATGGCTCAATCTGCACATTTATAAGAAAAGAGAGATGTTGGTGCATCCTAAAATTACCTTATATCTGACAATCCAACTCAGATATTATGACTTCTGTTAAAAAATAATTTAACATGGAAAAGTATGTGTCACCATTGATGTATAACAGCCAAATGATGAAACTCAAGTCTCAAGGGAATGCTTGCCATAGGCTCTAGATAACACAGCTGCTTTACCACTGTCTTTTAACTTCATTTTTTATATTCCATGCTAGCAAAATAAAGCAAAATTCTTTCCTTTTATTATTCCACTGATACTATTGGCCTACCCTATAACCCAGATCCTGTAGCTTTAAATCCAGCAGTGTGTACAATCACTATAAGGAAAATTTCATTTTGTCATAACATCATATGACAAACATAGTGGTGTAAGTTGAAACTGGGAAACATCACAATTATGATGTAAAGAAAGGATTATTCTCCCTTACAGATACAGAATTCCTGAATCTCTGATGAGTGGTGAGGGAATAAACTACACTCTCTTCCAAAAGATCCCATCTTAAGTACTGGTATTCCTGTGCAACAGAGAAAATACATTGTCTGAAAGAGTAATAGTTTCTCTGTTTAAGTGTTCTTCTTTATACCACTTCAAGTAGTAGTTAAATATTGGAATATAAGATGATATAAGATAAATTTCTCTAAGATTATATAAGATATATAATAAATATAATATAGAAATGTGAATACACTAAGTGAAGAACATCTTCCCTGTTTTAAGATGTTGCAGAATCATTTTCTATACAAAAAAAGCCCACAAAAACAAACAAAATATAAATAAATAAATAAATAAATAGTACCATAAATTAATTTTAGATTGATAGGAGGGCTTAGTGTTAAAAGAGAAAGAAAATACCTTATTAAAGATTTACCAATTTTTTTTTCACTTATCAGTACAGATACAGCCATCTTGATGAATTAATATATACAGAAATTCCAATAATACTTACCTGTAAGATGACTGCACAAAAATCAGAATTGGTGTGAATAAAAGTGGACCAAAATTATTGAAGTAATGATTGGAGTTGTGAATGTTGCACTGAAATTAAAAAAGAAAATGAACCACCTCAAGCAAACGAAAGAACTTCACCTATTGTTATTGTATTGCATATGAAGTATTTTCTAGGATAGAGGAAAACATTGTGGCAGAGCTCACTTGAGAAAATAACCCCAGAATGCAGCTAGATGCCCAAGCCAATGGCATCTAGCCATAGTGAGTGAGTTCTGCCAATGTTGTCTGTTTTTTTTTTTAACGTAACCACAACTCAAAGTAACTAAATGTTCCTCTTATCTCACTTTGAAAATACAGTTAAACAACGAAACCAAAAATTGGCTCAAAAATCAGTCTTTGCCTTCTCTTATATTCTAGAAACTTCAGGTAAAACTGCAGTTTCAAGACATGCATAAGAATGGTCTACAGAGAAGCACCAAAACATTCCTTTTTAGTATTGTCATTTCAAGAATGATTTGCAATATTCTGATGACGCTCATCAAATTATTTCTGCCTTGCAAAATACATCTTCTTTTTCACATAATTGTTTGGAGTTATCCATTCACAGGGAACATAAATTGAGAAGGAAGAAAGCAGACCAAGCAAACAAGCCAAACTCCACTTTCTTAAATCCAGCTAACAGGCAATCCATCATTATGAAGTTAAATTCCCTCACTGAAAAATAAAAACTTTATTATCTGGTGTTGCCCATATAAATTAATTTTTAAATTGCTGATTTAGAGATATCAGTTTAAACACACTGAAATATTTATGGGCCCATTACAAAGCAAACTATTTACTTGGAGTTCCTTTTACTGGAAATAGGAGAGCCTTTATATCCATTGCACCCTCTGATGCTGTCTTTTCTTGTCATATACTTAATTCTTTCCATTTTTTACATCTTCTTTTCAGATTATTTCTATATTCTCTCTAACCATTAGAGTATTAAAACATTTCCTAGTCATCAACGACTTTGTAAGCAGAGCTACTCACTTGCAGGGCAGAATCTAGAGATTTAAATGAGCCAGAAACATGCTTGGAAATCATATGAGAGTCTTCAGTTAACAAAAGAATAGGTGGTATTTATTAACATATGTCCTCCTACAAGCCTCTTTTCTGGAACAGTCACAAAAGATATGCTAAGGAAGCCCCAAATGATGGATGCACTGCAGGGACTAAGGGAACAGTTTCCATCAGTGTGTTCTTAAACTGTTTTTCAATGCTACACAGAACTGAACTTCCCTATCAGAGTTTTGACCTTTCTCTGTGGTAGGATGTGCGTTTCTGTCAAGCAGTGCTACCAAAGAAGATGATCACCAAAGAGATCATTCATGTTATTTTGCCACAGATGAGTCTGAATTTCTATTTCTACAAGTGAAAAGACAGAGCTGCATAACAATTTTGTGTATGCTCAGCATAAATACTTAGAACTCATTGTCTCTCACGTGTTGATACACAGGGAAGAAAGGAAAAAATGTGAAGAGATGAAAGCTTGACTTTTCACAGTACAAGCATCCAAAAATCACAATATTAGGATGCAGAGAGGAGTCTAACTAGCAAAAAGTAGAGATACTGGCTGCAGCTCAGGTATCATATATGTTGCTGACACAGGCACCAAGAAGTTTAAAAAACAAAACAAAACAAAAACAAAAGCAACAAACAAAACAAGAAACAACCAAAAGAGTATTTATTCACATAGAAACACTACTGGACCACTCTTTCTGCCCATTCTTGCTGTATCAATTTCAATACCAGGAGTTTGAGCCAACCCTCAATTCTGAAAGCTCTCTATATATGCAGAACCTCTGTACATGTCAAAACATGCTTTAAAGAACAAGACTTGAGGCTGCCTTGTTTCTAAAACAGCCCACTTCAGAACCGCCAAGTGGAATTCCCTGGTTACTCAGGTTTTTCACAAACAGGATGTTGCTCAGATGCTGCTAAAGAGTAATGTTGCAATTCATCAATTAAAAGGACTGTGTGCCGTCAGCCTGAGTGCTACTTGGAGATGTGTAAGCAGCAGCCCTGCCCTAGTTGATTGCAAAAAAGGAAGCTTTTGCCACCACATTGATGCTCCAATTGCAGCATTTCGGTCTTAAGTGAATATTGAGTCATGTCTCAGGAACTGTAAGAAACAGCCAAGCAGATGCGCTCAGTCAGCCCTGTCAGCTTTTCCCTTGTGCAAATCCAAATGTATCAAAGTTTGATTAGCACTGTAGAGGAAAAAGACCATCTGCTAACAAACCAAATGCATGTCCCACTGCAGAAAAGGAGCAAAGAGCTATTAGATGCCTGCAGTGCTGAAATGCAAAAGGAGCAAGAAATTGTCATTTCTCTCAAACAACTGTGTGCCCAGAATAATATGGTAAACCATGAAACTGACACAGAAAAGGTGAAATCACACAATCAGAGCACTTTTTCTTACAGTCTCTTTTTGCTTTATGCCAAAACAAGGAAGCACTGCTGCATCCAGTTTCCTAATCAGATTAAGGAAATCCATTATTCACTGGATAAAATGATCATGATTATTTTTTAGTTAATCCTAAACAATTTAGATTAAATTCCTAAGCCTGCATCTGCTTAAACTCCTGCTGAAAAACTCTTGGAACACCCTTTATAGCCATATGCTTAAATGGATAATATAAGGTCACATTCAGTAGAATTCTTCAATGAAAGGTATAAAATCTTTTCACAACTCCGATGTTTTGGAAACATTAGCTTGGGGTGAACAGGAAAGAGAAAAAAGGTCTTCACATCAATTTTGTTTCTGTTTATCCAACAGCTATTGCTCCATAAAGATTGTTAGGAAAACACAGAATTTGGAGTGATATTTCCTTCATCCCTGCAATATCTATTACTTCATGAAACAAATGACCCTGCAAAAATGTCAGTTTATAGGTTTTGAAACAAGTTTTAATTTAGGCCTCTTGTCACAGTACAGAGCAATATCATAATTAATGATGTGAAACTGGTAGCTAAGATGTCATTACACATGGGAATGTCACATTGAATCAAGTTAAACTAGCCACTAAAAAATTCAGCACTGGAATATTAGTTTCTATACGCACAGTATATCAAATAAATCTTTGACAAGCCACAAAAAAATGGTATGGATTAAATATGATATGGGATGAGCAGATTTGGAACATAGCTGGCCTGGAATCTCAGAGTGCCAGCAAATCAAGGCCTGTGGGTAAGTCAGGCTATTTATTTGCCAAGCTGACCTACTTCTATTACCCTTATCATTCTTCTGAATACCATTTACAAGTCTTTCTGTCACAGCAAAAGACAATGTTAATTCATCAGAGCTCTCATGTAGTTTCTAAGAAGGCTGCATGCCTCCTGAAGCTGCTTTTACAAGGATTTCTAGGAAGTGCTCTGAGCTGCTCAAAACACCTTTATCCTGTTACCAGCAAGCCTTTTTTAGATCAAATTGGAATTATACCTAAAAATTAGGTGTAAAATCTAATTATGCCAGATTTAAAAATCCTTTCAGTTGTTTTTTTTTTATTACAGAAATACATTTGTTAGTGCCATAAGTTACTCCTCATCTAAATAGTCACCACCAAATTTTTAAGACACCGTAACGTAATTGAATCTGCCTAATATTGTGGAAGTATGGAATCTGCTAGAACTAGGTAGGAGCCACACAGTCCATTCCCCTTGCGCTGTGTCCTTGGGGTTCCTTCCTATGGGTAGGTAGAGGAGGTGTTAGGGCATGCCTACCCAACAAAATTCCCAGGCCTAGGGACAGAAGTGGAAATTACACTGCAATCTGAGCTGTTGTTTTTAGTGAAAGTAATTTGTGGCTTACCTTTATTCCATCGTATTCAGTACATCTTCCCTCAAACAGCACCCATTATTCATTGACTGACTGGAACAGAACAAAGTCATTAAAAAACAAACAACTACAAAATCTCCAAGTTTTACTTATTGTATATGCATCAGCTTATGGCAGGAGACAATTACCTGTCTGCTATCAGCGTGCTCTGATATACAGCCATTCTTATAGCAACAAATGAGCACATATAAGAGCTATTGCAGCACTTTTACAGGTTGGTAGCTTTTTGTTCCATCTTGTAGATTAATTTTTCCCCTTTAATAATCCTCCTTTATTAATCTTCTTTTGTTTGAAGGTTATTTGTGTGTTTGAATCAAAATTTCCCCCACAAGTGTGGACTGCAGTCCTGTGAACAGTTTCTCCAGCCACTCATGCTTATGCAATCAGACAGTGCAGCTACTGGAAGGCCTGGCTGCTACCTGGAGGTGTAACCAGGCTCATTTTGAACTGGTTTTTTGGATAAAAACTTCAGTGAGCATTCAGTCTCATGGGCTTCCTCCTGACTCTCGCCTCATATTATCCAAACATTTCCACAGGCTTATATTTAGAAGCCCACACTGCTCCCACTGCAATCATCAGCTGCTTTAACCAGAAAGAGCTGTTGGCTGCAAAGCCAGGCATACAGCAGTCACTTCTCCACTGGTTTATAGATTCACCTTTAGGCAGTATAAATATTTAACAAGGATGTTTGGAAGCACCCCTATGGAGAGTGTTTTCTCACCTCTCTCTTCCTGAACAGATATTTAACTTTCCTCTCACGCCACCCCAGCTCTCCGCATCTTGCACCCATCACTTAGCTCTAATGAGCGCTTTGGTACGAACACAGGCAGGACTTGTGGCTCAGGGAACATCTGAGAGTCCATCTGCTCCATATCACTCTTTGCTGCCTTGATACACAGTTCAGCTCCTGAGTTTGATGTGATCATAGCTTTGTGTGGGAACTTTGTTTAAAAAATTCCATTAATGAAATGCACAACAGTGCTAAGTAATGGTATGCAAGTAAATGCACAAATAGATGCTTTTTATTCTGTTAAAAAGGTTAATTGCTACTTTCAGCAGTGATTGTATTTTGGTTTACACATTATCCCATTTTGTTACGATCAGAAAAGTTTCAACACTACCCATACAGTCCTGTAGATGACTGAGAAGAGGAGAAATGAGAATTTCCTTTTCTTTAGTCAGCTCTTAATGTTTTTGCAAGCCTTTAGAGACATCACTGCTATAAAAGGTAAAATAAGAACAGTTGTAAGCATACTTGAAAAAAGTATTTCATGCTGTGCATGCTGTCTCAGGTCACCAGTTATCTAACTTGTACTCCAGGGGACTTTTATTCTTTGTTTCTGTAGGAAGAAGCAGTTAAAATCAATTAATCACAATTTTCTCTGGTTTTAGCATACTAGCACCAAAGGAAGGGCGTAAAGAAAGGCAAGGGATTGGGATACAACACACATCACCACTGATATCATCTCTGGGGAAGACCTGATGCACTCCTGTTGCTTTTCTCCTACCTCCATTAATATAGGAAATGTACATTTGTAGGAAAAGGATACACCCAAAATGTAAGGCATAGCCCTGTGTTCACAGATAGGATGCCAAACTCAGTTGATGTTCCTCTTCATATCCCACAGTCCTTATTCCTTAAGTATCTAAGGAGAGGATGAAGCCATTGCTTCTTTCTGAATACCTTTTCTCTAACCTTTTAAAAAGGGGAGGCCGGGAGGAGGACTGCAGAGGTTGGCAAGAGAAATGAGCCATGATTTGCAATATAATGGTTTTCATTCCTCAAAGTAGTGGTGGCCAGATATTGGACAGGCAGGCTGTTAGTGTAGTCATTAATTCTGTACCTAAAATATTTCACTATGGAGCAGGAAAATGCAAAAGCAAAGAACCTCACTGCTCACTGCAGTAAAGATGTCACAGAGAGTCTCAAAAATCAGCACCATTTTTAGGGCATGCAATGGATTACAGATCATAAGAGTGTGCTATGCATTATGCAGTGTGCCTTCTCCTCAAGTACTATACAATTGTCAACTCCAACAAAGGGCATTTGGTCCAAGTGACTAGATAAAAGTGAGGCAGGTCACCTTGACAATCTGAAGGTATTTATGGTGAAGCAGAACAATTTTGAAGGTGGGAGAGGAAAAGGAAGTGAACATATTCCCTTTGAAATTCAATCTTATTCAACTCAATACCCAAGAGAACATGGACAATGTATAGAGGTCAGCTCTGTGCCAACCACTGCAAACTGGAAAAGGCTCAGAGACCAATTTATTCTCTTTGTCTGCTGAGATGCAGAAGTTATGAGGAATATTTAATAGTTATAAATAGGGAATAAAATGTATCAAAATATTAGGTCTTTCAAAGGGCATCTGCTGGCCAAAATAGCCAAGTTTGAGTAACACCCTACAAAAAAAAAAACAAACAGCTAAACAAACAAACCAAAAAATACCCCACCAAACATAGAAAATCATGCTACCATGGTAGATTAGAGAGAGACTGAGTACTCTAAGATCTGTTCTGTGAAGAACCTCCAGTCTCAGCTGATAGTTATACAAACCAGGACAAGGAAATGGAAGAACAGAGAGGTGCAAGGACACGCATTAAATATAATTTCAAAAACCAGAAGAAGCCCAAATATCAGTTAACTGCTGCTGAATGGAAAAGTCCTTCTTTACCTCCTCCCCTCCACAATTTTTGACTCACATCCTTACAACCGATCACCCCTCCTACATCAAGTTCTCTTCTGCCAGAATCAGAAAACTTGGAAGGGACCTTTGGAGGTCATCTGGTCCAGCCAATAGATCTCTCTCCCCTCCTCCCTCTGAGCTAATTTGGCATATTGCAACACATAAAAACTACTTTAAAAAACCCAGAAGTGTTTTATATCATCTTAATGAGTCAGACCACAACCCAAAAGGAACCTCTGTGGTTCCTGCATCTTGTAAGGGTAGGACTTCAAAACCGGCAGAGGAAAAACACAAACAAGATTCCTCCTTCCTCAGACAGCCAGGCATTGCTTAAGTTCAACTACACACACATTCATCCCATTCTCTCTGATCCAACACCCATGGAATGTTACTACGTTAGTTTTAATTTTGTATTTTTCTTCTGTTTGTAATAAACTAGCTGAGTAGGTTCAGGGAGATATTTCATTGTGTGTCTCTCTGAAAGTGTGCTGTCAGAAGCATTTTTATTTTGCTCTGCCTTAGGAACTCTTCTCTAGCAAGGCAAACAGACCTTTCCTGATGCTGCTAAGAGAACTGCAAATGAGAAATTAGAGATCCATGAGACTTCTCCCCTTAAATCTCACAGGTATAGTTCAAAAACCCTACTGTATGACTCTTGAGGTTATTTTCCTCTAGCACACATTTCTATATCTAAGCTCACTGCTCTTTGAATGACCTCGCTAGAAGCACTTCAGGGGATTTTCTCTGGTGCTACACTTCTGATGTAGCCAAACCATGAGGGATTGCACTGGGAGCCAAGCCAAAGTAGGTGCTACAACCAGCCACTGCAACATGCTGCGGACTGCATGACTCTTATCTGCTGTGAGCATTGCTTTCCTTTTATTCCTTTGCTTTAAAGATGTGTGGGTGTTTGCTGGCTCATTGTTGTTGTTGTTGTTGTTTTTATCAACACCCACTGCTATCTTACTTTTTCCATAACCAAAATGTGTTTTAAAGGAAGTGGAATTTTAGGCAAACAAATTTAATTCTGCCTTGCCCCTGATTCAACATTTATTTTCCCTTCTTTTAAGGGCATCACTCTGGACTCTTAATTCAATTTTCAAGCCAATCTCAGACAAGTACCAGTTCTTACCCTTTCCCAGACAGGTGGCCAGCCAAGAGATTTTGAAGCATTAGTGCTCAACTCATTTAGACTTCCTTCAAGACTGAGTGATTTCTGGGATGGAACTCAACCTCTGTGACCTCCCACTACACTGTACTTTGCTGCTAATCACTCTGCCTTCAGTCCTTGAAACGCAATTTTACATAATCTGCGCTGGGCAAAAGGAATTACAAATACTCCAACAAGCCTCTGCTCTACTTCTACAATCTAGTTGCATTGTTACTTATGTTTTGACCAAGTATTTTCATCTGCCTTTATGTATAGCTAAAGCTCTATGTACTTATACATTTTTATCTGCCTATATATACATATGAATTTTTATGTGCCTGAAAAGACAACTTGCTTAAAAACTATGGTGATAAATTCAGAAGCTTAAATAAAAACTATTAAAACAGCCAAGGCATGCAATAATATATAATGGGAAGGTGAAATTTGAATTTAAAATATTTACACTTTGTTCAGTATGTCACATACACAGTTATGTGCAATAATCATACAATACGTGTAATCATACATACAATATCGGTAATAATCCTAAAATCACAGGAATTACATTAGTGGTTTGAATGCATACTGACCTCTGACTCCTACTTTCATAAATCCCAATTATAAACTGCACGCTGGAAGCTCTGGAGGCTCCGGCTGCAGCAGCAGTTAAAAACGTATGGCTCCCTCTCTTCAAACTGCCAGCAGTCCCTTGCAGAAGGGATCACACCAGTGCCTCAGTTGCCTCCAGCATGCAGGGCACTGCCACCTGATAAGAGGCCAGTACAGCCACACAAACACTGCCAGCTCTAAATTGGAGCAGCTGAAAAATGAATACATAGTACCTCAGCTGCTCCTGCCAGGGAGGTGGTAGCTTTAAACTGAGAGCTGTTCGTCTTAAACTACCACAGCTGGATTCATCCAGCTGCAGGAAAAGTGCAGTTTTTGGTGGTGTTATTTTACAGTGGGTGACTGATGATACTCAGGCCTGTCAAATGTCACATAAGATTTTTAAAGATAACATATACAGTAGCTGTGCTGTATTTGAGGATACTTTGCAATTTGAAATCAAATAGGGGAAACACTTCTCTGGCAGAAGAGCTCAAGGGTCAACAAGGATCACGCCTTTCTTGAAAGCTTTACATATCCCTCTCCTGTGTACATTACACTTACAGCAGAACTGAGCAGAGTCTTGCATGCAGGTGTCACGGCTGAATTTGGGGTTGCCAAAGACGAGCTAGAAAGGAACTGAAGGAACAGATGTGGTCTGTAAAGTAAAAAGCAAATGACCAAGGGAAAAATGAGAAAGTATCAACGGGAAAGTGCAAGTCAACAAGTAAGAACAAGCTGTCAAAGGATTGGTTTGTTTTGGGTTGTTTTTTTTTTTTTGTGGATGCTTCTGTTTCCACTAGTTTCCCCACAATGAGTCATAAATGGTCAGCAAGAATGGTTCTCTCTCAGGTTTTGTCACCTAAGTTCAGAAATCCAGACCAGTGCTACGGCAAAGAAAGCAAACTCACCCTCACCATTGCATTCATACTCCAGCCACCTCCTTTCACAAGGAAAAAAAATTGGTGTCTGTCTTGAGTTCAAGAGTTCAACAGTAAAGCTTAAATGCTCTACAAGTAACATACTGTGCAGTTAGAGTTGCAAAGGAAATATGGGAACCCTCACACAGCTTTGGACTGATAGTGGCAGCACCCTGGCATTTTACAGTCCTGATGGAGAAAAGCAAAGCAGAGAGAACCTCTTGCTTTTTTTGGAAAGGCACAGGTAGAGAAGGGGTTACTACTCAAGAAAAAACAATAAAAAAGCGTTTGTAATATATGCTGGTAATTGCAGAACTGCTTAATCCTGCTCATAGGTCTCCTAGCTTCTATGGGAATTTAAATAAGTTAGTGAGATTTAAAATTTTTCTGGGAGATGAGCCTGTGTATAACCTTGTATTTAATAATTAAAAGTCTTTTTGATACGTAGGACCCAGAGAACTGATTATAGTAAATTACAGTATGAACAACCAACCACTTGATGCTATGAATAATGCAGGAAATCTTCAAGACCAGACTTTCATGTCTGGATGGTCTACTGAGGATATGGGGCAATGGAGGTCTTGGTTGAATAAATGAGAACCACATGCTCTTGAAGAAGAGCTTCATCCTCCTCCTCATTAGCACTAACCACAGAGTTGCAAAATGTGCATAAATTTAGCAATAATGTGAATGGTATAATAATAAAAGAAACTTAATCACTGAACTGGGCTGAATGTCTAAAGAAGGAAAAACCTGCCAGAAAACTGAGACAAAAAAAATCCACGAAAGGAGCTGGACAACAAAAGGAGATTAATAGGTAGAATGAACTGGCTTTATTGTGTCTAAGTGTCAACTGGGTCAAAGGAAGAGCAATTCAAATAAAACAATAGCTCAACCTAAGACACACTGATATGAGCTATTTTACTTCAATAACATATTAATTTATTTAGATTAAATATTTTATATGTTATTTCAGTAACTGAGCTGGCTATAAACAAATATAGGCGTATACAAGTGGGAAGAATATTAACATTTAAACATAAACCCCCTGAATTTCTAACCTTTTACCCCTCATTACCCCTCTTCCAGAAATCAATCCCTTTATTCCAGAAGATATTATTTCAAATTAGCAAGCAAAGACTTTGCCAGTAATGTCAAAGCTGATCAAAGGGAAACATTATCAGGGAATACAGAAAATAGAATTTCAAAAGTAATAGCAGTGTAAAACTATTTTAGAGCAAGAACATCTCAGTATTATGTCATATGAAGGAAAGCATTTCTACATCTTGGGCCACTCTGAATTCTACCAACACAATAGTCATCCTTTATCCTCAAGCCCTATTCACACAGAAAATACCACATTCTCAGCCTTTTTGTGTTATTGAGCTCCGAACCAGAGGCAGGCCATGATTCTCTTCATACAGGGAAGTGATGAAACAAAATCACTCCACTCAGCCCTCTTTCCATTCCCAAGCAGCTCTTCTATGAACCATCATGGACAATGTACACTACAAACCCAAGTAATACACGTAGACAATCAAGGCAAGGTGTAAGAAGTATTATAGACAGAAGCCATGTTCTATCACCTTTACTAGATTTTACTTCTTAAGCAGGTTCTATCTAAGGATCTGGCACAGTTTAACCCCAGCTGTCAACTAAGCACCGCTCAGCTGCTCACTCACTCCCTCCAGCAGGATGGGAGAATAGAATTGGAAACACAAGTGAGAAGACTCATTGGTTTCTAGCACAAATCCAAAACCTAATCCCAAAGTAGGTACTATGAAAAATTTAATTCTACTCCAGCCCAAACCAGCCCAGGATGTTTATAGGTGATTTTTCTGGACAAAGATGAAACCCTGAAATATAAACTATTGGAACTTAGACCTAGCTCATAAATAGAAAGCTTGAGAAACACCTTGGTTTAAGTGACATGAAAGCATTAATTGTTGGTTCAAATGTTGTCAGTAGTTGAATATTGACTAATTTGTAAGAGATTTTCTGTAAGTTACTTTTATAAGCATTTAACTGAATTTTCCCAAAATTCTTAACATAAAGAGTATCACAAGTTTTGGGGGTTTATGGAGTTTTTTTAGTAAAGGTAAAACAGGCAAGAGACCTATGCCAATCTTAAAAAGCATGACTAAGATGAACAAGCCACCCCCATGTTTTCTTCAAGTAGAATTTCAGATTTTGATAACTGTTTCCAGTTGGCTTTCTCAGAGGACACCGTCTTTAGCAGTGAAGATGTGGCTGTTTTCTTAAGCAGTTCAATTTACAGAATAAGTTCTATAATCTCTACAGCAACTTTTATATAAGGAGTCATAAATCTCTTTCTGTACATGTCATTTTAATGTTGATTCCAGTAATAACACCAGATAAAAATCTTTCAGAGCTCTTGTAATGTCTCACCTCAAAGGGGAAGGGAGTACTGAGCATTCATAGATGCCCACAGTTGAAAAGGAATGTCATAACCTCACATGGTATGCAGAAAGTTACAGAGTTTTATTAGTAAATGATACATACAGGATGGAAATTGGAAATTGTCTTCTGGTATAAACACATGGTGGTGGATTTTGAATAAGTGCTAGAGTGAATGAAGAAAAAGAAATTAAAGAGAGAGAGGGAGAGGGAGAGGAACTAAAGCCAGCACTGGACACCACCAAAAATACTAAAATGAACTATAGGTAATTTTTGTCTGGTAAATCATATCCTGTGTTTGCTAATTACATAAATATTCTGTATAAGTTCTGTGACCAGAACTTTCCATCATGAAGCGTAGCAAGGTCAAACTTCTACTGTAGCCCTGCATTTTTTAAAATTGTCTGTTACAGTAATTTGACTGCTGCATATACAGCACGCAAATAAATAAGAAGAGCATTAAACAAAAGCTGTATAAGAGGTGATTGTTGAGAGCTGTGAACTAATGATAATGCTTTTTTTCTGGTTTTCAGTTGTGTACTCAGCAGCATACCTGCAATGACTAAAGTAGTAGATAATCCCCCTATCTTCTTGTAGAATCCCAATTATTGTCACAGGGCTACATTTTTAGCCCTACAAATAGCATTCACTGACTTCAATTTTTCCCTCTTTAAAGGGCTGAAAATAGTGGCATCTCTTCTATACTTTTGTTGTCATTGCAAATCTATGTCTGCCCATACTACATCAATATGATGTCTTTTCTAATTGGATCTATTTGTGGGAGGGAGAATCAGTAGCTGAGAGAGACATAGAGATACATTTTCAGAGTTGAGCTAGGAAAAATATTGAAGCTGAAGTTTCATCGGTATGACAGGAGTTCTGCATCTGATTTCCATGAATATGGAAATAGAGACAATCTTTCCTTATAAGAGCATATTTTTAGAAAGAGATGAACATTTAACTAAATCAGATGCTGTAATAATTTTTTTAACCAAAAAAAAAAACCAGTCTCAAAGCACCCACTTAGGACATTTAACTAAATCTCTGAAGATTCACTAATTTTTTATGAAGAACAATGAAGAGACAGAGATAAAGCCCATGATGGACAGCAGAGAGCAACCCAGGTGACCAGAGGCTGAGCTCTTCATAGCCTACAGGTCTCTTCACTCTCAGTACCACGAGAGTGAAAAGTGTAGTAACTTTGCTAGAAATACAAATTCTATGCTGGCTTATTGCATCAGTCATTTTACAAATGCTAATGTCCAAGTATACAAAATGTCTTTAACTCATCATCTTATTTTAATGCAGTAGAATAAAATCTATAGCCTTTTCCTCACTTGTGAATTCACATGAATTACAGGTATTTGGTAAGGAACCATAGAAATGGTTCAGCTCATGACTCACTGACTCTATTACTCATGGATCTGGGCTTCTGCCAGTCCCTTAAAAAGAAAAATAGTATGTCTTTTTTTTTTTTTTTTGTCTAGCATCAAGACAGAAAGATATTGGTACCAGAAGTTGTCAAAATAAAACCCCAAACCACTCCCATCCCTCCCTGAAAACAATAAAATATTATGGGGCAGGGTGGTGTATTTGTCAAAAGTACAGTTGATTCTAAATGGCTCATTGTTCATTGTTTCAACCCAGACATATCATAAGGTTCAAGTTATTAAAAAACCAAACCTACCTTTTGAAATTATTTTGCTCAATGAATTAGCAATTAATGGTTTGGAAATTATAGTTTTACATCAGGTTATGGGAGACAAAGATCCTATTTACTGCTCAGCCTGAGGGATGGAGAATTCAAAGCTCATACTTTTCACTGCCCAAGTGTCTTGACCATTGGCTAAAAGAGGATGATCTCAAGCTCCTGCTGTGAAAGCTAATCCATTCTGTAAAAGCTACAAGTTCAGTGGCAGCAGGAATAGTGCCCAAGTGGCCCAGCTTCCAAGCAAGATATTTTTAGCTCACAGCACCTCTCAGATTGCATAACACGAATTTTGACTACAAAACTCCATAGTTTTTGCCCTATCATCTCAAAATGAAAGGATTTTATTTAAGTCCTGGAAAGCCTGAGAAGAATAAATTAAAATGTCTTCCCTTTTTCCACCAAAATGCATAAACTAAAAATTTCAAAGTCTGTCTATTGTTTACCATAGTGAATAGAAAGAAGGTAATTTTCAAAATTTCTGTATAATATTTTTCAACACATGGTGGGGGGGATTATGTTAATAATTTGTGAGTAACCTTTCCAGTTGCTGCTGCTATTTTCAAACAATAGTTATTCTTGGTTCAGGTATTTGAAGCACAGAGGCTTTGTAAGGTCAGTCTGAACACAGAGCTATTGCCTCCTTGTAATAGCATTGCCATGACACCACCATTTAGTTCTCCTAAGTGACTTCACAGGTGGATATGTTAAAATTCTTGTCTCACTGTCTGTAGTTCGGCTTCACGCAAAAATGGATCCCACACTGCGGCATTCCGCCAATACAGCTTTTTCTTACAACAAACATCTCCATACTTACAAGATAAAGTTTGGCTGCTGCTGTGGTGCCCCCTGAGTTTCTGTTTCAGACAATAAACTTCTGTATCAGCAAAAAAAAAAATTATATGTAATTACTGATGTCAAGTTTTGGGGTAATATCCTTTAACAGAATTAAATTTATTGCTTTGGTTTTTGCGGCTTTTTAACCTTCTATTAAGAATGTGAATTAGGGGGAAAAACTTATTAGGGCCTGTTGCAATAGGACAAGGGCTAATGGTTTCAAAGTGAAGGAGAAAGTTTTATATGTAAGAAAGAAGTTTTTTACAGTAAGGGTGGTGGTGACAACTGGAGCAGGTTGCCTAGAGAGGTGGCAAATGCCCCATCACTAGAAAAATTCAAGGTCAGGTTGGATAGAGCAACCTGATCTAGCCAAAAATGACCCTCCCTGCTTGGGAGGGAAAGGTCATAAGTGACAGCTTTGTGTCCCTGGCTGGGTACAGAGGCTGCTGTGAGTGGGAAAGTGAGAATTGAGATTTAGCAGTTTCTTTCAAAGATGTTTTCCAGTATACATACATAAGTCCATGGGTCCTAATGGGATGCACCCACAAGTGCTGTGAAAAATTGCAAGACCATTTTTGATAATCTTATTGATTATGTTGACTGGAAGAAATACCTAAAGACTGGAGGAAAGCCAGCTTTCATATTGCTAAGGAGGGCAAGAAGGACAATTAAGGGAACTACAGGTCAGTCAGCCTCACCTAAGTCCCCAGAAAGGTGATGGAGCTGCCAATCCTGGAAAATATTTCTAGATATGTGGAGGACAAAAAAGTCATCAGGACTAGTCAGCAGGTGAATGTCCCCCAAGGGGAAATCATGCTTTACCAATTTGATTAACTTCTGTAATAAAAAGACTAGGTTTGTAAACAAGGAGAGAGCAGCAGATATTGGCTGTCTCATCCTCAGAAAGGTCTCCTGTAAAATGCTCACAGACAAGCTGTTGGAGTGTGGACAGGACAAGTAGACAGGGAGGTGGGTAGAAATGGCCAGGCCCAGAGGATAGTGATCAGAGGCATGAAGGCCTGTGACAGGTCTTATTAGTGCATGCAGAGACCTAAAAGGAGGTTGCAAAGAAGATGGAGCCGGGCTCTTCACAGTAGAGTCCAGTGACAGGACCACAGGCAATGGACACAAACTGAATTACAGTTTGGGAAATTTTTAGCAAAGTCGATGGAAAGAAGGAGAATCAAGAAGAATTATTTCTCATTATACTTTATTTAATTGTTTATTTGTTTTCCTCTAGGTACAGGGGAAGGGAAAAGATAAGCAGTTTACTTTAATCAAGTGAATTACCTTTAAAGTCTCAAATTATCAGATTACTTCCCTGATGATTAAGGCAAAACTATTGTCAGTATCACTACTAATAGGTTTTAAACTGTTCTTGAATATGTTTCTAAACTAAATGTAGGACTAGTGCTTCAACTCCAGGGTTTATCTCAGCACAATTTATAAATCATTGCTGTCTCACCCAAGTTAGATCTCTGACTGGGTTTTTTCTCAGCTGCATCAGTGTTCATCAGATTTCTCTTTAAAGCAGTGGTATCTATGAATTTATACAAAATTTTTATTTTCTTTGCTGCTCTGCTCCAATGTGCAATCAAGTGGTGAGAACAGAGAGTGGAACACAGAGGCCCAAAGCTGAGCTAAATATTACCACAGAAGAAAACAGGAGCTCTCTTAATTAGACAAGGACCTGTTTTAGGTAGAGGACACCCTGGAAAGAAACACAGTGCCTAAAAAAGCTTGCTGAAGAGGCCTTTACAGCCTCTAAGCAGAACATGTGCTTCTCACTGCATAAGTCACAAACACAGTAATAGTGGGTAATTCAAACCCAGCTGGGGTAAACCATGGTATACCCATGGACTGCTTACAGGAGTCATTGGTCTCATTGGTGCTTCCGCAAGCCCCTTTGCGGAAGGACTGATGATTCAAATCAGCAACCTTAGTATCAAGGGAGATGAGAATGAGCAGGTTTATATGTGCAAAAGGAATTTAAAATCATTCTAGCTTGATCAAGTCACATATATTTATGCCTTCATAATCTGAACTGATGAATAAGTCCCTCTTTATCTTAACACCAGTCAAGGTAACAAATATTTTCCTATTTATTTTTCATTAATAATTTCAAATTGAGCATTTATCTGTTTTCTTCCTTGTCAGGACTACATATCAACTATATTTTTTACACAGCTTTAATGATGACTTCTAAGAAACTGCCTGCAATTCAAAAGCTCAAGAGGTTAAGGCAAACTATCATTATAATTAGTGATTAGAGATTCTTAAAAACAAATGTGATAGAGATCAAATTATAAGCTTTAGGAAAACCACATTTACCGATCCATGTAAGTTCAATCACAACAGCCACAATTCATGTTATAGCAGACTTAATATACAAGACAATGTATTTAAAATAAAAAATGCCAAGTTTCAGCCAAGCTTCTAAATCCTCCAAAGTGAAAAGCTTAGCCGTGTCCATCTGGAGAAATAAAAGTTGCAGGGTTTAAAATATCTTCATTTGATCTGTACCATCTCAGCAATTCTAGAAAAGCGTGGACCCCTTTTAAGTCTCATAAAGACCTTGACTACGAACAGTGTTTGAACAGGATCTCTGAAATTTCTCAAAAAAATAGAAATAATTTCAAAAGACTTTTAGGCAAAAGTTTCAAATGCACCCATTTTATTTCCTATGACATCCCTAGATAAATGACATAATTTTTTGTTTCTTGGTACTTAAATTTTTGGGGGTTTACTATTAGAAAGGAACTTAGAGCTGAAATCTTCAATATATTAATTTCCTGTAGCATGAGGCTTCAAATAATAGTATTTTATAAATAATTTTCACACCAAAATTTTTTTTCTCCCATTTCTCTCAAGACTAGTTTTTCATCTTCTAGCTCACCATCCTTAACCACTTTACCGCTCTTCCCCAACCTCACATGCTTACCAGATATCAATATTTGTGGGAATGTTTTCATGCCTCTTAAGCCTTTAAATCCTCTTGTCTATTAATGCACCAATCTATTCCAGTTGTGTATACAGTAAGTCCACAAAGGAGCTTTCAGTAGCATGCCAAAAGGAAAAGATTTCTCTGAGAGGACAGGGGCCTCTCCACTAGTAAATTTTATTTCTTTCTTTTTCTCACCACATTACTCCTTCTTTAAAACCCTCTATATCTCCTACGACTCGAAGGAGATAATTTAGACTATTATCCAATGTCCTGCATAGTTCTTGCTGATACAAACAGGAAATTATACTTAATCTCAACACCCTTAAATCCTTTTCCAATAGATCTTAGAAGTCTAAATCCAATATGCTATGTTTTCTCAGTAAAAAATATCAACGCAATTATTTCATGACATTTCTCTCACACAAGAAATAATCAGGATTTGAATTTTCTGTCTTCACAACACATTTTACCAGTGTCTGAAAACTAATATGATAACAGCTGCAGGCTTACCTGGCTTATAGATTTTGTTTTTCAGCCAGCACAAAGAACTACAAGTACTGCTAAAATGAGAAAAGAAAAATACAAAATTTGAAGAAAACACTTTGAATCCCAATTCCATTGTTCTGTTCCAACTACCGCAGGGAGGATATACTCTCATAATTATCAATAATGTGAATAGCAAAGAAATTCAATTATACATATTTCTTCCCACATTTGGCAACAGTAAGTGGGAGTTTTAATTTGGTTTTTCATCTGATTTGTAAGATGATTTTTTTCTTCTAGATAAGAAACAGGAATCCTGGATCAATTAGAAGTATTAACACAATATAATAAAGGAAGACTTGACCCACTCAGCAGTTACCATCTCTCCAAATCATGTGGAGAAATGCCAATACTGTGGAGAAAGGTGAAGTCTCCGTGAACAACAGGGCAACAAGTGCAAGGTCTCACGCCCTCTAAAGTGGAAAATTCTCAGGAAGGGAACCCATACAGCAGCTCCAAGAAACTTTTTTAATGAATGTGATCTGCAGTCTTTGAAACCTTTGTTGCTATAAAGTCTCCCGACTATTTGCTCTGCCAGAGTGTTTATGCAATAAATACTGATATCTCTAAGGGTTTCTTACAGCATACAGAAGCCATATTTTACTACCTTTCTGTACAGAACCACTACTATTTATGATTCCCTATTCAAATAAGAGACATTTTTTCATTTTATATAGCAAGCTACCAATCAAGATTCTAGTAATAAAAAATTGGAAAAAATTTGCTTTGGCCTCAACATGATCTATCTTACCTACCCGTGCTTACAATCCTTTCTGTTTGGCCACCTACGGATTTCACTGATTTCCTAAATTATGCAGTTTAAAAAAAAATTATCTTCTATTTTGTAGCTCATTCTACCTGCAATATTTTTTGCCTCCTTCAACCTTGAGACTTCAAATACATCAAGAGAATACAAGACTCCCAGAAATTGAATTCTGAGGGAAATACCTGAAACTGGCCAAAAGAGAGAGGTGATTTCCAGTTCTTGAATGAAGGAGCAGTGAAAGCTGCAGACAGCAAAGAGTTCAGTTAAAAAAATTTCAAGATAAAATATTATTTCAGGTGGTTTTGTACTAGAAATACTGGTTTACAGATAATTTACAGTCATCTATTATGTTTTTATTTCTGTGATGAATATCTCAAAAGTATTACTAATTTTTCATGGACGTTGAACAGTTCTCAACAGGAACCAGTCAAAATACTCTTTGAAGCATCACCAAACTCTGCCTTCAGGAGCTCTGCTGCATTCTGCCTGGCAAATGATCTCAAAGTGGAGAAATAAAAGTAATGTACAACCACCAAATAAATCCTCAGCATCATTCATATCAACTGTCTCTCACTTGGCCTAAGAAGCAAATAAGACCCTCTGAACACCAACTGGGGACTAATTGATAGCTATCAGCACTTTGATTTTGGTAGACAAAAGCTTGGTATTTGTTTATATGGCACCATTAAAGTATTATAGCATGCCCATACTTTAAATTCACAACCCCCAAAGAGCTTCCCATTATGCTCAAAGAGAAGTCATTAACGCACTAACAAGGCAGCAAGAATACGACAGGGAAAATAAAATTTGACTTTGTTATCAGCTTCATAAAGTACATCAAAGAGTACAGATGTCTGCTCCTGTCAGTGCATTCACAGGGCCTCATTTATTACTCTTTTCATAGCCTTTCCTACAGTATTTCTTATCTAGTTCTTAGCTCAAATCAGAGATCAGCAAGCAAGGTACACCATGAAATCGCAAATTTATCTCTCTGTTGATACAAGAATGATATTGCAGAGAGTCTGCCTGGGTTGGAGTTATGATTCTTCATGGCAGCTTGTACAGTGCTATGCTTTGCAGCTGCAGAAGTGTGGTGCTGCACCAGCATTTTGACTGCTGTGGAGCAGCGCTCACACACCATCAGAGTTCTCCCTCCAGCTCCACACCTCCCAAATCCAGGAGGTTGGGAATGTATCTGTAGTGCATTTGCTGCTGATGTTACATTAATTTTGGTGTGAGGAAATTTTTGTTGTTGCTGCAAACAAAATTCATGAAAAGTACATAATGAATTTAAATATTGTTGATTATTCATAAATGTGTGTTTCTAAGAGATGGGGAGTAAAATGAGCTGGATACAGGTGAAGTGGGGGGCACATCTGGAAAACCGTATTTTTAAAAAGGCACAGGAGGTGTGGGAGACAGGAGTGAGGAAAAATGTGGGAGAAACAACTCTGCAGATACCGAGGTCAGTGAAGAAGTAGGAGGAAGTGCTTCAGGTTCAGGAGCAGAAATTCCCCCCAGCCCAAGATGAGACCACATAGATCTATTCTGAAGGACAGCAGTCTGTGGGAAAGACCCACACAGGAACAGTTAGTGAAGAACTGAGCACCCCAGGAAGGACTCCATCCTGAAGAAGGGGAAAATTTTCCCCAAATCAAGACTGTTTTACCCATGATGCTAATGGTAAAGGATCTTCCTGCCTTAATCTCAACCCACAAGCTTTTCCATCTTATTTTCTTCCTCTGTGTGACTCAGGAGGTGGAATGAGAGAGAGGCTGGGTGGGTATCTGACAACAAACCAAGGTCAATCCAACACAGCTCATTAGGGTATAGGCTTCTCAATCCCAAATGTTCACTGTGACAGTAGTCCGTGTAGCCTGTATGCATATTATCTGACTAAAAACAGCTATGAGAAATATAACAGCAAGAAATTGTTGTCATTCCACATTTATTTCCCACTCACAGTTTGAATAATAATTTCACTCTGCCATGAACATAGTTTCAAAGGTCTAAATGTCACCAGCCTTCTTCCTTAGAAATAGTGATACTGAATTTCAGTATCTTTCACTTCATCCATCAGTAGAAAGTAATATTTTGTCAGTAATTTAAGCAATTCTAATTTACAAAATCTGTGTTCTTTATGTGTGTCAGTCAGGCATAAGTGTAAAATCAGTTTTCACCAGAACCATCAGTTTAATGTAATGAATAATATTGCAGAAAGGTAGCATAAGGCACAGAAGGAAATTAAGTGGTAAAGGTGAGGAAAATTTTGAGATTCCCAGCTTACTGAAAGACAAGCGAGTGGTTAGTACCATATCAGTTACAGAAATATTTGGGCATATACAATACATATACTGTTTATTATACCTGTTTTGTACTTAGTCAAATATCCCGAAAAGAGGAAAATTAAAAGGAGAAAAAAATTACTGAAAATTAGTATTGTATTTCTAGCCTGTGTATGTTATACTATTAGTAGTATATGATGTAATACATGTCATTTAAATTCTAACCTATAATTCATAGAAACAACACAGAACTAAGCTTACACAGTGCAATAAGAGCAATCATTACTTTATTGTACAAAATTTTAGTGTTCAAACTAAAGTTCAAGAGAATTGCAAGAGGATAAGAAGGTTCTGGGAAAGTACCAAGCACATGCAAATTTTTCAGTGTGTTTTGTGTTGTTTTACATGCAGAAAAAATCACTGAAATATGTCACCAAAATGTGCTTCACCCAGATCAAACCATTTTATGTATGCACCTTGTATTCAAAGATATTTGTACTGAGGTAAATTTGCAGTAAGTTTAAATAGTTTTAAAATACAACCTCACCTTTAAATTGAAAACTATCTCAAAACAGATGTGAGGAGCATGCATTACATGTTAACTGAGAGTTTAAAAAATATGAAAAAAGTAATCTTTACGATATTACAGTAGCAATTTTCTTTCAGTGGGTTAATAAGTCTTGTAAATACGCATTTGTGTACTCTAAACTGGTGCCTCAGTAAATGAAAATAATGGAGTTTAGAATGAGATTTTGCATCTCTCTAGCATTGCCCTAGGGCTAATCCTAAATCTTATAACTGTTTACAATACTGTATGTGGTTTTAATAGAAAATAGCCACTTAACTCACTTTAATAGCTGACAGCTCAAAAAGGTTCTTGCTTATCTCCTGAAAAATTGAAACAGTGACAGTGTATGGAAGCTCCTTTTCTATATCTCCTAGGTGACTCTTAATATGAATTCAATTCATATCATCCTTGTTGTCAGTCAAACAGGAAAGCAAAAAAAAAGTATCTACATGCCTATACCCAGGAAAGAAAAAACATTTCCACAGAACTCAGTAAGTGAGCTTCTCCCTATTCCTAAAAGTTATGGTGAAAGCAAGAAAACCAAACACACACAAAAAATTTCAATGCCTAATACTAATATACTAAATAAAGTAGAACTGTATAATCAGGTGAACATCTTGGCTTGTAGTATTTGTTACTGTCAGGAGAGTGCTGCCTGGAAAATCCCTGATCGGACAAAATATTTTTTACTGCAGACAGATCTGGCAGTTTATGACCACACTTTACTGAGGTTCTTCTTTTTTCTCGCAAGACCTCTTCCTTTTTTAAATAGGAACAGTTCTTTTGCATGCCTCAATTTACTCTAAATTGGTCTGAAGAAAACAGAATATGGGAAACGTGGCTTTTTATGTGTTTCAGCCTCACCTTAGAAATGATAGTGACAAATTTTCATAAACAATGGCGCAGAATGTCATTGGACTGAGTTATTATTGAGTTGCATATTTTATTATACATGTATCTATTTTACATTGGCTTAATTAGGTCTTCAAAAGACAGTTATTCTCTGCCTTCACAATTCAAGAGAACTCCTTAAAATACAGTGCATACTGTTAGCCTCTATAGAGTGAAAATACTCATCTAGAAAACACTTCTCTTTTGTTATTCATTTTGACATTTTGATCACAAACATGGAAAGTAACTCTATCCCATCTATTCTCCTCATTCCTTCTTTAAAAGCAACACTAGAAGTGCAATACTTTGTCAAGAAGGACATCAGGACTACTTCTACATGAACTCTAATATATGGTATATTTATCATATGTTACTTGCTTAAAAACTGAAGGAACAAAACCCAGAATATTTCTTCACTGATTGAGGAAATCTGTTATATAGTCTCCCACCTTGCAATACCTTACTTAGTTCTATCATTATTTCTCTGTGAAGTTATTACACAAAGGTATTTGTATAACTACCAGTGAGTTCATTTAAAAAAAAAAAAGAAAAACAAACAAACAAATCCCAAACAAAATAAAAAACCCTAAATCACATTTCCAAGTACAACAGAAAGTTATGCATTACTATTAACTGCAAATTTGTTTTTAGGTATTTTTAGCAAGATCCTCTGAAAATCATTCCCAGTATATATCCACCATAGCCATTTATCCAAACTGTCAAAATATTAGAAGAGTTAAGAAGAAAAAATTGATTAATTTCAAAGAAAAAAATAACATTAATTTTTGTCTTAGATTCTTTCATATCAATTCTACATACTCAAATCTTTATCAGAAAATAGTACAATCCTAATAAAAGATTGTTTCAAAGCTACAGGTTTAAGACTTTCCTCTTAATCGTATAAAATCTTTATTTATAGTTCCCCCCCTTAAGAAATATATAATTATTGCATCAATATTAACCCAAAATACTGAAATTATTAACAAAGTAGACAGAATGTATTTTTTAATACAGATACTCTTTTGTCCCATCTGACTACTCCCCTCTGAACCCTGGACTACAGTAGGGACAAGCTCCTCTCATGCACAGAAAGACCAGAAACCCTTTTGAATCTCTCAAGCTAAGCTTTAGGCTACGTCCAGGAGCGTGCTTGCACACATCACCTTCCTACACACTCTCCTCCAGGGGAAACAGGACCCATAGCAGCAGAGTGCCATGTTGCTAAAGCTCTAGAAGAAATGGAGAATACTAGCCTGATCGTGCATGTCTTTAATGCAGTTTCTTAGTTTCTGAATAAAAAGTTCTTTTGGAGCATCTCCTGATTTGACTCTCTCTGTCCAAATGCCTGGTAACAAGACAAAAAAATTAAAAAATCAAAAATCTTTAAAACACATGCTCCAATTTCTAGTTTAAAATGAACAAGTTTTACTATCAGACTGCAATTTTTTATACCTTTAATTCCACTTCTCTATAAAACAGTTATCAAAAATAGTGTCTATTTTATTTCTTTTTGACTGATAATCAAATGCAAAATTTCATATTGAGCATGTGAATTAGAATTTGTGTTGCTGCTGCGTCTCTTGCCTAGGGATGACAGGTGAGATGAGCCCTCAGGGGCCAAGAGGGAAAATGCACCAGACTTGTCAAAACTCCAGGCAACTCGCTTGAACTCTGAGTATCTCAACCTAATGAGTAGCTAAAACAGAATTAAAGCTCCCACAAACATACAACAAGAAAAATATATAAGAATCAAAACATACTTACTTTTCATGACAGATCAAATTATTACAGTCTGTTAAAAGTATGTTTCTTCAGTCAGTGAAATTTGGTTGAACTTTCATTGACAGCTGCACCAAACTGGGGCAACAAAAAATGTTACGGCCATATGTGGTCTTCAAGCAGACCTAATGGGTTGTTTTGAATGCATACTGGAACTGGAAAACAAGGCTTCCAACTATTTTTGGAATGCATTTGATTTAACCTTTTTGTTCCACTTCCTGACTATTATTGTCCTTCTCATGGTAGTGCAAAGTGCCCTACCCGGCAAAAATACTCACATATTAAATATAGACTACCTATGACCCTAATATATCTATTAGACTGTAAAATGGCCTTTTCTGTCAGTTTGGCTGAAAGTATTTGGGTCAAGTGCACTGTGGCAAAATAGGAAATATATTTTCTTTTTTACCTGTTCTATCAGAAAGGTGAAAGTTATATTGCTACTTTTTGCCCTGGAACAGGCCTCTTTTCCTGTCAATCTAGCATAAACTTCAGCAAAAAAGAAAATGGAACTACACATTTAAAAGAGAAAAAAAGCCAAGGACAGATTTATTTTGTGTCACTTAAAGCATGACAGGAATAATTGAGTGAGTTATTTTTCTCTTTGGTGAGAAGACAAAAATCTATAAAACCCATCATTCAGAGTGAAACACTACCCCCACTCAACTGCTTACAGATGTTATTAGAAACCATAAAGTCAAAATCACATGCCTGAAAATCTATTTAAAAAAAAATTGTGAACTTGTGAAGAGCATATATTAATTACACAACTCGCCTTGGCAGGACTAGAAGTTTAATATTAGTCTATGAAGAGCAATTTTTTTTTTTTTGTTTGGCCTAAAACTTGTTTTAGTCTTCCTTAGTCCGTAATTATATATAACACTGACAGAGCAGAGCTTTGTAATGAAATGTTATTGAAGAAAATCTAAGGAATTATAGCATTGTATTTTACTTGTGTGAAGAGGTATAATACATAAAAAAGAACTCTGAAATACTTGCTTCAAAAATGAACAATTTACAACCTGTTGATGAATAATTTGGAAAGTAGATCATAGATGCATTTCATAAAGTGCATTTATACCTAGCTAATCTGAAAACCATTGCTTAAAGCAGTCCCAAGATGCCCATCACCATCAATGCATGAATACTAAATAGCCATGCACTTTTGTTCATAGCTAGAGTTTTGTACATCAGGCAAGAAAAGCTTTTTAATAAAGCAACCCTGTCTGATTCAGAATGGCCCCCAATGCTATCCAAAATGATGGCTCAGCCTTCATTACATTAGGAAAATACAAGAACTCACACACAGAATACTGCAGTCTGACATCTTAATGCAGCTGATTCCTGCACAGTGCCACAGCTGTAGTTCCAGGGACTGAATCCCCCCATTGTTGGCACTGACTCCTTTGCTAGACTGGCACAGTGCTGGCCAGCTGGCCAAAGCTGGAGCTGGACCAAAGCCCACAGGATGCTCTCAGCTGCCAGCTCCCTAGAGGACACTGCCTGAGAAGCCAGCCCAGGAGAAAAGGGCTGCCACCACAACCCAGACCACCAGCCCGTGGCACAGCAGCAACTTGGCAGCAGGAGCTGCCACCACTGCCTCCTCCATTTCATCCCCTTCGACAGTGGCAGCCCACCTCCCCAGGCCAGACAGAGCACACAGGGACAGACACTGGCAGTGGGAAGAGAGACTGAAGAGAGACAAAGGCAAGGGAAACCTTATTGAAGTGTTTGTAACATTCTTGTGGCAAACAAGGTCGCAGTATCAGGCAGGAAGCAACGCTACGTGGCACAAGTCTGTATCTTCCCTCTGCTCCAGGAGAATCATCAATATAAGACAGACTCTTAGAAGTCTTTACATGGAGGCTGGCCTTTCCTGCAAAATTTGCTCAGGATTCCTCATACCTGAAGTATAGATGCTTATATATATACATATGTGACTTCATCTATATATACACACTTATGTGTATATGTGTGTGTGTGTATATATATTTACATACGTACACACACATACACCCCTATAGGTACAGGTATACATAGAGATTGGTCCTATTCCTGCAGAAAAAGGGAGGAAAGGTAAAGTTTTTCATCCATCAGAGAAAGATATCATTGGAAGTGCTTACATTGGATGCATATACATTTCTGTATGGAGATGAGCTTTCTTAATCCAGCTTTGCTCCCCTAGATTCCCAGCAACAAACTCAGATCAGAGACAGGGCATAACTATTAGAAAAACAAACAAATATTTAAAGGGTTCACCTGAAGGGCTAAAGAAGCCAAAGAGTAGGATCAAATTCTAATAGTCTCTAACCTTGCAGAAGTTTGAGGCACTTGGCCTGCCCTAGCATCTCAGTCTTGAGCCATCTCATGAGACTGACAAGTCCTCCTTTCTCTCTCAGTTACATATAATTCAAGGTTTTTTGCTTAATAGTTTGCTGTATCCAAGCTCAGGATAAGTAATAACCAGTCAATCTCAAAAGGTTTCAAGGTTTAATTCAGAGAAACATCTGAAGGGCCTAATATCCCTTCCAGCCTAATGAGCTGGGTAACTCACGAGAATCAGGTCTCTGTTGACATTTCCAGTAATTTGTTTTTAACAAGGACTGAAATGGTACAACAGCTTCTCCTGTTGTTTCAATATTTCGTAATATTGTCCTAAGGAAATTCAGACAAAATACACAAGGGATGTGAAGGGGGGCATAGGGAACAGAGGGGGAGGATAGACACGATGAATAGCAGAGAATTAAATTACAGGAACAAAATTTAAAAGTACTTCAAAGCTTTAATCAAAATATTCAAAGGTTTTTAGGTAGCTAGTTATCCATAGTTTCCCATTTTGTTGTCAATTTTTTTCCCCAAACATTTTAATCAAGAGAGAAGAAACCAACTGACATTGTATCATAAAAATATCACACCTTGGCAAAGATGTGTGATCTCTTCTTCAGTACTGTTTTACTTGAAATTGCTTGTTTAAAGCTACCAAGCCAGGCTAAATCTGAGTAATTGGCCTGGGGTGACACAGTCCTTGTCTACAAAGAGTACCTACTTTCCATAGGTCACAGCCTGATACCCAAGTTCTGCTTTAGTCCCAAGTATGGACATAAAACAAGATAGCCAGATGTGTCACTGATTTGCTATATGCAACCTTGAAATTCAGTCACAGGTTCTTATAATAAGCAACGATTCTGTTCAAATACACACGTAAGCTTTTTAGAACAACATTTCTTAATGTACATTTTTCTTTAAGTTTTAGGTCTGAGTGATTTCCAAATCATGTGATATAATTACTCATTGGCCACGTATCTGCATCTTTGATAATTCTACCCCCCCAGAGTTAACTTCCATTTAATAACCAGTTTTATTCCTGTTCTCCATGCAGTGGTTGTCCTCTGTAGCCATGGCATTACATCACCCTATGACACAGTTAAGGTAAAAACACATTCTGGAACAGATTGTTCCCTGCCACAACTCCTCTAAAGCCAACTCAATTTCATCAAGGGTGAACTCAGATCACAGTTTTTTTTAAGATGAACTCTTCAGTATTTTTTGAAGGCAATCCAAAGAATGACCTGTTTCAAAAAGTTCTCATTAAAAATTTTATTGTATCACTGGGTACTGTTTAAAGACAGGAATGATTTGTTTACAATATTAGCTTAATCTAAAACATACAATAGCTTCTCAACTTTCCAAGACACAATTATCATTTAAGTATCTGAAGTGAAAAGGCCATAGCAAAGACTTCCTGAGTGGATTTAATAAACCAATAATACGTCTAGGTCCCTAGTTCTTAAGTAGGGCTTTTATTTGGTTTTTACCTGTAGTTCAGAGAGTATAGAAAAGTTTAAAAGTATTACTTTATCAAATGTTAAACTAGTTATTCTTATTTTTCTCTTAAGCATAATATCCTTTTCCCATCGCTTCTCATTTTGCCTTGCGCTGCTTTTTTTTTTTTTTGACATCTGAATACAGAGGACAGTAGCTATTCCAATGGTATTTTAATATTTTATGGTTTGGAGGTTTTCTCTGTGTCTTCATCTGTCTCTATCTAGGCTAGGGGATTGCATTTGTCTCATGAAGACAGAAACAGCTAAAGTTCTGTGAGTGTCACATCAAATATAATACCAATAGCTGAATATAATAAAAATATAATACCAATAACCAAAAAAAGTTTTGACATTTTATGTAATGTCAAAAAATGAACCATGCCATTCCACTTGAATTAGAAGGGGTATGCATATAGTCTCATAACATCCACCATATTTTGATCCACAATACATTTAGTATTTCAATGAACCAACAAAGAGGTGATAATCACACAAATTGTAAACAGATACAAGACAATATTAATCTCTGACAGAATATAATAACATTTATATTATATATATATATAATAACAGGACAAGTATTAAAATCCAAGGAAGGTCAAAAATACGTATATTATTGGAATGGTTTTCATCTTGAAAGCCAGATGGTTTAACCCCAATAAGGCAGAGACTTGTTTTGAAATATTCTCCTTAATGGTGGTCCAGCCTCACTTTGAATGTTATATACAGTACTGGGGCCCACAATTAAAAAAGGATGTCAAGGTACCTGAACTCATGCAGAGGAGAGCAACAAAGTTGATGCAAGAGTTGGAAGGAATGACCAAGCAGGCTGAAGACACTGGCTTTGCTGACTTTGGAGAAAAGGAGGGTGAGGGGTGACCTCCATTGTCCCTACAGCTTACGGAGGAGGGGGAGTGGACAGGAGGGTCCTGTGCACTTTCCCTGGTATCCAGTGGCAAGACACATGGGAAGGGTTAAAAGTGATGTCAGGGGAGGTTCAGACTTGTTATTATCAAACATTTCTCCACTAAGAGCGTGGTCAAACTGTGGAGCAGGCTTCCTAGCGAGGTGATCAATGCCTCAAGCCCTGTTAGTGTTGGAGAAGTATTTAGACAATATCCTTAACATATTTTAGCTTTTGGTCAGCCCTGAAGTGATCAGGCAGATGGAATAGGTGATAGTGCAGGTCCCTTCCAAATGGAACTATTCTACACTTTTGAATTCTGGATCTTAAAATTTTCAAAACCACATAGAACAAGACAGCCATCTCCTGATAACCTACATTCAAAAAGGGTTTTATCCATTGGGGTAGGACTTGACCAATTTTTATGAAACAAAGAACAACACAGATCCCTTTTCACCCAATACAATAACAAGACCTGAACATTACCTTTTCACCTCAGTCATTTTTCCAAACATGCTGCAATGCTGAGTCTGCCAAACTTATCTGTCTCCTTCTTGTACTGTTCCCAATGCAACAAGCCCCAGAAGATGGATACAAACTTCAACATATTGGTACTGGTCTGGCAGAGGAGGGGAGCACAATGAGGCAAACCTCCCTTTACTTTCTCAGCTAATTCTACTTCTTAGTCATGTTGCAAAGGATATGAATCAATTGTAAACAGAAAAGGTCCTTACACTTTGGAAAACATCCAGGTGATATCCACTACTTGTGTCCCATACTCTTTAAAACAGAGACTTGAATAAAACACCACTATGCTTGACCAGAACAAGCTCCATTTTGGCCACCTGTTCCTGTCCTTGATGATTATCAACAGTAAGCATCTAAATACAAAAACTGAGCAAACACATAAAACTACATTTTCTGAATATTCTCACAGCGCTTAACTTCCAAAGGAAATTCTGGTTCTGTCCAGTGAGAGAGTGTATTCCAATCCCTTCTTAGAAAAAAAAAAAAAAAAACAAATCAAGGGAGACTGAATTGTACTGGCCAGAATTAATAACTGTGTTGCTGAGGTAACAAAAGGAAATAGTCAATGTACCTTTTGTATTGTACAGTCTCTAACCATTTTTACCATCAGTCACACAGCTTCTAGTTCTTCATAGCTCATGTTTACGTAAAATAAGGAACCCAACAGAATTGCATATCCATAATAATAACTGATTATTTTATTTATTTGTCTAATTCAGTGGAAGAAAATATACTTTTTAGTGCATCTAAGGCTAAAATCTTTAAAAACACATCAAAAAATGTTTTTTTCCTTGAATGAATACACCATTAATAGAAAAGACTCTGCAATTAGGAATAGATTAGCTATTTCATTATTTGAACACTCTCCAGGCAGAGAAATGACTCCCTGATACTAAGTCACATGCATCTTAGGAACTTGGCTTGAATTTTGTACTAAGGTTGCACAAGTAATTATCATAGATCTTAACAAGGCTACCACTTCTTATGTATAAATAAAATATTGAGACTACCCACACATAGCATTATTTGGGCATATATCAAAGTTCCTGATGGTAACTGGCTGATTACTGTATGATTTTAGATACTATAGCATCAGTTTTTAATTTTGTCACTTGTCTGCTGTGCCAAAATCACTCACAGGAGGAGAATGTACAATTAAAACTTCTGCAATATGTAACAAGTGGGAAGAACATGAATAATGCGTACGTCACAGAGCAGACTAGGTCAGCTTTTGGACTACATGTTTCCCGAATTTAATTGCTCTCCAACAAGGTTTCATTGCTTTCCTCCCACAACATCTAAATGCAGTCACCTGTGACAAAGAATGAGTTCACTCCCACAGAAAAAGAAAGAAAAGAAGGGAAATAAAATTAATGTTGCTGTATACACAAGACACTTGTACACCATCATGAAATCAAGGTAATGAAAATGCAAAAAGCCTGTCATTGTCTCTGCCTTGTACTTTAAATATTCCAGAGTGTGCTTTTACACTTCTTCATCTGACACCCAGCCTATTAGGAGTTGAGGAACAATATGAGAACAACAACACTCAGTAATTTCTAAAGTCTCTGCCTTCATAGTTGAAAAACACTTCAATACACCACAGGAGAATAGTTTAAGAAGTCAAAGTTAGAATGCTTATTACCCTTTGCCACACAGCAGATTTCCTCTCTACATATTTCTTTCATAGCACTACCACTCCCGAAGGGGCAAAAGAGAGTCTGTGAACCCAGGGAGGGAGGCCAGAATACTTTGTGATTTGCGCTTACTCAAAGTACTTGTAACTTTGCTCTTGAAGAGGCTGCATGGCAGAGTTTATCATCATTGAGAGAAGCCCATGTGTTCAGGCCAATTGAAAGTGAAGATATTTTTGAAAATATAAGGTTACAATTCCTTCAGAGATGTTTGTATATTTCGATCTCTGCTTAATAAAGTGTCAATTACAGGCAACGGCAGGGTCTCCTGAGAATGTTTTGATAATGCAGAAATATCAGAACAGTCCACAATACACTCCTGTAACAACATTTAAACACATACCTTGACAATAGGTTGCTCTGTTCATTCCAGGCTCCAGCCTAAAGGTCCCTCTTTTTCTCCAAGGACTGCATGCTTAATTAAAATAGCAGCAAAACTTACAGGAGGAAAATGTGACCCAAGGTCTCAGTCTTAGGTATGATACTGGCTCCGCTCAATCACTAGATCTGAAAAAGAACCCCCAGGGCAATGACTCTCCAGACATACCATTAATTGCTTGTTGAAAGAAAAGATAGACACCAAAATGTCTCTAACTGAGCTGGTGACAAACAAGAAGAACAAAAACGTGCATATGAGAAAATCCTCCATATTAAGAGAATTCGAAGTGCTTTTTTTCTGGTTTGTCATGCTTCAACCTGAAAATAATGCACCTATATAAGCCCTAATTTATACTAAACGTGCAGTGCCTACGAAATGCTTATCACAAAAAAAAAGAAAAACCCAAAAAACCCCACATATTTCAAAAGAGTATTTCTAGCATAAAGTGCGTGTAATGAATTTCTGAATTTGTCGTGATGGTATCCCCTTTCCACAATTACTAATTCTCAGGACTCTTGTTCTAATTCAGCTTTTTGATACTTGGATAAACACAAGCAGTGTTTCCTGCATTTTTTTTTCACTTGGTTATTTATAAGTTAAACCAGAAAAGCCATAAGAATCTATCGCTAACAAATTATTTGATAATCAAAGAGTTAGACCATCTTAGATACTCAGGTAGCAATAGAAAATACTTCAGAGATTGTGATCAGACTGTCTAGAATACATTCTTATATAGAATTTAGAATTGCCCTTAGATTTGCTCCATTTTTATTTTTAGATCTTTAATAGATATAAATTAAAAAAAAAAAAGCCAGGTTATGAAGATAGGAAGAGAAGTCTATCTTCTTATGGGTCGGAATTTAAGGAAGGACAGGAAAGAATGGGAGGACTGGTACAGGCTAACTGCACATGGAGACTGAGCAGGTGAGCTGTGGCAGATAGGAAAAGCCTCACACTCTCAATCCTTGGTCTTCATGAGGGATTTCAGCCACCTCAACCTTTACTGGAAGGACACCACAGCAGGACACAAGCAATCCAGTAAAGATGATTTTCTTTACTGGGATGGTGGTGAGGCCATGGAGGCCCAGAGAAGCAGTGGATGACCCATCTGTGCCAAAGGTAGCAGGGTTGGAACTAGATGACCTTTAAGGGCACTTCCAACCCAAGCCTTTCTATGATTCTATCACACATCAAAAAGTCATTGGTGGGTATAGCTGCTGTGGAACAACAACAGAAATTAATGCTTATGAGACAGATCTCAGTACCAGCAAGTCACAGGTCACCACCACTGCTAGAAACAATGTTTTTGAAAAAAAATTTTCATTTTCTTTTTCATTGATTATGACCTTATCATCATAGCAGATATGCAGATGGCAATACCCCTCAAGAGATCACTAGTGTTCCTGATGAAAAAGACTTGAAATAGCAGAGAAGAAATCAACATTAAGAATTGTATGTGCTAAAAGCAAACTTCTAGTACTTTACACTATTCTTCACTAGACTTAGAAGAGCTAATTTCCATTGTCAAGTGTTTTTAATGTCATCCATTATCTTTTTGGGATATGATAATTACAGCTAACACTACATGAGAAACAGAAAATGAAAACATAATATTTTCTTTTCTAACTAAAACAATAAGAATTGTTCTTCCATTGCTGCAGTATCCCAAAGTCAACAAAAAAGAATAGGTTCAAAAAGCTGAGATGTAGCAGGAGCAAACTTCTCATTTTAAGGTCCAACTTCCACTGAGGTTGAATTCCTTCTGAGAAATTCAGTTCTACCCATATTTTCCTATTGAGCTCTGACTTGAAAAGGTTCAATGTTGTCATCTTATTGTAAAAGTTACATACCTTCTTGGTGATTTCTAATGGGCATCTCCTCACAGCACTGACTCCTCCTTCACAGCACAGTCAACAAACTCCAGCTCTCTTCTCGACTCACTCCTTTATACCACTCACCCTTACTGGACACAGCTGTGGCCTATTAAGGGTAGGTCTGTTCTTAGTCTTTGGTGATTAGTACAGCTGCAGCTCCTCAGGGGTGAGATTGGCTTCTGCACCATCTCTATTCTCTTATATTCTATCCCCCCACAATTCAACAGATTATTTTGCATGAAAATACCTTCAGATTATCTCCTAACCAACTTCTCAGAATTTAATCAAGTATTTAGTCATTTACTTAATGTTTTGCCATGATAAAAGTTAATTTTTTTCATTAGATTCCATTATTTTTATACTTACTGCACCTGGAAAATCCATTAAAATGAGCCTAATTCTCCTTACTATAAAACTGAGCTGTCTGCTAAACCTATTTCAGAGATAATAATTTACTAGATTTATTGTGAGTCTGTTCTAAATTGATCTAATTTGAGTGTCTTGAGAATAAAGGTTGGAAGACCTTTTATGATTAAAGCACCAATTTTAGCAATTTATGTGGGGTGTCTTTTTGTCAAATAAACTCCTTTGGAACTGGAGTTGTTTATTGGTTTGTATCAGCTCCATAACTTGGGGAAGGGGATGGTACAGTATCAATTAGTTATCCTTACATTTGTTTTTGAAAATTATTAGAACCACTACAACTTTTTTTGTGATATTCTAAATATTCCTAATAAGTGTAGGAAAAAAGCTTCTATTTCATAACAATAGTATATAGTACATAGGAAGAGTACAAAGTACATGGGAGGGAAAAATTACTTATTGTTGCTTTTTAAGAAAGAGATCTCCAAATTACCTAAGAACTGCTACAGGTCAGTTTTTTTCTTCAGTTTTGGAAAGGCAACAGCTCTTTTTTTACTGCTGCTGTAGAGTGACAGCTAAGCAGACGATGCCATGTGCCTGTGGTAAAATTGAGAGAAGTTGTTTGGCTGGGAGTGGATCAGGAGACAGGAATGACACTACAAAGGGATAGCACTCTGGGTGAAGTATCTTCCTGGGATTGCTGTGCTGCCTTACTTCGTCAGGGACTTAATTCTGCAAGGTACTGAGGATTTCAGGGACTGATTCAGCAAAATACCGTGACATCAAATATGTCTTTAAATGTATCTACACAAAATGCCCAATTGTAATATTATACAAATCTTTAAACCAGTTTAATCACCAGGAAGTGTCTACAAAAGTCATATTGTTGCACATAATCTCGGTACAGAAAGGCACCAGACTGTAAGACTATGACACCTGCACAAATATTCAGAAAACCACTCTGCAGGACAAATTAGTCTGAACTATTTTCCACACTGTGTCTGAAAATACCACCACAATGAGATCAAGTGCTCTTATACTATAATCCACTGTCCACAATAAGCAAGACACAAGGTAAAAACTAGTCAGGAAAAAAATGAAACAAAACAAAACAAACCCTTCAAGTGTGCAAACCAAGACTTTGCCTTGTCGTGATGCTTAGATCCTTGCTCCACAACCACAGTCATATTGCAGTGTAAGGACGCCTGCAGGCACGTTTACTATGGCCCAGGGCCCTTCAGGATCACTAACCATTAAAATTCAACAGACTGCATCAATGCCACTCAACAGAGAAAGAAGGCACCAAGTGCAGATGCCCTGAATGCTGACCATACAAAGTGTTGATGATATACACAAACTCAGAAAAGGCAAAGTAGTTGTGGGGTTTGTGTGAACAGCCACGTAACAAGGCTACTCTTGTGAGTGTACATGGCTTAGTTGGACAGAAGGCTGTTTAATTTTCTATTCAAAAGAGCAAAATACTTACTAATCATTGGTGACATATCATCTGCCACTATATAAGAGCATCCTGCATAAATAAGAGGATATACATTCACTAGCAAGTGGAGAGACAGAGGATAGACTCATAGCATTTAAGGGTTTCAGACAGGGCCAGGATAGTGAGTCATCTGTAATGAAGAAACTGTAATTCACAGGGGTTTTAAGAACAGGCAGAACTAGAAAATAATTTCAATGTTTCTCTATTTTTCGCTCATCTCCTGTCATAAGCAAACAAATAAAAGTCCTTAACTCTTCCCCATGTATTTCACTGAAGAATGGGTGAAATGTAACAGACCAACTTTAGAGAAACTCTGTTGCAAAATAAACCACCTTGAACAGAGAGGATGCAAACAAGAGGCTTCAGTATAAAACACTGATAACAGGATCCTGGTACTTGTTTACTCTTAAAGCTTATCAAAGTTATTCAGGGGCTCCAGCACTTACTGAAAACTGAATTACTTCTTCTCAGAAAATATAAACAGAAATGAAATCTGTCAAACAATTTGCTCATTTACATTTCCACAGTTCTTCAGTAATTACTTTCTAACTCAAAATAGAAGGGCTTTTGGGTCATGACTTGAGCAGGTTTTTTGTTGGCTGAAGAGATGATGGATGAATGAAGCTCCTGTACAATGATCTGCTGTTGGAAAATCTAAACCACAACATCTAACTTTAGGAGTGGCAAAATTGCTGTGCATTAGCCGTATTTCCAGACTCACAGTCAGTGCCCAAGATATGGTGACAGACATGTTGGACCATCTTCATGTCTATCAATGTATTCTTTATTTCAGAGGTATCAATCTTGGTAATATGGACACATGTTACCTTGGTAGCTGTTTAAAAAGTTTTCTTGAGCTTCAAAAGCCAGAAAAATTTGCCACAAGGCCTTAGTCAAAATTGTTCCCACAACCCACACTGTACCACAACATCTACAGTACCAACATATCCCTTGTAAAGTCAACCAAGATACACCTATAGGACCTCCAGCCAAACCTTGCAACCTGAGCAGTGATGGGTTATTTATCCCGTATTTGTTTTGTATTATGAGACGTATTTTTACAACAACCATTCAGATATTCTACAAAGATCTTTCTTCTAAAAAGGTATAAGAAAGACATAGCAAGACAAAGACAGTGCATCCTTAATGATGTAAACCATTACCACTTTCATTTAGTTAGATTAACACATACAGCAATTTCTAATATCAAACCACTCAGCACATATTACACAGGTTCTATCACTGTTCCTTTCACTCAGAATTTTTTTATCACTCCTTTCACTCAGAATTTTTTAAAATAAAAATTCCACATATAACAGGTCTACAAGGGAAGAAACAAGAAAATAAACATCTCACCAGTTTACCAACCAGACTTGTTAGTTCATGAATAGTTCATAACACTACTCACCTTCCAATGTCAATAGTAGACAACAAGATGAGTGTATGTTTTTCAGAGTCATATGATATACTTTTTTTTTCTAGGCTAGAGCTCCTAAGAAGCTCTACTAATAAATTTGGAGCTGAATTTCCCTCCAGTGAAATTGTGTTCTGAATACTGAGTGCGTTAGAAATCGGGGTTTATTTCTTTTCATTTAAGAAACACGCCATATTTCAGAAGGTAAAAATTCATCTCTATAGCTTACAATCTTTTAAAAACACAAGACTACAGAGGAGAAAGAAAATGCTCTTGGGTGACCTCACATTCTGGTGCATTAACAGTAAGCACAGTCAATACAGCGAACTATTCTTAGTTAGCAGCAAATTTGCAAGCATCAGCTGAGGAACAAAGAGACATGCTCCTCTTTAACTGAGACACTAAGGCATAATTGCAACAAAATATCACTTTGCTCGAAGAAAAATCATAGGTTATAGCTGCATTACTGTTTTGAGTCACCAGTTAGACCCTAATAAAAGGGGTGAGTTTTAGACCTCGAGTGATTTCTGGGTGCTGCGCTGAAAAGAAAGTATTGGAGCACAGTCCACCCACAGTGCACTTAAAGTGATTCAGAGCTGACAGGCAATAAAAGAAATATTGTTCCTCTTCTCATTTAGTAGAGCAAGAATAGCTGTATGCAATTTTATTTCTGAACTTGATAAGTGAAAAATGACTCATTTTATTAGATAAAGACCATTTAAAAACCTTGTTCCTATAATTTGCATATTTTTAAAATGAAACAAGTTCATCATGAAATGGTTAAATATAGTATTATGAGATAGGTGAAAGCCTGTAGAATATAAAAAAAATGGCTACACACAGGAATTAAATAAAAAGGGAATGTACTAAAAAGGAGAACCTGTCTTGAATTTTATGTCCCTTCCCTGCATTTACAAATGGAAGTGCCAATCAAAACTGCAACTGTAAATTACTTTATCATACATGCAGCTCACAAAGCTCGTAAACAAATGACCTTGTAGGTCTATTGCTTTGCTAGTTCTGTGCCACAAATCAGGCAGGTAATGCAGATTTTACAGGTTGAGAGGATGTCATGGCATGCATATATTGTTATCTCTCTCACATACACACCTTTAATTAATGTATATTGGCTGTATAGCTGTCTTTCTTCCCTCCATGCTTTTCCCAGCTTTGCCATCAACAAAGAGTGAGTGGTGAAGAGGTAAGATATGATTACACACCCAAGTCAGAAAGAGTTCTGTCAGGCTGTTTGCCTGGCAGCTAATAGATACGTAATGTAAGGTAGATTTTGAAAAATCACATTGACACCATTAAAAACTCACAACAAAATTACCACTTTGCTATGTACAGTCAAATTATGAATATCCTCTCTGTTGCCAGTTAATTTTAAAATTTTAATTCAAAGGGAATACTGGGGGAAAAAACTTCTGTGATTCAGAAGAGTAGGAGTCAGAAAAGATGATTTAGTTTTTAAGTCACTAAACTAGAATTCAGGACATGCAATTCAACCATGTTCACTGCAGAATTTTTCATGTATTTTTAAAACAATCTAATTGAATCTTTCCATACGTATCTTTTGTCTACAGCTTATTCAGGCTATATACAGCTTATTCAGATATCTTTAGGGAAAGAAGTACAGGTTTATGTGTATGAATTCTGCATGTAGCTCACAGGGCTTCTCAATGGCCCCTCCTACCTGGAAAATGTATAATGAGGTTGTATGACCTTTCTGCTTTCCCCATTACTCATGCCTGAGAGAAGACCCCAGTGAACATCTGCAAAGCAAACTGATTATTCTCCTCCCCAAACCTTCGTCCCTCCAGATGCTTGCAAATAAACACAGTAGCATCCAGAGGTGGCATGCTCAGAAACCAGTCTTACACCAACCAGTATCATCTTGTGTTTTTTTTTTACTTTCCCATTTTCCCCTTGCTTTTAAAAGTAAATATTCTATCTTTGTCCTATCTTTGTCCTGTGTTTTAACAATGTCTACAGCAAAGGGAATCCTGATCCACTGGGATTATGGTACTCGTTTGTTACCAAAAAAGCCCAGGTCCAGCACAGTGTCCTGCTGGTCCCTGGGGAGTCCCTGTCCCTCCCCATCCCTACAGAGCCCCCAGATTATGCAGCTCCTGGCTGTGATTTTGGTACAGCACATTGCTCAGAAGGGTTGTGGATACCCCAATGATGAAAGTGTTCAGGGCCAAGCTGGATGGAGCTCTGGACACTCTGGTCTGTGGAAGGTGTCCAGAGCTCCACGGTCAGGGGGTTGGAACTCGATCTTTAAGATCCCTTCAAATCCAAACCATTCTGTGATTCTGTGATTTTTTTACTTATTTGAAAAACAGCAGTACAATGGAATCCTCATTAAGCCTCATAGCTTTACAGTAGTTTACATTGAAATAATTTTCCATTCTACATAAAATTGGTAATAATGAGCACTACAAGTGGAAGCAATTTGCTACAAATTATTTGACAGTATTATTTCTCCGATTTTTTCTTATTATGCAACCTCTACTTCTAACTCAAAGTACACCTATCCCTACTTCACTTAAAGTGTGGCAGGAGAGAGGGAATTGTAATCAAAATAATTACAAATTTTTTTAATTTAATTTTATATTTCTTTCTAAATAAAAATCATTTTAGTGCTGTTTAGTCTAGCTGACAAAGTTAAAATTAGTGCAAAACCATAAGGGAAAAAAATGAGCACATCTAGAAATGAGAAACAGTGAACTAGGACAAAAAAAACTTTTGAACGAAAACTGGAAGGAAATAGATTAATTTTTTTAAGCGAAGCTCATTTTCCCTTTAACACATTTTGAATCATTACTATATCGTGAATCATTTTCATTAAAATATTAGTAACTTTTTACTGTCTAAGTGATGCAGCATTCTAAACTTATAATTATGGAAAGGAGAGAGTACTGTTAAATTTTGTAATGCAAAATTCTTTTAATAAAAAATGGACTTAAATTTATTTTAATAAATTTATTAAATATAAATAATATTTATACTATAAAAATAATAAATTTATTTTGTTTGCATTTGGGGAACCTTATATGCATTAAACCAAGTCAATGACCCAAATGTCCATAAAAGTCTATGAAGGAAAGAGCAAAACCGTAACACCCTGAAAGCCAGCCTAGGTTTTCCTAATGAGATCTTGCTGATCTGAGTAATTTTAGGAACATACTTGGCCTGTGTAAGTTGGAGAACAGTTATTGAATCAATGTGGAGTCCAATTACTTTGTGTAATTTCACATGTGAGCTCTTACATCCACTTAATGACATATAAAACATTTGTACACCAGTACAGATTGAGGTGGAGTTCTGTATCTAACACAACAGTCCACAAGTTAAAGGTTCTGTTCAGAAAATTTCTCTCTCATTACAACACTTACAGAAGGTGCAGCAGATCTGAAAATAGTCTCATTCAAATTTGGAGCATGGATGTGTGGTGATACAGGTTCTGTCAGTACAGTTTCCATTTTAAAGGTTGAGAATGGAGTGAAGGCTTGTGATTGGCACCAATTATTTCAGTAGTATAACAATTCTGATTTTTAATTCCAACTCAGATGATAAAAATTTGACTTTAAACATCATGCAAGGATTGCAGGTGGTAATTGCATTATCTACTATTGCAGTAGAAAATGAAAGTTCCTGTTTACAGAAAAGAAAGTATCTTAGTACTGATGAAGTGATCTTTACCTTAGATTAAGAAGCAGTGGAGTTCTTTATTTATTGTAATAGTCCAGAAAATCCTCTTGTGATGGTAGAGATTCAGTTTTGGGTTAGAGCAAACACTGCTGAGAAAACCTCAAAGGAACCCTGCAAGTTGTTCTGGAAATGCACAGCCATCCCTCTTTCAGCCTTGCTCTGTGTATTTGACTGCTGTCAAGGACAGCTCTGGGCATAGATAAAATCACAAGATGCCCAAGGCAGGGCACTACAGAAGGCAGTAGAGTACCATGGGTGCTCTCTCTCATCAGTCTGTGACAGCTCCCCAGTGTGCCAGGCTTGCTATTCCACTTACCTAACAACGAGGCAGAAGGTCTTGCTTTTGTGGGGGAAAAAATAATATAAACACATATGTATTTCCACTTCTTCCTCATTCTTCACTTTGACAGTATGTTTACATCAAGGGAAAATGTTCAAAGATTGTTAAACATATATATGTGCCAATAAAAAGGAAAAAAAAACCAACCAAACAAAAACCCCTCAAGTTATGAGATACAATTTTCGATCTCCAAATTAGGGTCACAAGCTTTAACTAGCACTTTTCAGTGAGGAAGATGTTAAAATACCTGACTTGATCATAAAAAATGCCATTTAAATGTCTATGTCCAAGATACAGGTCATACATATCTCTTTTTTTCTCTAATATAGCCAAGATGTTTTTGAAACACTAAGTTCTGTGAAAACTTCTCCACCAAAGGTCATCTCATTTTAGATTAAACCTATCTTTATTAAATCAAGTTCTTTTAAGGACAAATTGTTCACTATTGACCTAATTATCTAACTTGTGTGTGTACTTACCTGCCCACATGTACTCTGGCAAGTGCTATAATTATCCTGATGAATCACAAATAGAATTTACATTTTACCTTGCAAGTACCGGAAGGCAGTGACTAGAGCATGACTCGATTATATAAATGGTACCTTATTCCCAGGAATGACGACAGAGCTGGTAAAAAGTGTCATTAAATATAGCTCTAAATGAGCCACTCTGTTTGGCAGATAGAGAGAAAACAAAAATCAGAAAAACACAGTCAAAGAAAATAACAAAAGAGGAAAGACTTTAAAAAAAGTCACCATAGTCTGATGCATAAACTGGAAGACAAAGAAAACACCAATAAACTAAAATTTTTGAAAGCCTCTGTAGGAAGAATTTAAAAGTGGGAAGACAGAAAAATTGTTACATAATGTAATACTCAAAAGGCAGGAAACACAACTGTGATTCTTCCCCTGCAGTTTTCTAATGTACTTACAGCCACTCATTTCCACACAGCCTATACTCATGAAGCAACTGGAAAGCCCCAGCAATTTCTGCCAGTGTTCATTGAAGTTTACACTCGGCAGATTACCCTTGCAGAACCCTGAAGGGCTCTTTTTCAAATCTCTGTGGCTGAAAGACACCAAATATTTTTTCTTATAAATATGTAGTGTCATGGTGAAATTGAGCTATGTTATGTCTTCTGACAACTCTTCAACTTGTGGAAACCAAAATGCTAGAAGGAGATGAAACGTTTGCAAAGCTATTAGGAGAAGTGTATGAGACTGCCTTTGAGTTCTGTGCAGCAGGATCCAGTGGATAACAGCAGCCTTGCTTTCCTTTGGCTTTTCTTTTTTGAAAGAAATGTTAGGAAATACTAAATTTTAGAAATTGATCAGTGAGCTTCCATCTCTGGTTTAACTGTGGCTGCACCTCCATAGAGCGTCATCATGATTTATGAAGGCATGTTTATTTAGAAAGATGTTTAGGCAAATACTTCATGGTAATTTTTCAGGGAAATAAACACTTTTTTCTGAAACAGCTACTGATGACCATAATAACTGCTAAACCACCTCCGAGTTATTAGGTTACCAATCAAAATCTTTATTTTTTTCTTAATACAGATTCACATCTTCTCATTATAAACTTCAAAAACACCTAGAAAAATAATATATATTTGAACATAGTTTAGGTTCCAATGCATGGGATTGAATTGAAGCTCTGTTTCTCACTTTTTCAAAGAGAGAATTGACATTGTTAATCTTCCTTAGAATGTATTAGTGGGAGAAGGGTTTATTTTGGAAGGGTTTTTGTTTTTTAAATTCTTTATTCTTTTAGAGGAAGAGGATACTATTCTACATGGGACAAATCCAAGCCTGACTTTGGTAAGAACACACAAATGCAAACAAAAAAACCCAATTTCTGAAAATTAAAAAGGCTGGAGCAGCAACTAACAATGGCTTTGGCAAGAACTAAGCTTGTTAAACACATCTAAATGCCTTTAGAGCAGGGTAGCAGGCCTTACAAAGAAAGGAGGTGCTGTAGGTGCCATGCAGCTCAGACTCTGCCATTATTTCATGTGGCATTTTCAAAGCAAGCTACAGAAAACCAGTCAAGCTAAAATTGATGCTAGGCGGGTGCAAAATAAAGGAACAAAATCACTTGCAGAATATCAGGGGTTCACAGCGAAGCCGTGATGAACTGTGTGTGTTAGCTCTCAGTGGTTTCTGGTGCTGTTCACTACAGACTGTGGTAACGGTAATGGGCTTATGAGTTTGAAAGAAGTGAAGCTGGAACAGACTGCAAATATGCTGAGGAAAAGATTTTAACTCCCGAGAAATTAGAACAATGACCTGAAAAAGAGGAATACAAAAATCATTAAAGATGCACACTGGTGGGAATAAGCCAACTGGCACAAATAGAGAATGGCAAACCTGATGTAGAAATTTAGTCCCTAGTGAATTCTGACCTGAAAACAGTCAACAGGGTGGTGTAAAACAACTTCAGTGTGCATTAAAAGGAGTCGAACAGACAAGTAATGCATCTTCTCCAGTCCATACTATTAAGTCTTTAATAATAAGATGTTACCCAGTCAGGATCCACAGCTCAGGAAGGGCACAACTGATGACAAAGAGTCCAGAAAATTATCCAATATCTCAAACTCATTCTCTGAGAAAAAGCTAATAGGAAGGCTGCAGAAAATGGGAAATATATAAAACCTTACTTCTTCCATACCTTTGCTCAAAACATCTGAAAACTGATTCTTCATTGGGATTCTTCCCACCCGGATTTACTATTTTCTATTCTTCACCTGTAGTAAGGCCATATTTTTGTAATGAAAATAATTTTGACTGAATGCATTAGAAAAATCCAACTCTTGTTGAATGCAAAACAGACTGAAAACACAAGTTATGAGCAAGAGGACAAAAAATCCAATATTAATGGTTGCTTTAAAGTATCTATCCACAAATCATAACAGAAAAGATCAGCAAAATGTTAAAAGAAATTTAGTTTAGTCATATTTCTGTTCCACAGTGAGAACAATGCATACACCAAAAAAAGCTTGAAACCCTGATGATAATTGCATTTAAAATACAGCCAAAGGTTCTAGTTTACTTTCAAAACCTGGAGAGATTTTCTTTACAGTCAAAGCCAATTAAAGTTTGTCATCACCTGATGTTAATTAATGACTTTGTACTGACCTCAGCGTGCACAGATGTTTTGCAAGGTGCATTCTGTTAAAAGCGATTGATGGTCTAAACAGTTCATAGTAACTACGTCTGTCTCCCTCCTCCCTGTCTTTCACATACCTTGAACTAATTAAATCTAGGAGTGTTTACTAGTAATTTAATTAAAAACTCAATAATCTTCACAATCACTGAAATTGCTTTGACTTAGCACAACACTTGTGTTTTCCAAGATAATCGGTGAATTAAACAATAAAGAGCACTTGATGTGAGCAAGTTTGAAATGTGAATTCCAGGGTGAATACAATCAGAGGAGGTGTAATCACTCACAGGTATGAAGAGAGGCTGTGGGAAATTGAGATGGACCTGTGAATTAGGCAGTTTCATTACATGAAAGGAAATGAAATCTTGGGACGGCAACGAGGATCAGTTCAGTGAGGATTGGTCCATTTCCCCGTACTTCATGTAATCCCATGCCATTTTATTGTTTTCACTCCAGAATATTCCCTTTCCATTTTAGTACTTCATTACACCAATTTCTTCTCCTGTCTCTAGCTTTCACTTTCTTCCCTGATTACAGAATTTCAAGGAGAATAATTTTGGAAAGGTTTAGTGCATTTCACTTAAAAAAGGAACACCTCACTGCCCAAAGACTGCTCCCTGCACATCTTTCTTCTTAGCATCACTCATGTGCTGGGCCCCTCAGCAAAAGTCTGGTTAGGCTTGAATAATCCACAAACCCAAGAGTTTCAGGGACATTGACACTACAAAAGGCATGCCAAGAGGAGCATGGCACTGCCCCAACATTGCTCCCTCCACACATTTCTCCTAGGAAACACCCTTGTGTTTTGCACCTCAGCAAAAGGCTGTTTTTAAGGCCATGATTAGGGATGGGTAAGCCTAAAGATCAAAAAAGAAAAAACACTAGACCATGAAAGATATTGAAGCTACAAAAGCCATGCAAAAGTGGAGTACTTGAAGTCATCTCAATACATTTGATTTTGACCACTTATTTTCTGAAAAATTTCTATTTCCTTCCCTCACATTTAAATTCCTTAAAAGTCCACCCCGGGTAGTTTTGTTTCATTTTCTTCTATGATTTCAAGTTTTTATTCCCTTTCCTGAAAGGAAATGCTTCTTTTTCATTTTTTTTAATTGCTTCTTCTGCCCCTTTGTTTACATTTCTTTGTTGATTTTGGGATTTCAATGCCAATAATTTTAACAATTTGCAGTCCTTTTCCCTACACAACATTTCATCTCAGTCAATATTCTAGTCAATGCATTGCCAAATATACTCTTTTTTTCCAATTGCACTTGATATTATCATAAATCCTAGCTAGAGTGTTTGTTCCACATTCTTCTCTGATTCCAAGATTTCATTCCCTTTTTTGAAAAGAAAAATTCCCTATCAGGCAAGGGAATGATATCTTCAGATTTCAATGAGGATCAGTTTGGCAAGCTTTGATCCATTTCCCTGCACTTCATGGCATCTGAGATTATTTTAAAAGTTTTCACTTTGTTTCAGAACTTACCCTTTTATGAATTTAGCATTTTCTTTCTTCAACTCCATCTCCAGTCTCTCAGTTTAACTATCTTCCTGGATTTCAATGGTAAAAAATATTTGCAAGCTTCAGTCCATTTTGGTGCATCATATTTCAACTCGGTGCATTTGGTTGAAGTCAGGCCAATGACAAATTTACTTTCTATTTTACAATTGTATTTCATTTAATCATGTCTCCATTCCAGAGCGTTTGTTCAAATTCTTTTCTCTTTTCATTTCATTCCATTTCCTGAAAGAAAGAAATCTTCAAATCTGAGAAGAAAGTAGAACAAACATTCTGGCAAGGAGATATGAGCAAATAAAATGAAATTTAAAAAAAAACCAGAAAATTTGCAAATGGACTGAAGAAAACCAAGTGTACTGAGATGAAACAAGGCGCACTGAAAGGCATCAAAGCTTGCCAAAATTATTCCAATCAAAATCCCAAAATCAGAGAAGAAAAAAGTAAACAAAGAGGAGATGAAACTGAAGAAATAAAGTGCGACAATGAAAAAAGAGAAAATTCCAAAGTAAAGGGTAAACAATAAAAGTGACTGGGATGACATGAGTTGCAGGGAAATGGACCCTAGCTTGCCCAATTGATCCTAATTGAAATCACAAGATTTCATTCCCTTTCCTGAAAGGAAATTCTTCCTTTCACGAAAGGGAATAAAATCTTGAAGTCAGAGAAGAAAGTGGAACAAACACTCTGGCAAGGAGATATGATCAAATCAAATGCAATTGTAAAAAATTAAAAAAAAAAAAAAGGAAAATTAGAAATGGAGCAACTACAAAAAAATGTAGTCAGGTGAAATGTGGCAGAGTGAAAAGGAACAAAGCTTGCCAATTTTCTGGTTTGTTTCAATTATTCAATTATTTCAAGACTATACCAATTCTTGAAGCCAGCTGAATAGGGATCAGGCTGCTTTTATGCTGGTTAATTCTTTTACACTCAGAACCAAACCAGCTACATAGTAAAGCTGTCATTAGTGGCCCTTGATACTTTTTTTTACTCTTTTTATACAAGATAGTGTTTCAGAGTGATCCAGTCCAGCGTTCAATGTCCTTCCTAGGCAATAAGTTTAAAATAACTTTTGACCCTTAAAGATCAAACACCAGAGTCTTAAAATAATACAAATTTTCACTCTGCATCCTTAAGTGATTCATCTTTGTTTGCTCTGAAGATCAACATTTTTCTTCCTACATACACCCTTTTTCTCCCCTACAGCTCAAGTTTATTTATACTTTTTAGAGTACTTTTAGAGTATACTTTTTGGATCGAGTGGCATCTTATATGAAACAAGTCAGGTAATCCATAACCAGGTCAAAGGACAATTTTTTCCCCTCAGTGGAGCTTCAGCAAAACATAGCCAGACAGTGTCACAGAACTCTGGGTTTCATCAAAGAAAGGCTGAAAACGCCACAAATATAAACAAGAGATATTGGATATTTCCAGAGGGACATGCTCAGGAGTTTTCTAACTTGACTATAGTTATCTTTTTTTATTTCCCCAAATAACATTTTGATCCCCAGCTACAATGAAACTGAAACTGGAGCACAGGACTTGTACTTTTTCTCTCAGCTTGTGAACAGCTTACTGAAAACCACCTGTATTTATGCCAGGTTTCTTTAATGGCAGACAGCTTTGGCAATCAGGCAGCTGAATGAGATGTTCCAATGCCATTTCTGGACACTGAAAATAATAATATAGCTATTTAGAATCCTGATAGAAAAGGACTAGTACACAGGTTTCCTCTAGGAAGAGGTTTGGTGTTTTCTGTAACTCAAGTTCCTATCAGTGATCCTAATATTTCATGAAATCCACACGCAGCTGCATCTGCACAGCAGAAAATATCCTGAACCACAGCAAGGAAAGAAGCCTCTGGGAGAAGAGGAAGATTTTACAGATGAAAACAAGCTCACCACAAGTCTATGCAATGACACTGAACTCAGGGTTTTCTGTAACACCCTTCCATTTGTCTTAGGGATAACTTGTTAAAAAATGCATACAAAACATCTCTGTTTTTGCAATAAATAACAACTACAACAAAAAGGCTGTTCCTTCCCTAGATTTCCAAATACTTTAGCACTCACTAAACATTAAACAAGCTTACATCAGTCAGTGGAAAGTCTTGTAGTAATGCTAAAGAGCTTTGTATCAAAACAAATACAGGTTCCTGCCATTACCACCTGTTATCACCTTCTATCTGTAGAGTTACATTCAGACATTCAAAACAGAGCATAATTAGTTCCCAGACTTACGATCACCATCACCTTTGCTCCTAAGGGAATCATAAGAAACACTTGATTTGTTGGGCGGGTTTTTCCAACTCTCACCCATTTTTATTTCATTTTGGTTTTTTTAACATGAAACGATAAGATCTTTATAGAGTAGTATATTTGCCATTGGCACTGATGGAAAAGGGTGTTTGATTACAACATGTGTTGTTTTTTTCCAGTCTCCCAGCTCCAGGTAGCAATTTCATCCATTGCTGCCTGTAGCTAAATAATTAGCTTTTCAATAACTCAGCTTCTGGCAGAGACAGAATTGAAGAATTAGTAATTTGCCTGCACACCTTCAGTGCAAATGCTGCCTCTCAGGGGAATATTACATCTGTTTCCCAAGTGTAGCTAAAAATATGCATCCAACAAAATAAATGCTTACAGAAATACTGGCTACCAAAATCAGACCAGATGCTGCAGCAAACTCAGCTTAAACCATTGTCTCAACAGTGTTTTGAGGGGTTTAATTATTTTACAAATAAAAAATGTATCAATGGAGAACAACAAGCTGCAGCATGTCAATGATGAACGTAAACAATAATGACAGATAGCAGATAAATTGATGAATGATAAACATTTTAAACATGTTATTTTGCTGATAAACACAGAACTAAAGCAAGATATATAAGTTCTAAGTTGGAAAGAGGCTGTCAAATCTACCTCACCAGTTTTTTGGGAGAGGATCAGTTTTACAAGCCTCAAGTCACTAAAGCCTCATGTAACTTTTTCTTAAATCTTATGAGTGTGAATGCTCATTTGTTTGAAATTTATTAGAATGCCAGCATCCAAGGATATTTACAGAAGTCAGCTCTCAGAGAACTACATAAGATGAAATACAGCATCACACCTCTCAAAAATTGCATTTTCACTTGCATTTTTGGGTTAGGTTTTCGTCATGTATTTAGATCTAGGAGAGACTGTAACCATAATACATAAACAATGAAAAGAGCCGACACCTGAAAGCACCATAGGACTAACTATAAGAATTAGAATCAGTAAGACGTAAGCAAGAATGAAAAACCTGAGTGCCTTATTTCTCATTCATACACACTTTTGGGTTCAGAAATCAACTTGTATAATTTCCTAGCACAGCCATCATTAGGGATTTAAAGGGACTCAGTAATGCAGCCGCCCATTTGTTGTGAGCACATTTTGCTGTCAGGCTACAATCACCTGCAACTACAAGGGTACCAAATTCCTTTGTGGATGTAGACATAAACTCCTGGGAGCTGGTAAGCAAAGACATGAAAAAAAGCCACAATTTTAGAGGAATTTCTTCCACTTTCCATGCTAAACCGGAAACTCTAACCATACACCCCTCAGGAAGACAGGTACCTGTGATCGTGTTCACAGGGGTCTTGGGATGAGGGAAGAGACAAGGATCTGACTCCGTGTTTCAGAAGGCTTGATGTATCATTTTATGGTATACATTATATTAAAACTATACTAAAAGAATATAAGAAAGGATTTCACCAGAAGGTTAGCTAAGAATAGAAAAAGAAAGAATGGTAACAAAGGCTTGTGGCTCAGACTCTCTGTCCGAGCCAGCTGGGCTGTGATTGGCCATTAGTTAGAAACAACCAACATGGGCCAATCAAAGATGCAGCTGTTGCATTCTACAGCAGCAGATAACCATTGTTTACATTTTTTTCCTGAGGCCTCTCAGTTTCTCAAGAAGAATAATCCTAAGGAAAGGATTTCTCATAAAAGATGTCTGTGAGAGGTACCCCACACTGACCTCAAGAGTACATTTGTTGGAGACTTCCATCTAGGGCAGCATTCATCTTTTTCTGCTTCCTAGAAGTTCAGTCATTGGTGAGTACTTGGAAACCACTCCTTACCCTGAGCTACTGGGAACATGATCAAATTCAGCATAAAATTTTGCAGTTATGTATTAGAGCTCATTTGGATTAAGTCTATGTCATTCCAAGAGGTTCTTTACTAATTTCAATTTCATTTCACCAGCTTCTCTCCCTCCAATAGTGGTACTCAAATTGTATGAAAGAAATAGTTTGACACACCACATAGGGGTAAATAAAGCGCTCATACACATGAGAATCTTGATAGTGATTTAATTCTACATAAAAAATATTTGTGAAGGGTAAGTTAAAAATTACTACCATACCAGCAAGATTTTGTTTACTCTTAAAAAGTATTAAAGTATTTTAAAAAGTAAATATTCCCATCCCCCTCCATCAAAAAAGTAATTAAGATAGCATACATAGTCTAAGTCTAAGGAATCTTCATTGTGTTAAGAGCCCAAATATTATACTAGTTAAAATCCAGAACTGAAGTTAGAATAACAGGCAACTGTATAAATGGGAGCATTTTCATCTTGAAATAAAGATCACGCTATATTTGTCACAGGTAGGAGGGGCAGGGGGATAAAATACTTAGTTAGTAGGTCAATTTAGTGCTAGATTCAAACATCATGAAGAGAATACTTGTGCACTAGGAAAAAAAATGAAAACTTCAGTTTTATACCCCACAGTACTGATGTTCAATATTACAGCCAGCATAACTTTAAATATATTTTTATCCATATCATAACTCATTTTGTTTCCAGAAATACTCATTTCTAATTTTTTTAAAAAAAGGTGTTTGCTATGGCTTCTCAAAAAAAGAACCATGATTAAAAAACCAGGATTTAAAAATTGAATTGATATGATAAAAATTGAATTGACATGATAATCCTTTAGAACACCTGAGTGTTCTAAAGGATTATCCTGGCAACTTCAGCTATAAAAGTAACTCTGCCTATGTCATTTTATGTAAGGCTTACTATTACAACCAGAAGATCAAATTAAAAAAAAAGCATACCTTTTAAGAAGTGGAATACATTTACATTTTTAAGATAGCCACTGGTAAACATGGTCTGGTAAACATGAGAGAAATTTTGCATCAGGCAAATGTTTTGGTGCCTTTGGGGGATTTATTAGAAATATTAGGGAGAGGGTCAATATAGACAGCAAGAGAAAGCCCCAGCACAGGCCTGACAAACCTTAGTGAGAACTTCAAAAACTTTTTTTCCAGAAAAATTTGTGGACACTATCAAGGTAGAGAAGAAGAAAAAGGATAGATCTGCAAGTGCATTGGGCCTGGGAAGCAGCAGCTGAGGAAAAGAGCTGGCTGCAAAGGCACCTGTTCCAGGAGAAAGTTTGTATCAGGGCCATTCATGCTAGGCTCTTTGGATTTTTTGGGATTATTTTTAGAATCTGGGTTCAGGCAAAATGAAAGCCCTCATTCTCCTGATAGTGAAGCTGTCAAGCACTTGTACTCTTAGATGTGTGCTTCCATGGCTTCTGAGCTGAGAGAAGCTTTCCTTCACTTATTGAATTAAGTGGGGGGAGGGGGAGTAAGTCTGAGTTTAAGGTAAGGTTGTTTTCATGTTCCATCAGGTCAAGCTCAGCTATATCCTCAGAAGAGGTCAGTCATCACAATCGTGGACCTCACCTTTCCTCTGCTGCCCTTTAATACCAATATTCAGCTGTCAACAATTAAAAAAAACCATTTGACTTAACATTCATCCATCTGGTTTGCATTTTCAGCAGTTAAACTCGCTGCCTTTGGTAATTTTATTCTATAAATTTTTCCTAGGACAGCAACAGAAAGGGAGTTAGAAAGCCTTATTTGTTCTTTGCAGTTAAATTCTCATTTTAGTTACAGTGGCATCAATCTGGTACATTAAGTAAAATAGTGAAGTTATTACAGTGAGTCATGGCTGAAAACTCACATTGCCTGAACCATAGCAAATGACAAGGTGCTTCAAACAGTTCTTAAATCAACTCTCCTCTGTCCTGAGAGACATTTTAACCTGTATCATTATGACACTGCCTATTAATTGGGTCAGCACCAGTAAGAAGCAGCACTACTGGAACACAGATTGTAAGGGATCTTCCTAACAGCAGCCATGCTTGTTACAGCCTGGTCTTTCCAAAACCATGATTCCCTTGTTGCCTCCTCCTGGGGTTCTCTGCTGGATGCTACACAAGCACTTTCTTCAGTAACCATGGGAACCAAACCCAGAGCATTATTTGGGATGCAAAAGCTTGACCAACATTTTTAACTCAAAGTGATGTTTTATTTTAAGGATCCAGACCTATTAACATAAAGGTTTTTACAGATTAGAGGTTTTCCCACTTGAAAAACACAGTAAAGGTCAGCTGTTGAAAATATTAATTCTGCATTTCAAGCAGAGATTTATAGTTCTGTGTAGGAAACTATCCTTTTCAGTGAATAACTGCAGCAGTAAAAAAATAAAACCATCTATCATGAACACATGAATTTTTTAGTAATCCCATGATCAATTTGAACAATGCATCCCTGAAAATGGAAATCTTGAGTTCTCTTCCTGTCTAACAATTGGCTGTTAATCTTGCTTGAGACAAGCCAAACCACCTATGCCTCAGTTTCTGTGCATTAACCTAGATCAAATTAAAAAAAAAACTGGTTGCTGACCCATTTCATCCATTCAGGTTTTTCAAGCTCATTTCCCACACAGAATACAGAAAATATTAATATTAAAAGTTATGATTGCTCATAGTGAGATGTCATGGCAAAGACAACTTGAACATAAAACATCCTGTAACCTACAAAACCTCCTGAGTAGACACACCTGGATATCTAAGACAACTGCGGCATCATCTGAAATTTACTCCATACACTCCAGTTTGTTTGTACCATAAATATTCCAAGCAAGTCTCTTCCTCTATTTGAGTCCCAATTGCTTGACTTCCAAAAATATTTGATTTTTATGTTTACATTTAAAGAAGTTTTGCTTATGTTCAATTTCTTGAGAATGACTCAGGACTAGTAGATTACATTTAAATGACATATCCATGCTTAACACACACTTTGAATAAGTGTTACATAGATGTTTTCACCAATACACAAACAGAATATATCAAATGAAATCTGAGGTCATTTAGAAAAATTTCAAGCTTATCTATATGATTATTTATGTTTTTCAACAAATGTTTAACTTACAAAAGGTGATGCGGATACCTTGGCATTAAAAAACAATAGTATCTTGCTGTCACCACCAACCATAAATTTGTGACATTGCTAAAATCCTGCTTTTACTCTGTAAAAATATAAACCAAACACTTTTAAATAGGGTTATACCACTATATGCTTATTAATGGCATTTTAAAATTGTTGATGGTGTTGCAATGCCAAGGTTAACTTCTTACATGCCAGTAGCTTTCAAGCCTACATTTGCTTTGATTCTAAAGCTGCCTTCTAATCAAGAAGCCAAATCAAAGTTCACAGGACCAAGTTAAGAAGTCGGGCAGCAAGTATTTAAAATTAAGTTGATGGGGCAAAAATACAAGCTCCTCAATGATGGCCTTTATCCTAGAGAAGGAGCTGTATTCATACCTGATGTCCTTTAACAACCCACAGAGAATTTCAGAGATGGTTTTATTTTCCTAAAACCAAAACTACTGGATAACATCTTTAACCAAATGTTGGGGCTAAGTAAATAGAATGAACACAAATACTCTGGTTCTTATTTCCAACATCTTATTTCTATTATATTTATAAACTTTTTGGCACTGCTACTGGGTATTTGAATCTCCTTCTACCCTCAAGCATTACCTACCCCATGACACACACACCCCCCTTTAGTCAGAACCAATCTTGAAAATCATATCTAACTGACAAACCATTCTTCACCATGTTGAAATAAATGTTAATAAAATCATAGGTGCCATTGTAGAGCAAAGTAACATAGGGGGTAACGAAGGACCTCAAGAATATTCTGTGGAATCCTTACAGGAAAGAATACTAATTTCCTTGTGGGAAGCATTTGTGAATTCTGTGTACAAAGCACAAACTAGGCCTTTAAGAACACAAGGCAAAAAATATCAGTAGATTGTACCTTCTAGTGCTGGAGAAGAGAAGAAAGAGGGAAAAAAACCAAAAAAGCTTTCTAGATGCAAATTACAAAATCAGAATTCACCCCCAACCCCCATACCTGTGCTTTCTTTATATAGAGGCATAATATGGGATACACATTATGATGTACCACACCATCCAAGCAGCCCTTGTCCCTAGCTAGATACTTGAACCAACATGAAGACAACAATATGACTTGGGTGTTTCTCCAGCTGAAAATCAAGCCAGCATGGAGCCATACTGCTTTTCCTGTAAATCCTGCAGGGCAGATGCCAGGATGCACATCTGTGTGCAGGCAGACCTAGCCTGGGGTAATTGTCAAGAAGTGCCAACACATCCTCCTGTAATGACAGTAAAAAGGTCATGAAAGTTTGATTTGTTTCTTTCAATTCCGTTATTGTTCCAGTATTTCTAACCAGTCTTTCCTCCTAGTCAGGCAACTATCCTTGTTCTATACTTTTTGATTTTTATAGACCTTTCAAGAGAGGAAATCTCAATAACATATTTGCTATGGATCCTATACACCAAGTCTGGACATCCAAGGACAGGCTCTCACACTGTCTGGGTCCAAAGCAGCTCATGAGAATTACTGATCTTTAAAGTATCAATAGCATTGTAAGTCTCTGAAGAAAATACTGCCAGGTTTGCTTGGATTTTTTGTCCATACCCATCAGTGATGGAAACAGACAACTGACTGCAGACCTAATTTGTTTTCTGTGTGCTTTTCTTTCTTTTTGTGTCAGAGAACTACTTAAACTCCCTAGGTTTCTTGTGTTCACCAATTCAGCTCGAAGCAAGGCATAGGAAGGCTCAGGAGAACAGTTCACAGATTTAATGCAAGGTCAGCAACAAAATACCTGATCACAAAGCAGTGCTGTTAGGGAAAAATGTTTATCCCATTTGTCTTGTGTTCAGTACCATCATTTAAGTAATTTTGTTTTGCAAGCTGGTCTCCAAAGGAACCACTTTCCTCCACACAGGGATTACATATTCAACCCCTGTCACTCCCATTGTACCTGTGCATCCTCTTTCACATGTTAAGTGCCATCAACTGTCACCATCAGCAGTTTCAAACAGCCCCCCTACAAAAACTAGTTTTATAATACATAGACTCTAAATTTATTAGCATATCATGAATGTAAATAGAAAATGTTTCTAAAATGAGAGGTAAAAACAACATAACTGCAAGTAAAACAGCCCAACTACACTTAATATTTTTGAAAAAATTTTGATTGAAAAGGACAATAAAATTAGTTTTTACTGTGTAATCTATTGTTATAGATGAGATGTTGAGTTGCATTCGAAGATTCCTCCATTGTTATGAATTCACATAATTGTGCACACAGACACATAAAAATCTGTCCCACATGCAAACTGTGAACATCACATGACTCATTTCTAGCTGCACAAAAAAAAGTTATGAGAATATATACACTACTAATGGTTGGCTCAATTTGGTAAAAAATGAGCTGGCATCAGGATATTATGTCCTCAAACAACAGAGCAGTTTACTCAAAGGGACATAACTTCCATGTCGTTAGTAAGAAATAAATATCAGATATGCTGCACAGGAGGAAGACCACTGGGTTTTTTTCCTTCCCTGTATCAGGGAGATGGAAAGTGTTTACAACTGTTTTGAAAAAAAATCAGCATTAGGAAATAAAACAAAAACAAAAAAAATCTTTTCTTATTAGAACATACTGTGCAGGTTGTTTTCTAACTATTTCCCAAAAAGGAATGATACTTGCATTTGATTTTGATATGCAAAATCATACAATCTTTAACGTTTGAAAAGACCTCTTAGATCATGAAGTGCAAGTGTCGTTGGAAAATGTTCATCCAAGGACCAGACTCAAAAGGTATACCATCTACCACATCTCTTATTCTGTGGTGATACAAATACAGTGTCATCTTCAAAATTTACTTCCACTAAATTCTCCTGGTTTTTTTTTAATTTCTTCTCATAATAACATTTTTAAACTTATTTCAGATCATATGTGCAAAGTAACCATTTGCACAAAATGACGTATAAAACAAAGTGAGTATTTGCAGATTAAATATTTTAAACCAGTGAAATTCATTTTTTCCACAACCTTGAAATTAGTTCTGCCTATGACAAGTACGGAGTGAACCACAGGCTTTCCCCAGGTTTTGCATTTCAACTCCTGACTTAGGCAAAATTTCCTAAAACCTTTAGTAACAGAGTTTTCAGTTGCCTTCATAGCCTGTACGATTTAAAAACATCTCTTACTCCTACTTTCGACAAAGTCATTCAGCACTTAGATGTCAAAGTTAATTTTCAGTATCTGGTGTTTAAAATATCCCTGATAACAGGGTAGAACTTTTTGAAATTTGGCATTTATGACAGGTATATTGCAAACACTATTAAATACCAGACATATTTTTCTTCTTAAGTATACTCAGCATTGACAACACAGAGAATGAAGGCTCAATTTATAAATTTAACACATAATTCAGTCACTGGTCAAGTGTCAGAGCATAATTGTTTCAACAAATGCAACAAAAATATTCACTCCTTTTCTTCCAAACTTAAAAAGACAAAGTAAAAAACAAGCATTACAAATTAATCCACTGAGATGTTTATCTTGAAATACTAGATTTGTAAGTAAAGTAGTATTGTGTGTGTGGTTGCTTTGCACTTGGTTAATAATTGTTTGTTTAGGCAGCATATGAGAAAGGGGAAGACAAGCTTTTGGACTCATGAACTCTCTATGTCTGAAAGGGTAGCAGCACAGTCTAAAACAAAATATATTTTAAGTGTAATTCCATCGATTCTTCAGAGTCACAATCAAACCACTTCAAAGAAAAGCAAGCTGGACACAGTGGACATAGTTCATGCCATGGTCACTTAATTCTTGAAATCATGGAACACACAAAAGATAGTAGGTGAAGAAAAGCATACTGATACAAAATTTTGGATCCAGCAGAATCATTAATTTAATGTTCCATGCTTGGTTTTTGATTCTGCTCCTCCTTTGAGGATCAAAAGCAAGAGACTAGATCTGTTCTGGGAAACATTCACCCATTAGTAACTTCATTTTTGATCGTGCGTGATGGTTTACTTTGGTGAAAAATTGTTGTGCAGATCCATCCACATTTTTTTAAATTATGAAAATCCTAAGACTAGAAGATACTAGATTCAGTGACTGACTCAGAGTATTCTCAAGAAGACACTTTCCAGTGTTGTTCTAATAGCCATATTATAGCCATGTTTAAAAAATATATAATTATGGAGCATTTCTAAATATCCTTTCAAGGACAAAGATCTTGCCCAGATAACCAAAACCAGTAAAACATCTGCTACTGAAGAGATAAGAACTAAATTTTATCTCTACATTTTTGATCCACAGCTAGAGAGTTTTGTGGTATATAGCATATGTTCTTTGCTTCATATTAACACTAAAATAACAAATTTGCATATCTGAAGGAAGTGACACCATGCCTTGCAATAAGAGAAACTGACTTTCTTTCCCCTCTCCCAGAGAAAAATGAGAGTAAAGGAAAATTTGGACTCCATAGACAGCCTCAAAGAAAAGAGCAGAGGGAAATTATTATAGATTATTCTGGATTATAGAAAGGAAAGGCAAAAGAGAAAGAATTAAATAGATAAAAAAGAGAGGGAAAGACAAAGCTTTCCAGACTCAGTACTCCATTCACCTTCCTCCTAAAGGGAGATTAAACCCCTGGTAGTTAGCCTCACATCAAACATCGCAGAAGTTCAGCTTGGTAAAAAGTCATGGGGTCAGATGCTTTTCTATAACAATTTACCCAAGACGTGTGTTGGGCTCTTATACTGCATGATTTTATTTTCCATGCAGCAGCAATCTCTTTGCCAAATCCCTTCTTGCACTGACCAGTAAATTTCACAGCAAGGAAAAATATGTTTGCAGCATAGACTGGAAGTACAACATTATAGTCCTCCAACACACTGGGGGAAGTTTTAGGCTTCAAGGAGTCAAAGAAAATGGGCAGAAAAGAAGTAGTAATTCTAAAGGAAAATACCATTGGTCAGCATATGAGTTCATTTATTTTCTGCTTTTGAATTTCCCACTGCTTACCAAACAGAAACACAGGGGTTTGTTGTCCAAAGGAAAAAAAAACATTTGTGGGAAAATGAAGGCTGCAGCCTTTTAGCAGATGTCAGGTTATTTTGATATATCTTGGTCATAAAGACAACAAAATAAATGTTTATATAGAAACAGTCCTCACACTCCTAAGTCTGCAGAAAAATGTGCACACAAGAAAATGATTCAGCACATTCATTGCCAGGTTTTAAAATTGATTTACGTAATTTAATGAAATTTAAATAAAATTAACAGGTAAATATTTGATGTTCAAATGCTTGTTTCAGTATTTTCTCTTTCATGGACTAAGCAGAAAACCTTAAAAGGGAGCAGCTTTAATTAGCTTTATTCTATTCAGATTTAGAAATTAGACAAATAGGTGGCTCAGAACTTACCTATTTAGTTTAGATTAAAAATCATTCCATGACTTAATAAAAATAATAATTCCATAATGCAAATAGTGAAGTCTTTGTGTCGGGAGGCCTTATATCAAAACAATCTAGTAAAGATTTCCAAAACAGAGATGTTAAGGGGGTTAGATTTTTCTCACATCCCACTTTTTTTTTCCTTCACTTTTGAGCAAGCTAAGTAATGCAGATCTCCTATCAAGCAATGCCAAAGAAATTTAGTTGTCCTGAAAACCACAATTCGCAATAAATCCATTTGTGGACTTGAGTTTCTCTCCCCAGTAGCTCTTCCACCCTGTGCTGTATTGCCTTTTTAATGGGAGACCTACAGAATGTTAAGCAAGCCTGGGGCAAGAAAATTGGGGTTTTTACACCCAATTTAAAGCCCTAAGTAGAGTATAGCTCGAATTCTGGTTCAGAGTCACTTAAAAGTATTAAACAACTCCACATTTATTCCCATTTTAGGAATGAGAGCAATGACTCTTCTGATCTCAGTACAAAGGAAAAAAACATGGACGACTTTGGGAAGTGTCTCAGTATCAACTGCCCAGAGCTGCAGGTGCCTGTTCCTGGCTACAGTGCTCCTTATTGAGATGCACCAGCCCCCAGCACACAGCCTGAAGCCCATCTCCTCAGAACTAACTCGGGCTGGAGTTGTTCACCACGCTAACTCTGCTGCGGCTGGGCAATGCACAGAAGCAAGGAGTGTGGCATGCCTAGGGACTCCAGCCTGGACATCACTGAAACAGTTCAACTCTCTTTAATTGCATTAGAGTTATTAGCATCAGTTTTAAATAACAACAATAGGTATTTCCTTTCCTGAGCTTTTCAAGGCACCACACAAGCTCTGCTCCTGTCTCAATTGCAACTGAGTGGCAATTTAAAGTGAGTGACCTTTTCAAGGTGACGGATTAGCCATACAGTGGATTTTGCAGCACCTTTAACATTTTTTCTGCACACTGTCAGTGATGAACAAGACATCATACAAGCCTTGATTCAGAAAAGCACTTGAGCTGACCATTTAATCTAACAAAAGCAGGTACTGGCTTGAAATTAAAGGTACATTCCACTACTTTGCTATTTACAAGTGAAATTGTTTACCACCACGCAAGGAGAAACACAACCCAATAAAACATATCCCTGCTTTGTGTAGAAAAAATTATGTTCTCAGATTTAATCCTTGGAGAATTCTTTAACTTACTTCCAATTTTCACATTTTCCCTGAAGATGTTCTTGATAACAGGTCTTATTCTCAACTGCACTGGGGAAAATCAAGTCAAAAATTTCTTCAGGCAGCTCTTCACTGTAATTTCTTTAAGTATATAGAACCCAGCAGATTCATTTAACTCAAATGTCCTCTCTATTATCCTAAAATCCACTAATCTCATTCTTCTGCTCTCAATTTCAGGAGCAATTTTGTACTGCATCTCATTATGCTTATAAAAGGGAAAACTTGTTTAACATAGAAAAATTTAAACTTATCAATCACGTCAGCCCCAAGAACATTGATGTTGCAATCAAAATTCTCTACCACACCAGAGGCTTACCAAAAGAAACACTTAGACAGAAATCAAGATTTTGGCAACACATGTAAAATACAGGTATTTTAAAAATCATCTACCCCTTAAACTTGACTTTTTCCACTTGTTATACTACTAAACCTAAATTGTTCTTGTGAAAAAGCTACTTGAAGGGGTCTCATGTAAGGAATATTCTTGGAATAGCCAACCAATTCTTTTCAGTAATGATTAGCATTGACTTATAAGGCCTATTTATGAAATTCTGGAGATTAGACAAATACTCTATGCCTGCAGTTTAAAAAAACTCTCAAAAAAGAAACAAACAAGAAAACCTACCAGAACTAATATTAGAGACTAGAACAGAACATTGGAAAATGCCATAAAGGAACAAAATAGTGGTAATGACTTTGAGATGGGGTGCTTGACAGCCTGTCCAACTCACAAGTACTAAATGCCACTCAACTTCACAGATCACTAGTAACCAGACTGGTAACTTGAATCTCCACTGAAACAGATAATTTTGAAATATCTGCAAACCCGAAACATCTGGGAAGGTTTTTGCCTATCTCCCAGTTTCTTCATCCCAGCCACACAGTACAGATCCTGGCTTAAAAAAGGAAATATTTTTATTATCTTATTACAGTTCAAAAATTGCAGTTCTAAATTGGACAGTGTCAAAAATTATTTGTACCGTTTGTGCCCATCCTTTCTAGAAATAGCCAACCGAGATCCCAGGTCAGTATCTCCACACAGCAATAAATAGCATTAACAAGTGCCTGCGTGAGCTGCATTCTGATGACTGTACCAGTGTGTCACAGCCCATAACCATGTTCTGTAAATATCCACTTCCTGCAATGAACAGAACAAAACCAGAAACAGCCCAAATGAGACCAACATGGGACTTCACACTGGTCAATGCAAACTTTGACTAAAGAATGCTCTGTTCATCATTTCCTTCCTTATCCCATTACTAGCATCCTTTCATGGAAGGTATTTGACAACAATCTCCATTTTCAGCCTGTACAAACAGATTCAAATCGAGAGAAACTTGATAAGGCACAAAGCTGGGAGAAACTAATATAGTTTGAAAAGTAAAGCTGCTTATACACTTTTGCAGATGTCTTTATGCTCACCAGTTTTGGAGGAAACATGAGAAGGCAGAAAACAGAGCAGCAGCTAGTTACAGAGCTCCAAGAATTTCATCCAGCCAATACTGGCTCTGGGAAGAACATGCCAACACCATCCTCTGCCTCAGCAAGTGTCCCTTTCCCTCACACCACCCACAATATGAGGGCAGAGGGAGTAGGAAGGAGACCAAGAGCAGTAGACAAGATTTCATGGAAATAAAATGTATGCAATTGAACATTTTACACCAAGATGCACACCCTAGAACATCCACAAAACTGTAAACGTTGTCAGCTGGCTAGGACATCTTTTTTAAACAATATATAAAAAAACGTTACTCTGAATATTTCAAGATTATTATTGCTGTTTTCACCATTCCTCTGCCTGCCAAACTTTACCACTTGGGAGCTGGTATGCACTCAGAGATGCTGCAAGGAATCTATTATATTTCTTGGTTCTTGGTTTTTCCTTCTAAAGTATATGAATCCCCCATAAAAGAAATATTTTCACTTTGTCTAAGAGAAAGTTTAAAAAGTTATTCCAGAAACAGAGAAAAATCTGTGCAACAAAATGCAGAAAATTATATACTTTGAAGTAAAAATGGGAAACACTCAGCTGTATACTTTTACACATTGCACTTTAAAGCCTCATTCTAATTATCTTTTTCTTCTGGAATTGTGCAAGTGCTAGCTGGGAAAAAAAAAAAACCACTCTTATTGGGCTATCAGCTACAAAATAGAAAAACAAATTGCAAAAGTAATTGAGCTTTTAGAGTTTGGAATGATTGAGACCTAGTTAAAGAAACATATACACAACTTTGATTACATAGCAGCCTCTATTCCATGTACTCAAGTAGGAATATACTGTAAAACAAGAGTTCAGGCAATATACTAAAAAATTAAATGCAGTATTCCTGTATCTTATCTGATTAGGTTACTATATCCCATGTTATGGTCCATGGAAACTTCATGCTTTCTTATGTCATCTACAGAAAATATTATGATATTTGATTTGTCACAAAGGCAGAGACACATGGAAAAATGATAGCAGATCCATTGTAATGCCTTCAATGCATAATTAGCTTATCTAAGCGTTTGCAACAAATGTGAACTATCACAGTAAGCTTATCAGTTTTTCAAACCTCAATATCATACAGTCATGGGGAGTTTGACCAGATCAGAGAAGCTTTAAAGCCCAACTAAGTCACTTTATGGTCAAGCCACAGACTCACTATCACCATTCAACTCCTTCAATCCAGGCCAGACCACTTCACTGAGAGAAGTATTAATCAAGTCTTGGAAATGGAAGGAGTATGCCTAACTTAACCTGCTCTCTGATCCACAAAGCTCCTTTTAGCATCATTATGTGCATGCAGAGTAATTATATTAATTTTACTAATTAGTCAGTATGGGTAAGACTGCTTCCCATCCCGTTCCCCACTAAAAGCTGCTTGAAGCCCCAGAAAAAGACTTAACAATTCTTGGTAAAATTTGTTTCTCTTTGGACTCCATCCAAGCCATTTTACACAACTCCATTAAAGCACAGCAAACAAGGCTAGGCATTAATGTGTAACTGCAGTAGGCTTTATGCTGTCAACATGGATCAGATTCAGACTGCCTCCTTCCCAGAATTATGCTTTTAAAAGCTTATTTAGTAACAAGTTATACAGAAGATAAACACACAATTAACCAATTCCCCAAGAAGCTAACAATCAAAATACTCTGTGCTGAAATATTAAACATATTATGCTGTTGCCTTCCATCACCATGGTTCCTCTCTATCTATGCTGTGTGACTTTCTGCCAAAGCCAGGGTTAATTAATGTAAGTGCATGTAACCAATTCTCAATTTTAAACTCCACGTTTGGAGTATGTTTTCCATCTTGCGTTCCACAGCATTATGGAATGCAAGAGAAAACAGATCAAGGAATGCTCCATATATATGTTGTCATTTCCACAGTGCTCAGAAGGGAGGTCCACAAGTACAGGAATCACAAGTGGGAAAGCTGTGGGATATGAGTGACTTCCAGTGTCAGTACCTGCATCTGCCAACTTCATACTGCTACTAGTTTTTATTATCTCAAAATTAATTCAAGGCCAAACTCCAACTGCTTTATTCTTATAGTTACGTTAAAATCAAAGAGATGAGGCAGCTTGAGTTCAGACACATCTCTGTAAATTTTCATTAGATTAGACAGATAGATATTGGATCCTATTCTCTTGTTTCTGATGAAGTTCAGACTTACCCAAAGTCAGTGGGTAAATCTGAAGCAATTGTTCAGTCCTTATTGTGCATGCTTTTAAGCTTAGCAGGAATCCAGATAGGAAAAGTAATGAGAGGAAATGGAATAAGTCACATAAACCTGTCTGTATGGCCACATAAGAACGATTTCTCAAGTTTGGGTTCAGCTGTGTCAGGTTAAGATTAACAGGTAACTGCCCTAGTCAGAAAATACATTTGTCATATAATGTCTGGGAGGGGATATTTTATACTTCTCTGACTTCTCATTACAAAGGATCAGCTATCTCAGCCTATATCACCTCAATGCATTTTTGTTCATCTACCTCCTTCTACTGGATATCTTGCTTTCTCCTTTCCACAGCTGTGCTACGACTGATTTTTTCTAAAATCCCCTATATATAGTTTCAGTACATGACCTTGTCTTTTCTTCTTTCAAAATCATATGGCACTGAGATATCTGAATTATTTTGATACACCTTTACTTGCCTTTTTGACCAAACTCTTGTTCACAGATGCACACTATTATAGCTCTTGATTTTCAATTTATCATGAAATTTCTACATCTTCTACTTCTTTTGAAAAACCCAATGAAGCTACCCACATGCTTGTTGCATTAACATGACAATGTTTCTATTATTCCTATGGAACCCACATTATAATGTGCACACAAAATTATTACCTGTATTTATTGAGGCTGCAGTTACCAAAGTACAGTTATTGGTATTGGGATAAATGACACACTGGTTAAAGGCAGAACTCTATCCAAGGGGTGTTCCACCAGCCAAATTAAGAAATTTCACTGTCAGAGCATAGTCAGGAGTTGTATTCACCCACGGCAGTTTCTCTCATTTTGTCCCTAAAAGGCACACCCCTCCAAGCATATTTTCTTTGCAATATACTTTTCATGCTATTCCAACTTCTGAAAAAAATACCAGTGGAGAATATGTCAGCACTAAAAAAAAAACCACCCAAACGTGTAGTCTCAAACCTCTAAGGAAATGAATTTACCTTGGTTTCCATTTAATGTTGCATATTCTTAACACAGGAGGGGAAGAATTTACTACAAAGTTAGAACAACGATAGTAAGAATGAGACATAGAAAATAACAAATGGCTCTTACAATCAGGCTCCTCTTCAGACACTTCAGTTCAGCATTCTTACAAAGGAGTTTTGGTGGAAAGATTCAAAATAGCTTCAAGGCACAAAGTGACCAGATTTGCAGGACTTGAGGAAAGAAAATAGAGACAGCACATGGATGGATGGGTGTACACCATGACAGCAGAAGCAAGAAATTTCTAAAAATCCACCTTGAAAGCAGATCAAGAACCCTCTGACCTGAAACTCTCATACCTTGATAGAATGTTCCCACCAGGTTCTTTCAGGCTAAGGTCTCTGTCAATCCATGCAGTTCCTAATTTTTAGGAGCTCTCTGAATTACCTTAAAAAAAAGGTACCCCACACTAAACAAAGAAAACGGAAGTTGGAAAGAACAGATGCAGTCTATTCCTGCACCAACATTTCCTCTGGCTTTCATAAAAAAATATTTGTCAACTTTCACTGGCATTGTAAGTGACAGAGAATAAAATCAACAGCAGATCCAAATCTGTTTTATATGTGACTCCCATCCAAAGACAGCAGCAACTGCCACCCTGCATATAAACAACTGCTACTTCACCAGCATCTCACCTACTTGACAAATTTTGCTGGAAGGCAGTGAAGTCTGGCAGGTTTGCACATGACCAAAGTGACTGTTGTACCAAGAATAGTCATACATCAGAGCCAATGCCTGGGACCACCTTCCAAGGTAACTTCATCCACAGAGAGGATCTAAGAGCCCCAGACCTGAAAAGAATTACCAGGATCATGAATCCACAAGGAGTCTGGGTACAGTTCTGTTTCCTTGAGGCTTCCCTTTCGGTGCTCCACATAGTCTTTTCCTCCAAGTCAGCTGTAACATCTCTCTCCTTATTTAACAGCCACTCTAGATGGAGAGATCTGTCTGTCTTGTTTTTCCAGGCTCTAAACCAAGCTGACCTCATCTTTCTGCCTAAATCCCTCCGTTCAGACAGAGGGCAACTGTTGAAGAGAGAAATAAGCGCAGCTGACTGTACTCTCTGACCCACGTGCCACGCTGTGCCCTGAGAAGGACCCTAGCCCCATACACTTCCAGATATATCCACCCCCTTCAGGATGGGCCCATACTCTCTTCCAGGTGCTTCATGTAAGTAGAAACTAGTGATCTTTGCCAGGAAGTCTTGAACCTCTCTTCATAAAGCAGAAATGCAGACTGTCAACAGAAGGAAATTCTGGGATGGGGACAAACAGGCAGAGATAATATGTCTCAGCCCTAAGTGTTGGGAACAAGGCATCCTGCTCTGCAAAAGCTTTCAGCTGAACCAGGGAGTGAGGAAACAGGGCTGACCAGCATGGTTCATTTGAGTTGTCAGGTCTGACAGCAAATATATGCTCTAAGGAAGCACAGAGAAGGTTGCCTTCTCCATGGTTGTGCTGTTTCAGGGACAGTTTTCTGCTGAGGTTATGCTGGTACCAAATAACAGAAACCCTGCATCAAAACAAGCAGTGGTAGACAGGTCACAGCACACCTATGGGACAAAACTCAGGAGAAGGACAAGTGTTGAAGGACCTGCATGGTGCTTTGATCCTGTCTGGTTGTGAGGTACCCACTAAGGTCACTCTAACACTCCCCTCCTTATTACTGGACAGGAGAGAGAGACAATAATGGAACCTCCAGTATTGAGACAAGGGCAGGGAGAGTTCACTCACCAGGAACCACCACGGGCAAAACAGACCCAGCTTGGGGAAATTAACTGAATTTATTAGCAACCAAGCTCAGAGTAGGATTACGAGAAGTAAAACAGACAGACATTCTCCCTTCCCAGACTTAGCTGTATTTCTGATTCTCTACCTCTTTCCCCTCAGCAGCTCAAGAAGACAGGGAATGGGGGTTACAGTCAGTTCCATCACCTTTTGTTTCTGGCACTGCTTCCTCCTCACAGGGAGGAGTCCATCCTCTGCTCCAGTCTGGGCATTGGTTACATGTAAGGCAGTTGGCAGAGTGAGTTACCCATACACTATTATTTTTTGCTACTGTTTTTTTTTTCATTGACCTATTCTTTCTTGTCTGCAAAATTCTTTGAGGCAAACAGTAGCATCATGTATACACTAAGATTATTGGGGAAAATCCAGCTATTCATACTAAATGGTTGAAGTACAAAAGCAGGATGCAGGCAGGTACTTTTTTAACCTCCCCTTTCAGCTACAGACTTTATACATACCCCAGAACAATACACTTTCCAGAAATTCAGGTTACATCTGCCATGTCAGAATGATACTACTGTGCAGGGATACTACAAGAATAATGATCTGATGTATGCAGAACAACTTAAGCTCTGCAATAAGGGCATCATACCTTAAAGTAAATGGGAAGGCAGCGCATACGGATGTTCATACAGATCCAAGTGAATGACAAGACAATTTGTTCAGCAGCTCTACAGTAGTGTCATTTGCCCATGTTTTCCCTCACATATATCTTTGGCCTATGTTATTACTGACAAGCATGACAGCTGAAGAAACAGCCTAGGTGCAGCAAATGCAAAAGAATGTCTGTGAGAAGCTGAAGGGCTCCAAGACAGCAACACAACAGCAATCATTCAAGGATCTGTTACGCTCGCTCTGCCAGGAAGAAGCAGGAGCACAATTAAGCAAATCTTCAGAGGTGTCCTTAGCATGGCCACTTGGATTAAATACAAAGAGACTTTGTTCTCTCTCTACCAGGTATTATCCAAGCATTCTACAGAAAAAATGCACCATGCCTGCATGTCACAATTCAATTGCATAATATAGATAAAAACAGACAATGAAAACTTTTAAATTTTGCAATTCTGTAAAGGTTTCTTCCCATGTGCTAATGTTGGCCTCAGCAGCAGAAAGGTAGCAAATTTTACATGGTAACAAATTGTTCCTTTGATACAAAGCACTCCTTCAAAATCAGACATGCAAGTCATATCTTTATCCCATTAACCTTTTCCTCAGGAAAATTCATGCTGTTGTCTATAACTGAATAACTTAAAGGGTCTGAATTTAGGATAAAGCTATTTTTATTGCTTACTCTGTAACCAAGCACAGTGCCTTTTGCAAAACTGCTTCTGTCATCTTATTGAGTAAAGTAGCACGGAGCATTTGGCCAAGTTGCAATGTGTAAAAGGGAGACCTGAATGTATCCACAAGAAGCAGTGGCACACCAGGTTCCCCACTTCAGAAGACAGATAAGGGCATGCAAGCTGCAGGAAAACACAATTCACCAGAACCATCAGCAACTGAATCCTTGTTGCTAACTGCATGTTACCTGTTCCATTATTCTGGTACTTCATCTCCTCTAAAGAAAGAAAAGCATTTTGTTTCTGTTTTTAGTTTCACAGGGAAAAAAACCTTTCTATGTTAGACCCCCATCCCCTTAGCAGGTACCACCACTCCATGCTGGGAGACCACAGCCAGTTTTAAAATTGCTCCTGCCACAAAAAATTGCAGGAAGCTGCCTTTTGGTGATTATAAAAGGGACTCGATACATTGCACAGTCAGGGTTAACTCTTACACGCAATTTCATGCACATAATTAATTTTTTAAAAATTAATTTTAAAAAAGTAATTTTTTACTTTTAAAAGTAGAACAAAAACTTCTATAGCTTTATATATTAGTTTCATAAGAGCAGGAATCCTACAAAAATACATTCATATGCCAATAGGTTGAATAAACAAACCTGTATAAAAATAGTAGAAGAAAAGCATTTGGTAGAAGAGAAATATCAGGTGGTCATAGGACATGAGAATACAGCTATATATTAATCTGGTTTTTGCCAACTGCACATAGAAATTTCTATAAAACTTTTGTATCTTTGCACACAAATTAATGTGTAGATGGTAATGGCATTGTTTACTAAAAACTCTGAATTTTATATTCTGACCCATGTGCACAGTTAGAGGTCATACCACATGAACTTGGCCCAGCCACAGTTTTGCTGTAGTTCCTCTTTTACAACCTTTGAAATAGCAAATGGATAAGCAGAGACTTTCCTCTTCTACTAATCTACTGTAGCAGGTACTTTCCCTTTCCTTCCCTGCTACACTTATGCTCAGACATTGCTATCAGGTACTAACAACCTTTTCTTAAAATAAAATAAAGAAATAAAAGCTTAAGTTTTAATATTTGCAAATCCCCCATATTTCCAAACAATGTATTTCTAAAACATATTGTGCACACAGCAAAAGAAAAAAATGATGCTGACAAGTACTTTTTGCATTCCAGAACATTAAAATAAGATTTAATGCAGTGTCACTTCACTGTAAGAAAACACAGAAGAAAATAAACCATGACAGCCTTTTAAAATATGTTAAATTTATGTTTTGTATTGTGTTCAGACCTTACCAGTTTTCATAATCCATGAATTTTCAGAACTGCTAGGGACCTGCAGAGAAATGCTCCAGTGGCAGCCACTTTCTTTGGAAAGGCTCTTTTCTCAGTAAACAATTCACAAAGCTGCTATTGCTGATAAGAGGTAGTCTGATCTATCAAACCTCCTAGCAGCAAAGCCAATTCTCCCTTCCTCCTCTCATCCAGAAGTTTGAAATCCTTTGATCTCAGAGCTAGGAAGATGTTTACTACTTTTCCCAGGTAGCGAATTTCTCCCCTGCCCTTGGCTGTGCCTGAAGAGGAGTGGTGTCCATGGCAATGACTGCACCAGCAGCTGACCACCGAGGTTGGTTTCTGGGATCCCAGCCAACTTCTGCAGCTCTCCTGCCCCCCAACAACATCTGCTCTCCTAGAGTCCCCACGCTGCTCGTGTCGTCACATGTTGTCCCTGTTCCTACTTGTTCTCACTGCTCCTCAGGTCTCACTGCCTCTTCTTTCCTTCCTTATCATCACAAGTCCAAAGCTCTGAGACCCCAATTTTACAGGTGACTTCTAAGGATGTGAGGAGACGTCAGTGGAATGTTCTTATCTCCAGCCCCTCTAGGGCACTTCCTCCTTTATCTCATGCCTGGCTGATGGAACCGTTTCTCCAGAAGTTCTCCTGCACTAGTACAGCTGCTGATAGCAAAATGTGAGTTTGAGTATAGGCTTCACTGTGAGTGAGGTCAATGTTTAATATCAACATTTCTCCTAGTTTTAGTGACATGGACAATGTCAAAGGCCAAAATTCAAGGACTGACTAATGCCTCCTGGTTTTGCAGCAAGATTCTTTCCCTTCATACACACATTATTTCCTTCTTTCACAGGCTGAAATAAGTTTTGAAACAGGCTTCTGTGGGTGATGGGAGAACGTATCTACGGTCTCCAACTACAAAAAAGATTTATATGTACCTAGACCAATAAAAATCAGTATCTCTGCAATTAACAAAAGAAATACAGACACTCCTTATGTCAACAGAAATTTAGCTATTTTAATATCATTAGAATTAAGATAAACTGCAAACATCCTGCTGGGACAATGGTTAAAAAAATACCACCTAGTTTGGACTTATCATACTGAAAAATGCCATCTCTTTGGTACCATCAACAGAAATTAAAACATAATGACAAGACTGTAATACCATGAATGCTGCTCTGTGGAAAGAAAGATGATCAAGTATTTAACAATACATGTAAACCTTATTTCTGTGTTTTACACAAAGTACAATCCAGTAAAGAACAACCTTGCAAAAGAGCAACATAACTCCCCACAGAGGAAATTAAGTAGGATGCAAGGATGGGCACCTAATTTTCACCAACTTTTCAATAGACTCCAAAATGTTTTGAAGTATTACAAATATGATTTTCTCAACTGAAAAGGAAGTCTCATCCCTTAACCTCTCATCACTTCTGGGTGTCTCAGATGTGATTGCTGAAAGACTGCCTGTGCCTATATTTAGATAACTGTGAAGATCAAATGGTCTAAACGCTATGAAAAGTGGCTTTCTTGGGTTTTTATCTAGTAATCTGGCAACTGGGACAAAAGCATCTTTCAATTTAGAACTCAAAATGTTATGATCTGTTTCTCAGAATTATTAAAAATATACAGCTGTCACTGAAGAAAAGCCCAGTTTAAAGGGTCATGGAGCAGGAGAAGTGGTGTCCCTTTACAATACGTTATCAAACTCGGCTTCCTCTCACTTCAGAGCCTACTAAACACATCCTTCATCTTTAAAATAAAGTTCATAAAATCAGAATGGAAAAAAAAAAGCAACCTTCAAGTTTCACAGTTCTTTTCTTGTGGCATCACTTGAGAGAGTGTTTTAGTTTCAGAAGAGATTATATTATTTTCTAAAAATGACTTCAACTCCTACTGTACCATAAATACTCAGTTCCCATTGGGTAATAACACAAGAAAAAGATTGTTTAATTCCACATTTTCCACATTCCTGAAGATTTCTCAGAATACCATGGCTTTTCTCCACAAACTTGTATTACATTTCATAATATGAAATTTCAATACAGAAAAAAATTAGTCTGTTACCCTTCAGAGACTGTTACCTTTGAGATTTCTCTCTCTCAAATGCTGTTAATGGCCTTAAGGATATTCTACATAATTTCATTTAATGTAATACATTTTTTGTTGTTCTCTTCTGTTTTTAGTACAATCTCAGATTTCCGTGGGGATTGCCTTGAGTATATCAAGACATGTTTCTCCATCAGTGCTTCAGAGGACTGTCACTTGCTACTAGTATTACATGTTTCTTTGTTAAGTTATAACTGGAAAATCAACATGAGATGTTGGAGATTAACACAGGAAGGTTATTGTAAAGAAGCTCAACTTAGTAGGAAGTTGTCTAGAAATGTCTTGTTGGTTAAACTGAAGTAAATATTACTGATTTGTAGACGGGCGTTACTTCAGAGAAGCCTCTAGCTAGAACAACCCATTAATTCCCAACCAAAGCCACAAATAAAGTTCCTGTTTAAAAGAAATGGGCTTTATTTTTGTAAAACATTTTACCAACTGTATATTCACCAAAAAAAATGTGCAACAGAAAGCCTTATTGGTAGATTTTAATAAAACTAAGCATGCACATAGTACCTATGCAGGATTAAAGCCTACATCACTGTAGCTGAGAGGTTTATGTTTCATTTAAAGCAATAATGCAATAGTTGTGTTTTTACACCTCTACAGTCTACACAAGTATGTTATTTAATTCAGATTTTTATATTAAGATACAAACTGCACAAAATACTGCTCAAAAGCTTAGTGTGCAAAGCTGTTTGCTGCATTTTTCCTTCATTAAAAAACCAACCAGAATAATGTATACACCAATGAGAATTTTATCAAGAAAGTATTCTAAGAACTTTTATGCCAATATTTATCTACAAAGCACAGTATATATTGGCTTTTTCAAACTGGAGAGCAAAATCGGCTACAATCATACAATCACTCCCTGGTTTACTACTTTTGGTATCATACAGTTGGACTCTTTAGAGATACCACTACAAAAACAAAATCATACATGCAACTTAAACACAAAGAGTATCACTGTTGTTTAAAAAAAGAAAAAAATTTAAAAATATAAATCTCACAGATAACTATGAGCTTGCATGTATCCTTAAACATCCCAGCTAAAATTCTGACATCAATAATGGCCAAATCTGTGCTATTGTTTCAGATCTACTTGAAACTAGATTCCAGACAGTATATCTATATCATTCAGAACTAGTCCTGGTAAAATTCCCATGCAAACACACGCAGGTGAAAAGCTACCACTGAAAATATGCCAGAAATTGCAAGGAGTAAGGTGCTAAGCAGAAATATAAATAAATAAATAAACCTAAACACAGACTCAAAGAACTAGGAAGATTTTAACCCATTCCATTTCCTAGATGTTTGTTCAGCATTTGCAGCAGAACGATCTTTGCTTGCAAGTCAAGTGAACTGCAGAGAAAACAAGGTTTATTGTCAGACTTTTCCAATTAGCTATTTCAAGTTCTAAGGTAATACTTCGTGCAAGCTTGGCTCCATGGGTTTCTATTAACAGTATTGATAAGAAAAACTGTCTTTATCTGTGAAACTTTAGAAGCAGTTTTCTGAACTCTCATTTTAGTAACAGCCCATGGCCTTGGCCAGCACAAAAACTCAGATTATGGGAGAAATCAGACACCTCTGAAAGTAGTAACAACTCACATCCCAGTGTAAATACTAAGTCAAAAAGAAAAATATTCCATAAACAGCTTTGTAATCTGAACCCAAACTTTGATTTATGTTGTCCATCTCATTGGTGTTAGTCTTTTCAGATTCCAGTTTGTAGGGCCCTGCATATGTAAGTTAAGGTATACTGGCACTGGAGGTGGATTTTGTTAGATATGGAGATACGTGAGGAGAAAAGGATTAATGACAGCAAAGAATCAAGAGTCTTATTGAATATGGCATTTTTGATAAAACCAGATTAAATCTAAGCCAAATAAAAAAAAATAAAAATATATAGTTCAAGGCCAAGTTTTTACAATCTGAAAACTGAGTGGCGTTACATTAGCTTCCTTCATGTGACTTATTAAGTGTTCAAAGAAAAAGAAAAGATATGCACAAATATTTTTAGTTTACCAATTCCAATAAGTTTTTTCAAGGCCTGTGAAGAAGACTGTAACACAAAGGTTACTGCCGCACTACTAAATGTAAGAGACATGGGACTCCCCTTAGGAACCAAGCAGAAGAGCACAGCTTCGTATCTACCTACATGGCTCACTGTCCTCTGCTCAAAACATCCCAAAATAGCCACAGCCCAGCTTCATGCTGGAAACAACTCACAAGGACTGTGCCCAGGCAGCAGCTGGAAGAGTGCTAGTTGGCAGGAACCAAACGTGCTGATGAGCAGTGTAAGCACTGATCCTCCAAGGCCATTCCTTTCTTTAGCAGCAAAGGCACAATTAAAGATTCTTTGCAGCATTCAGTATTAGTGCAAGACTCTAGATAACACTAATACAATCCACGCAATGAGTTCAGAATAATGTCCATTACCAGCTTATTCATCTACTTACTGTTTCAAAGCTACTTGATGTTTAAAAAACTGTACCAAATTACATTTTACTAGTTTTTATTAGATGTTCTTTTGGCACAGTCAAAACCCAGATGATGATACATTTTAATTTTTAAATGCACTTATTTCATGGAGAGTCTTTTAATCTTTTCACTTTTAATCAGTCATTCTATATTATTCGCTCCAGATGGAATTTTTAAAATTCATAATTAGCATGAAATAAGCTCTCCATAACTGAATAATAGTTGAGTGAAAATTGAAGTTCAGTGGGAGGGATTTTAAGAATGAGCAGTGAACTCAGAGGACTGGCATTGCATTTTTTCTGACAGTCTCCTACACTAAGTCTAGAACACTGCTATAGGTCAAGTATTCACTTAATTAGGAATTAAAGGAGGGAAAGGGGGCAAGAAGGCAGGTGACAAACTAAAAGCTGCCAAAATCTCCATAATCAGAAAACTTGGGCCAACAAGATGCTTTTGCCATCCTCTGTTAAGATGACTTTGATGTCTTATCACTGAGTATTCACATTTAAATCAGCAGTTGGGAGATCAATAAAAAGTAAACCAGTCATGGAAATGCTAAATATTTTCCTCTTTTTCTCCCCATGAAGAGCAGCCATTTGAAAATACTAAACAGCACTGGCAGCAGTAACTTTTAGCATGTCACAAGAAGGTCAATATGGTACTAACTTTATAATTATTTGTGTAATTGATGAGACATGTTGAAGCAGCTTTTGGTTCATTTGCTATTATCCTCATTATAGCTTGATCTGGCATGAGGGATCAATATTTCTGAACATTATACTACTCCTGAACAGACAGAAGGACATATTGTTTATTTGGCTGCCTAGTGATTTCTGACAAAAGAAGCTATCAATTTTATTATGATATGAAAACCAGTGCCAACTAAAAGGACTCCTAACAGAGCACCACAATGTGGTTACTTATTAGCTGATTATTCAGGAGCAAACAAAATATTAAACCTAGAGAACATTTAATCTGAGGATGGCTCTGCAGCAATCTCTGCTTCTTTTAACCTTGCAGGCTTGCTTGTCACTGACTTCAAATATTCATTTATGAGGTGGTGCAGGATTCCCCATAATCTACTTGATTTCAGCTGCCAACAGTTAAAGCCTTTGGCAAAAATTACCCATTTAAACAAATGCAAGAGCAAGGCAGGAGATGCAATTACATTACTTTCCTATAGTTACTTATGTTCCTGCCCGGTGTGTCCATTATTGTCCAGAAGATTTTGCAAGCACCATTACCCCAGATCCTTTAAAATTTGTCTGTGATACAAGGTTAAATATCTCAACTGCATTAAATGTAATTTCAAACAACCTCATCCCTATTACACATGCATCACTATTACAGACACTCAACTGTGCATCTATAGTTGAAAGTGAGTTCTGGTTTTACAGCAAATATCAGGTACAGAAATCTGATCTGAGTCCAAAAGTGGGATCATCTGGATCATACTGGGATCATCTGGATCCCATAGTCCAGTCAGGAGCAGACACCACAGTTCATTAAAATGAAGGGATGTTTTGCAAATATATGTTTTTCCCTACTGACCCATCCCTTGCAATGAGAACCATGTTCACTCACCAGCTGAGACAGAGAGAATATTCTGAAGTGACTTGAAAAAGAAACCTTAATGTACATAAGGCAAAAGAAAAGAGACAGGATGAAACAGCCTAATACATGTGATATCCTTTTAGGAGTGAGACCATCTGTATTGCAATACTTCCCTCAATATTAAGTACTTCCTCTGCATCTCTTGTGACATTTGAAGATCTTTTAATACGTTTATGATATATTATGAGCTGCATCTCATGCATTCTAAAATATGTTACAAAGGCCAATTAAGGCTTCCTACATTACATATGGAAAAGTGTAAAATTTAATTAAGACATCTATCTTTAGAGTATAGAAATTGCATGAGAAGTCAATACAATAAACAATCTGTTTTGTTTCTTAGCTTGAAACTATTATCCACTCAAAAGGAGACAGACAGAATCACAGAAAACCCTCACGATGTAGTAATAAATTACTTCTACTCAATAGAGGATGCTAAGAGATAAAAGCTTTTTAGATCAGGATGAGGTACGCTCAGTTTGAGATGGGAAAAAGCAGAGTATGAGCCTAAGGATGGAAAAAGTCTCCAGCATTGTAAAGAAACCAAGGCATTTCTGAGTGGAACAGGAAGAAAACACAACCCAGTCCTTCCAGGTGGACTACACACCATAGGAACACACAGGCTTTGTTGGAATACAAGAGACATTAAACCTTGCAGGCAAGCTCAGACACAGGAGACAGGACAGATAAAATTATTTATAAAACTTTTTGATTTTTTCCTAACCTATTTTAAAATTAACTATCAAATTTTTGCTCCCAGTAAAACCTTTCCTAGAATTTATGGATAGTCATACAATCCAGGTTGGAAGGACCACAGATAGGTTTTGGGAATCCTCACTGTAAGGAAAAATAAATCCACCTCATTTCAAAGTGTAAATGTGGATTCTCTATCAGAAAAAAACATAAGCATAAGATGCAGATGCTTTAATTTGATGCTTGATTCAGATGAACTAAACATGTACTCACTAATTTTGTTTACCAAATAGCTTGGAGGAAAATTCCTGTTAAAGAAATAGCAGAACCATTAGGAGTTGAACTTAATGCAGTAACATAGTTTTTCTTGTAAAAGCAATACAAGAAAACCTTGCCTAACAGTTTCCTTCTTCTTGGTATGAGCTTATTTTCCCTCTCTATTATCATACCAGAAACTTTTATCACATATTACCTATTGTGTCAGTCACACATAATTTAATGCAAGCCTTCCTCTTTGTGTCTGGGAACTCTCTATTTAGCCAAGATTCTTACCAAGCTGGGCAGAAGAGTGGGCAAGGATCCACTGTTGTTTCACTATAATTTTACAGTGCAGAAGCAGATGCAACACTGTACTTTACAACTGCTTTCCTTTACAGAACCTTTTGTTGGAACACATTTACAACTTTGGCTCAAACTGACAGATTTATTCTTTCAACAATCAAAGCATGCTTTTGGAAAGGTTAAAAAAAACTGGTCAAGGGGTTTTTGAATTAAAAGCATAGACTTACAGTGCTCTGCAAGTTTACTCTATTTACACAGAAATAAAAATCAAGTGTTATTGGAGCATGCATAAATTTTTGAATGGATCTTCAAAGCAGACACAAGGGTGCAGGTACATTTTAATATAAAGGCATTGCTCCTTGTAACAGCAGAATTCAGCACAGCATGCTAGAAAAAAAGAATTGTCCTAATCAAGTAATGAGGCACATTTTCCACAGATATGCTTTCTGCCACAATCACCATCATCTATGTTTACCTACACTACTTAAAAATAATATTTACTCTGGGTTGTTTGCTGTTAGTCCTTACGTTATGAAAACAGAAAAAATAAGCAGCTACAGAAATGCACAGGAGCAGCCTTCACTCCCATTCTTTTGTCAACATAGTGACAGATAAGCAGGTGCAGAAACCTCAGTGCAAATTATGACATCCACATGTCTTGGAATCACAGGAGTTTTTGTTAAGGTGCTAGCTGTTCAAAACACAGATTTCAGAAAATTCTTTCATATTGCTTGTTTCAGACAGCAATTAACAGAGCTGCCAAACAAATTAGAATATGCATCCCTTGGACAAAAAGGTGCAAACTTTGGGTTTTCCTAGCTTCTAATAAGGTTATTACAAACAGTAATAAAAACAAAAACAACAACAACAAAAAAATCAGCACACTTGTGAGCTTCTCAACAATTAATTTTTCTTAGCTTGGGAACTACCAGGAGTACCCCAAACTACATAAATACAAATTTTACTGTCCTGTTTTCTTGTCTAGTACTTCAGACTGCCTCTTTCTCAGGGTATTTATGGAATAAGACAAAACACATATCAAGAGCGGCAAGACAAGTTTGTTGGTGCCTAAAATAAACAAACACTCTCTGAAGCTCCAAAGTACCATGCCTGTTTCTGCAGAGATCAGACAGATTTTACAGATCTGTTAATTGTTTCCACCAGGCCTTCACTTCTGATTGCCACAGCCCTCTGTCCCTTTCCATTGACAGGAAGGTCATTTTCCGCATTTCATGTATTCCCTTTTTTCCCTGTCTCATATCTTAAGGACAGAAGAAGCAGAGCAGCTGGGACATAGATGGCACACTAAATAGAACAGCAGGAAGGTAAATGGAGCCACAGTACACAAAGAACAAAGTGATGAAGGGAAAAAGCCTGGTGAACCCTTTCTTCCTCTCCTTAGCAATGAACTACACGAAGGTAACCACAAAAATGCTTGTTTATTACAACCCACATGGCATACTGGAGGTAGGTGCTGCTGGAGAGCAGTCTCTTAACATTCAGCAAAAATAGTCTAGACCAAGGGCATCAATGAATTCTAACTAAACTTTAAAATGTATTTGAGATGATCTGGAATCAGAGGGAAAAAAAAATCATCATCCACACTTATTTCACGGAGTCTCTATCCAACTATGTAAAACCTCCCCTGTTTCTCTTTTCCCAAGATGGGAATTAATGACTGTTTCAAGATACAAAACCCAACAAACAACAAAGCCAAATAAATATCTTGCAACAAATGATGTAGCCAATTCACTAGCAATGAAGACTTTATTATATGCATATATATATGAAGTAATTTTAACAGCAACAACATTTGTAGATGGGTGTCCTCTCTCATTTATCTGTAACAATACATTCTGAATTTTTGATATTGTCAAAAAATTTTCATGACAGGTAGGCGAGTGCAGTATATTTTTATAATTCTCTTGGGACTTTATGTCAAAGTTGAGGGATTTAAAAATAAAAAAAAGGCTTACAACTACAACTTAAGTTCCTATGTACAGTGCTTACTGTAATCTTTTTTATACATCATTACACATGTAAATCTCTTGATCTAGATGCCACCAACACATCTCTTATCTCTTCTTTCACCATTTTCACTTATGCTTTCATACTGAAATATTTCTATTTGTTCTTTCTTTACACCACCAGTAACATTTCTATTGCATATTTGTATTGTCCTTTCACCTGAAACTTAGTCTAATGTAATCTCTGCTTCAACCATACAACTCTACTGACAATCAATGTCATTCTTTCCAGACTTCTTTCCTTGAAGGAAAAAATAAAGTATGTCATGAGCTACCTAGAGACTTTCACTTCCTCAGAGTGATGCTAAATCTAACTGTAGTTTTTAACAAAATAACCTCATTCAAGATCAACTTTGAAACTATAATAAATGAAGGGCAGCAGTTGGCATACAAGAAGGCAGAGATATTCTGCAGAGACCCTGAAAACACCCAGATACTAAAAAAACGACCCCACAGAAACCTCATGAAGTTCGACAAATACAGTATCCTACATCTGGAAGCAACAGAACAGGCTAAAGAGCAGCGCCGTAGAAAAAGACCCTGGAGACTTGGTGGACAAAAGTTGAGCATGGGTCTGTCTATACATGGCTTTGCACCAAGGACAGTCATACTCAACTCCCTTAGGAAGAACCTATCCAGTTAATGGAATTCCTCCCCATTCAGACTGCATTTGGAGCCCTGTGCCCACACCTGGAGTTTCAGTCAAAGAAATCTTTGTCATTTTGTAGGAGGTCCAGGGCACACCCTAGTGGAAAGAATCTGTGAAGATGCTTGGAGTCAGCCTCCTCTTAGAAGTGCATAGTGACAGAATGAGAGGTAAAACACAAATAGTGGCACGGAAAATTCCAATCAGGATTCAGGTAAAAACTTTCTAACCATAAGACTACTCAAAAATTTAACAAGAGTCCAAAGCAGCAATGTTATTTACATCCTTGGAGATGTTCAGCATTCAACTGGAGAGAGCATCAAACAACCCAATAAAATTTGACCATGTTTGGTGCTTTCCAGCTTAAATTATCCTATGAATACTAAGGAAGTCTCTAAAACCTAATCACTCTGTAGTCTTATTCATATGAATGAAATCTGACATAAAAACACAGGTAGAAAGCTTTGGTTAAAAACAGTATTGTAGTGGGGGGGAAAAAAAAAAATCAAGTTCCCTAATTTGTGTCAAACACATCTGGATGCGTGAGCATCCTACTTTTCAAGTAATTTAGCAAAATTTCAGATATTTTCCAAAGTCTGCATTTTATTTTCAAGTATCTTCTTCCACACACCTACAAGGTGTTTTCCTTCTAATGAAACAGAGAGGAAAAAAGTCTCATTTAATGAAAACTTCAAAGTTACATTTAAGTTCCAGGGGAGAAAAACAAAACAATTCCATAATTTTCCAAATACATCTATTTTTAATTCTGGGGATGTATATGAGTGTCCCTGTGCACTTGTGGCAGGTTCCAGGAGAGGGAAGTAATTTTTATCCTGCTGCTATAGTCTCAAATCTGGCTTCTAAACGTTGTCTTATTGGTATTGATATTTAATGTGAATTCTGACTAGTTGCCTATTTCGCAATTTTAGCCAAAGTCCTCATTACAAGAATGTGGAATTGTAAATTTTCCCAGCAGGGCAACAGTTACTCATAGACAATAGATTTCTAACTCTAATAATCTTGGTTTTTTCAGACAGCATTGGGAAACAACCAACCCTGACTTCTCTGCTGTGTTTTGAATTTTTAATACCCTGAACTCTAGTTTAAGATAGAGTAAATACCTTCAGGGGCTATTTTAATTTACACAACTTGTACCAATTTTAATGGTAAATTGTTTTCCCTTGTTTTTGAACAACCAAATCAAGGGTGTAAATCAGACACTTACTATCATTTCCTAGTCAGGGGACATTTTCTGACTACCCCAAATGATGATTCCTCCTCTTACAAAGAGGTACTTATTCAAGAGCTGGCAGAGGTTCCTAAAGAGGAAACCCAGATGAGTAGATCTCAGATAACATTAAATGATCACACCTTCTCTGGGCCTCCCTAGAGGGAGGACATGCAAGGTAGTAATTACCTGAATTAGTGTTGGGACAGAAATTGGATACCATCTTTCTCACCAGCAACAAACATCCCTATACCATACCAACAATCTCAGCAGAGCCCATTAATGAGAATGCTCCATGAGGGTTTTAATGTAAATTAGTTTTCCCTTATGTCTGAAGGAGTTAAACCCAACTGCAAATATACGCTTTTCATCTAAACCATTCCATACTATTTTTCAATGCCATGACAGCCTCATACTACTCTTTGAGTTACTGTTAGTAAATAGAAGCGAGAGTTAAAAATCGCTAAAGAGTCCTTTGATTCCTTAGAAAAAAGTGTTTTCACTTATAGACCAAAGCCTTAACTACAGTGTATTTCAACATCCGTCTATACCCACCCTACTTAACAGCACCGAGGTGTAAAGCCAGGAGCTGTACATTAATTTAACAAATATATCTAGCTTCCCAGTATTCAGATGAATACATATACCTATATACAATAGATAATTTTTGCATGTGTTCTTTAATCCAATTCTCCCAGAAGATTATCTAAGGTTTTGTGAATTTTACATGCATGAGCTACTAGGCTGAGTAGTTACAATTGAAACTGATAAGTAAGAGCAGTGTCAAAAGTCCTTTTCCTTTGCTTTTCAGTTTTGCAGCTGTGAAAATTGAAATTTACACAAAAACAACACAAGGTGTGATATACCATCAACGACATCCAGCAAATACTTGCTATTGCTCCTGTTCTTCTAGTTCTATACAGCAAAATCTAATCTTTATCAGATACCTACTCTGGGACTACTCAATTGGTTGGGAATATCTTTACTTGAATAAGCACAAAAAATGTGGGGAAATTTATTTGTAAAGCCTTCAAAAAAGTTAAGATGAAAAAGCAAAGTTAAAATGCTTGAAGTCCTAGAGAAGAATTTCAAAAAACAGTGAAGGAAATGACATGTCTACTTGTCACTGAAGTTCACTGAATTTGGGAACCTCTTTCCCACCCTTTGAAAAAGCCAAATGTGTGGTCCCCTACAAAGGCACTCAGCTTTCAGAAAAAATGAACAGCCTTCATGAAATGAAAACAGCTGCTGTCTACTTTTGAAGTACTTTCTCAGGTTAAAAAAATTGACTACATAAAGGCCTAAATGAGGGTTCTTTCTGATTTTATGATGAACACAAATGCCATTACCTCTATGCTGCCCATACGTATTTGGAACAGATGTACAGAATAGTGGGGAAATTTTATTTGAAATCATGTTGAGATCAGATTTATCTTTTACAAATTAGGTACATATCCTCTACCTCTATATTTTAAGAGTTACAAACTGTATTTCAAATTGATACCTGAAAGCAGACAAAAGGGAGCAGAAAAAAGGAAATATCAGGTTTCTTGTCCCTCATCCTTCCCTGTTTTATTTTTTCTGATATATGGGTGATTTTTCATCTGTCATTACTGTGTTCTGGCTCTAAGGCTCTGTCAAGGGCTGCCATCCAACTCTCTAAGCAAAGGTCATCAGTGGCAGGGATTGGGAAGTATTAGAGAGCTTACAAGGAGACAGAGATAATGACAAAAATCCAGTGTTTTAAGCCCCCTGCCATACCCCTCCCACAAAATCCTCATAATGAACTTTCTATGCTATGAGGGTTTGGGGTTTTTTTAATCAACACTGTTTTGTAAGTTTCACTGAAAATATATTATACATTTTGCTACATCTCTTCATAACCTGGTTCAACCTTTTGGATTTTAGCTACCAATGCACAGAACAGATTAAAGAATAAGCAAGCCCCAATCTCTAAAATAATCTTTATACAGGGCACCTGATGTACAAGCATGCCTTAGCCTCAGAATGGAAAATCAGGTCAATAGTGAATTATGGTTTAACCTATTAGCATACCAACACACCTAATAACCAACAGAGTACCCAATGAGCCTACAACCATATGTGTAGATCAGAAGTCAAAACAGTTTTTCACAGTACATTGCAACAAGAATGCCTAAGAGCTTTGCAAAAGGAACAAAGGTGAGGTAAAAGCAGCTGAAGGGAAAGATGCCAAATTGTAAATTTGAAACCTCCAAAATTCAAAGTGTTAGAAGGGAAACCACAGCAGCATTTGATGAGTTACTCTGTCGACTCGACATTAACAATAATTATTGTGGAAATCATTCAGGTGACATGCAGTAAATTGGCCTTGCTTCCCACCCGTAGTGTATTAGTTCTCTGATGTAAGGCTCTACAGTTACTACACTAATGATAAATAATACAATTATTAAATTAGTGATGAATAATTTTGCATATGTTTATACAGGCTATTATCAAGGTGAATTAATAAAAGAAATAAGCAAAACTTGCAACTTGGTGATTTCCTTGGGAAAAACAGATTAATCATCTTGGTGAAAATAATAATAACGAGCAGTGACAGAGTGTTGAGCTGGAGCCTTCAAAATTCCAAACAGCAGCCTATACCACCAACTGAAAAGAGGTTCTGGACTACCAGGATGAACCAGAAGGCCAATCCACATTCCACATCCAGCCATTGGCAACAAGAGAACATCTCACACACAAAAAGTGTGAAAGAAAGACATGGACCAAAAGGCTTGATTTCTTTCTGGCTTTTCTTGGAAGATATTCTCAATCTCAGTCACTTCCTCACCAGAGTATGTGCCAAGTAGAGTTAACAAGCAAGAAAAATACTTCTCTAGCCACCTCAAATCACATCCTTAAAAGAGGAAGGCCATCCATTTTCAAATCCATCTTAAACTTATCTTAGATTGCTTTTATCAAAGTGCCTTAATTGAAAGCATATTGTTATTTATATTGTAAAATTAGGCACATGTTATGAATGTTTTATTCATCCAAAACTCAGAACTGTAACACAAACTTTTGCCCTTTTTGAAGTTAATGCTACATTTCCTGCACTTGTAATTGATTTCCTTAATGCAATCATGAAGCCCCAAAATAATTTCTCCTGTCAAAATATTCTTCATCTTAGCCATTCTGCCATATGTCTGCAGCATAATCCCATGCCAGGCTATAGTCAGTAAGAAGAAAAGCAAAATTAAGGCTATCGATGTTCCTGCATATCCTATTAGGTAGAAGCTGGCACAGAATACTTCACAGGAATTTTTCACTCCTAATTTTCCATCTATCTCCCTTTCTAGAAAGCAGGCTTCCCATGGTATAACAAAAAGTGTGACTGAAAACTTTTACTTGGGTCATAATTCTCAGTTTCTCCTTAAGTGGCAGTGTGACCACATGGCAAGGACTTTGGGGTATACTTGATTTAGTCTCTGCAGTAATATTCAAATTAAGGACTCCACATAGAGAAGAAAAATATTCCCTGAACAACCAGCCTCAGAATTATACAGTTCACAATTTTTGTATTTTATTTCCATCAATATATTGGTATTAACTTTGCTAACAAGCGTTCATAAAAATCTGTATTACTTTGCTTACAAAGAAAAGACTAAGATTGTGCTAAATCTTCAAGTAAAATTTGACATTTACAAATATGTACTGTATCAGTCCATGACCTCCTGTTCCACTGATTTAGTCCTAAAACTAATTAGTACAGTATGAATGGAACCGTTAACCTACCAACTATGTTCATTTAGTGATGTAAATTATATATAAAAACTACCCTTATAATGTACTGGATGTTATTTAATCTGCTATCCCACATGAGATCCTCAGTGTGTTGAGGATCAACAGTCCATCTCACCACCACAATTCCTAAAACAGCCAAAGCAGAGCTGTACAGCTGACTCTGCTAGACAAGAGGACTATGAACAGAAATGTGATAGGGTCAACTGAAGGTGTAACAAATTACTCCAACTTTTTTTTGTGTTGATGGTAGTTCAAGGCTATTTTAAATACAATTTGAAAAATGCAGGAAACTAAAGAGGAGAAAATGAGACTATTAAGTTGAAAAGACAAAAAAGAGCAGAAAGAAGATCCTCAGGTCTAATATTTTAGGCGTTACTCAACAGTTGCTCAACAGTAGTACTGGGAACAGAGTTGTAGAGTTTGCGTTCCAAGACTGAGTAAAATTCCAGTACAAGCAAAATGTGGTGCCTCTTCAGGCAGTTCTAAATCAGCTTATTGAGTGACAGCAGTGACTACCTGGGCTCCCTGATATCTTACCTCATTATTGAAAGCTACAAAATATTCTAGATCAGAGATGCACAGACTTGCTTGAAATGAAAGCACATTATTTATCCAACACTAATTTAAATGACCTGGAGTTTTCATTCCAAAAACTTCCTTTAATTCAATCCAAATAAATATTTCCATTTGCACAAAGTTATGTAAGTCACCATAGCATAAACAACATCCAAAGCAATGGGAAAAAAATATTTTCTTGTTAAATCAAAGCAACAGTTTAATACTTCAATAAATTGTAAAATAACAATATTATGAAGAAACACTTGTGACCTTAAGGAGCCTCTTTATGGATGCTGTTGTTCTAATCTATTATTCCACCAGCTCTACCTTATTGTTCTACTAATGCTGACTCCAGCAAAGGGATGAAAGACATGCCAAGTGTCACCTGGTTTTTTCATACCCATTGTGCAATACTCACCTTTCTCCCAAAATCAGGCTACTCATACAGGGCTCTGTTTCAATAAGACCAAGAGATACTTGGAGATATTTCAAAGGATTTACCCAGGGGTTAGCCACAGTACACCTCAGAAGGTATGAGTGCAGTGTAATTCTCAGGGGAGCACAGAGCAGGGACCTAACTAACCCTGAAGAGAAAATTTCATTACAGAACATTTCTTCCTTTCTGCTGTAGAAGGGAAATAAAAGTTTATCGCTTAAAGTTAACACAGAATGCATTTTCACATTGAGCATCTCTTCTTGTTTCCAGATTAAAAACACAGATTCTATTTTCCTGCTCTAAAGATCAATTACCTTTCATGCTGCAGCCAGCTCTTACATTTGTCATTTTCATAAAATTCTCAGTCATTTTTGTTAAAATAAAATAAATTCATGCAAATGTCTTCAATATTAGCATTAGCAGTTTTAGGTTATGTTAGGCTGAAATTATTTACATTGATATTTTAAGTTGGTTCTTAAGGGGAAGAGAATTTTTAGAGAGATGATCTGGTCTTGGCTTACAGAAACACTATACAACAATTCAAATTTTCTCAATTATGACTCTAAAAACCTATAATTAATTGTTGCAAGTCAAGGAAGACTGTAGTTACTGATTCTTGGGCCTTTAACCCCAAAGTCTAAGAGAAAATAAATATTTATTTATAGATTTATGTCTCAAATTCACCTAACACCTGCAAACAACAAGAAAGGTGCCTTATTCTATCCATCAAGTGTGGTGACAGATTAATAGGAAAAGATATAATGTGAACAAAATACCAAAAATAAATCAGTAGTGTCAAAAACTGTGATTGCATTCTCAAGTGCATTTTTGCTTCCACAAAGCGAAAACATCAGTACGTCACAAAATATTTTGTGTGTAGAGAGCCAGAAGGACACTTGTACCTAATGCTCAGTGCTCATAAAGGATGAAAATGTCCTCATTACTGAATATATCAAAATGCCTAAAGGTGACATCAAAGAACATGTAATAGGGGAATCACATGAAAAGTTGTAGACAGCCAGCTGCAGGGGGTAGAGGAGCCTGGAAACACTGATACCATGCCAGATTGTGGATTTTTTTGCACACTACCAGCAAATCAACATTTCAAAAATGAAAACCTTTTTGTAGATTCACTGATACTGTGCAAACAATGGCACCAATGTTCTTCAGGGTGTACGCTGTCCACACAACCACAGAGTTTGATACCCCTGATTTAACTTGGTGATTTAGCACTTGGTCTACATCCCTCCAAAGAATGCTTCCTTTGAGTTTGGAATGTTTACATTAAGCCCTTACATAACTACCACATGGCAGACATTACATGTTTCACACACCTTTTACAGATTTACTAAAAACTGACAGAACAGACTCACAGTATCATAACTATGCATCTAAATACACCTCCAAGTTAAAATTATATTAAAATTGATATTAACTGCACACATTAAACTGAAAATAATTAAATTATTAATTTTAAAATAATTAAATAACTTTCAGCATCTCAATTACATCTGTCTAAATAAGAGAAAAGTTTGCTGGATTTTAGATATGTTAGTCATGAAAACGTGTTGCTACTGTGCCTCTACAATGTTATGTTACTTGCCACTGAAATGTTCCATGAAAGAGTACTTTCTTCCTCTGTCAAGGTCAGTGTATAAATTATAATTTAAATAGAAAGCATGGGATTATTCCAAAATAAAAATAATCATCTGCAAATGAAACTGAACAAAGACCTAGCATGTTTAAAGACTTTCTGATACTCCATTAAGACCACTAGGAACATAAAAATGGTCCGACAAACACTAATATTCTAAAAGGTATTGTGTTTAAATTGATTTTAAGTCAAAATAATAAATTACTTTTCTTGTACCTTCTAGGAAGACTAGTGAATCCAAGAGCACATTATGTGATCTTGAGTAGGAAGCTATACGTTCTTGGAATGCGAAAGAATTGAATTCATCCTTTAACGGAGTTGGAGATCATTATTAAAACACTCTGAACAAAATTATTTATTTTGGTTTTACATCCTTGTCTCCTCAATATTATGGCTATGCCAGATTGTGCTTTGAAATTACAAAATTTATGTGTACAATAGAGAATTACAGAAACAAAAGGACAAGATAGGATAAAAGGAATAAAATCATGTAAACTTCAAAGTTTTTTTTCATCCAGAAAGATTTCTGCTATTTGTCCAGATTTTTGAGATCCTTGACAGTGCCATTTCTGAACTTCTTACATATTATAATAGATTTGTTCTCTTCAAACTGGTCCAAGACAGAAATAGAAAACTGCCACTTTACCAGAGGATAAAAATAATACTTTCTTCACCCAAAATCACATAAAACCACTTTGGGCAACACTGGAAACTGAATCTACATTCATATGTACACAGTTCATTTATCAAGTCAGTTTTTCTTCGTAGTAACGATGGATATGGCAGCGGTGATGTAATAGTCAACACTTTACATGCATTAAGTCTCAGTAATAAGAAAGGAATGGCCTCAGAAAAGGTCAAATCTATAGCCAGCTAGGCACTTAAATCACCACCAGAACTGGAAGCAAACCCCATGAGAACTTGCATTTATCATGTGGAAAAGTGTTTACAAGATTTCTGCATTTATGCATATTTTAGGATTACCTGACCCAAAAAAACCCCACAAAACCACAAAAAACCCACTAAAGAATATATACAGGAAAAAAAAAAAACAAAAAAAAAAAACAAAATGAAAAAAAGACCAAAAAATACCACATTTTGCTGCTATTTGAAATAGAGACTTAGCCCAAAAGAGGGAAAGAAGACAGAAGTAGCAGCCACATTTGCATGTTCTCAGATACATTTCTGCGGTTGAAAACTGGGGAAACTGAGAAGATGAGCCCTGAAGGTGATGTACTCTGCAACTATGCCCCATATTTTTTGTGCTGGCTTGCATGCTTAAAATGCCTGTAATCGTGAAGTTCTAACAGCAACAAAGGAGTTCAAGAGTGAAAGCTTGCTTGTACTACTGCCTCTGTGAATTGCAGCCATGGCTGCTTTTGAGAAATATGCTTTTAACCTTGAAAAGGATTGATGTCTTCATGCAGTGACGTATGGGGATATATGCTCAGGAGTTATGAGCAATCACTTCACCTTGCAGGCTACAGCTACCTGTAGAGATCTATGCCGTTGCAGGATGTAGTTAATCACTGCATAGTTTGGTCATTGGCTGGATTTATAACCACTACTCTAACAGTGCAGTTCAATCCTGTTTTCATGTTTGGGGAAGTTGTATCACAGCTGTGACCCAATTAGAAGTTTCAGGAAGAAAAGAATCTGATTATGTTGTTTTGTTAACATGATAATGGAATTCTGATACCATGACAAATTTTGTTGCATGCAATATTAATCCAAATAACAGTTAAAAAATGCTACCATAAGATTAAAAGAAACACCTGACAAACCCTACTACACCCATGACTCAGATGTAAAACATCAGGCTACCTTTCCATCCAGCAATGACCCAAATTACTCAAAATGTCATTCTGACTCCTTTTTACACAGCTTCTTACTTTTGCATGCCACCTAATAACGCACTATTCAGGACAGCAAGGAGGTAGCTCAAGGAATGTATTGCAGGAAAAATACAGATGTCACTAGCAATGAAAAAGTAACAGAAATTATATTAATGCTCTAAGATGGATAACATGTATTTTAGCCTTTATTCACTACATGAAATCCCAAAGTTCTCAAGTTTTTCAGCTATTGATCTGCAAAAACAAAATTAAAACCACTAACAGCAAGCCCCCTCTTCCCCAAAAAGCAAACAACCAAGCCCAAACCCTAACGCAAAACAATCCAACAACCACCTCGAATTTTCTGTAGTATCAACACACAGGGTTAAGTTCATGTTCTGTTGGGTTAGTTCATGTTCTGTTTATCAAAACCTGATGTAATTATTCCTCCCTCCTCTACCTACCCAATAAAAAATACAAGTTATGGATTGGGTTGCCTTTGTCCCCTATTTTTTGCTGATTTATTCAGCATTCTTAAAGCTTTCTGTCACACCTCAGAAGGGGTTGACACATATTTGGAATTTCCTGGGTATATTTTGTCTTCCCACTTGGATATTTTTACTCCATACATTACATGTGTTCAACACATCTCATGTATCTAAGACACGACATTATCACTGTTCACTGTAAAAATATGAATGTGTACTTATTTCCAGCCAAGAAATCCCAAAGAACAAGATGCCATCTTAGGGAATTAGGAATGGCTGATATTTTTCTTACTACAAAGCACCATATTTACAGAGCAACATATCACATTTTATCTCAAAATACCACCAGCAGAGAACTGAGCCATTTGTGCCAAGCAACTCTCCAGCTGAGTAGAGTTGGAGAGAGTGAAGAAAACCATGTAAATCTCCACCCAGAAAGCCTCCAGAGAGAGGAGTACAAGTATAGGTTGCCCTGATTGCTTAAGTTCCAAGTAGCAAGGCACAACAAGGTGAGTGAAATGGACAGGGTGGAAAGAGAGTACCTAATAAAGCCAGCTCAAAAATGCTCAAGAGTAGTCTGTGTCCATATGTATGTGTTTGTCTGTCTACACATGGTGTATGATCCTCTCTGCTGTGAAAGAAGTAATAACTCCACTAGCCCTAGGGAAGATCAGTCGAACAATAAGGGAAAAACAATTCACTTTTCCCCAGCATAGATGGCACCATCAGCTTGAAGGAAGGCAATATTTTTGTCATCACCTCTGCAGAATCCAGATTTTCCTCTGACACTCTGTATGGTCAGTGATTGCCTTAATGTCAGTGCTCAAAGAGCAGGAGGGAAGCAGTAGAACTGTTGAAAATACATGAGCCAGAGACAGGGACCAAATGAATGAGTGCTATGTATAAGGCATGAGATTTGACAGATCTGTAGACATTGCTGCTAAATGATTCACAACCCTAAGAGAACCAAACTGACAACTTCAGCAGTCTTTCTGAGAAACACTACTTTTGTCAGCCAAATTTCAACAATTTCTAAGCCTTCCTAAAGAAAATTAGTGGAGTTCCTCAAGACCAAGCAATAGTGAGAGCAACACAAGGAGCACTTTGGGATTAGAAAGGTAAAAAACAAATTTAAAAGTAAAATCTTTAACATGACAGATTTAAATCCACTTAGCCAATAACCAGAGGGCAATAATAAACATAAACAGAAAAACATAAATAAAAAAGCTCCATCCCTATGGCTCTTTGGGTTTAGGCTTAATAAAACTGAGATGACAGCAGAACTGGAACAGTTACTCATTGCTAAAGGCAAAGTTATGTATGTTAAAACAACAGTCAAAATGCCATCACCTAAAACGTGTCACAAACAATGTTCCTCAGCAACTGGTTTTATAATCCACTCTACTGAGAGGAGCTTCTCTGAGTGCAGCAATGCATAAAACATCTCCTAATTCTGAGCTAGCATGACAGCTTTGTTACCACAGGCAGTATTTGCCTGCATATGAGGGTAGGGGCTGTAGATACTGAAGCACGCGGTTCTTTAGATACCTGCTTTTGAGAGAGTGTCGCAGCCATTTGTTGTCTCAAGGCAGAAAAGGCTCACGAATATATTTGCCAATATTAATACAAGAAAAACAGAAAAAAGTCTTTTATTCCATGTTTAAGTACTGTTACCTCTCCCTAAAACAGAATATAAACATGTGAGAGTCCCAGCTAATCTTGTGTTTACAAACGTGCAAGGAAATATGCAAGCCTTTGAAATCCAGATTGCCTCTCCTTCCTTCAACATCACAAGCAGAAACCAAACCTTAATTCAGCATTGGATTTGATGCATTTATATGCATTATTTATACTTGCTCTTCCTGGGAATCGATACGTCACTCCTTCAGCCAACCAAACATTCAAATCACTTTCCAGTGCCACCTTCCTGCCATGATTCAGCTGACAAGAACACAGACGTATTCAAATATAAGGGACTTTCAAGGTAAACACTTGCTTGAAGACCTATGCAGAGCTAGGGAAATTATTATACTAATTGCACTCACAGCTACCACTTCTGCCCATCTACAACTTTAAGTAAAACAGTCAAACACTTTCATTTTTAATAAAACAAAAAGAGAAAACAAGGCAAGAGAACAGAATGAGAAGAGTTAATTCCTAGAGTATAACTAAACCCATGAAATTTCAGAGTCTTTCCCTCTGGAGGAGCAAATGTTCATCCAGCTGGTTGCTTTGCCTTCACTGCAGTAACCGCCATTCAGAATTTGACACAAAAGTGTTCTAGAGATAGCAAGGCCTGGTTTCAGCAGCACTGATCTGTTGGTACAACTCACCTCAGCCATTTGCCCATCAGTTTGCAAGCCATCCTCATGCCTCCATTGCCTTTAGCAACTTCCACCACTTAAGCCTTGCACCCAAAGTTTCTCAAAACCTCACACATCTGAATTTCTTTCTTTTCTAGACTGTTTACTTTCCATGTTTAGATGGGTGGCCTACAATTTTTTATTTTTCTTTTTGCTAGAAGTGCATCTTAAATATGTCACCACATCTTGAGCACTGCAATAACATTTCAGGTCTATTTGCCAATCCTTTCACTTCATCTCCTCCTCTCCCCCAGATTCATCAACTGTATCTTCCACCACCACTCCTCTTCCAGCTTCCTTGGGAGGGATGAAGACAGATTTTGCTTTTTTCTCCATCAGCTTGGTTCCAAGTCTTTCAGCCGTTGCTCTAAAAACATTTATCCTTCTTTTTGTTACCCAGGGCTTCCACATGGAGACCACTGTGCTGCAGAAAAAGCATCTGGTTCAATGATCCATAAGCATTCGCACTCCCACTCAGACTCCTAAATATTTTTTCTAGAACAAAAAGACTATTTTTATTAGGTATGAACAGACTAATCCCTGCCTGGCCCATGATGAAATTGTTCTTTCACCGACTAAGTCTTCATTTTTCACATTTGTCAAAATACAATAGGTATACAGAAGTGTCTTCAAGGATTCAGATAACATGTTTGGTGTGATAACTGGCTAAAACAGTGACATTCATTTCTATCAATAATATGATAATTCCTGTTTTATTGAGGAAACAAATACTTTAAAAGTCCTATTGCAAAAGGCAATAACATCGTGAAAGGTGAAGAAGCAACACTGTACAATCTGTACAAACGTTTAGGAGTGGTATAACGTGTTCTTTTGCATAATAGAATTCCTGTTCAGTATAAGAAAAAAGCAGCTACTTCTGTCATCTTTTATCAGTATTCATCAGTATTTCCAAGTTATAACAAACAGGCCATTTCCCAGTTAAACATAAACAGCAAGATTTCTTATTGAGAAAATTGTGTATTAACAACCATTCATTACACACTTCCAAGGCAAAAGTAAATATTTTGGCTTAAGTTCAGGAAACAGAGAGATGGGATAGAGTAAACAGTGGAGAAAAAACAGCCAAAACCAAAAATTTAAGCCAAAAAAGCAGAGTTTGAGAGGGGAAGAAAGGATAAGATCATTGCTACCTAAACTGCCATAATAAACAAGCCAACTTTTGCAGTTGTTGACCCTGCAATGATATGGAAAGTCAGTTTGGTAAAAATTCTTTGATATTTACCATCAGAGTCTCAAAGGAAAAATCTGCATGAATATTTGAATATCCCTTTGTTTCTCTTAAACTTGTCAGTGGAGAAAGATCTCATGCTTTTAGCCACCATCAACACAAAAGCATAAAATTTAATACATCCAACTCATTCCTCATAAATGCAATCTTGAGAACAAATGCTCCTTCTCTTCCATACCTGCACATTTATCCCTGGTGACAGCAACAGAAAAAAAAACACATTTGAGCATAGTTACATAGGTAAAGAAAAATTGTTTAGTAAGCAAAGTTAAATGTTGACAAATATGCAAAATTGCCTTGTCTGAATCACATACAAAAGTCATTTAAAAAAACTAACAATGCAGAAAAAGGCTAGGTTTCCACATTTAAGCACAAACAGGAGCACTGGCTAACGGTGCATATACATATTTATCTTTTATTCAACCATGGCATACTTGGTAACAAGGACTACAGTAGAATGGTACCTTGCACATTGAAGTTATGAGTAACACAAGACAGCAATTTGGTAAGTTGAAAAAGACATAGCAAAATTTGGTCTTTTTCTTTTACAGCTATGTGAAGGAAGCACCAAATGGATTTATTGCTAATAAATAAATTACTTACTGATGGGGGGGGGAAAGAGTGTTGATTTAAAGAACAACATTACTAATAGCAGTCATTCCCTTTTTCTTAGACAATGGCAGAATTTCAAACCCTTAGTATTTCACAAAGTCCAGGACACAAATCTCTTCCCAAAATTATTTACTCCAAATAAAAAATTGTTCCACTACAGCGAAATCTCAAAAATGGAAATTCAAAAACTCCAATCTGAGATGTACTTTTTTCAATAAAAAAGTACAATAACTTGCAATGTTAAAAAATATGGGTTTTTTTTAATATAAGGACATAAAAATTCATTGTTACAAATTTGCAGGACAAAACAAGGACAGTTTCACATTTCCCCAGCTGGAGAACTACAAGCAAAATACAAGCACGTATCTGTGAAATGTTGACACGTGTTTTCTATTTTCTAGTTCAACTTAAGACAAATTTTTTGCACAAAGCTCTGTCCACCAGCTTGTTCTTTCATTTTTCACCCCCATATATAAACCGACATCCTTGGCCTTACTGGTTAGGTCCTGTCCAATTTTCTAAGCCAGTGGTCTGGAACTGGGGAGCTGGATCCTTACTTCTATAAAAACTTTCTAACTAATAGGTGAATCAAGTAATAGTAACTCATTAGGAGAGTTAATCCCACACTTTTTATAAAAATCTGTTAGAAGAACCCTGTAAATTATGTTGCCATGTAAATTAATACACATCCTCGTGAGCTTAATCCTTATCAGCTGAGAAACAGGAATATGGGCCCTGGAGTTTGGAGCAACACTGTTCCAGTGGTCACGCAGGACTAAATGCTCTTCACAGCTCACTAGATTTAATCTGAGGACTCAATCTAAATAAAGGATTTAATCTGAGGAGCATGCACAATGTATGTTTCATGCACACTTCAAGAATCAAGCATTTTAAAACATTACAGACACAAACGCTTCTGTTTCCCAGTGGCTGGAGTACTTCTTTTCTCCAATAGCCCAGTGGTTAAATCACTTTTTCAGGAAAGCACTGAACAGTGTTGTCTCCTCAGCCTGAGGAGGCTGAAATACATATATTTCTCTGCAGAAAGTACATCCCTGGCATACACAGGGTGTCTGGTGTGACATAATTCACCTTCCCACTAAAGCCACACCACCAAGCAAACCATGATTTGTGACTTACTGGACCAGAAAGAGGACTGATTCATTGCATGACTGTGACCCTCTCTCCCCTGGGGATAAAGATGTTCCCTTGGGAGAATGCCTCAACCTCTTCACCCAGGCTTTCTGCACAATCTCATTCAATTGAACGAGCATATGACAGTCTGCTGTCAACATATACTTGATCTTACTTAGGTCTGTATGAGGCCAAGGGCTAAATAAGCTTCATCTTTCCAGTCAAAAATATGAAGCTGAGCCTGTGATACCACAGCTAATAATGAAGTTACAAGAAAGAAAGATGAAGGATTCATAAGGTGATACTGACCACTGAGCATTAAATGTAAAAGAATCCTCACTAGCCTCATTCTCAAATCACAGTGCTTGTGGTAGATTGACCACAGCTAGCAGGTGAATCACCCCCCAAGCACAACAGGGAAGAGAACTGGAAGGACAAAAAGTACATAACAGATCAAGATACAGACAGTTCAATGAGTGATGAAAAAGAACAGAAGAAAAACAGCCTCTCATCACCAGTGGACTCATGCCCAGCCAGAGTGATGCCCCAGCAACAGCTATCCTGGAAAAACCTCCCCCTCTTGCCACACCCCCCACCCAAACATACACATTTTATTGCTAAGCATAGCACTATGTGCCATGTGACATCCATTTGGTCAATTGTGGTCAGCTGTCCCAGCTCCATCCCCTCCTAGTATCTTGCCCAGAGTTCTCACTGAAGTGGCAAAGTGAGAAAGAGAGAAAGCCTTGATGATGTGCAAGGACTGCTCATCAATGGCAAAAACATTGGTGTGTTAAAAACATCGGTTTGGTCAACAGCCTAGAATACAGCACTGTGTGGACAGTTTTTCTTCTTCATTTTTCTTCTCTGATGAAGAAAATCAGCCAAATTTTCCAACCTCACCTGAACCCAGAACATGCTGAATCAGCTCAGACTGTCTTCACACTCCTAATTTCCAGGCCCCTACATTTTTGTCTTCTTTCACAAAACTAAATGCGCAAACATGCAGAAACACCTTAGCATCCTCAGCTCAGGAAACAGATTTTTCTCTCCCACTCATGAAGACTTGGATGTTTAGGAGTTGGCTTGAGGTGGTGCATCCAGCTGCTGTAAATCAAGATTTCCTTTTAGTCATTTCCCCTGTTATTCAGCCAGTACCCATGGGAGCACAGGGATGCCATGAGATGAGAAATACTAATGCAGAAAAGCTGAAAGTGCATTAACACATCTGCTGCTATCACTGCAGCACACAGAGAGCAAATGAACTCAATTCTTCACTTTGGTATGGGTGTAAATAGTCCATTGGGGGTAAAAAAAATGTACCATCTCTAAACAGAAGATTAATATGTTGTAGGAAGGCTATACTTTATGGGAGGAGCAAGGATAGGTCTTATTCTGATTTAAAAGAACACCTATAGAAAAATCACTCATTATCTCCAAACTTTGAGAGTATTTACAGTTGGAGACAACCACTGCACCTTCCAACATCCAACTTTTTTGTAGGGTGCCCCAAGACCTTGGTAACTGAATCCTACAGCTGTAAAACATTACAAGTCATTTACACCATTACAAAATGTTCAACAACAGTTATAGCTTAACAGCAGTGACTCACATCTGTCAGCACAGGCTTCAGAACAAATGCTCACGCCAGCTCAGTTCCTTCAGTGGCATTTTGGCACTGCCACCAGGCTGACAGCTGCTCTGGCTGGTGCTTTGTAGCACATAAGGAAACCTTGCATGGGATCATCACAACCTAATGGGAGCAGGGACAGCCCTTCTTCCCTGGAGGAGGGAGGAGAGAGCATTGTCACACCTCTGGGTCTCAGCTGATCTCTGCTTGCTCCACCAGCCCTAAGAGGTTTTTAAAACCAGAGGGGAAAACCCCAGCCTGTGACACAGTTATTTACAGTGGGATTGTCCTATGGTTGCAGCCAGCCACAGATGGGGACAGCACAGACCTGCTGTTTGCTTGTCATTCCTGATGACAAGCAATATTCCAAGCTACATCTGGATTACATCTACAAGTGTATTCTATCTCCATAAATAAGCCCCCTTTCATCTCTTGCCAAAGAGAAGGGCCAGGAAGACTGAAGTTAGCGTTAATTCTGGGACACATCTGCAGAAGAGACTTCTCCTTTCCACCTAGAAAGCTTTCCTGCATTTTAGTACCTTTTTATAGAAGACATGACATAGACTGCAACCCACATGATGCTACTGTGGCATTCAAGCAAATTTGAATTTTTCAAGTAGGATTTCCTGCTATATGCTACCATGTATTTCAAAATGCACTGACGATGTTCCCATCATTCCTTGTTGCTGCCATCAGTAAAACCAAATTTTTCTTGGCAGAAATTTTCAGTCTATATTATAGAGCATACTGATTAAGTAAGTGATGTAGAAAATTAAATGAGCAGTGAAAATATAGATGGTTCTTTTCTAGAATGAAATGTTTTTGAAAGGCATTGTTCCATGCTAATTTAACTTAGTTACAAAGACAAAAATTTGCACATTTACTTGACTGGTACCTCCTAAGCTATGTTAAAAAAGACATTTACATCATTACTTATGGGATGCATCTATGAACAAAAGGTGGGATGCACAAAACACCCTCTGTGAGATTATACACTCCTAGCTGAGTGAAGTTTTATTGAAGAATTTTGGATTTTTCCAACTACAGAAGCAAGCTGGGTTTGTTGAGCACAGAATGCTGTATACGACTGCCTAGATCTAACCCCCTCACTCACACTTTTGTTGGATTTGTGTGCCAGGTGCCCAAATCTCCACCGCACCCTTTACAAAGTGAATATCAGCTGCCTGAATGCAGCACACACCTGTTCATCAATACAACCACTGCCCTCCTCTGAGCACAAAGGGAGATCAGGGCTAGCATGCCACAGGCAGCCTTCTCCTGTGATCATTGAACTCAAAATGTTCTAGAGTCAGACATGAAAGAGGGAAGATGGATAGAAGATGGAGGAGAGGAGACTCAGACATGGTGGTGCCCAGCTTGCAGAGGTGTTCGTGAGGAGAGCACCTCCCTCCTTTTACGCTTCTCACCCCAAAGCGCGAGGCAGAGCTGACTGTGCAACCACCATCCCCAGGGCCTGATTGTCCACTCCATTTCACATGTCATGGCTGTGCAGTGGAAATCAATGAAGTTATACAGGCAGAAAATTGGTGAAACAGAGAGTGGCCCTCACCCCCTGAAGGGGTTTCAGTTCACTGGCGGGAGAAACAACCCTTGTACATACGTTTGTCAATCTGGTCCCATCTATGTCAATTAAAAGTATTGCTTTTGACTTCAAGGGAGTCTAGTCACATTTGTGTACTCTTCAGAACACGTTCTGGAGACTTCTCAAGAGAAAGGTCTTTTTCAGGTAGAGGTTAAAACCTGTACACACTAATCATGAATGGTAATTAAATAAAGTTAGCAATATTCCTTCAATTGGAAGATGCAAGGTATTCAAGTGTTCAACACCAAACAGCAGATTTCTGATCAATGCTATTTTTTTAATGGTTGTCCTTAATCCTCTACATCTGACAGAAATAAAGAGAAGATCTTTAATCTAGGGTTGATAATTTATAGAGAGTTAAACTATAGGTTGTGTGAAAATTTACACATTGTCTTTTAGAAAAATGCATAAATTCACATGAAAGAGAAGATGCCATGCAGTGAACTGCAGTTTAACAGCAGCGAGTAAGGCCCAATGAAATGATGGCCACTGACCCACACAGTGGCCATTGCTTACAGTCTCACCAAAAAAATCATTGCTGATGTCTGTTACATAAAGGACAGAGAAATAACAGATACACTCTAGGCAAGATGGCAACCTCTCCCTCCACTTGAAGTTATTTTCAAGTTTTTCACACTGATGCAATCAAAAACTTAATAGACTGCGGACTTTTTCATGCAAAATAGGAAATGCCTATTACTTTAATAAAGAAGATGATAGTTAATTAAGATAATTATTTTTTCCCCTCTTGACTTAAAATACAATAGATCCCATGGCATTACCAGGCATGCAAACTCAACCTAGGAGCTCAGCTAACTGAAGAACACAGCATAGGAGTAACATTAAAAATACATAGTGTGATTCACCGTAAAACAAACAAAGTTACACATTTTATAAAAAATAAAAAGAGAGGTGTATGTAGATTGAGATTAATTTTTGGACTATAAAAGGGTATGAAAAATTAGACAATAGGTAGAGCACACAAATGCAACAACAACAAAAAAAAACCACAACACACTGAGTGCTGTTCATTATGATGTCATTATTTCAGGTTCTTACTACAAGGAGAATCAGTCCTGCCAGAAGTAGTACATGGTGGGTTTTTATTTAGGGGAGAAAACCCTGTTACAACATCATTATAACTCTTTTAAGCATAGAAATATGCTAATTACACTAAAAGTCTCTCTTTGATTTCCAAAAATAACTATTTCACTAGCATGGAGAGAGTTTTAAAATTAATCTAAGTACTACAGCAATCTCATTTTGAAAATAAATCCTTCTGTGTCAAAACATAAGACTCCATTCTACCTTTGTGAAGTATTAGTGAATAGTTTTTCCATGTATTAAACAAGATTTTGAAGTTATAAGAGTCCAGGGAATATTGTGTGGGTTTTTTACAATCACCTGTCATGGTTTAGGAATGGCATCCCTCAATTTAGTACTCTCACTAGAAAGAAAACCACAAGCCACTCCCCACTCCTTCCCCTGATACACAATGGACAGAGATAGCAGGTTGAAATAAGACAACTACTGGAAACAGGATGAAATAATCACAACATCTTTTTTGTAAAGATGAGAGGTTACTCCAACAAAAGCTGAGTGTTCAGACCCCTGCCAGCCAAAGTTGTATCCCTTATTAGCCATGTCCAGCCTGAAGCAAAGTTAGACTAGGATACAAAGCTTGAGAAGTTAAAATAGCTTTGAATGTGAAGTGAATCTCCTTTTTTTTAAGTTAATATATTATTGTGCAAGACTGCAGCATATTACAGGAATTCTCAGAAATAAACATTTAACAGCTAGTTAACCACAGAAGTTTATCCTTTCCAGGAGGACAGAGCACCTGCTGAGCACAAGTAGCTTACAAAGACCATGATGAAAATAAAAATACCCCAGAATCCAACATGTGGAGCCACATCCACTTAAACAAGTTAGTATGTACTACTGCTAGATTTTCTTTTTTTTTTTTTTGGATACACATGTTTGGGTACCAAATGCCTTCTGCTTCCCCTGAGACTGGAACATCAGCAGCATCCAGCCTGCATCCCAAAAGAGAGGTCAATGCAGGTCTGAGCACCCAGCGAATTACTGTCTTCATCTGATGAAGCACAACCACTTTCACATCCTGTTTACAGGCACATTATGGTGATGCACAGACCTTGCTAAACTATATAGCAACACTCTTTAAACAAACTCAGATGAAAATATAGGTCTTATATAGAATTGGGCAGCTATTTCCTTGTGATTCTTCCACTAACTGAATCAACTACAGTTGACAGAGTTTTACTAAAATATTAAATTTCTATATAAATCTTTATGCATTTCTCTCTACTTGGCTTCAAAAATGAAAGAAAGACTAATTAAATATAAGAAATAAATTACATAAGACAGCTTCTGGTCTCTCTCACACAGGAAGGTTACAAACAAGTTGTGCCTGAGCTTGCACTGTAACCTCCCACCTTTGAGCACCACCCCAGGGACCTGTTCATCAATACAACCACTGCCCTCCTCTGAGCACAAGGGAGATCAGGGTTAGCATGCCACAGGCAGCCTTCTCCTGTGATCATTGAACTCAAAATGTTCTAGTCAGACATGAAAGAGGGAAGATGGATAAAAACCAGCCTGACGTCCTCAACGTTCATGGGGAGACTCAGAAGCTGCATGCCATCAGAGCAAGGCAGGACTGCAGTACTGATGCTGTAATGAAACTGCACAGTTGGTGGCAAAGTCTCAGTCTGATTTTTGATGGGAAAAAACCCAATGACTGGAAAAGAAAAAAACAGAGATGACCTGAGTTGGTGAAGTCTTATTTCTCTTCACATTTTTCCAGGGCAAAGAGGACAAACTATTCTCACTCCTGATGCAATGCTACAAACTGAAAGGATAATAGGTTGTGTAGAATCCAGTGTCATTTTCAACAAGACAAAGGGATTCAGACTTTTCTTCACTGTAATTAAGTACAATTCAGCTTGTTAGGAATTCTGGAAAAGTAACAATGGCCTGATGAAGTCCACTGTTTATGCTAGGAAATGCATCCCTGTCAGAGCTGGGACTTATTCAGGGTGCACTGATTCCAGTTTATGGGAAGAGAATCACTGTGCAGTGGCTCTGTGCTAATGTGAAGGAAAACCACCTTAAAAACTAAACTTTCTGACAATTCTCAGAACTTCTGAAAACTTTTCAAAGTACACTATGGGAAAAAAAATGAAATCTATGAAAAAGTTTAGAACATGGAGTATTGCCAATATGCCTGACACTTTATGCAGTGGGTTCCAGCTTTGGGGAAGATATATGTATCCCAGCTTCCTTCCACCATGGCAAGGAAAGCTGAGATTTTCACACAACATCCCTCTTTTTTCCTTTCCAAACAAAGCACTTCTATTCAAAACACTGATTAACACTCTCCTTTTCAACAATAAAAAAACCACTCTACCTGGAAGCATGCCAGTGTTTCATCTTGTAGATCTATCACCCATCTCATTCTTTGAGTTTCTTTGCTCTGAGGCATTTCAGAAGAAACACTCACATAAAAGCCTGTCCCAGCATAACAATGCTACCTCAATAAAAGCTAGGCAAGCAGCATCAGCACCTGGGCACCAAGGCTGCAGCAAGCCCCATGCTCCTTTGTAACAAGGAGCCCAGGTTGCAGAAGATGATTTCACCAACTGATGTTTTGAATGCCTGAAAATCCCATGGTGGCAATTCCAAGAATAGACCTACTTTATTAATATGCCATTACAAGAATTTTTATATTCTTTTTCTCTCCATGCATCCTCACAATCACTTATCAATTGCATCACTCCAGGGGCACAGCCCAGTGCTGTCTCAGTGGGAATTAGTGTTGATTGCCCCACTGTACATCACCTGTTATCTTTTCTTTAAAAGGTTCTCACTTCTATCCTGCTGTTTTATAGTTCAACTTAGGTCCTGCTGTTTTGTAATTCAGATATAGCACACAGAAGGGTTTGGGTTTACCCCAGGATATGTTTTACAGAACTGCATTTAAAACCAACATTCACTTTTATTGAAATCATTCACCCTGTAAGTTTTAGTCTGCCTGAATGAAAAAGAACATAACATTTCTACAGTGATGAAATACAGGATCTTTTGCTATGCAGAAAAAAAGTTGTTCCATAATAAAAAAAATTCCATTTAAATGCTCATTTGATTTTTTTCTCTTTGTAAATGTAGAGTACATCCCTTTTCTGATTTTCAATACACACATCATACATTTTGTAAAAGTTAAGTATTACCCAAACCACCCACACACAGATTAACGTTACTCAACAGCCTCACTTGGAGAGTGGAGGATTTGCTTTGTTCAACAGGCACCAGACACTGGGATCTCATTTCAAGCCTGGCCTTCACTACAGAAAATTAGGAGCTGTGAAAAAAAAAAAAAAAAATCAGTGGACCATTATCACATTTCATCCTGTGTTCTCACAGAATTTCATCCAATCCTTTTGCTGTCCAAGACATTTTGATCCACAGCCTTTTCTAAGTCTGCTTAACATTTACTAAGGTCTGCCTGAGAAAGGTGCAGTGGACTTTGCCTCTGCTGATCCACCCAGGCACAGCTGGGCCACGGAGCTGAGCTACAGCTGGCCCTGGGAGCCCCACGCTGTATTGCTCTGTGCTTCTAGTGCTATCTAAATCTCTGCCAAGAAAAAGCCATTTGAGGGAAATTTAAATGCCTTCTGCTATTTCTGGCACAGAGAAGGACTGCAAGGCATTGTTGCATCCATCTGCATTTTCAGCACTGAACAGTGTGTTGCTTACTCCACATCAAGCCTCAGATTTCCCCATATGAAAGGCAGAAAATACCCATGCAGCCACAGAGACCCTTTTAGATTGGGGAAAGTAAAAAAAAAACCACACACACACAATAAGAACTCAGAGGAACCATGCTGGGTCACGTCTCTTGACAGTTGTCCACAATGAGCTGATCACAGAGTGGCTGCCAGTCTGCTGGCAGCAGGAGAGTTACCATAGCAAATTCTATAAAAATAAAGAAACAAAACAGCAATAATGGTAACACTGATAAATCCATTACCCTCCTACCAATACATTATGTCTATGGAACACTGAGGAACTTGATGAAGGCACTGTCACTGCCAGAAAGATTTTCTATCTGAAATAAAGCATGAGTTAATTCATGAGATGCAACACAAATGGACATTGTTTTTGCTAACTCGTAAAACTCCACCAAATCTAGGACTGCATTTCAGCTCCTTCTAACTTCTGGGTGACTGCTTCTCGTATGTTTTAACATATTTTGCAAAACCTTATTTTCCAAAATCCTGAACTTCTACACAGAACATCAATATAGGGGCGCTTGCATTAAATTAGATTTTCTAGTCTCCAATTCATACTCTATGGATTCAAAATTGAACTGACTATAGATATTTTAGTTTCCTGCCTAGGAAACTATACAGAAATCCCTGGACACTTTAATTACCCAATATCCTACTACTTGAAGCAGAAGGAGATGCTACTAAATATACATTAAATTTACACACTTAGACATCATATACATGCAACCCATCTTTTGTGCATATGTGTATGTGCATATACACACAGAACATGTGCATGCAGTAAGTGTCAGCTCAGTGCACAACCTACTCAAAAAGAAATTACATCAATGTATTTTACTGCTTCTTTACATTTCTTAATCCATACTCACGAAACTCCAGAGCCTAAACAGAACTAGTCTGGACCTCATGCAGAGATGGTTGAGCCAAAATCCATTCAACCACTTCACCCCTCTGTCTCTTCTCCCTTCATTGATATGGATTGATATATAAACAAGGAGGATGTATGCAAGTAAAGTGGTACATTACTAATTGCATCATCTTCATTAATATTGCATTATGTGTCTCTGTGCCATAGAGAATTGACAATGCAAAAAGATGTCAAGAGCTTATCAAAATGTGCATATAAATATTTGGTCCAGTTTTTAACATGAACATACTAGCAATCTCTGCTGCAACAGCCCAAGCTGGAGAAAGGGTCGTTTATCAGCTGCTAACCAGGAACAAAAGGCAAATAGCCTTAATTTCCCAAACACTCAGAGCTACTTGCATCTTTCCTGTGCCCCCTGGATAATTAGGCATCACTGCAGAATAAATTCTCACTGTGCTCCAGAGATCTGTCTGTAAACAAAGCACTTCCATCTGTAAAAAAGTCTTAACAAAAAGATAAGGAGAGGTCTTTATCAGAGTCACACAGAACTTGAGGAAAATCACTGCATAAGGATCAGTCAAAAGGAATATTTCTAGACAGGAATCACCAAAATAAATAGAAAGCCATCTTTTTGCCCAAGTGTAAGAAAGACCGCATCTTGTATTTGGTTTGCTTGTAACTGTTAAAAAACATCTAACTAAGCATCCAACCTCAGAGTAACAATAGTGTGTGCCCACAATTAGTGTGGATTTAATTGAAAACAACATTTAAGGACTTTTTTCACAAGGGCAGGAGATCAGGATTAAAGACAGAGGCATTGCAGCAACTTTGAGTGCTGCAGAGGATCATTCATTTCAGCAAGTGCAGAATGGCAAGTTCCTCCCCATGTACTGATTAACACTTTTCATCGCCAAACAAAGCTTTATGTTTCTAGCAACAAATAACTGCAAACAGGACAAATACAAGGAGAACATGCAAAATCTCTTTTCTTATTTCCATCTTCATCTGCTTCTCTCAGAGACCAAGAATTTGGGCAGTTGAGCACTGGCGGAACATACACTGTTAAAATTAACATGTAAATCTGTGACCAGGTACAATAAACCAAATAAATAAACATACAACTAAGTACAGTATTCTTCATCCAAGTTTAACTCTGCAGCTGTCTCAGAACCAGCTGCTTCCAGAACAGAAAAAAGCTTTACCAGAGTCAGGAATGGACTTTTTTCTGCCTGTACTTCATCTTTCTTCCACTTTGCCATTTTGTGAGAAGCCTCACTGAGTACTTCTTATACAGAACTGAGATCCCAGATGGCATCTTACTGTAATTTGGGTAATATTTTTGTCAGAACTACAGTTAATAATTAAAAATTAATAACTCAAGAGACATATTGTCCTGAGAAGCCTGTCAAGCTATCTTTTAACCTTGTAATTAAAGTTCAAACACTTTCTGTCATGTAAAAATCTAGGCATTCTAAGAAATATTTCAGTCATTAGGGCATAATTTCATTCATTTACAGACAGCAGTATACTAATTGAAGTCAGCATGGAATTGGGAGGTCACCTAGAAGATTTTTTGCTTCTTCTTCACTTATCTCTGATGGATATCTTTTATACCACTAAGATGCAAATACAGATTCATGCAATTAAAGTTTCCTAAAGCCTATTTATTTTCACTGAGTTTTCTTGGGACAAAGTTAGCTTTCTTCATAGCAACCTGTGTGAATCTGTTCTCTGCATTTGAAGGTGAAGCAGTGTTTGTACCACACCAACCTCCCAGACACTCAGAGATCAGCAGGTCAGAGGTGGGCAAAAGGCTGGAAGGGCACACAGCTCGGGCAGCTGCCTCCACTGACTAAATAGACAATCCATCCCATACCATGCCATGCTTAGCAATAAAATCTCAAGGAAATGGACAGGGTGTGAGGACGTTCAGGATGCCATTTGTCCTCCCAAGAAATCATTACACGTATTTGATAGGAGAGGGAGACATGATTAGAGCAGGAGTTTTGCTGTAGGCTGGGGTCAGCCCACCACATCATTCTTTCTGAATATTTTCTGTAGCTTTTATTTATCTTGCCTTCTGTGCATTTCACTCACTGCATTCAAATCACAACTTAAGTGATCCAGTTAGAGCAATACCCTGCATACCTTCCTCAGTAAAAATAGGCCACCTCTTCTTCCAAATTGACCTTGGTAATCAAGCAAAGTCATCGAAACCTCAAAACTAAGGAAATAATGTGGAACAAGGTGATATAGGGTCATAGTATATTCTGTGTTGGAAGGGTGATCCACAAGGATTATCAAAGTCCAGCTCCTGACTCTGTACAGGACAGCCCCAAAAATCACACCATGTGCCTGAGAGTACTGTCCAAACTCTTCTTGAGCTCTGTCAGGTTTGGTGATGTGACCACTTCCCTGAGGAGCCTGTTCCAATGCCCAGTCATCCTCTGGGTAAAAAAAAAAATTCCTAATATCCAACCTAAATGTCCTCTAACACAGCTTTAGGCAATTCCCTCAGTTTCTATCTCTGGTCACCACAGAGGGGAGATCAGTCCTGCCCCTCTGCTTCCCCCATGAGGGAGGTGTCAGCCTTTTATGTATATAAATATAGACAAATTGTTTTTCAAATATTGAGCTTTGAGTGGTTTTATTTCTAAACAAAAATTGCATGACAAAAATCATGTGTTTCTATTGAGGGTACCAATATAACCCCGCAATTTTGGTGCAAACTGATGAATTGATTCTCCTGCTGATCACCAATTGACTAACATTTACTAGAAGAGCACGAAGAATTACTGAACAATTTCAGTGGTATTAAACAATTTGAAGGACTACTGAAGAACGTTCTCCTACATAGACAAGGCTTTCACAGTACAACTGCTTAATATTCCAGAAATACCCATGCAGTGATAATTCTGTTTAAACATTTACACAAGTGAGGACCTTGCTCCATCAGAGCACAACACATTTGGAAACAAAGCCTCTCACATGATAATAGTTTGTGTCTGCCCTACATCCCTCTGGCACAGGAGCAAGAGCTTTCTTTATTGACATGGCACCCAAGTAACTAGGCAAGATCT
>JAWWEY010000115.1:94157746-94208842 GCA_035582745.1 Loriotus luctuosus | reverse complement strand
TGCAAACTGATGAACTGATTCTCCTGTTGATCACCAATTGATTAACATCTACTAGAAGAGCACGAAGAATTACTGAACAATTTCAGTGGTATTAAACAATTTGAAGGACTACTGAAGAATGTTCTCCTACATAAACAAGGCTTTCACAGTACAACCGCTTAATATTCCAGAAATACCCATGCAGTGATAATTCTGTTTAAACATTTACATAAGTGAGGACCTTGCTCCATCAGAGCACAATACATTTGGAAACAAAGCCTCTCACATGATAATAGTTTGTGTCTGCCCTACATCCCTGTGGCACAGGAGCAACAGCTTTCTTTATTGACATGGCACCCAAGTAACTAGGCAAGATCTTGAATCCCAGTGCCCAGTCTTGCAATTTTGATAGGCAGACTAAGGAGAGAGCAACCAATCTCCATTTGTACACAAGAAAACAAGTTGAAGAGAGCAGAATGCTTGTAACTAAGCAGAATGTGCCAAATATTGAGCTATCATTAATTGAAGGTAAATCTTCAAATGTTTTTAAATGCCAAGCCTTCCCTGTTAACAGCTGCAAGTAAACCATTTTCTCTCGGTTCCACAACAAACCCAACACCAGTGAAAAATCAATATGCGTGTTTCAATAACCAAATACTCACAGAAAGAAGTAGTATTATTATAAAATCCTTGTGCAAAGCAAATAAGTGGGTTGGAAACTATTTAACCACCAAACGTAAAACTATCACTGAGGAAAACTGACAGCGCAGGAAATGCTTCTTTGAAATTGAAGTGAGGTATAGGAAAAGGAGTTGTGCAAAACAAGTGGTTGGATCAGTCTTCACCATTGTGGCTCAGTTTTTCTTCTCTATACTTCAGGTCTCAAAGCATAAACAAAGAATAACAAGATCTATTTGGTGGGCCCCATCAGAGAAAGGCAGCACAACAGATACAGAAATAGTTGAGAATAGCCTTGCCCGTTATTGTTCTCTACCAGTATGCAGCATGCCATGCTAAATCCAATGCATGTGAACAACGGAGTGGATTCAATTTCTACGCAAAAAAACCCAATTCATTATACTGACTGCAATCTGTATGAGATGGAGGGGAGCACAAATCAATGAAAAGCAGGATTATTTGATTGTATGCAGAGATTTAACTGCTGACACAAACATGTACTCCTCAAAATCAGGTGTACAAAAGGCTTCCATTAATCTTTTGAATCTTTCTTTTAGCGATTAATAACAATAAAAGCAACAGAGTCTGGCTACATAGAGATTATAAAGGAGCAACTAGAAACACATTTCAAGAGCAAAGAAAATACTATCAGTGTTTCTTTACTAGCAAAGAACACAGGAAAATTAAATTACAAAGATCTTTACAAAACCAAACTGTATCACACTTGATGGCAATAGCTTCCACCTTTACTGTATTTTCAATGCATCCCAGAGACACGGACAGAAGTGGTGGCCTAACACTTTAAATATGGAATAGTATTGTGGTGAGATAAGTAACATACACTTGTCTTCTGCATCCATTTATTGCTGCAGTAATGTAATAGATGACACCACAGAAGCCATAAAGTTGCAAGATCTCCTCCAGGGAAAAATGCATAATGCCATAGGAAAACTCATTCACAGTATGTTGTTTACATCACAGTTATTCTTAAAGGCCCCAAATACCACTAGTTCAGGTATAGGCAGAAGTGCATAACTGGACTCTGATTCACCTGGTGAATGGTGGAAAGAGGGAAATAACACCCATATGGCCTTTTCCCAGTGATAAAGATTCTTCATCCTTTGAAAAAATTCTAAAAATAACCCATTCTGTTCCAGCATATCTACTCCTGCCTAGACAGAGAAAAGAGTTTCAAACTGAAATTTCTGCAGTCTAAATAACATCTCACATCTCCCATCCTAGCCCTACAATCTGCAGCAGAGATATGAAGGCAACAAATCCGAAGAGTGTAGACAAAAAAATCCCAAATTGTGCATTTCAAATATCAGCCCTACTCTTCCCATGTCTTTCATGTGGAGAATAGTTAAAAGCCCATACTAATTAAATTATAAGCATTTGTTCAAAAGTATGAGGTAGAGGGTGTAAATATGGCTTCACTTGTTTTCTTTAAGTCTGTCTCCCAAACAGGAACAGGGACTCCTTACTAAGGAACAGTCATCATTTTGCAAGCAAAGACAAACAGTTATTGAAAAGGTTACTTTTGAGGCTGGTCTCTTTTGGAAGAACAAAACCAAGACAAGAAAACTCAGTGTCTCATTCACATTTCTTCTTCTTCATATTCTGTATCTAAGAGTGAAAAATCTTCCATCTCATTAAAATCTGAATAACAACATATTAAGGAAACAAGCTTCATATTTGTTTTCTAACATAGCTGAAGTGTTTTCAGATTGGCTTCAGCTCAGAAACACATCAAAAGTGAAGAAGCCATGCAAAATAGTTATTTATTGAGCAATTTTTGAGTAATAAATAATACCATAACTCTTTGATTTTAGGGTGTTCTGAGACAAGCAACTGCCAAGAACTGAAAAATACCTTGTTCAAACCAACAGGATTTCTAGGCTGAGTTATATCTGGCCAAGCCCTGACTACAGCTCTTCTCAGGGTCCTCAGGTGTAATCCTTTGCACACTTTATCTTTGTTGGCTCAGATTTGCTAGCAGTTTGCTGCTTTGTTCTGGTTTTAAAAGACTCTGAAGCTGGAACAAGCACTAATTGCAACATTTCCAGTGAAACAGGTTAAAGTTTTCACCTGGAAGATATCCAAGATACAGTGGTATTAGTTTCTAGCCAAAGCAGCTGAAATTAAAATCTTGGCCCTTCAAAATAGAAAATGGGCAACTTCTGTGCAATTTTGTTGTGCAGTATCATCGAAACACTCCAGTCTTTTTCTAATGTGGAAAAAAAAAGGACAAAATCAGTAATCCCTAAAAACTGTTGAGAATTAGAACTGTTCTCTCTGCTCATTTATCGTAAAATACTCAAGATGCTCAATACCCAAGTGAATGTGGTGTATGAAATTAAGCTGCTTTGTTATTATAATTTTGAGAGGGGGGAAAAATGAAGGAACCCACTAAATCGTTACTTAGACACTTGTTTTTCACTCCAAGTACAGAAATTGAAAATTACTTTCAACAGCTATTAAATTCTAAATCCTTGGATAACACTTTGAAGTAGAATCTCCAGGACCACATTGCCTGATCTCATCTGAAAGCAAGACACCAGTATGTTGTGAAGATGCAGCAGAGGTGCGATAACCAGCACATAGATGTTCTTATGCCAGAGACATCACCAGGCTCATGTGGTGTAACAAAATAAGGATGAAAGGACAAACTAACTTGGGACCTTCCTTTGTTTCTTCCTGCTTTACCAAGATATCTTCCTCTATAATTTGCATAAAACTAATTATGGGCTTTTTGAAGTAGAAGATCTTTTTTAATCAGGTCTTATGGGCTCTGCCATATATGCATTTCTTCAGACTCTAAGCCAGGCTCCACATTAGCTCAGTCACCACTTAAACATAATTACTTAACAATCTGGAAAAGCACCAACTATATGCAATAAAAGCATGAGTATAAGAAATATTATTACTTCTAAACATAAATCAAACACCAGCGATAATTCCCCATAGTGCTGAAAGGGTATGTGTAAGGAATCCCTTAAAATTAATCCCTTAAAAATTACTGTCCTCATTTATTAAACCCTCCAGATGGGTTTCCCAGACCTTGTCTGTCCCTAATCATCTTCTTTCATATTCCTTAATGTAACATTGCCAAGATAGTCAAAGTTTCCAGCGGGAACACTGGCATGTTTTTGTACCTAATGTACAAAACCACATGCCCATCAGAGATTCACAAATCCCATGGAGGCACTTACATTGAAAACCAAACTCAGACCCTGGAGATCAAAACAAGTAATAAGCACATATGACAATGTCTTTGCCACATTAAGTGATTTTATCACATCCTTTGATTAAAAAAGAACAGTGGCATCTGACACTGCAGGTATTTTGCAGCACATCACCTGCAGAAAATGGTTTAAAAAGCTGCATTTAGAAAAACACCCCAGATTTTGCAACTTTTTTGAATTAATGCTGCATTTAGAAATTCTTTATAATCTATACATACAGTTAGTACCACAGACATGGGTAGGAATGGATTATAATACAGTAAGACTTGCAATAAAAAGACCAAAGACACAACTTCAATTTGACACAGGAAAAAAAAAATCCATAGCATTGCCAGTGCCTTGGCCCTGCAGGAATGCAAAGAATTTGCTAATTGGAATTCCCAGGTGCCCCCAAGCAGCTGCCCAAGCTGCACATTACAACACAGGCTACAGCTCCCCCATGGTCTCTGCCAGACCAGGCAAATAGAACAGGTAAGCAAAAAGGGTTTTCCCTCCTCATCCCCATATCTGGTAAAACAGGTTAAGACACCAATACATCCAACCATCTCCACAAACAAACCCATCTCTATGAATGGCTAAGTTTGATGCTTCACAAAAAGATTAACACATCACTGTGGCTGAAGGGGGACACTCACTCTGGCTGGTTACAGGTGATAAAACCCTTACACGTTTATTCCATTACTGACTTGTGATATGATAAACACAGACTGTCAGAGTTCAGTTGAGGATTTCACTGCTCTTCACCTCTCATTTCCCCTGAAGTCCTCACCTTCTCAGGACATTATAAGTGCTGACAAGACTTTGTTGTGCACTTTCTACTAGACATACAAAGTTTAATAAATACTTGTATATTCTCAGACCTTTATTCTCCTGTTTTCAGTTACTGATTTCCATTCTTCTCTACTATTATTGTCTTCTCACAACTGAGTTATTGGTATAAAGTATTTAAAATTCATCTGTGTGAACGAGCAGTGGAAAAGTAAAATACATTTCCCTAAAGCTTTGATAGTTTTATGTAGTCACAAATTAATTATCTGGAAAAAAAAGAAAAACATCCACTATAAGTAATGCTGGGAAAATTCATCTCATTCCACTGAAAATAACAGATTCAAAAGCTAAAAAATAAAGTCTTCCAAGAAAAATAATCTAATTGGGGGTACAAGTTTCCCCCCTCCTTTGTATTCATGAAGTTTAAACTTTCTCTGTAGGTTTAAATCACTTCCCACTTGACTTTTGTTTTTCAGCCCAAAAACCAACAGCACTGAGGTCCCAGTGATGAGGAATGACTCACCAGCAAGTGCTGAGTCACAGTCACACCAAATACAGTCTTACATCTTGATAGAGCATCAAATTCAATAGCTTTGCTTAGTCACTTGAGCTTGTCCTAATTCCTATGATTCACTCAATTTCAAAACTGATTTCTGATTTCTTGTTTTTTCCTTGCAATATATATTCCATTGTATAACTCTCACACAACTCTCAAAGCAGAATTGTTGCAAGCCATCACTAACCCTCAATCAGATCCTGGGCTTCAGACACAAGGTGTGTCACTTATCAAATCCAAGTGGCCAATACGCCACAGCGCACATCAGATTCATTTGGAAGTGCTGATCTCCCACTCCTTGCACACCTACAAAGAATTCCAGCTGACAGCAGAAGATACATGCAGCAGGATTTCATCTTGTCTTGACTCATGCCAGCAACAACCTACCATCAGCTAAAAGTGTGACCTTTCTCTGGGAGGGCTCCTCAGGCTGACAAGGTAAGGCACAAGAAGCGAGTGCTCAGCAGTTTATGCAGAGGGTGAGCTATTGGACCATGATTAAACAAGCCAGCTCTGAAGTGACAGATTTCCGATTCCTTAGTCATTTCAGTGTGCTACCTTTTGTCCTGTCTGAAGGTAGGTTAAGCAAAATTACTCTACCCAGCTGTTTATCTGTTCATCCAACTACTTATATATGAAAGAAGCTAAGTTTGGCCTGAATTCAACTAAGGTAATAAGTCTGTATTTCTCTTCATGGAAATTGACAGCAATGTTTTATCTAACTACTGCTAGCATTTCAGCCAGAACCCAGAGAACTTCTCTAAAAGGTTGCAGGCAGGTAACATGGGGGGAATGAAGGAAACTCATCAGGGAGAGAGGGAAAGGCAGATGCAATGAATAGGTTTCTGATGACTGCCACATTGCAGTACCTACAGGAGGCAATTATCACTACACTGTCATTTATTTTTCTGTCTTCAGGCACAGTTTTTGTGCTTCCTCACAGTGCATTTCTGCAGCAGCTGCACTAACAATTGTTGTGCTGGATTAGTGGTTAATAAGCTCATTAATGCTGAAGGCACCCAGCCAGTTATGTACATTCAGGAAAGTTTCCCCCATGAAAAGATACTGTGAGGAAGGCAGGGGTCATCTCTGGGGAATTCTGGGAATAAAACAGACCACACAAAATCATACGCAGTTCACAGAAATCCTACAATAATGGTTTTATGTCTTTACCCTTGCTGAAAAAACTACAGTTTTGAAGCTTCTTTGGCCAGCTATTCTGACTTTAACAATAGTCAGTAATAGTATGATAAAAAAAAGCCAAGTGAAAAAAATAAATATTTAACATTTTGTCATAAAAAATGAAGTGTAAGTCATATATTTTCCCTAGGCTGCAAGTTCCCAAGTCCTCCTCCAGGTGTTTACTACAACAATTCATTTTTTAAAAAAGCTCACCCTACTTACAAGGTCTTTTCTCTGAAATATTGTCCTTCTCCATTATATATTCTAATGTAAGTAAATTAAAAGCATATCTTGATCAGTTTAAAGAACTGTGCAAGAGGTAGCTTTCCTAGAGATACCTGAGATTCATAAACCTATCCTGACACTACTGTTCTAGACACCCAATATCTACCCCTAAAACAGAAAGCAAAGACAGGCATGACAAAATTAATTCTACCTCTCCCTTCCCACTTCCACCTAGGCTGAATTACTGAAAGCCTATATCCGTGTGAACGTGAAATATGCTTCAAGAGAAAAAAATAAGAGATCCACCTCCAAGAAAATCATATCTTGGTGTCTTAACACTCAGGTGGTTCTGGTGACTGGTCTAATGTAGGTAGGGGATAGGCTTGAATCCAGGCCTCACACTATGGTGGAAAGAACACAGTGGTGGGTATAGTAAAAGCAACCTTGGCACTTGCACGTCCTTTTCAAATTCTACTTCACTTAAAAGCAGAAAAAAATTAGTTCAAACATGACTGTCTTGAAGCTTTAGACAGAAAGAAGTCAATTTTTGACATACTGATTTTGTTTCTGCTGAGAACAATACTTCACCAGGAAAACACCAAGCAACTTCACCAAAAATTACCACCTCCTTTGTATAGAAGTACAAATCACGACCCCTGCTCAAAAGATATGCACTTGTAATTCTAATTATCGGTGTCAGCAGCTGTGGGGTAGCCAATACCTCTCTTTTCAGAGGTTTGACATGATAAATGTTGGAGAGCTACTACTAATATCAAAACTGACCAGCAGGACCACAGCTGAAGAGAAAAAGAAGTAGAAGATCAGGACAAAAGTAGTAAATTCTACATGTCGGCATGCTTTTATATGCCTTATTTATTCAAACTGTAAAAAGACACCTTCTAAAATCCTCAAATCCTGTTTTTAACACAGCTGTCTGCTCATGCAGCTCAGTGACCTTGGTGCACAGTAAAAACCAATATAGTTACTGAAGACTGATTTCAATAACTTTCTGGAAAGGATCCAAAGCACCTTCTGCAGTCTCTGCATCAAAGACAACACAGAAAAAGAAAGGCAGAAAATAGCTGGTCTTAAATCTGGTCTAAGACTTGCACAGTTTTCTGCAATAACTTAATTAAAACATATTTTCTATGGGCAGACGGCCTGGTTCCAGCCAGGAAGGGGTTAATTTTTCCCAATGTCCAGGAGGGAGCACGGCCAGGACACTGAGGTTATTCTGTACCACCTCACATCACTGCCAGGACACAGAAAAAAGACTCTTCCAGGGAGAAGCGGTTCCTATCCTGGCACAGGGAGCTGTCCAGTATTGTCCATTATTGGTTGAGTTTTCCACGTGAATTGTTTCTTTCCTTGCACCCTCTGTCATTGGGATTGTTGCTGTTACTGTTTATTTTCTTGTCCCATTGCAGTTTCCAGTAAATCGTTCTTTTCTCAACCAGCATTCTTGGCCCTTGGGCCTCCAAATCTGCTCTCCATCGAAAAGTGGGGAAGGGGAGGGTAAAAGTGGGGGGAACAAGCAGCAGCGTGGTTGTGATGGGAGCACTTAATTCGGGAATACCATTCCTAAACCATGACAAGACTGTCAGGCAACTACACCCCATCTACACACTGGGGTTAGCAAAGAGATACCACATTTCTGTTCTTGCATCAAACAGTACAATGTTTGCTTAGCTACAATTTTTTTTCTAATCAACTGCAAAGTTTTACTTCTGAACTGTAATATTTTGTCCATTATTGCCACAGGCTGTATTGTCAAGACGCCAATGCTGGGGTTTTGCTTTTTAAAACACTCCATTGCTAAGTATTTGCTAGTTTAAATATAGTTATCTATTAGCGACCAAAATATTTTACTCTACCACTGGACCCATCAAAGCAAAGGAAAAAAAAAACCAACCTATGCCAACCAACACTGGTAATCTATGCAGTAGCCAAGTGTACCAGGATATCAGTTTACACACAGAAAATGAGGATCTTCTTATTCAGAATGCAAATCTCTTGAATCCTTGAGTGCTCCATCAGGAGTCTTGGACTGCACCTCTCCGCACACAATTTAAGCTGCTTTCTGCAGGATATCAAATATGTATTCACTGAGACAGAGCATTACTAAAACAAATATCAAGGCACAAACAAAACCAGACTTAAACCAATGATTGAACAGAGCCAGTTCAGCCTCTTCAGTGATAGAAATGGTCTTGATATCTTTTCATATCTCATTGGAAACTATTTAAACAACAGCCTTTCCAAATCTTTATTCACACAGATCTTTCTGTGAAATATTTACCCATGACCAAGTGGACTGTATTGCTTATTTGCAATTGGTCAAGTAGTGCTTTTTGTGATCACTGGATGTGCAATGTTTGCAATGAGCTTGAGGTAAAGAAGCCTCTCAAAACTCTAGAGTGTTTTGAGAAAATCTGGAAAGATCAAGGTTCACCAGTCTGTTAGCAGGGGGAGAAAGAAAATATATTAAAAAAACCCAAAAACACAGCTTTTTAAGATTTCAGTCCTGGCTTCAGAGCAAACTCCTTCAGAATGATGGCTAAGGGCACCCTCATGTCCCTTAAGGGACCAGTAAGACCTTAGAAGAGGCCTGAGAGATGTGACAAATCAAGAATTCATTATGACACTGATGTCAGACCCCTCATCAGATGTGCCTATCTAGGAGAAAAGCCAACTTGGTTACAGATAAGTTCTAAAGTCTGTAGTTCATTCCCTTAAAAACTGTTAGAATTACAACACCAAGTACTCATCATTATACCTGGGGGCTTTCTGTACTGCATTTACTTTAAAAAGCAAACAAAACAAACACCAAGGAAAAAAAAATAAAAACCCAAATTAAAGAAAATAGCTTAAGGGGAAACTGAATTTCTGAATCAAATCACAGCTTTAAATGCTGTAAAAAGGAATTAATTTCTTTCTATATGGCCTTTTAATGAGTTACCAACTTTCCTCTTTTTGTCATCAGACATTTCCTTTTCAGGCTTTCATGAGCCAGAGGGAAAAAGACATTTCTCAAGCAGAGACAGAATGACATCTAACCATGTCAGCTGATTGGCAGAATTCTGACAGATGTTAAATACATATTAGCAGGTAGGAGATAGGAATTAGTGGGGGAAACAAAAGTCAGGAACTTCCTGTGGAAGTAATTAAGGAGTACATTGACACCAAAACTAACATTTTTTTTATCTGCCAGTTTAACACTTCCCTCAAGTTTCCTGTCAAGACAGACTCTGCTGCAAATTTGCAGTTCGGCTTAGATTTTACTTAAATGGGAAGCAAATACCACACTTAAAGAGATTTCTCAGAAAAATAGACAAGATGTCTCTAGTCTTTTATTCTTCAAGCGTATCTCGACTATGTCCTTTGACCTGTTGATATGAGGCAGAGAAGAGTAATCTGTGAAGTGAGCATTGCTGAAAAACTGAGGTCTCCTCAAAATAATTATTGTAAACTGCATTGCTGGTTAGACATGTTTTATCAATTCTGAGTCCACAGCTTCTCTTTTGCGCCACCTTTTCCAAATAATAATGAATACTAGCTAATTATAAATTGCTACGTGCATTGCACAACAACAAAGATAAAAAAAGTCTTAAATAAAAAGTCAAAGATATGCTTAATGACATGCTGTAAGCACAAAGTAGCCAATGCCAGGGTTTTCATCATGATTTTGCAAGTATAAGATCACATATCTTTGATCACATTTGCTCATGCACACTCATCTTTCCCAAACAGAAGTATTTTTGAGACCAGCATTTGCTACAAAAACTCAAACATTACTACATTTTCCAACATGGACTCCATTGTTTCACCTTCCAATAATATTAAAACAACATCCTGCCATCCTTCAAGATAAAAGAACATAATATTGCTCTTATTTTCTGCAACAATGATAAAATCTTACTTCTTTGACTCTGTGCTTGTTCTCTTTTATGCTCCAGATAACTCATTAAAACTTAACATGTTCTGTACTCAGTATAAACATAATAGTCCAACTTTTCCTATTTTCTTACCTTCACTGTAGGTTAAAATATTACACAGTTAAACTCCTAAATACACTCTGGGCACCATCTAACTCATTTTTACAACAGTGCCAATGAATCCAAGTGCAGCCACACTGCAAATTCAGAATCCTTCCAATCCAGCAAATAAGAAGGGTGTTCTTCCATAAACAGTTTTAGACAAGAGGCAAAGGATCCCAAAACTGGCATCTTCAGTTATCATGCAATAACTTTTTCCAGAATCAACTTAAACAATACCTGGAGGGCACTTGAGATTAAAAATATTTTTTTTAATAATTAAAATTATCCACTGAGAAGGAAAGAGAAAATCCAGGTACTTTAGGACTAAAAAAACTCAACAAATAGACAAAACAAACAAAAAAAAAACAACAACCAGCCAAAGTGACAGTCTTTTGTAATGGATAAAGTCCTAGACAGAGTGGAGCATTACTCAAATACTTTTCCCAGTGCTGAAGATGCAATAAAAAACACAGCCAGAAAAAAAACCAAACCCACAAGGGAAAAAGAAAAATAGATAGTAACCCAATATTTTACATTCCTTCTAAAGTTTTGATATTATAGAGGCTCTTTTTCTGGCCCAACTGAAATAAGAAATACAAGAAAGCATTTTGATTTAGGTAGTCTGCATGAAACACCCAACTCAGCTTTGTACACGTTAAAGAAAAGAAGTATTTATGTAAATATTGAAAATAAAATGGATAAAAAAAAACCACTTATGGGCTAATTGCAGATCTTGTATCACCCTAGAAGGATCCATTGCTGTTTATGTCACCACGTTACTGCTCCCAACACAAAAGAGCAGCAACTCTTCGAGCCTTCATCCAAAGCTGTGGTGGATACATTTTGTAAGCAAGCAAGACAAAATCTGATGAATAGCCAAGTACAGCAACCTGAAAGAAGAGCAGTAATGATGACAATTCAGATGACAAGGAGACATCACCGGCAGGAAGAAATGTGCCATCATGTCACTTTCCAGCTGAGCTCCTCAGACAGTGATGCTCCTAGATTTTCTCTTGTGTACAAGGTGCCATTGACTTCCCTGATCTAATTGCTCAATCTAAGTAGGAAAGCTGATGGAGTATTTCAGCTTGTCTGTTACACAGGTTATCATTGAAGCATTTCAATATGCTTCAATAACAGTATGTTATTTGTGTTATTCCTGTTTCTCATGCATTCCCAGATGTAACTGTTGCTCTGATAAACCTGTTCTGTAACTATAACAAATGGCCCAGTTATGTTACTGGAGGGGAAAAAACACAGCCTCTTACTCAGAAGTTGCTGTAAACACACCAGTACAGCACGTAAAACAGCCATAAAATCATAGAACCATGACAGCTGGAAAAGACCTTTAGGTTTGTTAACTCAGCACTACCAAGCCCACCACTAAACTATGTCCCCAAGTACCACACCTAGATATTATTGAAATACTTGCAGGCACGGTGATTCCACCATTCCAATGCCTGACCAATATCCCATCCAAAACTTCCCCTGGATAAACTACACATTTGAGACCTCTTAGATGAAGGTATACATTACCCTCCCATAACTTTGACACTGGATTTTTACTTTTCTTCAGCACATCATCCATCAGTCAGTTATAGCAGGCAGTAAAAGTCTTTCATCTTACATGGACAAAGTAAGGTAGCAGCAGTCAGCAAGTTTTGGGCAGAAGAAGTTCATATCAAAAACAAGCTGTCTTTTTCTTCTAAAGAAAAATCTATAAGCTACATTGTGTAAACAAAACCCTGACAGTGTTTTGTCATGCCCACAACAGAAACAAAGTGCTAGAGAAGTTTGCAGAGACCATCCAGCCTGTTTTAAAGATGGATGATTTATATCTACAGCAGTATGTACCAAATGGCTAGTTCAACCCACTTACAGAAAGTAATCATTTCACATAATTCAGAATATAATTACACAGTATATGAGTGATACTGAGAGGAAGGCAGCAAAGCCCTAACAGAAATGGGGCTTCAGAGTTAGACTAGCAGGCAACATTCTGGGACAGGATTAATGCTTGCATTTCTGGAGGCTGAAGAAAAGAGCTGATAGAGGTGACAGGTATTTTCCATTCCAAAACAGTCCCATTTTTTTTTTTTCTCCTCCAGTGCTGCTCCTTTATTCTCTAACTTACTCATTGAAAAAACATAACTTTCTGAGGTGACTAAGAGATCAGTCTGATACTTCTGGCACTCCAGCCTCCTCTTAAGTTCTATCTGGAGTGGGAGGACCAGCTTGGGATGGTGATAAGGAAGACAAGCAGGAGTAGTAAATTAGGTATAGAAAACTAAATGTTCTGCTAAAATACCAAAGTCTACACACAAAACTTTGTTCAAGGAAAAGCAGAAAATCTACTTATTCTAGAAGGACTTGAAACTTGGTTTTATTTTTCATTTACAGGAAACAATCATAGAAGGCAATATTATTTGAAAATACACAGATAAGAAAGCTCCAGCGTTTATTTCATAAAGCTGTTAGGGAAAGAGACAGAAAGAGACAAAGGGAAGTAGATTTTCCCTTGTCACAAAACTTTCCCCCATTTTTCCCATCCCAGTCAAATATCTACAGCCGGACAAGTCACTCGTATTTAGTTCAGCTCTAACACTGCTGTATGCAACAAAGCAAGAGGTTTGGATTGTCTCAAGAGTTTAGAGATGCACATTAGGATACTAACTTTCCTCAGCAGCATATAGATATCATCGCAGCAAAAACAGAAAGTGGGACTGGCTTTGGAGAAGAACCAAAGCATCCTACATAGATGGGGCTGCAGATGAACTTCTGACAGCACCACCAGAGAGGCACTCTCCCAGCTGCTAAAGAAAATGGATCTCCCCTCATTTTGTGCCACAGAAGAAGCAGCTGTTGAAATTCAGCCTATGCCAGGCCAGTCCATCTGCTCAACACTCCCTGCAGAAGGGGACACACAGTGAAATACAGAGAGGGAAAGCAGGGGATCCACGCAGGCCATCCCTTGCACAGCAGACGTTACAATAAAGACTCTTGTCCCTAGGCCACAAAGCAGGTCAGAAATCACTTCAGATCCTCTATGGAAAGATGACTATTGCCATACCAGTTATGCTGTTACAGAGATTTTGCTGTCCATGCAATCCCAGACTAAGGGACATTTTCCACAAATAGCTCTTGTTACACAAGGTAGCATCAGAGCCTGGGAGAGAGCACAGCCCATGAAAACATGTTTTTCTGCAGTCACCTTCCCAAGGTGATCTCTACCTCTCACCAGGATCAGCAGGGATCTTCATTCAGGGTAAGAACTAATTGAGAAAATCCACCAAGAGCTCTGGATCCTGAGCAGCCTCTCCCCAGCTCCTCCTTTAGGCTCTGCCACCAACCAGCATCTCTCCTGAGGTGTGTAGCAAACATCCACACAGATGGACCCCATTCCAGGATTCTCCAAGGAGCCAGCTGGGTCCACAGGATGACAGTCCATCCTCCCTCCCAGAAGGGTGACATGGAGTACACTTCTCCAGTGAGACAAACCCAGATGGTTTTCCCTGGAGGTGATGATTCTGAAGGCATGACCTCACACTACAGTGAATGACTTTGCACAAGGTGTCATGCAAGCAGTCCAGAGGCTTAGTTTGCAGATGAATGCACTATTATAAATGCAGAATTAAGTCTCCTGTATACATATGGAATTGATGTTTCCCATTGCCAAGTAGTCCAATACCTCCTAGACAACAAGAATGATTTATTTCATGGAGCTGCCTTTCTTTTTCTCTCATGCCTCTCAGAAATGCTGGGGTTCCTTCAAACTTTACTGCTAAAATGCACAAACTATGTTATAAGCCAAAACCAATATATTTTTCTCTCCACACCCCCAATAAATTTAGTCTCTATCAGATAAAGAGGACTCTTTTCAGAGTCCTATCTTCCAGCATGAGCAATTAATCATCTTAGTAACAGGAGCTGGAGAAAGTCAAAGAACACATTGCATAAAGGAAAATCCTATATTTTACCACTTCTCCCTTTGGAAAACAAAGGAAAAAAAGCTAAAAAAGCAAAACCCAAGCCAAACCAATGAACTCAAACAATGCATTATCAAAGTTTTCTCAGCTATCAAAATAGCAGAAACATATTGAATGATTAATAAATGTGTTCTGTGACCAGAAAGATGAACTGCTAAAAGCAGCTCACATTTGTGCACCAATTTTTTAAAAAGTCGTGTTGAGTAAGGAGGTATTTTTGACCCAATACACTTACATAAAGATACAACTATTGCTTGAATTGATACTGAATATTAAATTATCAAGAACTCCAAACAGCAACCAAAAAAAAACCCCACCCTTCATCACTCCTGTTGCACCAGGGAAGCTCACTGAAATAAGCTGTTTGCTAAAAGGCTGCTCAGGGAAGACCATTGTCAGTATTTAATAGCTGACACAGACCATTGAGTAGGCAAAGCATCTATGTTCTGCAGAGTGAAAACTGCTTACCTGGGACAGATCTATTAGGCTGTGCAGCTTCATTGATGGGAATAAAGTTATAGACATGACAGTACCACTGAGGATATTAGTTCATAAGGGAATGAGGCTAAAAGATTACTGTAGTAACAAAGAGACTGTTAAGGCCTCAATAGTCTATTATTTTTCCCATTCCTGATTTCTTAGCATTGTCTTTCCAGTGCTAATTACCTAATTAAAGGAGCTGTGTGATATTAACAGCACATCTACTTCTTATGAAGAGCTGAGAAGGCTGAAGATTAAAAACAGTCTCTTGTCCTCTTTGGAACAATGACAAAGCAACATTTGCAAAAGAAATAACACATTCTTTGTTTTAAAAGTCCCTAAATTCTCCAAGAACATCAAGTTCATAACCCACTGACAAAAAGAGCACCTGTGATTTATTCCCAACCTCACAACACCAAGCAAATGGCATTTATAGTGAAACACTAAGTGTAAGAAGAGAAGAGGCAATACTTCATGGGGAAACAGGCAATTTCCCTGTCATTTTGGGTATCACATGCCACAGTTCACAGTGTCAGCACACCAGGGCAAGTTCTTAGTTAGCAGCATGCAAACCACAGTTAGAACAGTCTTAGGGAGTATATAGTGTTCTCTGCTGGTAGCAGCGGATTAGGAATCCTGGAAGCAAGGTTATTTAACAACTGTAAAACAACATCAGAACTTGGTGCACTGCTTGGACTTTAAACACGACATTCATTAACTGGAGATCTGTGTGAGACAATTCCATGCAGAGGAAGCATGAAAAGCTTTCTAGTTTGAACAAATCTCTGGTAGCATGACTGGGACAAAAAGCGAGTTGATTCTGCTAAAGCAGTTAAGTTTTCTAAAAAATAAAACAAAAAAGCAAACCCTGGATCAGTAGTTTTACAAGCACTTTACTCCTATCCACTTTGTGCCAAAATGATCAATATCAGCTTATTCCTCAAGCTTGGCCTAATTCACCAGATTCTACTAGTGATAGTGAGTGGCTTAATTTTCAGGTGTTCAATTAGCACTATCTTGAAAGAATAGATTTTTTTTCCATAATAGGCAAAGCAGTAATTGAGCATTTATAGAGAGCAAAGAATATAATACAGATGCCCTGATGCATAAAATTGATGCATGCAACTGTTATAATTGCTTTTGAAAATATTGTCCTTAGTGTTGAGAAATTTAAGCAACCATCAAGACAGTTGAACACATTCTTTCAGGCAAACTCACAAAAATTCATCTCACTTTATATTCTACCATTGCCTTCTGCTCACAGTCTTCGCTTGCCTTGTCAACAGCCCTCCCAAAGCACGTAGTCAACATTTACCCACAAAGTTATTCAAACAAACAAAATCACAGTACTTGGACAGCTATTGATCCCATCTTTATAATTTTTAGATTGTGTTCAAGAACCGAGAAATGGTTTTCCTTTGATTGTGCCATGGTCAATAGCACACTACACAGGCTAAAGGACTGATGCGGGTCATCATAAAATATTTTCTTGAATTTCTTAAATACTGTGGAATTTTTCATTTTGTAATCACAAAAACATTAGAGTACATAACCAGTCGAATAAATAGTCAGCTCACAGCAGAGAACTATACTTTCAGTTTCATACCAATTCAGAGGACATCCATAAAGGCAGAATGTATATAACTTAAAACTACAAACCAAACCAAATCCTTCCAACAACTGCAGATGAATAATGCTCTTTATCATCAGTATCAAGCTCAGATTCTGGAAAACTAACCAAAGATTTTCATAGTGCCCCCTAATATTTTTCAAACATATTGCAGTAGCTGATCCTTCACACCAAATGTTTCCAGGCACAGCATCTAAATGCTGCATTACAAATCTGCAACTTATCAATTTAGCCATGCTGAAGAATGTTTTCAGAGCAATTATTCACAGTACCCCAAGGAAAATAGCATTTCTCACACAAAATTCAGATTAACCAGAGACTCTTAGTCCTTAAAGTATGAAGACCTCTGGTTTAAAAGACAACCGAGTCAGAGCACCCTGATGTCTCAAAAGGTTCAGCTGCAGGTCACCTTAAAAAGCTCCAAAATATTTCGGCCAAGCACGAAAAACTAGGTTTGTCATAGTATTAGTCTGCACTCTATAGGGTAGACAGGATTTAATCCAGCAGCATATTCAACCATTGAGCAGAAGAGCTGCATATTTACTCCCAAACTCATCGCTTTGAGCATTATAGCAGCTACAGTTAGCTCTAAATTCCACGGCTGACACTACCAGGTCGCAGCATCCACTTTCACAGAAGGAAATATTAAATCACACCAGGCAGGTAATTTGTCTCGGGAGCCCGAGACCTGGCTAGAAGTCCCAAACCCCAAAATCTCTGTTCAAGCCGCGGTCTCGGCAGGATCGGGATAGTTTTTCTGCCTGCGCCATCTGCCGGCCCAATCCCACAACTGTTATGTTGAAATGCCAATCGATTTCCCCCGACACACCGATTGTGATACCTCAGTGGTTTTCAGCCATAAAATAACCCTTGAAAGATCACAGACAGTTTCTTTGAAGATCGTAAAAAGCAATAGGAAAAGGAAATCTATTTTCAGGCTTAAATAAGCTGTTAGTGTGCTCTCACCTGAACTGCAAAAGGGTACCTAAATGAAAGGAAATGGAAACCACTTAGTTTAACTATTAAAATAGTAATGCTCCCTAACCTTAGCCCCTGCCCACGCTCCCAACAAACAAACAGAAAAAGAAAAAAAGGAAAGTAATAAAAAGAATAGTACATGGTTTGTGGGAAATATCATTCTTATTTGGCTTTTTCTTGCATTGTAACTCATATTCATACCAATTCAGACAAAATAAAAGCAAGTAAATAAGTCCTTACTGTACCATCAGGGTGATAAACATCAACATGTTAGCAGCAGCAGTAAGTAATGACTGGAGTTTCATAGCAGAAACAGATCACTGGTAGGCTTTACCCAAACTAAACACCACATATTTCCCCTCTACCTTGCTGATTAAAAAAAAAAAAAAGTTTAAACTCCATCTGTCTTAAAGTGTATAGCCACAAGAACAGCAAAAAATATGCAGTTCATCTTCAGAAAAAGTCACTGAACACAGTAAGTTTCTTTTATCTTTATCAGGTCATTTACACCCATATCTGTCCTTGCCTATATTTTACTGGGCTCAAAGTCCTCCCACACTCTTGTCTGTAATGCCCCTGACATTCCTCATTGGAAAGAAAGAAACCCAAACACTAGACCAGTTCTCTGCCTGCTTCTCTCTGACACATCACAAGATCTCATCACTTCTACTTGGAAGGGACATTAATTCAAAAGGGACAGCTTCAGAAACAAAGTGAAGATTCTCAAAATAAAGAAGCTCATATAGAATTTAACATAATAATTTAGAAAGCAAACATACATCTTGCATGTATCTAAGAGCTTTGTTTCTAACTTCAGCAGAGCAAAAGACATGGTTCAACTGGATAGCATCAACAGAACCATTACATTTTTGGTACTAGGAAGAAATATAAGGATCTGCTGATTCAGTGAAACACGTGGTCACATTCAACACCTTTGGTAGTCTTCTGACTCCTAACTAGGCAGAATAAATTAACACAAAATGGCTCTGTCAAGTGCACAAAGATACTTTCCTGTATCTAAAATGAGGGACCTAGAAATGCTTTTGAACTTACAGTAGCGACCCACGCTGTAACAGAAGAGATTGGGGGGAAGAACTCAATTCTCCCTCACCTGTGAGCCTCATTTTTCTTATGATGAGAAGCACAGAGAAGAGGTGTCATATGCTCTGGCCCAGCCCTTGATCTGGAATAGTCTGGGTCAGAGCACACCACAAGACAAGACATTGGACAGTTGCACTGTAGCACAAGAATGTGCAGGGAGGAGGAGAAAGTCCCACCACCCACAAAGATCACACAGCCTCTTGCTGGCACACAGGAAATGCTGGATTCTGAAGGTCAGTGTGCTGCATTTCTTCCTTGCTAGGTACCCAGAGAAAGCTTTGTAAATACTTAGCTCCCTCTCTGCAAACCATCCATACCAGCAACTGATCACAGGGACCAGAACCTTGCTCATGGTAAAGGGACAAAACATAACAGATGCTCATATACAGATGCAAAAAGAAGCTAGTCCAGGCCATCCCAAAGAGCTCAAATTTTAAAAGGGTTGCATCTTCCTCTGTTGTTTTGGCCACTGATCCAAGCAAATTACAAAGTTAGATAAATTTCTGGCCCTCTTCAGGAAGGCAACATCCATATTCCTCAAGATCGACATTACAAATGGACTGTTTTTACCTCAGAACAAGGGACTAAATAGTCTTCCTACACACACCAATTGCCACTAAATTACCATGAGATCTACTCCAACCCACACAAAAATCTATTTGTATCCTCACTGCAGTTTTGGCAGTACATCAATTACTTTGACAACCCTCACAACTGTAAGAATATGTAAAAACCTTGATCCAGGGATGAAATACTGCTTTGATTAGCTTAAAATAGCACTAGATAAGCAAACCTGACAGCCATATTAGAACATTTTGCTGTTCTATTATGTTCTAAGGGAATCATCTCCTCCCTTTTATCTCTGTTTTTCTTGTACTTTGCAGCAATACACCGCAGAATACAAAAAGCCCAAGACCTGCAGTGGGCTTCTGGTGCCAGCCATGCTAACTAGTCACTCCAAAAGGCTTTTATTCAAATTTAGCAGCTTACAAACATCCCTGACCATTTGTTAGGTGGAGGTAAAGTGATGATCTCTTGTTTGGAACAGTTTTAAAAGGCAGGTAAAGGCAGACAGATAATCATAGGTAAAGCCTGTACCCTACCATCATGTCTGAAGAACACCCTGCTGATCTCTAAAGAGACAGGAATCAGTGTCACAAAGATGCTGCCTTACGGATGTAAAAGGCTCCAGAGGTGCAGGAAAGGAGGCACCACGTACCTCTCCATTTTGACTATTAGTGATTATTTCTGATGCTTCTCTAGTTTGAAATACTCAATGACTGAATACATGTCCTCGCCCCTCCTATCTGTGCAGCCCTGTAATTTGGTACCCTACAAAAAGTAATGCTCTCTCAAGGATTCTCAAAATAATACATGACAAACTACACACCCACTAGTTGATGTGCCCCTAGAGTGCAGCTCACTGTTTGGCTTTACAGCTTCTACCCACTGCCACCTTTTCCAAACTTTCTAAAATTATCCCTACTAAAATCAAAGAGGCTGCTCTGCCACAGTCACAACCCTGCAGCTCCTACTGTCCTGAAAAGGTTCCCCTTGCTTTAAGGAGCAGCAAACCTTCAGAGCAGAGTGACACACAGCTCTTGAACTTTCCAGATTTGGAAACAATTATCTTACAGGTTGAGGTATGAGTTTCCATTTTCATCTCTGCTTCTTCACCATCATGTTGTCCAGGTATTTCTTCTTCCCTGCCTCTCCAGCCTTTTATGTTGCCAGTACTCTTCCTTCCTTCAAAGTAACCCTGCCTAGAGTGTATCATAGCTAGCTGTAAAGTCACAAAATAAGAGGGTCAATCAAAAGTTGACGACCACAGGAAGTGGAAATTTTCTCCCTCTGACATTTTCAAACAATCTAATTTGGAAGGCAGACAAATACAGTAATGCAAAATAGCATTAAAAAGAGTTCATCTGCTTGGTTTTTAATGACTTGTGCAGGATTTTAAAAACAAAAAAAATAGAAATTTTAAAAAGCTTTTATACCTCCCTCTATTGCTATTACATCTTGGACACTGTAAAAAAAGTTTATAATTGGCACTGCAGTAAGACTGTTAAATACCACCACCAGAAAAATGCAGGAAGTACATATCAAAGATGATTCAAGAATAAAAGATAAATGGAATCAAAGAGGGAACAGCAGAAAAGAAGGGGAAAATATTAGTGGCAGTTTGTGTGATGGAGAAGTATTTCATTAAACAGATTAAAAAACTAGTGTTGCCACAATGCGATTATGCCACAGAGCAGGAAAGGTTTCACTAGAAATTCACAGGTTTTGCTTGCTAGGCTTGAGCAGAGAGAAAGAACTTTTATCTCCATGCACCTTATTGCTACACAAGATAACACCTTCAAATTTTTTAATTCCAAATGCAACTCCGCACACATCTGGAAATTAGGAACAGGAGGAATGTATTTATTCCCTACAGTCTTGAAAGAAGAAAACAATTTTGTCAAGTTCATCTCTAAGTACAAGAGACATGGTCTCACCTAATCTCCACTAATCTCAGGAAGAAGATACTCAGTTTTCCTCCTCATAAAAATCAAGACATAAGAAAACTTTTAGAAAAAAAAATTAGTACGCCAGATAGATTGAAGTTACACTAAAACATTAGCAGTCACTCATTATTTTATATAGATATTCAGATTATTACAGCATAACAAGCCTTCTGCCAGTGTCCCTGCTATTATGGTTTCACTAGAAAAACATCCATCCTGGATGTGCTCCTACTCCCAGCAAGCATTTTGCCTATTTGAGGGTGTCCCTACCCATGGCAGGGGGATTGGAACTAGATGATCTTTAAGGTCCTTTCCAACCCAAACAATTCTATGGTTCAATGAAGGATGACAATAAACATTAACAGCTGCCTCTTTCACTTGCCAGTCCATCTAAACAAGGCAAGGTTCCAACTGGAAAGACTTGTACAGATATACTGCAGAGTATATGAAAGCACTAAAGGCAGCAGGGTAGCTTTACTTTAGATATTTCCTGTACTGTAGGGTCTACTTGACAATAGAGAAGCCTGTTCACAAAATATAATCCTTAACTTTATTGTTTTTTGAGGGAGTACATAAGTTTTGAGACCTCCCTCGTTGGTTCTTTTTCCTCTCCCTGCTAATGTAAATCAACAGAATTAACTTAAGGCTAAAATAGTTGGGAGGTAGGGGTGGGGTTATGGAATTCTATTAGATTGCCATTTGCATTCATCTCTAATTTTCTTTGAATACATACCTATATATTTACATGTGTATATTTGCCCATAGAGATGGAACAGTCCAATTTCTATTATTAGCACTCTAGAGAAGATTCAATGTTCTCTAGCACCTACAACTCAGAGGTCCTAGCAACCAGCTAGAGGTTCTAAACAAGTGGATAATAAAATTATAAAAACACTACTTCCATACAGAAGTTTTCAAAGTCAGCAACCTAATTTAACATTGCTCCTTATCCCATCCATGGCTGTCCATGCATGTCTACCATCCTCTTCAGCTTTGTAAACACACTAGCAGAAAAGCACTTTGCACTGGGAATACTACAGTAACAGTTTCTTCAATTCTCAGTTTGTACAGAAATTTCAAACAGCCATAGCTGATACATGTTTTCAGTGATAACCAGTGAAAAGCCTTGAGCTCAAAAACCTCCAAAGGAAAAAAATCTCCTGTGCCCTGTTAAGTGATTTTACTGCAGGAACAGAATTAATCTCATCAAGTGCAAGTTTTGCCACTTCTAACATGTAGTCTTATGTCCTCCTCCCATCCCAAAGCCTGTCTGCTCTTTGCCATCTTAGCCTGTTTTAAATCCAGAAGAATAAAGTAGTAACTCACTTGAGTTATGATCCACAAATGTGACAATACAAGTGATCCATATCCAGCCTACAAAACCAGACTGGAACAGCAGTTAATAGTAGCTTTAATACTCTCAAAAATCCACATTACAGGCTGAGAATCTTACTTAGCACAGTGCTTTTCCTCTGAGGTTGAAGTACTCTGCAGGAAGTAACTGTCCTGTCTGGGTACCTCAGCAGTTTAAAATGCCCTGAATCCATGTCACTTCATGGAAACTAAAAAAATAAAATAAAAATTTCTGGGACATTTCTATTGCTTGTGCACCACTAGTCAAGTATTAAGCCTTTGTAAAACCAGTCTACAGCTCTATTTGCAGTAAAGTAGTGCCAAAACCAGATACAGCTCTGGAAGGGAGATGACCCACTAACCAGCATCCATCATGGGTGACAGTACAAAGTGCTGCCATTAGCAGCCAGCACAGTGCTCAGAGCACTCTTGGAGTGTCCCCAGGACATTTCATGCCAGAGCCAGTACAGAACTGCAGCAGTCCACTGCAGCAGCTCTGATTGTGCATTATGTTTTAGAGCAATATTATTTCCATACAGATACCTTTTCATATCATGCCAGAGAAAGGAAGAATATGATGTGGCAATGGATGCACAGACTCTTCTGTAGTAAGGAAGAGCAGATGGGGAGCAGCTTTCCTGACAACAGTAAACCTGCTCGGGAAGGGATCTCACAGTAGGTGCAGTTTGGCCACTACACCACAAGCGGATGTCCTCTCCCAGTTAATCCTGAGACACATCAACCAACAAAAAATTTCCCAAGATTTAGGAAGATTAATGGTAGCAAAGCAAGCACGGGACATATGGTAGTAATTAACCATGGTGAGCGATATCCTTTCCTCTTCACTCATTAAGTCATTAATTCAGATATCTTTGTTCAAGGAACAGAAACAGTATAAGCAACATACAAAGCTCTTTTCTGCTAAAAGTTGTCAAATTTCAAATAACATATTTGAAATACCAATGATCTTAGAACATCACAGAACATTGAACAAATCACTAGACATCTGAATGTTTCATAAACTATTAAGAAAGCAAAAGACTCCTTCACAAATAAGCTTTCAGTAAGCTTTGAAACAAGTTCCAAAAACATTAATACATGGGAAGTGTATCTATGTTCAATAATTCCTATTCAATTACTCAGAATTCAGGAGCTTCCTCAAGAGAAAAAATTCTCCAGCAGGAAAACTCCACAACAAAACTGTGCTTGGTTTTGATCTGCATGCTCTATGTGTTTGGATTGCTGGGTGACAAGTACAGCACTTAGGTCATACAATACAGCAAGTTCCACACGTTGGAGTGATGCTCAATCAAGTTTTCAGTAAAAGTCTATGAGTTCCTTAAAAAACAAATGCAGACAGACATTAATGCCTCCCACCAAGAAAGCACTGGTGTTCTGCAATCAAAGAAAATTAGCTGCACCATGAAAGATTAATTTTACATACTTGCAGTGCTTTCTGCAGGTATTGTAGCTTTGAAACATTGATACTCAGTTGGAAGCAATTTGACAAGTCATGAGAAGGCAAAAAAGGAGCCATAAACCAAGCACAGTAATCTGTTGATAAAATGGATAATAGCTGCTCTGCTGGATATTAATAAACTTAGCAGCACATCAGCAAGTCATCTTTCATCCAAAGGATCTTCAGTCAGCTGCAGGCAAACTGTAATCCAGACCTCTGGATCAAATCACACACACAAATCACATGTGCATGCTTGCAGACCCCTCCTTCATTAAATTACAACTGCTGAAAGAGTCACAAGCATAGCAACTGCTTAATAGCATTAAGCATTAATGGCACTCTTTTCCTGCATAGTGAATCCACAGACTTTCTTCAGCAGCAGCCAAATTCACCCCACATTCACCCAGCAGGATGAGAGCCTTGCTGTTTAAATGGCTTAGAGTGAGTCAGAAAATAATCTGTCCAGTTACAGTTATGCTCCAAATATAGCACCAGGCTCATTCCCAAACATTTCAGCAAGAGATGGGCCAGGTGTCTTCCAAGTCTAATCTGCATCAAAATCCCATAACTAATTGGTATTTATCATATTCATTTCACTTTGTTCCAGCTGCACAGAGAGACAGAGCAAAACAAGGAGACACAGTTCCACCCAGAAGCAACATTCTCTCTGACTTCAGGAGGGCCCTGGTAGCTTAATAGATACAGGTGGCTCTGCAAGTCCAGAAAATAAGGAGCATATTTACCATATTATTTCAATAGTAAAGGTCTGATGTAATCTCACCCATCTAGAACATAGCTACATTCAAGCCTTCTCAGTACTTTTAAATAAGTTAGATGCAGTTACTTTCTTGCCCCATAGAAGTATCACAAATGCAGCATTCTAACACTTTAAAAGTCTCCCACCTGACTGTGAGCAAATCCAATGAGGCCGCATGTCAGAGCACTTGATTTTTCTTATTTTTTATTCACTATTTAAAAGCTTGTGAGTATATTTAGATACTTGGATAAGAAAAGAACACATGACATTTGAAAACTTCACCTACCAGAGGGAACATTGTAATGGGAGTCAGTCAATATGATACTGAAAAGAAATATTTTCAAAACTGGATTCCTACAGGTCAGAATTATTGGATGAAATCACCTACAGATAAATAACCAGAAATAAGCTCTCCCCTGAAGAAAGTCCAAGCCAAGATATCAAGACTGCATACCAGGGTGAAGAAAAAGATTTGCAAGTTTTCTGGGTTTTGAAACAGATATAGACATATTGAAAACATTTAACAAGTTTAAAATCTAATCAAAGAGCTGTTGTCAGACTTCTACTCTCTGAGCAGTCAGAATAAACCATATGTAGGAACCAAAAATCTCTGCTGAACTCACTTAATTCCTGTTATGTTCTTCTTTCTTTTATGACAGAATACCACTGAACAAAACATCTAATTTTTTCAAGAAAATCTTAAGAAAGGACTAGCTGACAAAAATAAAAGACCTTCATTGCTGCAAATCAATACATAAAACTTCTTGAAATCCAAGCTCAAGGCATACAGAAGTATCAACTTTTGCACCTATAAGGACCAAAAATAGATAAAAGTAGAAAAGGCATAAACTTAGGGACAAAAGTAGAGAGTTTTACATTCAATTGAGCAAACCCTCTGAAATTTATTGAGACCAGGTACAAGAGCTTTATAAAAAAAGTAATCAAACATACTGCTGAGATAGAAATGCAGTACTCTTTCCTAAACCATTGAATGTCTTTATTATGTTCTGTGTGACAAAAAAAAGAAATAAAAAAAGAGGGCAACACTAAGCAAGTCAGTCAAAGTCTGCATGTACTCATGAGTAGGGGCTGGTTGATCCAGCATATGACAGCACTCTCCACTCTGTGCAGCAAGCCAACAGTGGGAAAATAACCCTCTTGCTTACTCTGCCATCAACATGACCAATGCAACCCATACTTGGGAAACCCCAAGGTCAAAGACAGTGCACTACCTAACTGTTCTTTAGAGTAAATTTCATATTCTTCCACTGTTCTCCAGACAATTCATCAGCATGGCTTACATGAAAGATGATTCCCTTGCTTCCCAGGAAATAAAGAGTACATGTACTCAAACAGGTATCTCAGATGGAATCACAGGTATTCCAAGCAATAAATTCCATGGTAGCATGCCAGCTCTGATAGAAAAGCAGTTTCCTGCAGGTCTTGCAATGTAGACACAATAAAAACAAATTTCCCCACAGAGACTCTTAAAAGCCAGTCCTCCCAAACCTTGTATCTTATCTTTTTAATCACAAGATCAACTTTCAGAAAACAACCTCAATTTCTGGTTTAATGTTTTGAAGTTCAAGGTACGGCAGTGTAGTGTATCTTGGTCTTGTACAAGACTGAACACAATTCAGCATTTACAGGTTTGCTAGAATTTAGCACTGCCCACGGGAGCATTTCACTTTAGCACCTACTAGTGATTCTGAAAGGCTGGTAAAATGTCATAATCCAGATCACTGCTCAGGCTGTGCACCTTGAAATTGCCAAAATAGTATGACCTCTTCTTCTTTAGCCTGATTTCAAGGCTCTTCTGTACTCAGAGACAGATAGGTGGTACCATTCCCGTGCATAAAGGCTTGTGGATGACCATTGCCCATTAAACCTGGACAATTCTGCTGCACCACTCCACCACAATGCTAGGACTAGAAATCAGAATGTCTATCATACAAACATCAACAAAGCTCTCAATAACTAACAATCCGTGCCCTTCTCAGCCTTACAGCTTTCTGTTTTCAGTGCCCTTCAAACAGCACAGGTAGTGAGGAAAGAACCATTTAATGACAAATCTCTCAGAGAAAGTAGAATCAGCCCCATTCTCCAAGACCAGCACTGTAGCCACTGAAGCATGCCCTGTGTTCCCATGTGCTGAAAACTCCTGCCCTAGAAGAAAGTCTTTCATTAGCAGTTAATTTACTTGCCTTGGATTTTGCTCTGTCAAAGTATTTTCTTCACACAAAGGAAAGCACCGCAAAACTGCTCATTAAAAAGAAACAGAAAAAAAAAAGATGTTTGTTTCTGCTCTTCTCACTCTGAAACTCTGCCTGCCTCATTGGGATACTGCCATAGGGGAATGCCATGTTTTAATACAGAAGCCAATGCTGAATGTCACTTACTCCCTTGGCAGTGACAACTGCAAATGCAAAAAAGGCCAAATCTGTGCTGACATTTTGTGTCCTATTCACACATTTATACACCTCATTTGCTGAACTCACTGTTTGCATTCTCTCAAAATGAGACTGTAAAGAGCTTTTTTTTATTTGGGGAAAATGGAATTAAAACAGAAATACATGCAGTTGACTCAAGAGGAAAAAAAAGGAGAAAGAGCCTACTCTCAAAACCTCAATACTTAACTGCTTTAAACTTCTTGGCTTATAAATTTCCCCTAAGTCAAAACCTGTATCAACATTCAAGTTACATATTTTATGAAAGCAAATAGTTACTTAATATCACACTGTCACTGCCCATGAAAACAGATAAAAAGCCCTTTGTTGCCAAAGGCAGTCCTTAAAGCTAGATCGTACCCTGTACTGGCACTGGAGAGTCTGTAAACTCACATGATGCTGAAATCCTGTCATAGTGCCTGACACACAGAAGTTCTAACATTGTGTCTTTGCAGAGGCATAAATATCTACACTTTTACTGAAGCTGAGCAAGAACTTGAGCCTTTGTATCCCAAATCCCAACATCCAATCACCAGACTTCTGTTTCCATCTCTATTGCTTGAAATCTCTATTCTTCATGCCTTCTCAATATAACCTGTTACTCTACTCAGATCAAGTCTAACTTCAAGATCTCAGGAATAAATATAGTGTGTTCTACCTCATGGTTACTAGCTGTAAAAGGGAATAAAGGCTCACAGTGAGCATGGATAAGCACAGGAACTGATTGCCCTGAGAGGTCTGGGGATCAACATTCTTGGAGCTATTTAAAATTCAGCAGGACAAAGCCTAAGGACCCTGACTTAACTCTGAAGCTAGTTCAGCCCCTATTTCAAGCACTGACTAGACGACTTCATTGGTTCCTTATCATTCCATAATTCAATATTTATGGGTCTTTACTATTAAATATGGCTGCCCAATATTATTCTCTAGATAAAGCTAGACAAGTTATTATTTTGTGTTGACATGTGCTGAGAATGATTCTACATCCAGCAGGTAGGAAGAAAACCAAGGCAATTCCCACCCAGGGACTCACATTCTGGTGTGCTCATGAACCAGAACAATGAGAGTAGTGACAGCTGTCACACAAACAGGTGGAAGAAACAGAGCAATGCCTCATGTCAAGCAAAAGGCCTTTATGTAAGTTGTTGGAAAATGCATCCTGTCACTGTAGCCTCAGCTTTGTAGCTGCTACCAAAAGGACTTTTTTCTTCCCCTTCAGATCCATTGTCTAAAGCCAGTTTGTTCCCTCCCATGTCCCACATTAGTAGCTCACATTCCAGTCATGAGTTACGACAGAATATGAAGAACAGCCTGCACCATCTACTCCACCTTTCTATAGGTTAACTGCACCTACCAAACTGCTTTTTAAAAGTTCAACTTCCTCAGTGCTTCTTGATTTTTGCAATAGACTTCAAGCAATAGCTTTTGCTTGAAAGCCAGTTAGAGAGTAGGGTAATTCTTAACTTGGTAAAATAAGAATTTAGTTATTTCAAGAGACTCAAAAATGGAAAACATAGAAGAAATTACAGAACTGCCTTTTGCAGCAAAGATCTTCCATGTCTTCTAAATTCAGTCTATCTGTTCCACCCTACCTGGGATGATACTAAATATTTTATATCCCCAGAGTATCATCTGATTTTGGCAAACAAAAGACCTCTTTTTCATTAATTAAAAACAAAGAAGCTGAACTAAACTTATTGTCTAGTAGCAGAGGTCCTATATCTTAAAAAGAGCTATTGGGATACTGTGTCATCATCTAATTAGAGTGATATTCAGGCAACTGGAAACCATATCCTGAGGGAATAACAAAATTGCCTGAAAAACTCATTTATCTAAGTTAGTAAGAAATATATCTATTAATGGATTTAGTAATCAGAATTAAACATTAATCCAGTGTTTCAGGGAAGTATTAAAAAAATCCTTGAGTTTGCATTTGCATCCAGCTAACATTTATCCTATTTAACAGAGTATTGGTTCACACTTCCTCTTCATCTCAATGAAGAAAATTGTTTACTGATAAAAAATTACTTATAAAAATGTATCTCTCTCTCTCATCCTACCCCTAGACCAACTTACTTCTTGTGAAAGCCTAGGCACTTCGATATACTTCTTGTCTCATTAGAAAGTAAGGCACACCTAGCAGTCACAGCAAGCCCTCTTCTCCCACAAAAACTCCCATGACTGTTTCACAGATTTCTTCCTGTCCTTCTACTGATTAAGAAAATGTTCTGACAGTACTCTGCTGGAAGAGATACTTGCCAGCCCTCTGTAGAAAGAAATATCACTATTGAGAAAGTAATGAACAAGTAGGAGACCAGTTTTCAGCCTCAAGAACAAGTGACCATAAAAGGAGAAGCCAGAGCTCCAGACCACATTCTTAAGAGGGAATTGCTCCCCTGCTCCCTGGCCCTTGCTGCATTTTGAAGGGCTAACTAAAAATCAGGTGGCACTTACCTTGCCCTGTGCCCACATTCACAGCAACATGCAGAAGGTTCAAATAAAGAAGAAACAATTATCCCTTCCCTCTACACAATAATTAATTTCTTTAAATGAGTAAATGATGAAGGCTGATATTTAACTCCCTCTTCTATTGACAAGAAACATGCCTTCTCCTGTGTGAGGCAAACAAAGAGTGGTATTACAGACTACTTTTGTTGTAATCTTATTGCAGGAGTTCCATATTGTTCTCCTTATCACAAAAGTTTCATATCCTCTTGGTGTTTCTCATGGGCTTCTCCTCAGAGCACTGACTCTTTCTTCTTCACAAAGCAGCCAACTGACTCCAGCTCCCTTCTCAACCAGTCACCCCACTCTTGTATAGCACTCTTCTCCTCATCGTTTACAGCTGTGGCCAGTTAAAGTCAGGCCTGCTCCTAATCTTTGATAATTGGCCCAGCTGCAACTCCTTGGGGGTAAGATTACTTTCTAAACTATTTTCTTATATCCCATCTCCCTACAATTTTTCCAACCATTTTTGACATGTAAACCTAAACCCAGACACAACAGGTACAATATGAGACTGAACTTTTGTGGAAATAAGACATTTTACATAGGATATAATTGAGCTCCCAGAAAAAACAGAGGCAAGTAAGATCTTCTGTTTAAGGTAAATCCTGACATGAAAAGTTAGGAAAAATAAAAAGGTAGACTTCCTATACAAAACCAAGTTCAAGTCTGAAAAAGTTAAAATGCAGAGAACAGCAACAGGCCTATAACATTTTGGGTTCAATACTAGAGAGGAGGTGAAGGAAAGGATTGTCTCACCCCTACTTAACGATCAAAAAGCCCCATAATTTGGATGCCTGATCCCTTTTTCACACACAGCTGCAGAACCAGTAATATTATAGACCACTATGGCAAAGACTTCTCAAGAAAAATTATGGTAGCAAGAAGGACATTCCTTATCCAGTCAGGATTAAGAGAGTTCATCATTCAAGTTTGCTATATTTCTCCACAGACAGGAAAGGAGGCAAAAAAAAAAAAAAATCAGCTGCCAGAGCTCTGAGCACAGCACTGTTTCCCTCATCTAGAGGTCTTTGGTTTTGGAAAAGCTCATCCAACAGAATACTTCACCAGCTTCCTGAAAGACTCAGGAATTTATATTATCAGTATTTCCACTACCAACTTCTTAGCCAAAGAGATAATAAGCAATAAACATCATATATTTTCCTAAGGCAGAGGGAAAATTAAACCAATACTTACATCTGTGAAAGTATTATCATCTCTATGGAGAATCAGCTGCTGGTGGCCATCGGGTGCTCACCACTGCTGTTCAACAAACAGTTCATTACCCAGTAATAGGACAGGCAACAAAGATGTTATTCCTAATTACTTCCAGTCCTCATTTCCATGAGCTACTTGTGAAAGGCCCATAACAGTTAACCAAGAAAAAGAATGTTTGTTCTGAAATTTTATGTACAAATCAATGAATACAATTTCAAAATGAACGCAAGAATAGTCAATTTCTGAAACAGAAAATAGGTGAAACCTTCTGCACACCATCTTGCTCTAAGGTGGTATAGCATTAAAATTTGCCATATCTCTACTGAAGGAAGACATCACACATGGAAGACCACACTCACATCTGCATAATTGCCCATTTGTAATAAGGCTGTGTTCTGCAACCCGTACATGCTTCAAACATTTTCTGCAGCTGCAGCCTCATCAGCATCAAACATGACCTTCTAAATTTGTTCTAACTCTTCTAACAGTATTCAGAAACAACACCATTTAAATCAGCCGATCTGCTTGCAGACCAGCATGCTGCTGTGCTGAATAAAAAAAGATCTTTGCCTATATAATTGTTTAGTACTTCTTACTTTAGAATAAGAAAAGGATAGAGGCTCATATATTAATCATGCCTCCCAACAGGAAAAACAATGTTGTGACTCAAGCATGTACAGTTCAGTTTAAAAGAAAACACCAAAACAAAAACACATTTTTCTTCTAAAAGCATTATGACTTCAAGGAATGTAAAATTACTTTATGTTTATCCTCTACATGTAGAAATATGCAGAACTGATGGACTGAATACCAAAAATCTTGAGTCACTAATCTCAAGCAAGCTAGCTATAAATTCTTACAGACTATTGAAAGTATTTACCTAGAAGGTTTCTTCTTCCCTCCCCCCATTCATATTACAAATTGAGAGGAATAATAGCTTGATCTCATAAATGATGAGTCAACAATCCTAAAGAATGACTGGTCAAAAGACAGCCCAAACTTCTCATTCAGCTTACAGCTAGGGGAGGGAGGGAAAAAAATCTAGACATGCATCTGCAAATCTCACAAAAGCATTTGCAATGCAAGGATTTGCTGGTGGTACACATTCTACCAAGGCTCACCCTCACATAGAGAAATTGAACCCTCACAGTTGAGAAATTGAATGAAAACTTAGAAACTTGCTGGACCACAAAAATACTGTTTGAATAAAGAATAAATTTCTATTTAAATTGGTTTACAAAGGGCCAGATTTAAATGGAACAATGAAGTTAGTCTGGTTTTAGCTCTTATATAAGCAAAATGGAAAGTTCAGATGAGACACAAGCAGGAAGTTCTATGTGAAGCAGGTACAACATGACCTAGGTGCAATGTCAGCAAGTGTAGTCAAGGAAGGAATCACAAGTCTGTAAACTGTTTATAATCAACACCAAATTAGTTTGTTGGAATTTTCAAGTTGCTCTACCTACACACATACCTCCCCTAGGAACATTGATGTAGCACAGCTCCTGCAGGCTGAGCAGGTGAGATTCAGATGAACGATCTGAAGGATTTCTTTTTGTTTCCAAGTGACACATCAAGTGTGTGAAGAGGAGGTGAATATATCAGCAAAGGCAAGGTTGTTTGTACTTCAGCATACATAAATAACGTGGTTTCAGATTGCATTTGTTCTTGTCCTTGTTAGCCTTATGTCTCACACCTCTCAGAAATCTCTGCCCAAACACCAATGTGAAGCAAGGAACTGTCTAGTCAACCAACATTGCTTTCCTGTTTTGGAATAGAGTTGCTTTTCTTCTTAGTCACTGGTGCAGTGCTGTGCTCTGGATTTAGCATGAAAATCATTATGACAACACACTGATGGTTTTTTTGTTGCTAACTAGGGCTTACCTTAAGTCAGTAACTGCTCAGTTTCCCAAGCTCTGCCAGCATGCTGGTGCAAAAGAAGCTGGGAGGGAGGAAAGCTTGGACTGCTCTTCAGAAACAGTCAAGACTTGCAGTTTTTTCATCAATTCATTTTCTAGTGTGAGAGATCACCACTATCCCCCTGCAATATCATTATGAAAGAATGAAGTATCATACAGACAACAGCTAATGGCTTTAAGATTAGGTGAAGTTGGAGTAGCAGATTACAGTTCCACAGTTACCATTGTCCCTTATTTTCCATTCTGCTTTTCAATATGTATCTCATCTCCTAAATCTCATTAGTTCATAAACTCTTCATTTAGAAAGCAGCACATCTAAGCCAGCTCTCTTCCCACTTTCATCACCAGGCAAAAAGGAAAGGAGTACAGTAAGCATCTGCTGCTTCTTCCATGCTGTTTCTGGTAGAATAGATTAAAAGCAAACACTCACACAAAGATCTCCCAGCAAGAAATTCTCACTGAACATGAATTAAAATGATTATTTGGTGGATGGAATGCCATCCTCAGTCAAAACCAAGAAACACAAATATGAGACATCACTCAGTTATCAAATATTTATTTCTGTTAGACCTCAGTGAGGCTACACATCACTGAAAACAGTCCCAGCTATTAGTCATCCAGATTTTCCCACTTCAAAAGCAACTCACTGATCATCAAAAGGCTTCTTGCCGCCTGTCAGGCAGCCTCTAGAACACCCAGCACAGTAAGACACCAGTTCTCTTCTTTTTTTAGAAGGGGTAAGGGACTTTCACAGAGGAGGATTAGAAGAAATTTTGCTCTGGACACTTCCTTCTCCCAGCCGCTTTTTTTTTTTTTCCAAAAACTTGTAACCAAAACAACCTTTTGAAATAATTTTCATATTCATGCAAAGACTTAAGGTTTTCAATCATTTCTCCTAACAAATCAACTTTAATTCCCTAAGGCAGAGGGAAAATGAAATCAATACTTACATCTGTGAAAGTATTATCATTTCTATGGAGAATCAGCCACCAGCAGCTGATTCTCCATAGAAATGATCTCTCACTTTTTTTCCTTCTGAAATCAGCACTTGGTTTAAATTAAAAATAGTGGCTCAAAAATGTTACCATGCAAAAACATGGGTTTCAAAAACAAATTATTTCAATATACTTGAAATGCTCTACTGGAGTATTTATTCTACCTCCTTCCATAAATCAGTAAGGTCAAAACCAACTGTCCTAGATAGTGGTTATTACAAATAATCACCAAATCTTTTATTTTCATGAGGAGAAAACTGCATTCTTTTTACCTCTCTGCCAGAGGCAAAAGAAAGAACTTCAAAGTCCTGCTCTAAAAGCCACCCTGAATTCTTTGCAAGCTCTGCAGCCTTCAGCAGCAACCAGCAACTCATAGCTTGTGCCTGTTGCTTGAAGCCCAGGGAAAATCCATCTCTGCAAAGGGCAACATATTTAACCACCAGCAGCAGAAATTGAAGGGTATCTGTCAGGCCAGATAAAGTGCTGAAGTGTAATTTTCCTTTTGCCTGTCCTACATTAATGATTAATTTTGTGACAACTGCAGCAATTGCTGCTCAGCTCCTCATATCTTTATTACAGATGGAGTAGAAAAAACTCAGAATTAAATACTCACATTAAACAACCAAACCTGCAGATTTCTCTTGCATAAACAACAGTTACTAATTCAACTGCACTTTAGCTGGAACATACACCTTGAACTAAACTTTAGGCTTGCAACCATTCCATATATAAATATATATTCAAAATATGACAACCCCACGCTTTTTTAAAATATTTATCATAATAAAGAAACCCCTCTTTGATCCATTTCTAAAAGTTCAGCTTGCAGATATCTATCTTAAGTTTCTAAAACTGGAAATTAAAAGCCAACCTCGTACTTTAAGACACATACCTGTCTTTTATAAAAAGCCTTCATCTAGCCCATTATAGTTTCCTAAGACATCATACTCCCTTTAAAACAAAAGGTAACTGGAATAATATTAATTTAAAATTCCCTATTATATTACCATTTTTTGGTATTTTGAAACACACAAGGGTAATTGTTACAACTATAACTCAGTATAGAAACTCTTGAGACTCAAACAAGGACAGGCTTAGTATCTCACCTCTAATAAACTCTTAAATAAAAATACTTTAGTACTTCTTCGATGCAGCAGCCTTTCCACATTCCAAAGAAAAGCAGAATTCCTGCAGTAGTGTACCACAATTTGTCCCCTGGTCTCTCACTGAAGTACTAGCAGCTTAATAGCCTTTGGGAAAGTCAAACACACTGATTGAGGGCAAGTCTCTCCCTCCAAATACAGCTTTTTTTAGCACTCTGAGAACTTTCATAAAAGCACTGGTACAAGAGCCAGCAGAAGTGTGGTATCTCACACTTTCTCCAAGAGGGCCTTTGAACTCAATAGCGAATAACTTGGAACTATTTTCACAGAATCTAAAATTTATTGCAAGAAATGAAGAGGAAGGGGACAGCTTAAAAAAAAAAAAAAAAGAAAAAAAGATCATTCATCTTTGTTTCTGATCCCTCTTAAGTGCCATGAAAAAAGTATTACAAGCACGCTGTTCCCCTGAACCCTCAGTGCCAATTGCAGGCACTCATGTAGGGGGGCTGCTCCTTCAGCTTCCTGCTTAAAAACCAAGCACAAGTGAAATCCCATGGGAGCAGCCAGACAAATATAGAACAATGCTAGTTTAATATAGCATATCCACTCTGCCTTCTGCATGAATTTATTATCCAAGAGTACAGATCAGAAGCAAAGCTGCTGCACTGCCCAGCTGCAGAGGGAGAGTCCCTGAAGCACCCATCCAGACACAGACAACCTGTAGGCACTAAGGCTCATGCTCTGTCTCCCTGCACATCCAAAACCATCGCACTTTACTAGATGAGGGTCATGAGGACCAAGTGCACCAGCAGTACACAGCTGATCAGAAAAGTGACCTGTTTCCCAGAAGGAAATTGTGAAGTTTATGAAGTATTCAAAACTTGGTCTGCCCAGTGAAACTTCCAACACCAACTGCACTGCCCTTGGCACACAGCTGCATGGCAAGTACCAGGCCAGCAGCAAGTGTTATGTCAGGGTTAGAAACCGAGAGGCAGCAACAGAAAAATGTTTTCAGTCTTTTCCAGCTAAGGATTTTGTTTCCATTGGAAAGAAAAACCAAATTGTCCAGTGGTGAACAACAGAGCTGATTATCAGGCATGTAGTTCTACAATGCAGCGTGTTACTTGCCAATAACAAATTGAATCGATAGCTGAATGACTTAGTCATAAATCAATACAAGTAACCCAGTTGGTCTTATACATAAACATTACAGATGATTCAAAACACGGCACAAGATTTACTTTGTCAGGGCAGTTTTTGGGAACAGCTGAAGTCAGGGCAGTGCTCAAGCTCTCTGAGCAATGTCTGCAAATGTGGAAAGGAGAATGTTATGTAACCTACACCAAAGTCACCAGGCTAACCCCACACAAGAAATACAGCATTTTACCATCCAAAGCTGGTTATCTAGAGGTCTTTGTAAGCTCCACTATGAGAGATTAAGATTCTCCTCACCTTATTTATCAAGCAAACTAACTGCTATCAGCTTTGAAACTGAAGGTCATCTTAGCCCGTCCTACTGTGCAGATAAAAAAAAAAAAAGTTCATCAAGGAACAAAAGTTGCTCAACATTTTTCTACAATTACAGAAGTTATTCAAGGACATGCTCAACCTGTCACCAGCCCTAAGAAAGTGAAGAAAATCATACACCTGCCAAATTCAGCAAGGTACACGTTTATGTTCTGACCAAAAATATCTTCAGCCAACTAATTAAAACATCAAGGTAGCTGAGAAATCAGTATGATAGCAAACTCTTGCAAAATACTGATTTTAGATATTGAGTCTAACATTTAAACTACTGTCTCATCAGGCTTTAGCCAAGGGGAAAAATATCTATTATGCATGGCTCTTTGCACACTCAAATCTGAACAGGGCTCACACCTAAACCATGAAGCCAAAATACACTCACAGTTCCAAATTCCTTTTGGGGATTAATTCTGTAAAGTACCATGATTACACAAAGGTTGGGTTCACTTTTCATTGACTTATTAACAGTCTCATTATATCATTGGCTCTTTGTGTCCTCCAAAGCCTTTTTGTTACAATTACCAGATACAAGTCTCAAATATTAAAGCTAAAATTATTGAATATGTGACCAAACTCTTCCATTTTCAAGGTAGTCTACAGAGAGCAGAAGAAAGAGGCCGAGAACAGATCTTCAGCATTTTGCCCACAGTGTTTGGAGCTTCAGATCTTCAGTCTCATGGATGCTCCAGTTTTGAATTCTTCAGCAATATGTTGTGGCTTAATGAAGAGACTAACTCAAGGGTAAATTAGTGACCTTACTGCATGTGACATTTTCCATGTTCCAATACACAAAAAGCAGAGTACCATAATCTGGTTGCTGGGGTCCTTTTCCCCAAACTAAGCACAGGATACATGTAACTGCCTATGTGAGGGTGTGCAGATTTCATACCAAGACTAAAAATACAAACCCAGTCTAAAACCCAAATAGATTTATAAAAGAAATGAAGTGTGAACTGCCCTGTGAATCTCTTTGGAAACAATACTCACCTCTATGCATTACCCTAGACAGAGTACAAGAACAGTTGCCACTTATAAGACACAACTTAGAGGCTGCCACAAGGAGTGGAAAAATACAGAAAAAATTATTTTGACAAAACAGAAAGATATGGTGCAAGCTACATGAAAAGAGGGCCATATTCCATAAGTCTGCTTCAGATTTTTCCCTAGTATCAAATATCTAACTCTATTGTGAAACAAGCAATTAGCAACTCAATCTCTGCAGGATGAGCTCAAGAACAAGAACACATCTCAAGGCCTAACCAAACTAGTGAAGACGTCAAGAAACAGGTCTGCAAAAGCTGATGCTGTACTGTAGAGAAATAGATTTGAATATATGGAAAATTATTCACCACTGAAATGAGGTACCATCTTTTGGAGATAACTGAATCAGCATTTTATTACACTAACTTCACTGTGAGGAAACAAATGAACTTTTATTACATCCCCTGGTTCACTGGCTGGTGCAACCCAAAAAATCCAAAGTGAATTTATCAGTACGTGCAGAGCAGCAGCAAATTTTATTTGTAATGTAGAAGGTAAGTTTAAGTTCTTTCTGAAACTTCTATTCCTCTGAAATGAATTTGAATTTATACTTGAGAAGAGCAAAAAGTACTGTGGGAGGATGGGATATGATTGAAGGAGTCTGATATGCCCATCCTATAATCTCTTACTTTGAATGCCCTACATAGCTTCTACAAATCGAGCTGAAACATCACAAGCTCCTAAATTAGAGCTTTAGGCAGAGGCCTAAAGCCAGACTGGCAGAATCTGTCAGTACTGAAGTTTTATTTTGGATACAACTGTCACATCTCTAATATTTAAATGGAATTGCCTAAATAATTTATGACATGCTAAGCATGTGAAGTGTGTGATCAAGGAACTGTTCCCAGAACAAGGAATATAAGTTTCACTTACTGAAAAATCAAAATATTGTATTTGGGATGGTGAAATCCCTGCATCTGCAGATTCAGATTTACTTGAGCAAAATTAATTTGTGTGTTCTACACTTATGGTTAAAAAATGACAAAGACCAGATTAGTAACCAAATTATAACTGCAGAGAGCTGTATGCTGAACTACCTTCCCCAGACTTCTACAAGCATAGTCCTCCTGCAATCCTCCTTCTAAAACAGAAAACCGGAACACTTCTAAGATATTAAAAGAAGCCAGCATATCCACTGAGTTCGTGAATTTGTGAACAGAAAAGACACAGCCTCAGAAAGACCAGCATTGCTTTCCCTGACAACTTTGCATAGGACTAAGAATGTAAGAACGAGCATAGAGCAGTTGATGGCATTATTCCCCAAAGCCCATGAGATGACATGGCACATTTATCCATGCACAAAGATAAGACCAGCTAGGTACATGTCAATCACTCCTGACTCTCCTGAGATTACCAAGGCAGAACTGTGATAAATTGCAGCTACTCCAATTTCTAAGTAGAATGCACCAAAGCAAGTGCAGCCTGCTTCCCTGCTGGGCTGTCCTCATGGGGAAGCCTTTGTTCCTCACATGCAGTCTGGACCTTCCATTTCAGCTTCTGCAAGTTGCCTTTCACATTCTGCCCATGCATGGCTGATCCTTTTCCCCAGCAAACTCTTTACAAGCATGCAGGGCTGCTGCTAAGAACCCCAGAGTACATCCCTGGTCCCTCAGCCTTGCAGGACAAGGGTTCCCATCCTGATGGCCTCTGCTCAATGTGTCTTGCACTGAGAAGGGGCTGGTCCAAAGCTGCATGCATTAGCCTAGGTACAGCCTAATAAGTGACAAGTCAAGAGAGTTAATCAATCCCCTTCTTTGCAAGTGATGCAGCTCAACTGCAGATTTTGCAAGCACAACCACTGATTGTTCCTCCCATTCGTTTTCCAGGCCCCATGCATTCATATACATACATTTTATACAGGTGTATTTTGCCCTGTTTTATTGTTTCTGAGCTGTCTCTTGTAACTGCCAGTTTGCATCTTCACATATGCTGTCCTTACTTTCCAAGTTATCCCTTATTAAAGCTCTCCTCATCAGGTTGGCCAGCCTGTTGGCAAAGGTGCTGTTGCCCCATTTGGTCAGGTAGATCCTCCTCACCACAGCCATCTTTCATCTTTAAAAAGGGTGTTGTAGCTGTAAAAGCCAGTTTTCCACCTAAAACACCAGCTCTAGCCAGGTCTATACACAGAAACATCACTCTATTTTCCATCTTTCCTGACTCTACACAGATAGTTCCCCTCCTGTAGGTAGGTCACTACATCCTCCTTCCCAGCCCAAGCTCCAGCATTCTGCTGAAGGTCTGTGATTACCAGGGAAGTTCCTGGAAGAGAGACCCTGCCCTGCAGAGCAGCACCACCCAATGGTAGCCAGCTCTTGCATCCTCAGCTGAATTTGGCCAGTTTCTAGTTGCTTCAAGATGAATGCCATTGTTTTAACACAGATTCTTCCTCCAAAAATGACCAATTTTTATCTCCTCATTAAAAAGCCCTAGGAAGAAATGGGACAGATCTTGATCCAACAGAGCAATCCCCAAGTGGAATTTTGCTTGTAGGAGGGCTAGTAAATAAATCAGGAAGGTCTCTTCCCTTTATACACTTGTCTCTTCAAGAAGCTGTCACTAACCAGTTTCTTCTGTACACTTAGTTGTAACGCGAGACCCACAGCTTCTGAGTTTTTCAGTCCAATAATAATGAATGGAAGGGGAAGGCCAAATAACTTGCAGAAGGTTCAGAGCAGCATCATGAGTGGAGGGACACAAACAGGCCATGGGCACAGAACAGGTACACTTGCCATAGCCACTGAAAGTAATTATTGCACAAAATTACTTGAGAGTATCAAGAAAAAATAGACTTCTTATAAAGAGAGGTTTGTCACTCCCTGTAGTGACAGTCAGTGCGGGTTTGAGTTGCAACAGCCCTCAAGAGATGGCAAATGTATAGATGCACTTTTAATCACTTCAAAATGCTGACAAGTTGGCTCTTTCCCAAGTCCTACTAGAAGGCATTTTTCATATATTGACTCTAACAGTCACTCTCTCAATTATCTTAGACACAAACTGTTATTATATATCAATGTTAATATAATTATGTTAGCTATCAAAAGCGGCTTTTTTTAGAAATGGCTTCCTGCAAAATACTTCAAATTGAACTTGAATAAGCCCTTCTCAGCAGAAAAGTGCTCTACTGGGACTCTAAAGGCAACTCTGAATTCAATTCATCTCATAACAAACTGATGTTCCCTGCTACCTGACTTGGCTCAGCACACTTGCAGACATTCTGGTTATTGTCACTCCTGCACTGCTCTCAAACCCTACCAAAGACCATCGAAAATATCAGTATTGGGCAGAACTTGTAACAGAAAACTGCCAGCATTCTGCACTTGTCAATGCAATAGCAAATAAGCTGCAGCCTTACTACAAAGGAGTTTATTTTCTAGGTAAATCCTTTGGTTTATAAATCTTGTTGAAGAGTCTCTCCATGATGCAAAGTAGAGGCTCTCTCTGATCTGCCCTTGGGATTCCCTGGGGAGTTGGAAAGCCAGGCTAGGGGCCAATAAATGTGCTCAATGGGACTTCAGTGCTTGAATTATTCCTTGAGTTTTTCTGCTCAAAAATTCCTAGGTAAAACCCAGCTTCTAGGGCTTTGGTATGAAATCAGACCCTAGAAGTCTTCAAAGCCAGAACTGAATTAATCAAAATTATTTGTGATTATTTGGAGAATTTTGCTTTATGTGGCTTAAGGTAACATACTATGTGAGAAGGGGGGGCTTCTGCTGTGAATGAGCAGAATAATAAAAGGCATTTGAAGAGTCCTGACAGCCTACTGAAGGACAAGATCCTTCCCCTTTATTCAGCACTGACTTTTACCTCTCCAGCAAGAGCTGATCTCTCCTGCGCAACACAGTAACACGAAAGACTGCCACAGAAAACTTTTACAAAGTCCCAGGTATTCATTACAGCAACAACATTTTGAAAAGTGTAAAAAGGTAGTCAGAACATAGGAAGTCTCCCTTAAATTATAAGTGTTACTTAATTCTGTTCTTAAATATTGAGTTCCTGCTGCTCTCTCAACAGCCGAAAACAAGCTGGCAGTTTGCAAGTGCAGGAACCAATCTGAATAAACATGGGTGGGTGTCAAATCCATCTGTTTACCAACTGATAACTGATTCTTTCTAGAAAGTGAAAATTTGGTACTTCCAGAAATCACATTTTTTTTTACGAGTATGAAATTCATATTTGCACCTGACTCCACCACAAAACACTTCCATAATAAAAAAAAAAGTCAATCTATTTTATTAGATGTGGACAGCACTTAATTTTATGCTGGATGCAAAGGCAAATGTAAAGATTTTGAAAGAGTGAATTTTTAAATATTTACTCTGAAACAAAGAACAGTAGACAGAAGCTGTGAATACATAATTAAAGCAACAGCATGCCATTCTAGTAGTCTGGAAATTAACTTCCCTTCCATCAAACATCATCACTTGCTTAAAAAGAATGAAAAAACCCACAGGAGGTAATTTATTTTTAAAAAAACATCAAACAAAGAAAACCAATAATATACTGTCTTCTTAAATTTATACCCTCAGCTTTGTAGCTGCAGACTAGTGTATAAACACAAATCACCTTTGCCCATTCCACACAGGTCTTAGTGGAAAGGTTGTCAAAATAAGTGAGAAAATCATTCACATATCTGATGATACAGACTACGGATAAGAGAGTCAGGAAAACCTGATTTTCTAAAGACCTGAATTCCTAAAGCATTTTCCCAATTTAACAGAAAATAAAGCAAAAATGCAAGTTGATGACAATCAGTTTTAGAACCACATAAGATAAGGACGCTAAGGCAAAGTTGACATGCTACAGTCAAAGAAAATTAGTTCCATTTGAAGGCAATAAAAGAGTCAGTTATGAGCTAGAGATTGAACTCATTTGAGCTGAGACTCTCAGTCATATATAATTGTGCAACCACTGCATGCAGGTGTTGCTTTACTGCCACGGTGCTATGTAAGAGTAATAAACACATCTGCTGGGAACTCTTAATTATAGATGACAAACTATAAATCACCAGCTTGTTGCAACATCAGAAGGCTCAAGATATGATCCATCATGTCCACATCCCAAGAAATTAATTAACCCCTCGGCTTTGTTTAGTAGACCAAATAGATTTATTATATTTATTTATGAGCATGATACTGCTGCTAGAAACAATTAGGGCCATGCTTGTCTTGAGTATTTCTTTGGTCCACTCCTCAACCATTGCCTGTACTGGTTTGCACTGATACTATTTGATACCCCCTCCTATGCAGGCATAAAACAATGTAAGGGTCAAGGCAGTGGAGAAGCAAGTACTGTATCTTAAAACACGTGGAGTCCTACAGGATATTTGCTCTCTTTGAGAACAGTCCTATTCATTAAGTTCCATGAACTAAAAAAACCCCACCAATATAATCCAGGCAAACAAATCAACTTTCCCTGAGAAAGCACCAAGTACATACATGTGTGTGTAAGTATCTGTAAACATTCACAAACACAATTTGTCCAAGTGACTACTACTGCAATTTAGGCAAGTGCCTTTTCAGATGTTTGCTCTTAGATACTACAAACAAGCCTGAAGCATACTTGGAAATCTATCTGCTTTAAATGAACTGTGACAATCTCTCCTCTATGACAATAAGAAGAAAATCAATTTGACAGGTGGAGGGGAGAAATATTGACAGCTGAAATCAGTTTAAATCCTGGGGTACTGGATAAGGACTTCTCTCAATTATTATATTTCACCACTCTCTAAGTGCACCCATGTTGTTTTATATTATAATGGTAATAAGAGTCAGACATGCAGGCAGGAACTTTTTCATGAAAGGAAAAACTGGCTGTGCTACAGGAAGACCCTGTCAGGAGGAACAGCAAGTGAACATATAAGTCTTTTGTGTGTCATAGGGTACTATAACCACAGCAGCACAAATTACTCTTCAGAAACACATCTTGACCCTCATTACTGTGATCACCCACATACTATTTAATGATATAAACACAGATCTTTATAGTCCATCTGAGCAGAAAAAGCCAAAATCCTAGAGTAGATCTATGCAAATTAAATAGGCAACCAAAAATGCTTTGTTTTTTCTTATAAGAAACACATTTATTATTGTTGGGACAATCTTTAATTGTATCAAATAGTGTTTGAGTCTTATGAATGCCTTCAGCTTTAAATGACAGTGCTTAGTCCTGTATTCATACGTGCAAGTGAGCACATATGAAGCAATTATCATGCCTTTGAGACTACGGGCCTAAGAAACACTTCCAAGAAGGTATTTATTGGCCAGAACACATCCCTGGGATGGACCCAAGGAAAATAAACTTTTTTTTGGAAGCCTGTGACCAAAAAAGAGCAATTTGAGGAATGGTATGTTCCTCAAACAACCACCAAAAACCTACAAAAGATCATTACTCTGATGCAAATAAGCTTTGAGAAGTGTTTTAAACATGCAAAAAATTTTTGCAGGAATGTTTAGCACATATGCATGAGTTTGGGAAAATATAATAAAGATGTATACACTACATAGATTTATGTATAAGTTATATAGACTTAAACTGCCTGTTAGGTAGCTGCTCCATGTGGGTTAGGGGCAAATACTCCCCTCACACTCAATGCTGAAAATAAAAGCAATGCTGCTCTCTAATATTGAGATTACAGTGGTAGAAAGTCTCATTCCCAACTTTCAGTGACAGTAGGAAGAGCAGGTTTTGTCTCTCCTATTTCAAAAGATTTTAACTCCCAGTTATGCGTCGTGTCATCCCCAATAGCACAGAGCTGTGGATTCACAATAAACCAAAATCTCTACAAACACAAGTATAGACAGATATATTCTGGTATTCTAGCATTTTGACCAAAAAACTCCTGCTGCTTGACATAACACAGGTATAACATATTTGAACAAAGCTGCCACAGCATAAGACTACTGTGAAAAGCAAACAGCAATAACCCAACAGCTGCTTAAAAAAACAACCAAACAAAACAAACAAACAAGAAAAGCTCTCTCTCAAGAGACCTGATACTGCTATTGGAAAGAGAGAATTCTCACTGAAAAGGATCAGTAGGAATAAGCAATTTAGGAAATTAATCCTCCACAAGGTTTCAGGAAGGGGTTTCGGTTTCTTATACATCTTGTGAAAAAATAAGCTCCTGATTAGGTGAGTTTATAATCACTCACTAATTAAATTATAAGGTACAAATTAAGCTTTACTGCTTAATAGATTAGGTATCTCCAATACAAGGCCCAGATCACTGCTGCCTTAAATCCAAGGCCAATGGAAAAAAAAAACAACAACAAAAAAAAAAAAAAAAAAAACCAAAAAAAAAAAAAAACCAAACAAACAAAAAAAAAAAAACCTCAAAATCAATTACAACAGCAGTAACACTTACCTCTCCTCCCAGTCTCTCAGAGAACCAGAGACTGCCGGCTAACTCACAGAATAAATACCTTCAGTGCTACACCCAGGTGCACCTGGCCTGCATTCCCAATTAAGGTTTGCCCCATCCTGTAGGAGGCATCAGCTGACCCCCTCTGTCCATCACACACACCCTGCCAGTTTTGAGAGGAGTGCTATAGAGGAGACAAACACTATTGTGCTGATCCTTGCACTAAGGCCAAGGAGATTGGAATGGAGACAGGGCCTAATGCAATTGCAAAAGGCATCAACAGCTTATCTACTGCATTAGGCTCATGTAAACAGCCAGTGTACTAAAAGCTGTTTTAACTTTCCTCAAATTGTTTGCACAATTGATCCACAATCATCTGAGTGCTCACTGAAGCTTAGCATCCTACTTTTTTCCATTGATTGCAAATGGCCTGTTTGGTTCTCGAATATGTGCTACAGTGAACATCGTGCTCAGTAGAAATGGCTGTTTGTTGGCAGTGCCTAGCTATCCTAGGAACTGTAATTCAATCATATAGGGTGTGCTGGTTCCGTGTTTTCTTCCAAACCCTGGGGGAATATATAAATAAAGAGTTTAAAGTGAGCCCATGCCAGGCATCTATGAGATAGTATGAGAGCTTGAAAACCAATATGAAACAAGAATTATGAACTTCCTACAATAAAATATCAAACTTGGAAAAAATTGTCAAATCAGCTAGAAAACCTGATAAAGAAACCATGGATGTAAAGACCAAAGAGGCAACTTCTCCTCCAAACAGTGGTAAGGCCAGAGGCAGAAAACAGTCATTGTGGAGAAATATATGTCTGCCATCACCTCCAATGCCTGTGCTTCATTTAGTAGTTTCAAATACTTTAGCAGAAGTCTTTTTCCTTAGAAGGCAAGAAAAATAGTAGATGTAAGTTAGTAATTCACTGCCTGATGAGGAGCATATGCAGGTAGATAAAAGCCAAAAAGTCCTTTGAATTTGTATTTGATTGCAATTAATTTGTAAGGAAAAAAGGTCTGTATGATTCTGGTAGTGGCGATCAGGGGAAGAAACAAGGTAAATATCAGATCTGCCTGAACTAAAATATTTTTTTGAAACATTTAAACCATGTCCAAAAGAGAAATAGAAAGTTTTAAACACTACTCTATAAACTTCAGCAACAGTTTCAACACATATTTTAATACTCCTTCCAATGACAATACTTCCCCCAAATCAGTAAGCAAGTAAGCAGCTGTGTAGCCTTGAGGTAAGGTTTTTATTTGTTTTAAACAAAAAAAAAAAATCAGTAAGCATTAATTCCTCTCAAGTAAGAGGTTTCTTTATAGATAAGCCTAAGAAAAGAGTGTCCAGAATTTACTGCAATTAGCGTTGTTCTTGGAAATATTTGAACTCAAACTGCTTGAGGTAAAATTTGCATATTACTTCAAATAAATAGACATAGCACCCTAGAATGAAATTAATAACAAGAAAATAGAAAAGCATGGTCTAAAAAATTGATTCAGCAGGGTTTGGGGTAGTTTGAAAGTACATTGTTACCTTATATCTTCCCTACCAACTACAGTGATCTGCAGGATAATGAATCCAAGTGAAAAATGTTTCATTTATTTCTTGACTAGCAAATGCACAGTTTTCTTGAGTTCATGCAAAAACGTTCTGAAAGAAAACCCCAATAATGTGGAACATACATTAGTCGTTCTCATTTCTAGCAGAACAACAACCTGAAATTCTGGGTTTAAGTAAGCTTAAAAACACAATGCTTTAAAACAATCTACCAGTACTTCTCATTCTTCCTTCCTCCATCTCTCACAGCTTGTTTTGTAAGGCTAAGAAAACCCTACACTCAGAGAAGACAGAAAACTTGTAAATCATTGCTAACCTGCAAGTGAGGCTATCTACAACTGCTTTCAAAAGATGCTAAATAAAGTGTCTGGCTTTTTGCAAGGAAGATTTCCAGTTCATTGTTTATTCCTAATGATACACAGGGCCTATGTCTGGCACTATAAAGATGCCAGACTGCATCCGCAGCACCTTCCTGGAACCACTGAGCACAAATATTTAGGTTCTCAGCCAGCCCTTCAGTGAAGAACACGCATGTAACTTCAGAAAACGAGTAGTGCATTAACACTTTAACAAATAGCTTGTGTGCTTAGGCATGGTGGGTACATGTTGCAAAATCAGATCACCAGTTTACTACTGTCATTTAAAAGTAGTAAACTACTTTTATTTATATGCATATAAGCCTCCTCACAGGGCAAAGACAAAAAAAATCACTACATTAGTGATATATTTATGGTACTTACTGTTTAGAGTAGGAAACTTTGGAAGACTTCAATTCCAAAGAAATTCAGGTTCCTGTTCACTTTCCTGAATTAAAGTATTTTTGCAATTCTTTTTTTCCTCCAGAAACAGAATTAAATTCACTAACTCAAGACAGTGTTCATTCTTCTTGAAACTGCAGACATTGGGTACACTTGTATTTCAACCTTGTTCTAGTTGCATATGGCACACAATTATCTACTACAATGAGAATGACAGAACACAAGCAGAATATTCTACTGTGTGCAAACACTGAATAATACATTGTTTCACTGTTCATCCACAGTAATGATGCTTTTGAGGATGTTTATTCTTGTCTCTTTTCATCCATTCAGTGCTGTATGAATTGGTATCAGGGGACTTACAGGGGAGGCTTTAAATATCAGAGGAAATCAGGTCCGTGTCTTTCTCCTCAGAGCAGCCCTGAAATCAGAGGTGTTGAGAAGTATTGCTTGAGAGACTCAAAAAGAAACCTGCAACAGAAGGCACAGTAACAGTAGATTCTCCACAGACAGCTCCCTGACAACAAAACGAGCTATTAAATGAATAGAAATCAAATTCAGCTTTAGAAGTCCTACAGTGAAAATGGTTAGCAGGAGGGAGAATATTCTGTCAAATAATAATTACAGCCTTGCTCTAGCCTTCTGCTCTCCCTAAAACTCATTCTTTTAGCCACTGTCAAGGGAGAAAAGTAGAAGAAAAAAAGACTTCTCAAAGACAGCCTGCTGAAAAAGACTTGGACTATAGTCAAATAATTCATTCCATGACCATGACCCTAATGTCTAAATGCACATCATCTCATTTTCATTTTCTTATTACCAGAAATGATTACTTTTGGAATAAATGCTGTGCAGTAATACAAATTCTGCCTTTGGCTGATGCATTCTAAGGCACAGGCTTTTGCCTTAAAAATCATGACACAGCTTTATTAAAATCGTAACTTAGCTCAAAGAGTTCATTACAATTTAACGGGTATTATAGTAAAAGCTGAATAAACAAGCAACATTAGTACAGGGTACATTAGTACTGCATGATAAAATATTGTGATGTATGAACAAGATACTGCTAATAAGATCAGGAAGTCTAGATATCGGATAAAGGGGTTTTGCCTTAAGCTGTTTAATAAAATACAAAACCCACGGTACACTCTTTAGCTCAAGTGTACATAAGCTGATGGAAAAAAACTCAAACAAACCAAACAGGAAAGGAATAAAATCAAGTAGCAGCAATGCAGTTGATGAAGGTCTGAGAGAAATGAGGAGAAAGGAAGTATTTACAGGCTCCAAGTATTATAGGTTCTAAAATAAAAATTTGTGGGCTCTATGATCAGACGCCGACTAAAATCCAGCCCAAACAAGGTCTTGCAGGCAAGTCCTGCACTTCCACTTTTATTGGTGAGAACAGCTGAGAGCCTCACCTAAAACTTTAAAAGTGGCAATTCTGCAGTCCTTTTCCACCTCAGAAGGCAGTTCTGCCATACTCACAAAGAAACTTCAGAGCTGCCAGTGTGTCTGCTCGCATATCACTTTCACTCCAATGGTTCTCCTGCATTTGAGCAGCATTGGAGGACTCTACACTCAGCAGAAGTGCTGCCACCACAGTGACTACTTTACAAGGGCTGCAGGAGGTAACAATTTAGGATATGCAAGGCCATCAATTGATTGTTTTACATTTAGCTCCAGTAGGCCATTGTAGCTACATGCTGAGTCACAGCAGTTACTTTCCAAGCAAGTACTTTCTTAACATTCCTACACTTTCAAAAGTAATAATCTCTTTTTTTAATAATGTCATAAAAGAAAAAGTGGTTTCTTCTTTCAAAAACTACTTCCAACTGTGAGGATGTGTCATGAACTATAAATTCACTAGGTAGCTATAGCACACAAACCAGCCCATATATATTCTTTCCATTCTTGTTTGAAAATGTATTACCTTCTCTGTAGGTACCTTCCAACTTACTACCTGCTCTCCTGTTTCCCAAAACTAAACCAAATTCACAAGACAGATATTTCTTGCTATGGAAAAACTTCGCCTTGCATGTAAGTCAAAGTAGAGCCTTCTCCCAGCAGCTCTGTAAGGGCTCATTGCAGTGGGCCAGCATATTTCTAATTCCTTTTAACTTACCTAAAGTGTAATATTCCATTCCAAAGATAAAAATCTTAGTAGATCAATATAGGCCAAGTGTTCGCCCAAAAAATCCCACACCCTGGAAGCTATTATTTTGACTTTAATTTTTTATTCCAATCTTGATAATTGTAGAAATATCTCCCCAAAGCCTTCCACAACTGGCCTCTCATTAAAGCCTGTGAGAAATTTGCATGCTGTGACTTTGGAATTAACAGCAGATTTTAATAGTACATTTCCATCACCTCTACATCTGCAGCATCGTGGCATGCCCAACCTATCACTCAGAATGCCTTCACTTCTAATTCATTTTACTCTGACACAAAGCAAGCCAAGCCAACAGGAACTCAGCTGGTCAAGTTCACAGAAGAAAAATACATGCATTTCTAAACAGCCACCTTATTGCTGGGTATGTAGAATATTTCTGAGTTTTAGAAGTTTCAAATGAACTCCTATAACATGGGCTTCCACCTAATAAAGAAAATAACAGAATACAGATGTTTAATGGAATTAAACCAGGGAATTTTGTCAGAGAGAGATTTTGAAAATTCTGTCATATCCTAATGATGAAAAATGGGGATCTTCTCCTCTCGTTACCCATTCAGGTGCTGGGGGGGGCCTTCCTCCAGCCATTGGAGGTGTGATTAAAAGAAGGCTCTAGGGAGCAGGCAAACAGGGGCATGGCAGTTTGCATAGGCAGGGCAAGCAGGCAGGGTTGCAGTCATCCTCCTGCTACTGGGATTTATTTGGTATTGAGATTTTGTTTGTTTGTTTCTTTTTAGGCTTCTTTTTTTTTAACAGCAATGACCCCCAAACAATCAAAAGCCATACCTAGTAAAAGTACCAACCCAAACAGAATCTCCCAAGAAGGAAGGATCTGTCCAGACCCCATTCTGTAAGGTGTGTTTGAGCCTGTCAGTAGTACCACGGGATGATGCAAGGGGCACCTGCCCGTGGTGCAAACAGGTGAATGACCTCCTCTGTCTGGTGGCTGAGCTTAAGGAGGAAGTAAAAAGACTAAGGGGTAGTAGGGAAAGTGAAAGAGAAATAGACTGGTGAAGTTTTACCCTTCCATACCTGAGAGAAGCCTACCAGGAGCGAGAGGACTCCCGTATCTCCTACCATCAGGCAGAAGTAGGAGACCTAGTAGATGAAGGGGAGTGGAAATGGGTGCCTGCTGAGGGAGGTAATAAAAATTCCTCCTGACCCCCATCACCTACCTAGGTGCCACTTCAGAATAGGTATGAGGCCCTGGATCCAGAAGACATAGAAGAAAATAAACTGGCCAGAGACCCTCCAAATTAGACTTGGTCTATCAGAGGGATCACTGCCTCTAGCATTAACAAGAAGGGTCGTCAGCAGGTGACTCCCTTCTGAGGGAAACAGAGAGCCCCATATGTCAACCAGACCCATCCCACAGGGAGGTCTGCTGACTCCCTGGGGCCCAGGTATGGAATGCCACCAGGAGACTCCCTGAGCTGATTCAGCTCTCTGACTATTACCCACTGCTGATACTCTGTTGTTAAGGTTCCCGCAAGATTCTTGGGGTGAAGGAAGAGACGTGATTCTTGACTCCATATCAGAAGGCTTGATTTATTATTTTATCATATATATATATATAT
>JAWWEY010000115.1:94119614-94157646 GCA_035582745.1 Loriotus luctuosus | reverse complement strand
CAGGAAAATCCAGGCACCTCCCTGGGCAGAGGGAGTTTGCCCTTGTGTCTTAAACAGACCCTGGGTTTGCTGCATCATGTGCAGTCCTGTGGTGCAAGGCTTCAGGAATGACATGGGGGGGAGCCTTTGATGGATCGAGACACCTCCTCAGCTGCCTCTCACACTATTGTCCCATGGATGTGGCCTTCCTGGGGATTCACAGCTGGGCCAGTTTTGAAAGGGAGGATGGGTCACTGCCTCTAACCAGAGATTACACCTGAAACCTCCTCCTCCATCACTGTTTCAGGGGGAGGCTGTGTAGACCAGCATTCTGTGGGCTGTGGTCTCCCCCACCCCAAACCCAGACAGGAGAGAGTTTCTGTAGTGTTTGACTCTCTTGTGGATGCAATCCTTTCCCTCAGCCTTCTTGGTTTCTCCCCAGGCCTGAGATCGTTGATGAATGCGTTTCTCTTTATCTAATCTCAGCAGTTTGACTTAAGCCCAAAGTTCTTCAAGGAGTTTTCTGTGGTTGCATCTTCTTTATACAGTTTTTTTCTATAATGAGCAAAATTTTACATCAATGTTTAAGGCATTAACTATTTCAGTCTCTTACACTAGGGGATCACACCCAGCCAGCATGGGTTTAGGAGGGGCAGGTTGTGATTGAACCAACCTGATCTCCTTTTCTGGCCAGGTGATCCTTCTGGTGGATGTGGGAAATGCTGTGGATGTTGTCCACTTGGACTCCAGCAAAACCTTTGACACTGTCTCCCACAGCACACTCCTGGAAAAGCCTGGCAGCCCACCCTTGGACAGGAGCACTCTTTGTTGGGTTAAGAACTGGTTGGATGGCCAGGCCCAGAGAGGGGTGGTGAATGCTGCTGCATCCAGCTGGGGCCAGTCACCAGTGGCGTCCCTCAGGGGTCTGTGCTGGGGCCAGTTCCGATCAATATCTTCATTGATGATCTGGATGAGAGGATTGAGTTCACCATCAGTAAATTTGCAGATGACACCAAGCTGTTGATCTGTTGGAAGGTAGGAGGGCTCTGCAAAAGGACCTGGAATGGTTGGATGGATGGGCAGAGTCCAACACCACAAAGTTTAACAAGTCCAAGTGCCGATTCCTCCACTTTGGCCACAACAACCCCTGCAGTGGGATGGTGTGGCTGGAGAGTGCCCAGGCAGAAAGGGACCTGGGGGTGCTGGTCCACAGCCGGCTGAACATGAGCCAGAAGTGGCCTGGTGGCCAAGAAGGCCAAAAGCATCCTGGCCTGTGTCAGGAATAGTGCGGCCAGCAGGAGCAGAGAGGTCATTCTCTCCCTGTACTCGGCACTGGTGAGGCCACACCTGGAGTGCTGTGTCCAGTTCTGGACCCCTCAGTTTGGGAAGGACGTTGAGACACTTGAGTGCATCCAGAGGAGGGCAGCTAGGTTGGGGAGGGGCTTGGAACACAAGTCCTATGAGGAATAACTAAGGGAGCTGGGGTTGTTGAGCCTGAAGAAAAGGAGACTCAGAGGTCACCTTATCACTCTCCACAACTTCCTGAAAGGTGGATGTAGTCAGGTGGGGGTTGTTCTCTTCTCCCAGGCAACCACTGAGAAGACACAGTCTCTTAAGCTGCGCCAGGGAAAGTTTAGATTAGACATCAGGAAGAATTCCTCACTGAAAGAGTGATTGGGCACTGGAATCATCTACCCAGGGAGGTGGTGGAGTCACCATCCCTGGACATGTTTAGAACAAGAATGGACATGGCACCCAGTGCCATGGTTTAGTTCATGAGTAGGTGTTAGGTCATAGGTTGGATTTGATGATCTCAAAGGTCTTTTGCAAGTTCATTCTGTGATTCTGTGATCGCCAAGGAAAAGACAAAGCTTGTCATGCTCTCATTATAAAGTAGGAGATTACAATCAAAGTAACAAATAGTTAAATGGCAGCTATATTGCCAATGGGAGCAAAACTTTATATAAAACAGGAAGTCTGTAAGAAAGCCTAGCTCTGCTAATGTTCTCATTTAAAAATCAAAGTTCTTTCCACTTTCCTCAGAGTAAAGTTTAGTATTTCCCTGAGGATACTCGGTGTTTATTTCCCACCCCAACTTTTTTAATGAACCATATCTAATAAGGCCAAAGTAAGCAACTGTAGCTTCTCTATTATCATCTGTGACTGATAGAAGCTGTTATATAAATTGTTGTGTATAGAACCTGATGCAGTAGGAATGTTGCAAATACTATGGCACTGCAGAGCCTGGTTGCAGTATAGCTTTTTTTGTTAAATCCTGGGTAAGTCTTATTTGTGAGATTTCACATCAGCTCTCTGTAAACTGCAAAATCATCCTTCAAGTGAGATCAAATATGTTGTATTAGCAGCCAAGTGAAAAAGCAAGAATGTAGAAGCAGCAGCTCTCCCCACAGGAGACACTTTGAAATGTGCTATAACCACAGATTAGAAGAAGTAATAAACACCAAATTAGAAAGGGCAGCAGTCTTCTTTTCTATTGCAGTGTTTTAATTGGGAAGGAGAGAAGGGAAGGAGGGGATATTGGGAAACAGGAGTAGTTTCAGCACTCAAAGTTTTAATTTAATATATCAGTGCCACCTTAAAACATTTATACATTAATTACTGTATTTTTAGTATAAGCTCAGAATTATTGAAGGAAAAGGTCATGATGCCTAAATTATGAACCTGCTCAGAAATCAAAACTTCTAGAATTAGCACAGCATTTTTTGAGACTAAAATCCTGGTTTGCACTGGAAAACTTTGAGTCCTAAACTACAACAATTTTATTTTGCTTGTCTTGTTCAAGACAAACTTTAAACAGACCTTCACTTCTTGCTCCTACTTAGCAAGAACTTTTCTTGGTTAAACATCAAACATTCTATCAGTCTTGGTGGTGTGAACAAGGGAATACTATCAGAAATTGAAAGAACTGTCAAAAAAAAGTAGTTCCTACTAAAAACACTAAAGAAACTCCATTTGCATATAAATAAATAAGATAATGTAGGAACACATATCAATATTGAGATCAAAATTCTAATTCTGCAGAAATATTCTGCTGAAACAGTAAGATCTGACAGGAAAGGTCAGAGAGTTCATGAAATAATAGGGCCTCAGGGTGGAAATAATAAATAATATACAGTTTTATACATTATTATGCAGCTTTGTACAATAAGGCACTTGGTAGAAGAATTGATCATGACACTACATGAGAAAGTCATAAGCCATCAATCTGGCATCAAAATGAGAGATTATGATTTATTTAGAGAATATTCAGATGTGAGCCACACAAGTGTTCTGGGAAATGTAGTATAAAATATCCCCCAGCTAAAGCATTAATGCTGAGGTGAAAGTCATGGAAGTCATTCTGAAAATGTGAGTAATTGCCATAAAGAGGAAGACTGGCACAACCATTTTTAATCATTGCAACTACTTTTAATATATTTGCATTCTAAAAGGCTCCACACAAAATACTGGACTAAAATATGTATCTCCTATCAATTTCCACAAGTTCACTCTTTCCCCTGAACTATTACAACACAGGAATGACAAAGAAAAGAATACATCTGTCACCTGCCTGTCACTGCACCACTCCTGCAATTAGGTTCTAAAACCATAAGGTATTCAGCATTATGAGAATCTACTTCAATACAAAGATTTTATTCCCTGCCCATGCTAAAATACTCATTTTAATTGAAGAGAACTGTTGGCAATGCAAATAGAGGGTCACAAATACAAGCACTAAGAAAAGATCAGCTGCACTGATGTCATGTACATTGTACTAGACATCAATATCTTTTCTCCTTCAAGTCAGACTCCTTAGAATTTATTTATATTAATAAGGCAGATTTTAATAGCTGAACAGGTTTAATTGAGTTGATCTACTTACATCGAAGTATTTTTTCATTCTGACCACCCATATTTTTAAAATGTCAAGAAGAACCTGCATGATAATGGCTTTTTATTTTTGGATGGGCAAAGGAGCAATTATGTTAGTCACTTTATTGTAAAGCAGTACCTTGCAAAACCAAAAACGCAAGGTTGAAAAAGGTTAAATGAAACTCAGTAATATGAAATTTTGTCTTGACATTTCAGAAAACAGCAAATTTTAAGTGACAACCATCACCCCCAACTACTCCTTGCACAGCTACCTATTTGAAAGACTTAGTACAACTCAAGTATTTCCTGTGAGGACACCATAACATCTTGAAGGCATGAGACGCAGTGACACAGGAAAAGTTAGCTTACAATAGAGCCTGGCCACTTGGTAGATTGACTGGATGCAAGCACTGCAGTTGTCACAGCCCTGAATCAGTTGCCTTCTACAAACATGGGTAACAACCTTCTTAGGAGTTAACTTCAGATCAGCTTTTATAAATTTCAAACAATTCAAATTGTTTGAACAAATTCAAACAATTTCCAGTCACCTGAAGTTTCATCATTCCTCTTAAAGGGATGATTTCCTCCCATGGATCCCAGAACAGAGATATACCTCAGGAAGTGGCCAAACAATTATCTGTACTCAATGTATGACATAACAGCATATTCACTATGCTTTTAGAGGTAAACATTACTAAACACAGCTACCTAGGCAAATAAATCTTTCCAGAAAGTGGTAATGGGATATTATTAATGTAAAATGAGAAGGCAGTTCCTCTTCCCCTCTCTAGATTTTTCCAGGTAGAAAAAAGACTACAAAGTACACTGAGAAAGATGCACTATGCAGTCACATTCTAAAACATGATGACTGCATAAGAGACTTCCATGATTAGATTATCTCCTTTAGAGCAGTAATTTTTGGCTGACAGATGACTGTATTTTCATTGAGTCATCCCCCTAACTCTGATGCAGGTATTTGTTCTCTACAAATACACCCCTTCCCTGCTGGCCCAAGGCAGTCTGTTTTGTGCTGCAGTTTTATCTTCATTCCCTGCAGTGCCTGACAATGGGATTTTGAGACAATATTGTTTAAAACATTTCATGTAGTGCAGATAATTATGCGTTTGCACGAGTCTGTGTTGCCCATATCTATCCATTTGTTCCAACACATACCAAAACCAGTAGGGTGCACTAACAAGATCCAACTGAGTGTGTAAGAATGTTATTATACCTCCCCTAGAATAAACATCTACTGCTGTGAACAATTCAAAGTCTTTAAATGCCATCAGCATGCAAGAAAATAGAAAATTACAAATCAATGCATACCACAGATTTAAGTGTATTTTCCAGCTGCCAAAATAAATTACTCTCATATGCACAACAGAGAACATCTGAAACAAATCAAGCCATGCAAATGCCTGATTGAGTGAAGTATACAGCATGCAATGACTCCCTAACACTAGAACACTGAGTGTGCCATTTTTCAGAAGCAGTGCAGCCAAACAGCTATTGTTATTTAGTACTACTACTACTAATATTTAGAATAATATTTATAATCTATTATTCAGAGCATTTTCTCTAGCACCATATTGATTCATCATTTTTCTTTCTTATCAGAAACTTGCTGGTGAAATGTACATCTTGCTTTTTATTTCAGAAAATCATTTATTTCCTACTACCTGCTAGAATCATCCTTAAGCTATGCACTGGCATTGCATACTACTTAAGGTTAATCTACTTACTGCAGGTTACATCCATTATGCCACATCACTGGGCTTCAACATAAACTGGACTATTCTTGTCTATCATATGTAAGAAATACTGTATAATTCTGTCATATTACAGCTGTGCCTCATTTAACCTCATCACATACATAACAGATTGTCCCTCGGCTACCTTCAGATGCAGCACATCAATTTCAGAATCAGTGTAGCCTGTAGATTTAATTCCTTTTTTTTTAATTCTGGAGGAGGACTTTGTAATAACTCAGAATGCTTGCAATTTTTCAGCCTTGGGGTTGTTTTTTTAATCAAATTATTTAACATTTCATTGTGCACTGTGTAGAATAGTTAGAAGCAGACCCAAGCTAACACTTTGCTTCCAGTTCCTAAATTGTATCAACAGAGTCCTATACAAACACATTAGCTCTGTGCTGCCATAGCTATACTTTTCCTTGAGCCTACACACAGTTCTACAAATCTACACTAAGGAACCACTTTGCCTAAGGTCACACTACCATAAGCTTAATATAAATTATGAGATTTTCTAAACCCTATAATAAAAACAGTATTTGGGATTACTCCCCCAAAACTTTGCCTTTTTGAGGTTTTTAAGTGAAGCAGAACATTTTCTGAATCTATCCCACTTCATGTGGTACAGAAAAGGGAGCAGTTCTAAGGGAGGACTAGACAAAAACATTGTTATGATACCAAATATCTAGGTCATTTGCAGAGCAGGGACAATGAAGAGTTTTAAAATCTATATAAATTGTTGGTTGACTAATGAACATCTGCTGGCAAAAGAAACACTTCAAAGTGATCTCTTGCTTCAAATTAGCCGAGCAATTGTTCCAACCATAGTAAGGGAACAACAGGAAGTGAAATACCAACCACTTTCTATGCAATCCTTAGAAGCAAAGTCCAACTCTGACCCCACTTAAACACTTTACAGTGGAACCACCCTGACTCTTCCACCCAAAGAAAGCTGCTTTATATATCCTGCAAAAATTAATGCAGCAGGATATAGAAACAGTGGGATTGGCTCAGGTATAATGAAAATAAGGAGCCTGGAATAGAATTCACTGAGGAGATAGGAGCTGTTAGAGGGTAGATAGATTGCTGTTGAAAAAGCATGGTGCTAAGTAACACCAAGGTCACACATTCAATCCCTGTACAGGTCATTCACTTAAAAGTTGGACTTGATGATCCATGCAAGTCCCTTCTAACTCGGAATATTCTGTGAAATCTGTGAACACATTATTCAAGACAAAAATGCAGAATCCCCAGGGTCAACAATGACTAAACTAGAACTGCACATTCAGTAACTGGCTCTTCAATGAGTGACTCTAGGGCAGTGATAACCAAGCACATATCACCAAATAATCCTGACCTACAAACTGAAGACTGTTCACCGGTGCAACCCTATGGGGAGAGCAGTTATGTAACCACATGGGGAGAGCAGATACCCAGAAAGGACATTTGCCTGACTAATCCTGGGTTTACTGCTGCAGTTTCAGGATACATTGACTGGAAAAAGGAAAACGGAAAAGGACATCAATGCTTCGCTTTGCTCAGCTAACCCAGCAAGATTAGAGCAGCAGTTCAACTACTTTTAGAATTCCTCTCAGAATCTATTTCCAATCATTAAACTTCACTTCCCAGAAAAAATAAGTGTTTTTCAGAAAGACCTCATAAAATTACCCTCTCACAATAATCTGATTGTGAACTGTTACAAGGAGATGCATTTTACCATTCATTATAATACATGACTGCAATGCTTCCTATGTAATGTTTCAAAGATAAAGAAATTTCCCAATGAACACAACAGCACACCTTCTCAAAAAGTCAATGAGGGAAATGTGAACACAGAACGTAAATTCTGTATTGAGTGAACTTCAGACATTTCAAATGTATGCTCACATGTTTAACTATGCTTATCACTTAAGTCCTGCTGGGATCAAACCCTTTTCCACAGATATTCTTCTGTCAATATTCTCACTGAATAAAAAAAAACCAGGACCTGAGGAAAATCAGACGGCGAATTCATTCATAAAAATCTACACGAGACATATGCAGAGATACTCAAAGACATTTTGTGGAAAGCACCTTTCAAGTCACTGGTTAAAACTCAGTCAAAGAAATTCAACACAGATTTCTTTCATTATCAGATAAGATATGCTACCTTATAAACTTCAAGGCAGCAGAGTAAGACAGGCCGCATAACTGAAAAGCAGACAACACAGGCATGAACTGCTTGCATGTAAAAACCTATTTCTCCTCACAGTTATGTGAAAGCGATGAAACTCCAGATTTCTACTACTGTGGAGTGGAATTTCTGGATGACGACGATGATGCTAACTTGCTGCATCATCCTTACCATCTCTAGAAGAAGCAAAGTTGAAAGGATATGACTGGGGAGCTACTTGCCTATGTCTGAAAGTGACATTCCGAGGGTGAAGTTGCTGATGCACCCTGCACCATTCTTGACCCACTTAGACTATCTCTGCCTAAAGGAAGCACTTTCCACAGCCTTAGACTCTCTTAAAATGCAAACTAGGAAAAGCATTACCTATAACATCAACAGGAGTTTTCTAAATCTAATGCATAAAATGAACCAATTTCAGTGTCAATTACAAAATTCCTTTTAAGCTAACTCATTAAACTCATTTATATGCTCTCATTAAAATCCCCTTCATGCTAATGTTCTTTAGTGACAGGAACACACACACATAGACACACTGAGGCTCAGGGAAGTTTCTTGACTGTTACCCTGCCTGGCTACAAGCCCCAACCTGACCAAGTTATACACACCCTGCCAGAAACCTTCCTACAGTGGGGTTTTCCTGGGAGTTTCCAGGGGTCTCTGAGGGGAAGCCCTGCCCTTGGCACTGGCATGCCAGGCAAGGACACTTCCTGGGACTGAGTGCCTTCAACATTCTCTTGTAGGAGTGATTTTTCTGGACACCCTTTAGTGACCCTTTGGGCAAAGCAAACCCAGGCACCCCCAAGAGCGGCTTGATGAAGGGGGGGTTGTTGCTTTTGTGTACCTCCATGGCAATCAGTGCCACAGAAGTTAAACTGAACTTCTTCACAAAAGCACCCCATCTTTTCTATACCCTGTTCTTCTAGATGAGATAAATCTCACATGCCTGGGTGACTTCTCTTGCTGCCTCTCAAAGTTAGGGAGTACAATGTGAAAATGCGCATTAGTGAAAGTTTCAGTGGGGAAGTTCTGATTTATGTCCTTTAGAGAATAGATGACTAGAAAGTTCACTATGTCCCCATTGCTAGATTGCAGCTACATATTAAATTAATGCTTCAGTTCACATATTCCTTACAAATGGCTGAAATCTGTTCTATAACCTGTCCAATTCTGCCAGTAGTAAAAATATGCTACCCAAGTGACATACTCTGTATAAACTTTACTGTTTTATAAGTTTATATTACACTGCAATTTTCTGTCTCTCAGTTGCTGAAATCCACTGGGCAGCTACCATTGTTTTCATCAAGGACATCAGGAATTCCCCCCATGACTGCTGATAGTTCCATGCTTGTGGGAAGAGATCAAACAAGATTTATGGTAGTCACGATGTGGCAAGACAATTTGCCTGACACTGATGAGGCTAAAAAAGATAAGGCAGCTCCCAGCAGCAAACCTGCCAAATAATTCAGCAGATAAATGAATCCCTCTATCATCCCTCTATGAATATCACTAGGATTATGATATGACCAAGGCAGAAGTTCACGTAAGTGTGGGAAGGAACAGGTAAAGAAGCAAAAGCAGTAGAACAAAATAAGAGAAAAGAGGTAAAGATTGAAGTACGAAACTTTTTTCCACTTTCAGCTGCAGCCCTTATCCATGTTGTTACACATGGTGACCCGTATCTTGCAGATTGCTGCTGCAGTGCCCAAGCTGCAAAGAGTAGCACATGTTGGCTACATTTGTTGTACCAGTCCTATACCACATTCCCTGAATCCTTAACAGTGACCCACAGCAAAGGAGACAGGTTGGTACTAACACAATTAAATCATAGAAAGGCTTGTCAAAAAACTCCAGCAAATTACTTCTCAGTAAACTGCTCATGGGTAAACTTTGCATTCTGAGAGATATGCTGGAAATAAAAGAAATTCACCTCTCCATAAGGATTACAACAGACCAATGGGTTCCATGGCCTATCCAAAATTACTTTCTGTTTCTACTGGAACTCCATCACTCTTTTGAGACTTGTCCCATGACAAGCTCTTTACGCTGCCTTGGTCTAAGAAAGTTCATGTCTAAGGCTCAAAGGCCTTAGATTTATCTCACCTGTTTCCATGAACCTTAGTGAATTCCCTGTTACTGCAGTCGTTTGCCACCTTCATGGGAAAGAAAGAGGTACCTGAAGGAAGCCAAGGAGGAGGAAGCATTCATTTTCCTCCAAGAGAGCAGAACCTTGGAACTTTAGCTCTTCAGATGAAGTCTTAGCACGCCACATGGGAAACACTGGTGGCAACCTGCACCTAAAAGTTATCAGGTTTTGCCTACACTATAACCCCTCAGTAATAACAAAGGTCTTTGCTTTCTCATACCAACATCTTTACAGGAAATAGCAAGAAATGAAAGTAGCAGGCAAGCATCTGCAAGACAAAGTTATTCAACGGAAAGATATTACAAAGATGGCCAGACCATCTTACCTTAGACCAGTTATTTGGGAGTCTTACAAAGCACTCTAACATTAGAAAAAATGAATGCTTAAACTGCAGGTGACCTTGCAAAGAAACAGAGTGAATGCCACGGGCCATTCTCTATGAGCAAGGCTTGGTGTGCACATTAGTGTATGTTACACATCACATTGAAACAAGAAAAAAGGGAATGAAAGGATTAGATTGCTTTACATGAGACATGCTGGGAATGTCTAATGCTTGGTGCTTCTACAGGACTAGAAGAAAAAATCATTAAGGAAATAAAACAAGAATTATTTGCTACAATGATGTGGCATAGGCCTCTAGGGACGGAACAAAACAAAACCAAAAAACCCCAAGCAAACAAACAAAAAAAAAGAGAGAAAAAAATGGCGGGGGGGGGGGGTTGTGGTGGTAGATAGAAGACATAGACACCTTATAGTTTAAAATCACATTGAGGTCTTGAAAAAAACTACTTCCAAAAACTCAGTCCTTGGGAAAAGAATTGAATTGCAGCTTTAAAAGGAGGCAGTAAATTATTTACAGATAGAAAATGCTGTAATTACCTGTTCACCAGCTTTCAAAAACAGATGCACACATATGCTCTACCTAGGTAAAAATGTCTACACTATGACAATATAAGTTTAACTAGAGCCTGATAAAAAATATTTTATAATTACTAATTAGGGGTAAATCAACTTCTGTTATTCTTTTCTTTAAAACAGAACAAATTATTCTTTTGAAGAGGAATCTCAGAGAAAGCCATCGTAGCTGGTACAACATTTGGAAGGTATGCAATGCTTGCAGTTGACTAAGTCATAACTTTGAGGTAGTCTGGTAATTTTCTATAGAGATTTTGGCCAAAAAAAAGTGAGAATCAAGACTGTTTTTATGTGACTGTCCAAGTATTAGTTGGAAACAAGCCATTTGCTTAAACAGAATTTTCAACGGTCAAGACAAAACTATCAACATAAATCAAAAATGTAAAGCTTCTTCTTTTTACTGAATGTAATTCTGTCCAGTTTCACTGCAAGACAATTTATTTGAGCTCTCACAGAGATAGGCCATTATAAAGGACATCTACACTGGAAATCCTTACTGCTAGATTAGTAGGAATAAACATAAAGAGCTGAGCTAAAGCTCCAACCAAAACTCCAGTTTTAATAAATCCTGGAATAAATGTCCCATGCAGTCTGATTTGCAGATGGGGCTCTCTTTGGATTTCAAAATTTGCAGACATTTTCCTCTCTGCACTGTAATATTATAGTACACAATTTCCACAAAATTACTGCAGGTGCAAAATGAGGGACCAAGGCATAGCAGAAGAAATAAAGGAGAGCTCTGTGACAGTAAATTTAAATTCCACATATAAGTGCACCAAGCAGCTGAAATGGAAGGCCCCATGTATATAAGCAATTATGCTGTACTTGCAAACAGTGAATGTGGAGAGATGCCAGAAAAAAGCCTCTGTCTCTCAAAAGTAATAAACTCTGTGGCATTTTTTTTCCAGTTCTGCTTGCTGGCTAAGGAGAATTAGGCAGCGTATTTATCAGTAATGAGTACATTTGGAATTCATGTTTTTTTAGAAAGAATTCACTGCAGGTTGGCTCTTAACAGAATAGAGCTGCATAAAACAATGCAAACTTTTTCATATACTGTTCAACAACCTACAGTTTAACTATGACTTCAATCCAAAAGAATACCCTAAACCCACAGACAGAGATCTCCAGCTGCAGGAAACTGGAGTTCCAATCCTTACGACTGGGACTCCCGTTATGATCCTACAGAAAAACTGAAGAATATGAGCAAGAATCCTTGTGCTCCACAAATTCTTACATAGTTACAAAAAAATAGTGAAAACTGAAGGCCAAAATAACTGGCTTCTGCTCACACTTTGAATATATAAGCTGTAAACATGAGATGCTGAGTTTCTAAAAAAAGAGCATGCTATCAATTACTTCTACTACTTCCTAAAGACAGTGTTATTTCCAGTTCAGTCTTTACAATGTGTCCTACAATATGCGAAAGCAGGTGCAAAACTTGAAATTAAAAAATTACTAAGTAATTCTATTACACCATTACTTGTTCATTAAATGTCTCTTCAGGATGCATGAACACTAGTCTTACAAAGTTCTGTCTTTCCTCACACACAAATATTCCATTCATTACTCTACAGTAGAATTAAAACTGAAATTTAAGATCTTTATATTCATGTGTCATTATAACAAAACATTGTGGAAATGTGATATAGTTACTATGATGAGGTTTTTTTCTCAAAAGTATTGCTTTATTTGCTATCTAATCCAGGTAGCAAATGCAGAATAAAATTATTTCATTACAGAGTACTTTACTTCTCTTTCAAGGTTTTTGTTGAATGTTTTCACTAGGTTCACAAGTGTACCTTTCTCTGCACATTTCTATCAGAAAAGGCAAAGTTGCAAATCAAGATGTTAAAAACAAATGAGAAAACAATGAACAAAGAATCGCTGATAATCACGAGTAAGAATAGCTTTATTAATTATTTCCAGATTTTTCCAAACATGGAGAGTTTTGAGTATACTTTCTAAGGTTTTAGGGTTTTGTTAGGGTTTTTTTAAATCTATAATCTTTATTTCCAGATTCTTCTAAACAAGGGGTTTTCTGCCCCATTTCTAAGTACATTGTTTGTTCGATACAGAAGGGATATTGATGATTCTGAGCTCTGACATGCTAAGCATTTGCATTAGTTCGAGGGGTTTGGTGGTGGTATTTTTTGTTCTATGGTTAAATAGTTTCTAACCGCTGCAGATTAAACTGCTTTGTAGTATTTCACTGAATAAACAGGGCATAACAGAGCTATTACACATTTTTCTCTACCTTGCATTTTTTGGATAACATTTCATCAAGACAGCTGAATTTACCTTTATGACTGATTCAGGACAGAAATAACTGTTAACATATATTCTAAGTGGCCTACATGGAGAACAGAAGAACTTCGACTTCCCAACAGATGATCAGTGTCTGACTCAGAAGTGCATTTCCCTTCAAAAGGTTCATCGTTCTTCAAAAGGAGATCAGTAACTTAAACCCAGAAAGAATAACTCCTATTTTAGTTTTTTCAATACATTTAAAAGCCTTCGTTTTCAACTTCATTATAAACCTTCCACAACTGAAGTGCATTAACACAAAGTATCATTACTCCTTTTTCACCAACATTTTTAGAGGCACAGCATGAGACAAAAAAATTTAAACCATTTAAGAGTCAGAAAGAATAGAATAAGCACTGCTTTGACATTCAGAATGATAAATTCCTCACCACATTCTAGTTAGCCCTGTTGCCACCATTTCCCCCTCTGATTTATGACGCTTGCAAGAGACAGGCTTTAACTTTTCATACTAATGTCCTTCCAACTCACTACACACAAACAGAGTATAAAACCCATCACTTGCTCTCATTTTAACTTCTTGAAACACCTTTTCTTTCTGTACAGTTTCTAATGCAATTATGTTTGAGTTCAATTTCACTTATCACAACTTACTTAGACTCAGCAGACCAGCTGAGCCACAGCAGTACGCAACAAAGGCAGAAAAGCAAAAGCTTTTACCTAAATCTCCTTCTAATTGTTTGAATACTTTGAACTGTCTGGTAAATACAACGTAGGCTACTACATGACTGCTGCCAGGCAGTAAATCATTCAGATATACCTAACATATAAAACTTGATCACTTGCCTAGATTCTTAATCTGAAACAGAATTAATCCATTTCAGCTGATTGTAACCTATTCATATACTTCTGCTGAGCACTCAATCCCTAGTATCAGGTAGCCATGTACCTGGCGGGGGTGGGAAATAAAGAAAAAAAGGAAGATAGTCCTTGTTCCTAAAAGCAAGCACATGACAATGAGGACAGTTTCAACAAAACCATATCTAAACAATAAGGGAAGAAAAACCAAAGCAACTGACAGGCCAGTTGGAAGAAAAATACTGCGATTACTTGCCTGTGCTACAAAGACTTCAGAATCTATAGCTGCTATTAGCTTCCCTCTATAGTAAGCCAATTGCAGTAAAGAGCTATTTTAACAGAGCCATAGTGGCACTGTTAAAATTAAAGACAATTGTTCAGATTATCTAAACCAACAGTTCCAGCTTGTATCAATGGAAGATCACATTAAATACCAAAAAATATTCATGAATTGCTCATTGAAGACATTTTCCCTTCAGAAATACCTCCTAAAAATAATTTTTAAAAAATAAAGAACACAGAATACAGAAACATTTAGGTACACAGCAGACATCTAGCAAAACAAGGATAAATGGCAGGATTAACATTTAGATGTAGTCCTATTAGATGACAACTCCTCTACTGCTACAATAATCTCATGAAAGCTCTTTCACTAAATCACTTTCACACTGATTCCTTTTCAATGCAATTTAAACACATTATGTTAAATGAGCACTATTATATCTGCACTAAAATAAATATAAGTACTGTTTTTATTCCTCCCTACCATGTAAATCACCCTCTAAAAATACCACAGTTCTGTCTGTTGCAGAGTACTCAAACATACACATTTAGAAGTTGGTAGGGGCTGCTCTATTTTTAATTGGATGAGTTGGTACCTGAAGTGCACAAGAACAAGTAAAATCTTTAACTTACAAGTGTTTATACTTCTCACAGAAACTGTCTTACAACTTGTATAAAGCATAACATTACAATGAACACATTGTTCTGTGTTCAGTATGTAACACAAAATTATTAAAAACAGCTGCAAGAAAAATCTTGAAACATTAAAGGAAAAATGTGGTGGTAAGGCTTATTGTCACAACCAGTTGTGACATGACGAGATTTCAACTGGTGCCTCCATCTTTCCTGTTTGTTCTAATAATTGTCTTTTATACAACAAGAATATTTTACTGTAGAATGGTACATGCAACTCACTCTACCACCTTGTGCACCAGGTATATAAAAGGGGACTTCGAAGACTAGAAAATGATTTTATCAAAGCATCATTTTTTGGAACAGATGGGTTCTTTCATGAAATAGACCAGCGCAGTTTACCTAATGTAAACCCTTTCCTTCCTGGAAGTTCAGTCTGTGTCCTTACTTACATATAGAAAAGAAGATGTGAGTTGAAGAAATGGAAGCTTGAGTTAAGGCATATATAACTTACCAGGTTTGATCATACAGCTGGTAGCTACTGAATTTACTTCGGTTGTAAAGCAACTGTCAGCTGAAATCAAAGGAGTGGCATAAGTACAAGATCAAGTTTAGGTCCACCTGAGGCCTGTTTCAGGACACATCCTTCACATCTTCAGAAAGGACACAATTATAGCCAGTGAAGATACAGGAGAACAGCTCTGCAACATTTGGGTCCATTTTTTAAGATCTTGAAACAGTTTGCTTGGGTTTGCTGAATACACGTTTATGCACAGCAGAAATAAGACAGCGATAACCTGACAAAACTGCTCTGCCTTCTATCTATCACCTTTTAGGTTGACAGTGCTGCTAAAGACTTACTCTCATCCTAATCAATTCAGATAGTAAACTTTCAGGCTACTAGATTAGCTCGTCAGGGGTAGGGAGAGCATACTCTCTTGTTCCACTTCCAACAGTGATGCCAGAATTTTCTATAAAACATTCAATTGTATAAAATAACCAAATTAATCAAATAAATGTATAAAATAATCAAATTAATTAGAAATTGAAATTGCTTATTAAAGGAAGTATTTTACTTTTATTAAAAATAGTATTTTACTATTTATTAAACCCAGGAATATTGGAAATACAATAAAATTCAGCTGGAATGAACAGTGACAGACCTTTCACCATTTGATGGCTGCTGGGTGCCCATTGTCTTTGGTAGCTTCACAGCAGGGAAGAGAACATACTTGCACATTTCAAAGGAACAATGTATCCCGAATAATTCTACATTTTTGTTTACAAGCTTAGCAGTAAGGTCAATGACTAAGAAAACTTCGGGATCGAGCTACTATTTCCTTGCTAAAGCTGGTGACTCAAAAACTAAATCTGGGCAAAAACAAAAATGCAGACTGGCCACTTGTTTGCACAGATCACTTTCAGTGTCTGTCATTCTGGCATTCACCACACCCAGTCTACATGTTAAAACCTTTATATTACTTCAAGGGATTCCTGTCCCCATCAGCAGTCAGTAAGAAAGAAGACAAATGCAGCTGATCACTCTTGTTAGTCTGCCTAACGACCAAATGCAGAAACATTTCCACTGCTTCTTTAGGTAGGGTTAACAAGGTGAACTAGAACTGTGTCAGCCTCAGCTTATTGTTTTTGAAACTTAAATTAAGAAACAACTTTATGGCTGTAATATCTATCTACCTCTGTAGCAGAAAAGACAAGTGCTTGCATCCGAACATTGTTTGCACAAACCAATTAATGTATATAAACAAATAGAGAGAATTTATTTTTCAGGAAATCACTACCATAATAAAGTCAGAGCAGGCAACAATATAATTGTCCTTGCTAGGTAATGACACTGGACTCACAATATCTTGTAATTTAAAAAAAATATTTTAATACAGAAAGTAGAAAATTTTATTCCAAAGTTACTCCATGGAACTGGAAAGATTGAACACATATATTCAATTTTTATATGGATTCATATTGTTAGATAAACAGCATCAGATATGCAGCGTTTCCAAAACAACTGAATGTTCCATACATTCTGTAAGATCAGACATCAGCTCAGGTTGGCTGATAATTGGGACACTTATTCATAGGCCAATACGTAAGGCAAGTATCTAGTCTCAATCAGACAAGGTTAGAACATGGGAAAACAGAATAAACAAGAATTTAAAGAAACATCATAAACAGATTTTACACGACTTTCTTAACAAATGCCTTGACTGACACATTTTCCAGATCTGGCTTCCCATCTAGCCTTTCAATCTTTTACTAAAATATATTTCAGTGAAGTTTTCCTGAGAAAAGCATTTAACAAAATGTGTTTAACAAAACTTCTCATTTACCAATTACACTCCAACAAACCTGGAGGGAACAGCACACATGCTGTTTTATGACTAAGCATAAAAGTCAATGTTCTCAAAACCAGTGTAGCTTATGTAAGGTAAGGCATCTTCACAGCATGGCTCTCAAAAGAAGCAATTCCTTAACCATAGTAACAAGTGTCTATAAAGAAAAGTCTTCCTAAAAATAAGTTCAATATAGCCAGTGAGAAACAGACTAACCATGTAATGTTCAACAGAGAAGAAAACCTCTCACTTATATCAATATGTTTCTTTGATTCCTCAATTGCCTATTAAAAAAACGTAGGCAATTGCATTTGTTACTGGAAAACTTGCAGGAACAGCCTTTCTTGTTGGTGTCAATCTTAAGCATCACCAGTTTATTGTGGTTTTTGTTGTAGCAGGGTTGTTTGTTTGGTTCTCAAAACAAGGAAATTAGTGACCTAATTAAGTCAGTAGTTTGTTCCATACCAGCTATTTACCTTTTTGGTGCTTACATAAAGCACCAAACTGACTATAATATATTCCTTGGTTTCTTCCAACCATACAAACTCAACACAGACTTTACCCTCTGAATCTGCATAGTCTGCAGTATAGATATGACCCATGTAGTCATAAAGGCCGGATGACTTGCTAGACAATTCCATGTGGACTGGAGCACTAAAACACCAGAAGGGCATTCCAGTTTCATCCAAGAGAGTCAGATCCATCACAAAGCAGTCCTACAAACACAAGCAGAAGAGATTATTTCCCTATGTCATGGCATAGTAAGTAGAGGTTCAGAGAGTTTTGTACAAAGGCTAAAACCTCAAAATACAATTGATAGTGTTTCACCGACCTACTGCAACAAATACTTAGAGGTTTCCTGCAGAAATCGAAACTGCAGCCTACACACATCAAATGCTGTGCTACAGAAGGTACCACTGCCAAACCAAATCAAATATTACTTCTTGAACATTTTAAGCCTTTAACATCTGTTTTTCTCAACTATTAGTTACTTTACCATTCAAATAATGATGGTCCCTTCAATACGAGAAAGCAACCTCAGTTTAAAGTCAGCTGCTAAACTTGTGTGAATGCAGCAATGTTTGCAAAGATACTCAGGGACCACCCAAGGCAGTGCACACACCATTACCCTTCCAAGCCAGCTGTATACAGTACTCTTTGAAAGGCTCACAGCTTCAGTTCCCAAAAAGGTAATATTAATAATCTTGATGAAATTCCTCCACTTACAAATTCTTGAAAATATTTCTTTATAAGATTACACAACTAGATAATTTAAAAATGTTAATGCCAATTCCTTGGTCTTTGCAAACTGATAGTTTCACATATCCCTTGGAAGCATAGGAGTAATGTCTCATTGTTAGTATCAGCTGTTCCTTATTCTCATGAGTTCTGAATCATTAAATTAATCAAATTATCTTAATTATGTTGTATCTGTGCTCCAAAAGCATAAACAAACCAACACCACATACTCAATGCCAAAAAAATTCATTTGGAATGCTTTATTTCTCTGTACTACATAGTTGTGCTTCTGTTGCTCTAACATTGCTTTCACTATTACTTTACTTCAATCAAACAACACAAGGGCAGATGGCACAAAATGAGGCAATATGATACACACAGTTTCCCTAAGATTTTTACTGTAGACTATGCTGAAAATACAAAATTCAAACCGAACCTAATGCTGGTGTAATAAACTTATATGAGCCACAGAATCACTGGATACAAAAAGAATCACCATTTTCTAGCCTGATAACTTGCATATAAAAAGCCAATTATTAATAGTAAAGTGGGGTGGTGTTGGGTGGTGGGGTCTTCCCTTGCATTTCTGTCCTGGTTCTGGTCAGGATCAGGTTAATTTTTGCAGCAGCCAGGAGGGAGCATGGCTAAGACAGGGAGCTTGTTCTATAGGACCTCACCTCACTTCCAGGGCCAAGGGAAAGGGCTTTCTTCTCCTTAAGGGTATTGTGCCATGGTCAGGTTGCACACTCCCCTCTCTTGTACATTCTTTTGTTAATATTGTTGCTGCTACTCTCCATTTTCTTATCTCATTGCTGCTTCCAGTAAACTGCTCTTATTTCAACCTTGATCTTTACCCTTTGTGCCCCCACCTCTCCTCTCCAGCCCAACACAGGAGAGAGGAAGGGGAAAGCAAGCCAGTGGAGTGTGATTTGGAGTGGTTACAGTAAGAATACCTAATTGGAGAATACCATTCCTAAGCCATGAGAATTTCCAATTGCTGTACTTCAGCAAATAATTTTTTATTTAAAAACCCTGAAGTGCCAAGGACGTTTTTAGGTTTTTTCGCTTTCTTTAAAGTATTAACTAAAATTCAAAAAAATTCAAAGTAATGGAATTTCCTACTTCTGTGGCTGATGTTATCTGGCCTTCACATGCTTTAGAATTTTAGAGACTTATGGTAAAAACTACACTGAATTCAACCCACAGCTGTATGCCGACATGTTCCATCTGTCATCACAAAATGAGGTTTAAAAAAATACTGTATTCTTTATTTTGTTCTAGAAACAAATATTAAATATCATTTATGCTGTATGCACATAGAATGATTAAAACGGAAAAAACTAAAGACTACAGTCATAGCTCTCTATTTCCTCTGACAGATAACTTCCTAACTTCTTATGTACTACTCAGGATTTTTTTAATGAAAAAAAAAAAAAAAAAGATTCTGCCAAGCAGCTGTTAATCCTATAGAATCGTAGAATGATTTGGGTTAGAAGGGACCCTTACAAGTCACCTAATTCTAACTCCCCTGCCTCACCATCCTCAGCATGGAGAAAGAATTTTTCACCTTTTTTTCCCAGTTTAAATCTACCCTCTTTCATTTTAAAAACAACGTCCCTTGTTTTGTCACTACATGCCTTGGTAAAAAAAGTCTCATCAAACAGTATTCCATTCATTCCACATTTATACAGGATTGGCAGAAACAACAGTTCTAATAATTCTGAGGGTTTTTTTCAAAAGAAGCTCCAAAATTGAAATCAAATGTTGAACTAGATGATTTTTCAGTAGTGCTTAAATTATATTTATCAGAATCTCCATGACTTCTGAAATATCCATGCTGATAAAGTATATTTAAAAATATGTGCCTTCACCACTATTGCAAAAGCTACAGAACCACTCTGAAACTTTGTTTGAAACAATTCTTTTAGGAACTTTATCCAATAGAATGTGTGGGCATTCCTCTAAAAATGAAGAGTTAATCTAGCTGGCTGATGTACCTGACTGGAGCTAGGTGCTGACTGTGTGGATGTGGACTGTAGTTTCCTGTGTCCACTGGCATTTTAATACTCCCCAGCCGTTCCTGACTTTCACTGCACATACAGCACAGAACTGCAGAGTATTTCCCCAGAGGTTCAAGGCTTATTGCTCACAAAAAACCCCCAATCAACCAACCAAAAAACCAAACCAAATTAAATAAAAAACACAAAACAAAAAATAACACTCTCACACCAAATTTAAAAAAAATCCTCACAAAAAGTACATCTGCAGCACATTTTTTGTCCAGCATTTCCAAGTGGGCTGGTCAGTCACAGCATCTTTGCTGAGAGGAAAGCAATTACATACAGATAATGGGTCTATCATGCAATCCAGAGTCTATGAGAGAAAGGAGAAAACTCTTTTCCTCAAAATTCACTTTTTTTTGAATATTGGACTAGAGGTTTTGTCTGGTTACAGACAGCTTCTACAAATCAAAAGGTTGTTTAAAAATTAGCCTATTTAGGATGCACAAACATAATTCTGTTTTGAAGTAAGCATTTCCAGAAACAAAGAATATTTCTGACCTTTACATTGCCTTTAAATACATCTGTTTCCCAGCATATGCCAAGTGTCCCAATAATAGGCAAGTGCTTCCTATTATCCTTTAAGTTTACAACTACGAGCCTCACGTATCCATTTTCAATGTCACCTGAAAATATAAACAATACATAATATTACAGCAGTATAAATCAAATTGAGCCCAAGTACACTGTAAATGTCCTCTTATCTCCTTTCCATGTCTTTTTCTTCCCACTCACGAAAAAGAAACCCTGGCATACACCGACAGCTAAATATCAAGCACTTTATAGAGGAATTAAGTTGCAATTTGGAGCTTTGATTCTGTGATGTACAGTAGAAACTGCAGATAAAAAATCTTCTGTATTTTTAGTACAAAAATAGGAATGCCACCTAAAGAACTTATGCAAGGATGCAAGGAGTAAATTTCACACTCAGCATTTCCATTTCATGCCACCAGTGCCTCCATCACTTCCTATTCCCCAGAAGTCAAGCTCAACACTAACACTCAAAATAAAACAATGAGATTCCTCCCCAACCTTTTTTTTTCAAGCTATTTAAATCTTTTATCTCTGACTAGAAACTCAAATAACCCAATACAAAGGGTACACAGATAACTGTTCCTCCTTAGAAAGGACAATGCATCATTTAAATTGACATGAAGTCTGATTTGATTTGAATCAAGTTTTTAAATTATGGATTTTTTCATTTTTTAAATAGCTTTCCAAGACCCCTGGCGTTTTTTGGCAGAATTACTATGATTTGTGATTTTTTTATTACTACATATAATCATATTTCTTTGGAATGTCTTCCTCTCCTCTCAAAAGAGATTGGCATTTTTTAATACTTTTTTTCCTTTGCTATCAGAGAAGGAAAGTTAACCAGGGAATCCAACAGTCTAATCATTACTTGGGGTACATCATAGTGAACGTGATCTGACTACAAAGAAAAGTGAAAATAAAAGCATCACATCATGACACAAGCAGATTTCTTGGTAGGACATCCCATAAACAAGCTTCCTTGAACAAGAGATACTCTCTCAAAAGAGCAAAACAAAAGCACTAGAGACTTCAGTAGAAAAAAGAAAGTATCTAGCACATGCAGGAGACAGATACAAAGGGAAAGAAGAATTCCCAGGAAAATAATGCTTGTCAGGATCCAGTAGTAGTAGGTCCTGGATGGTAAGGTAACAAGTGAAGGGGCTTGCAGAGATTTAAGATGCAAGTGACAGAAGTGAAAAAAGGCAGAAGTGTTTTGCCTGTGATTCTCCTTCAATCAAGCCCAAGTAGCAGAATGAGGCTACAGACAGAAGCAGTAACATCAGGAAAGCTGGCTGTGAGTTCAATGGCTGCATCCAGCACGCAGTGGCAGCAAAACCTCTGCTTGGTGGCTACTTGAAGCAGATAGCTGGAGGCAGTGATGGAGAAAGAAAGCCCACACCTTACCACAGAGGCCAAAAACTTCTCCGAGTTGGTACTGTAGAGCCAAGCAACTCCCAAGACACAGCTGGCCACAAACCAATGCTGGAAAGGCATCACTCACCAGTGGGGAGTCCAAAGAACACTTATTACAGAAAGGAAGTTGTCCAGCACATGACGGAGAACAACAGCTGCAGGTTTTTCAGTACAGACACTGCTTGGAATAGGAGTATGAACACAGTGAAATCAACATGACTATGCCCAGGAAATATCTTGTAGGAAATACTTCGTATACTTGAAGGAATATGCAATCCTCCAAACTGCGACACTCACTTTCAGTGAAGTGCAAGAGAAATCAGTGAGGAAAATGTAAGCAGAATTCATTTCCAGGATCCAGCTCAAAGTAGAAAAAGGCCATAAGTTGACACCTGTCCAAATGGTCCAGTTCCATAACCTCAGTAAATCAAATTCAATGACAAAATTTCATTCAAGGTAAAAATATCTTATTGAAATAATTTGCTGACTAACCACTGAAAATCCACATTTAAAGTTGAGCTTTTACACAAGAGGCTTGTATAAAATCAGTCAACAAGCATTTTTTCCAGAATGACTACTTGGTTATGCACAATTCCAATCTGCATGGAAGTGGCTATTTCTCTTACTCATTCAGATCAAATGAAGTTTGAATGGAATAAAAACAGATTGAAAAAAGTATGCTTCTGCTAATGAAGTAATGAAGCCCAGGACATCACCACTATTGCATGGCATGAATACACATTGCTAGATAGATCATCTGGCTATGATGTGTTGCAGTTACTTCTTAACTTTAGCCAGAATGGAAACAGGCTAAAGTTCAGGAATCTGAAGGCTAATTATTCAAGGGTTGGTTAATCCAGACTTACATATATTTTTTTAAATATAAAAGCTCCATTTCAGTCCTCACATTCAGGAGGAAGGAAAAGCCTGCCTAGAAACAAGCAAGAAACTGAAGGCTAAGTACTGAAATCTCCCCTTCCTCACCCCAGTCAGATGAGAAAATGAAATTAAAGGGTAGGATAAGCTATGTTAAATATACAAAGAGAAACATGGAGGAAGCAAACTGGACAGGGCTTTCTTCTGGCTGAACCAGACTTTGTTTCATTGTCCCCTGATAACATCTCTAGTCCTCGATTCATGCAAGACACGCATAGCAACTGCAAGCAAAGCAGCAGAGTAAATTATAGGGAACAAATATTTCCAAATAAAGGTAATACCAACAAAGAGAACACATACCATGTAGACAAACCTCAGGGGAAAGAAACAAATAGACCAATAGTTCCAAAGCACTTATTTTAGCTAAAAGCCAAGGAAGTTTGTTTTGCTAACCAAGCCTTTGTTGCAAGTTGTCATTTGACTGGTATTTTCAGAGGAAAAGCTATGCTTAACACTAATTTGGGTGCTAACAACCAGCCTTATCATACTAAAATCATTATTTAAACTTGCAAATCAATCTTCAAGGTCAAGTAAAACATTTCAACTGCCTGATATGAAATTTTACAAACAAAGCTTAACAGTTCTCTAAATACACCAAAATCAACCCTTACATTTTGCAAGCACAACACATGAGTTTACATCAACAAGAAATGACAATGAAAAGCAAAAGCTTAAACTATCATGTGACTACAAAGCTGTGCTTAAAAACTTGACAGCCTAGGTAAATACATTTCAAAAAAATATTTACTAAGAAGTTGGATCCATGGCTTCTGGGAGTCATATGAAAAGCCTGTCATAACTTCCTGAAAACAAGGAAAGTTTTCTAAATATTTTCAATTCAGTTACAATATATTTAACATATTCACCCTACAGTGCCTGTCAATGAGACCATATTACAAATTCTGTTTACATGAAAAGAAGCATAAAATAAAATGCTAAACCCCAACCAAAACAGTGAAAAAACAGCTAGTTACTGCAATGCAAGTATAATAACAGGAAAAAAATCTGTAGCCATGGACATTGGTTCAATGAAGTGTGACATAACCTTTTTAATTTAATATTAAGAATTCAGCAAAATTAATTGAAAATTGAGTAGCAAAATGCAGCACAATATTAATACATACTAACAAAAAGCAGACAAAAATTAATCTTGAACAAATCAGTTATTCAGCAAAATACAAATGGGCATTCTCTGGTAACCTAGGAATGCCTAAAGTTTCCTAGTGAAAACCAATAAATAAGTAAAACAACAGAACTAGCTCACAACTGCTATGTGCCTCAAGTTGTGGAAACTGCCATGGGTATGTTGCATCTATAATTTAAAATAAAACTGGACTGGGTAGAGAATTTTCAGAAATAGCAAGACTTCCCAGTATGTTGCAGGACTTCCATGCTTCAGAGTCCTCCCAGAGGATGGGACAGAGTGCATTATTAAAATGGACCCTAAAAACAAAACGCAAACCATCCAACACAACCACTTTGGATAAACCTGGCCACATTCAGCAACATCATGTTCACCAGAATGAGAAAAATGAATAACAAATCTCAATGAAAAAGTGTGACAGCAGACAGCCATATGCTGCCTCACTACACCTTTTCAGAGGAAGTCAAGCATTTTCCAAAAGGAATTATTGTACAAGCACATGGAAGGGATTAGATGACAAATGAGTTTACTGTCTGCAGAACCATGGCTTCAGCTGTCTGATACCCTTTGAGACCAAAATCTGATGACTGTCACACTGCTAAAAGTCACAAAACCAAAGCAATTCAGAAAACACTTGTGAACATAAAACAGATTCTGTAACTTGCAAAGTGAGATGGCATCACAACTGTAGCTCATGGACATTTGCTTCAATTTGCATAAACATCAGCTTAATCTTTTGTGGAAGTAGCTTCTAAGCAGCAAGAAAGTGATACCAAGAAAGGAAGTATGCCACATAATACTTTTTCTTGTGCAACTGTATTGCTAGAAGTATAACATTTTCATTTTAGAAAAATGTGATATTCAGCTAAACCAGAAAAACCAACACAATCCCAAAAACCCATGCCTCTGGAAAATTTTGAGAAGATTTTTTTTTTCTGAGAACATAAAGAGGACTCTTGCACTACGCAACACTTCAGGTTAGATTTCTTGCTACATGCATAGACTTTCACTGAGATTTTACTCTTGGAAGTATTCCTTTAATTCAAGCTTGGCGCTTTTCTAAAATCTGAAAACATGTATATTTCAGGTTCAAGGACAACAACACTCCACACCGCATAAGGCTGCAATCTAAAGCACAGTTCTTGGAATCACCAAACACAAATGAGAAAAACCAAACCAAATCACGGGGAAAATCTGCAGTCCTGTAAAAGAACTCACGCCTGACAACAGCGCCCTCTACTGCCAGAAAAACAATATGTTCTGAAATCCACACTGCTCAGGAGTGCCGGTATCAAATAAAAATACTAGGCAGCAATAATGAATTGACAATACTTAATTCTAAATTAAATTAATGACAGTGTTCAATTTTAATATTTTAATCTATCTCTGATTACAGAAATACAGCTGTGTAGCTTAGGAAGTTATGCTGAAGTTAAGTCAAAAGAGAGATCACCCATGTATTTTTCAAAACCCCAGTACATTTATGAATTTGGGCTGTATGAGAAGAACAGGGATGGTCAATCATGTCTCATGGAAAGAAGTACTGAGAACAGAATGAAGCAGTAGAAGAAGACTGAAACTGTTTTCCACACAATGAAAGGATGTCAAAACAGGCATTAACCTTAAACTCACCAAAACAGAAACTCTAAATCTTAAAGTTCACAGTAACTTGTGCAAATGTATTTATACATTTAATCTGTCTGTGCACCCAAAGTATACTTTAGGAGAATTCTACAGAAACAAGATTCCAATACGTATCCCTCCCTCCTTTATAAAATACTTGTGAAAAAAACATCAACCTGCACCAAGAACGGTGCCAGTGTATTATTAATGTAGCACAGAACTAAAAGAAAAGACCCTGAAAATCTGCAGAATTTGTGTGCCAGGCTGACAGTGTCAATTAACAGCAGGCAGACTTCTTACAGAGCAGGCTTAGGATGCCACACAAAGCACCACGCAGATATAAAGAAACCACACCACAAACAGAAAGATAGCTTATTCTTAAAATTCCATCTCAGTTTCACCCCTTAAAACAGAGAAACTGGATATAAGAAGGAAAGAGGCAACAGCAGGGATCATTTTTAAAACAGACATCATTGCTCCATCAACTTTACGTTTTCTGCAGAAGAGGCACTTGAAGGATCCACACAGGTACATGCAGTTTCTGCCATGCAGATCAAGATGCAGCCTGTAGTCATGTAGTCCATATTCTGAGTCAATGTCATCCAGTAAAGGTTTATTAGGTGGAGGAGAATATTGACTTGAAAAAAAAAAAGATAGAATTTAGCAAGGGGGGATGACTTAGTAAAGATATAACACATAGGCCAACATTGAGACTGTCATCTTAAGACAGTTTCAAAATCAAACGCCACTAGTTCATCGTGCTTCTTTTAAGATATTACAGTGTCTAATATTGCTGATCAGATGTTCAGCCTACCCAAAGGCAGAAAATACAGCAGGCAACTTTAAAAGGTACATCTGTTAAACTTCAAAACATGGACTTGTCTACAAAAAAAAAAAGCATCAGCTCAACTATAAATCTAAAAGTACACTGGCTCTAGAGACTTCTCTGAAATAGCTAATATTGAAATAATTTTGTCTGTGGCTAACTAAATAAGTACTGCACACAAGTGACCTAAAGAGACTGCATGCTAGAGGCAACTGAGCAACTTCTACATAGGATTCAATTTGGTATTAAGGGAGATGGTGTTGAATCTTACATTCTGTGTGAGAAGAGTCACACTAAATTATAGTAGGCATTTAAGACTACTGGTAGATACAACAGTATCTGACCAAAAAGCTGAATGGGAAATAAATTCCCCAAATACTATTCTAAAGCTAAAAAAAAATAATATCTTCAAACAGCTTACAATGTATAAACAGGTATTATATTATACATTGCAATATACACATATACAAACACTTCACAGGAAAATCAGCTACTTTCTCAAAAGGATTAAAAGATTAATGCAGGCACCTCACCAGTTTACAAGAGTTTTCCCCCCTCTTACACAGCCAAAAAATACTACCCTACTTTCTGAAATGTCTCTCTCTTTTCTTTCTGTTTCAGATAGAAAGAGGAAGTAAGAAGACTGCTTGTGGAAAGGGAGAAAGTGTGTGCACTGCATTTCTATCTTTCTCAATATGGCAAGCACCAGTACACTTGTATAACTAAATTATCTTCTTAAGAGCATAACAATGGCCATATTTTAGTATGAAAATGCTTCTACAGTTTTTTATTTAGTTACTATAACTGTTCTTTATATTAAACAAGAATAGTTAATTACTGCCTAAATATAAACCTCTTACCAGCAGCCAATTTTAACAGTAAAATTCAAAGCTTTATTCAAAAGGTTATCTTTATTACCCACAAAGGAAAACCAAACTTACACAGTAGCAGAACCCAAAATGCTTCTCTCAAGAAGTTGATTATAATGAAGATTCGCCATAACAAAAGCAATTTCACTTTTCCCCTGAAAAGTTAATTAAAGTAGATGTATTTTCATACAAATATTTATGTATACAAATATTTATGTATTTTCATGGAAATTCTTTTTTTCACAAGGTCTTTCTGAGCATTAAAATTCATAGATAAATGCTGCTGCTTATTACTCTGTCAATTACTATAATAATGTTAGTAATGGCTTGCTTTAACACTTGGATTCCTAAAACCTTTACTGTCTTTTCACAAGAGTACAGAATACAAATAAAATACTGCAACATTTTTATATTATGGGGAAAGAGAGAGAAGCCAGCTATGCCAAGGTAAAAATTATGAGAGCAATCCAAGAATTGTACTTCCCTAGCTTCTACTTACCACTTTAAAAAAGATACCTAAACAGAATCAAACAGCACTTATTCCCAACCACTGAAGCATCAAGTTTATTTTCATGTGTAAGGAACTATTTTCAAAGAGGGCTAACATCAGTGAGGAATACAGAATTATTCAATAGAAATTGCAAATTTCAAAGTAAAGATCACATCTTCACCAGATTATCTACTCCTGGGAAAACATTAAAAACATAACTTTCTATAGTCAAAGAAAATATGTACGTGAAAACTAAATAGAGACAGCGGTATGTATTTACTTCAAGAATACAGAATGCTAGGATATCAGGTTTTTTTCTTTAAATGCATTATTTAAATCCTACATTTACAAACACCTAAATCAATAGGAAAATTATTCACTGCCATACTTTCCTGAAATATGGGCAACTACTGTTTTCATCTCTCTGGGTTACCAGAAAATTACATCCTCTATTCAAACTTTTGGCTTTTAAACTACTCCAGTATTTTCATAGTAGAAAATTACTGCTATAAAGGATTTAACTAGTGAGTTCTATCAATCACATAATTTCTCAGTCTTTCTCTATCCAAAAACCAGGAGGCCCACATAACCTGCCCTTGGTTTCTGTTATGCAGCTATGTGCTAAAAAACAAGATGTGTGGCATTTACAATTATTACACCCACTGACACTTAACTGCCTCGTATTACTCTGCTTACACAGAGAGTAAGAACGCTGTTCAGAAATACAAGAAGGGATAATATACTAGATTGAGGCACTCCATTTTTAACAACTATGTGGAACTTGGTTATGATTGAACCATTTCCAGGTGCCGAAAGAGCTCTCTTTCCAAGCATGGATGGGGCCAATGCATAAGCACAATCACAGAGCCAACAATACAGGGACACCAGTCTACAAAACTTCTGAAGATACGAGAGAAATGGTTGTTCATTTAGCAGAGCTTTTCACAGACTGAAACAACCTGTAACAGGTTTATACTGGTCAGGCAGTCTCAAGTTTTCTAGGAAATGGACTTTCACTCTTAAGAGTGAAAAAAATAGTCCTTCTGCAGTTTCAAACATTGCCTCTGGTGACTGTGCACATTCGAGGCACCATGTTTGCAGCTGGAAATTAGACAACTTCCAGGAATTGTTCACAGCCTCCCCATGGAAAGTTCCTTGCCAGTGCCAAATAACCTAAGTCGATGTCAACAGCATGACTGAGGAGAGGAAAAAAGAGCTGCCACCTCTGAATTGAGATCAAGAGCAGAACACCTGAGACAGGCTTCCATAGCACGCAGCCCTGCATAGCAACAGGCAGACACAGAGGTCCCAGTGCATTCCACGCAAAGATGCAGACTCCTTTTGTGTAGAAGTCTACTTTAGATGTTCTGCACTGCCCTCCAAAGACACTCATATCTACACCCACCCTACAGAGGCTAACTGCTTAACTTAGACTCTTAATACCAAGAATTTAATACCCCCAAAAGGGCACAATTTACAGCATTCCTACTGGTGGAGCAGGATACAGCTACCTGGTGATGTAAATTAAAGTTGCTATGTGGGAACTCATCACTTGGAGTGACAAGTGACAAGTGGACAAGCAATGGCATGAATCACAGGAAGAAGCACTTCTCAAACCATTCTATTGAAAATTACTCTAGGATATCAAACTTGGGCATGCAAAGATTGCAAAATAAGTAAAATTGAACACAGTATCTAGTATAGAATGATACATAACTGATCTTTTAATTAGAAGTAGATTTCTTTATGTATATATACTCCAGCAACAGTTCTTTAGGATACAATAAATCATCCACTTACAGTCCCTACATGTGTTTTGTGACATCTTTCAAAATCCAAAGGGAAAAAAAAGAAAGATTTTTTTAAAAAACCCTCCCCAACCCCCCCCTCCCCCAAAAAAAATTAACCTCTTTTCTTTCAAATAATAAAATACTGAAATAAAATGTTATCTTACCTTCCACATTCCTACTAACAGTCCTGGACTCAGACTGAAGAGCTGGACAAGCTCATCAGCACCAACCACTACACTATTTTCAGTCAGGTTAGCAAGATGGTATTCAGCAATCAAGGAAAATCGACGAGGTCTTTGAAAAGAACATACAGAATGTAACAAAAGTTTATGTCTCCTTATTCACGTAAAAGTTCAGCCTAAGTACATTTTTAACTCTGAAGTCTGACCAGCAGCACATGATGAAAATGGTTTTGAAAGCATTTAGCATGCAGAGTCATAAACTATACATTTGAACAACCACAGTGCACTAGCAGCATCTGAACCCTTAACAAGATAAGAAACAAAAAACACTATATGATCTTCCAAAATACTCTTCTAAAAAGAACTTATGTGCTTGCCCAACTTTTCAAAATACAGAATTGCTTTACAATTTTTTTTTGATACTTCATTGATACTAGATGGAATCACTGAACATTTATCACTGTGAAGCAAAACTCAAAGGAAAGGATCAAATTGTATATATAATGAATTAAAAGTTTGTGTTATTGGAAGCTTTCCTTTTTTAATTTTTTTTTATATTTGACCTATAATTAAAGCCATTTAGCTCCAAAACACTCTTAAATATAAGTTCATGGACACTCTTATTAACTAATGACACATTTAAAAAAGAGCAGAAAGTAGAGTTTGCATTACCTATTCAGAATGAAGAGATAAGTCTTTCTAAAATCCTTTTCAGACTTAGGTTCTTATTACATTCAAAACATTTCCTAGATTTCCACTGGCATCACTGTAGTACCACCTACAACTACACACTGAGCACGGCCTGGAATGGAGCATCCACAACCTTCCTGGACAACCTGCTCCAGTGTCCCACCACCCTCCCAGTAAAAAATTTCATCCTAATCAACATCAACCCTTTCCCTGCACTTACAGTCTTAACAATGACCAATACTGAAATTGGTGAATCCACTGCCTTCATCTATAGTCACAATTTGTAAAAACCTGTAACTCTGTGAAATAAGTACATCAATTGCCTGCAAGCTTTCCTTTTTTATTTTCTACATATGAATCATCATCCTGGTAAAACAACTACATTTCCTATATAATTTGACTGCAAGACTTGGTCAGTTAACTTTATACAAAAGCTTCTCTTAATTTATTTCTTTTTTAAGTAAATACTTTTCTTCTGGTTGAGGAACCTAGTGTTTTGTAGCTGAATAATTCTCTCTATTTTCAGAGCTATATGGCTAGGGGCTTTGTGTAAGAAGCATGTAGCTGACACTGCACCTACTATACACACAGGTCCAGATGTGTGCTAAGCTCCTTGACAGCAAACAAATACCTCAAATAGACACTTCTCATTTAAATATATTCTTAGAATATAATGAGAAAAACCATTGTACACATTAAAGTTAAAAAACAAGGGACAGGCTGTGGACTGTGTGACTTTATACGCATATGCTGAAGATTGCACGCAGAGTTAAACATCAAGTTCTCTAAATTCACGCACACACCTACCAGACAGAAAATAAATTTGAACAACATAGATTACCTACATAGATTGTAGCCCCATAAATACTGATGAACTTTTCCAAGCTCAATTTCTCACAATAAATTCTCCTAGATTTACATTTTTCTTTCATGCTCATTTGTGTCTATACCTTAGATTCAACTTTCCAAGTCAGGACCTATCAGTCCGCATATCACATGCCAATAGCTACATTAAACTATGAATGAATTTCATAGTTTGCTGGATTACACTATTTCTTGCTGAAAAGCTCTAGCAAAGAAGAGAAGAACATAGAAAGAAAACTGCAGGGAGGCTTTCAAATGAAGAGTTAACTTCTTGAGTCAAACAAATGTCAGATAGCTCATACAGACACATTATCAACCAGTTACACCCACAAAAATCCTCAAATATCCTACGTCAAAACTCACCCATTCTTGTTGGGAGGTATGCTTTGGTCAGGAAGCAACGGTGTAACTCCAAATAGTTTCAGGGTTGACAGGATGTCTAAGCATGGCCAGTCTGTACCATGCCAAAGTACAGTAACAGATGTGTCCTTAAATGATAGGTTTGGCTTCTCTACTACATATTCTTTTCCATTTTTGTCCTTTAAGACAATTATCCAACTTAACCCAGAGACTCTGTTATTTAGGAATTGAGAGGGGAGAGGGGTGTTTAAAAACAAATTCCCAAAGTGATGAAACTTAAACTATGCTTTTAACAGAATTTTTAAATTTCTACTAGCTGCTACTTATGTTCCTCAGTCATTTATAATTATCATTGTATCTTCCCATTATGATATACATTTTTTAGCTCTAATTCTATACCCCCCCAAGCCATTAATATTTTGTACATTGTTCTCAAGTAAATCTTTGTGACAAGGCATTGCTTACTTCATAGCTTCTTTGTTTTTACATGGAAGACCTGTATAAGGATCTACAAACTTAACGAGACTCATTACTCTAGTTTTGAAGGCAGATGTTTTTTTGAAGATGTATTCTTTCTTCCAGTACCCAGGCTCTTTATCCTGTAAAGCAGCACAGCCCAAAGAAACAGTTTCTGTTTGTTTAGACTTCATTTTCCAAATTGTCCATTTTGGGTGCAAAGAGCTGGAATAGAGTTTCAGCCAAATTCCACTGAAAATAAAAACAGAATAAAGAGGAATAAATTTCAAGAATAGTCACTTCATCTTTTATATGCGCATCTCAGCTACCACTGAGCATAGTGTTAGCACAAAACAAGTCTTGTCTGTCTTCCCAAAGATACAGGAGCCAGGATGAAGCTCTGTGATAGCACAGTCATAGTCAGCAAAGTGAAAACTGATAAACGTTAAGCAGAAAATTTTGAAAATTCTACCCCAAAACAATGATTCGTCCTCCTCATAGAAAATCAGCTAGTGGGAAAAGTGGTTTAATACCTCCTATTCAACAAAGATAACCAGTACACTTCAAATTTCACAGATCCAGCTGAAAGTGGTGTGGAGGAGGACAATTTAGAATCACCTTTGTTTGGTGGTATCAAAGTCATGTCGATCCCTTCTGCACTCTCCTTGGGAAAGCCCAGAGAAGACATGACTTTCTGAAGTCAAAGAAATGTGACTGTAATGGTGGGTTCATCTCTCTCACACCAGGGAAACTATGAGGCCACATTTCAGCCTCTCATACCCCACTATCTCTAGGACAGTTCACAGACTATTGAGTACAGGAACCTACAAGAACTCAAACAATAATCTTGTGAATACAGGTTGCCAGTAAGTTTTCTCATTCTGAAGTGCTAGACACATAGTGTACATAATGGCACCAAAAAAAATTAATAGCAAGGGCAACAAATTCTTAAGAGACATTTTCTACCACTCATCAGCAAGATTACCTTTACCAGTTCTCACTTATCCTCAGGCAAACTTACACTAGTGAGTATTGTATGGCATCTTCCCCTCTCCTCAAAGCATTCAAGGACAAGATCCATCCCACACTGCCTCCTACCCATCAAAACTATTCTCAATTCATCAGCCACTGAGAATAAGCCCCCATATGCTGAGAGCCAGGCTCTGGTTATTGATGCAAACCTATTCCACGATTTTGCAAAAACCTTCCAGCCCGCTACACTGCAGATATATGCAGAATTCCCCACTGCCATTTCTTGAGACAAAAGTGTCTAAAACACACAGACCAATAAGCTACCGTAACTTGCAAAAGTGGGGTCACAGTCAACATGGGTTTTCAACCTTCCTTTCACCAAAAGCAGGGTGGGAAGGGTAACATAAAGGACAATCCCACCACTGAAACAAATTTTTAAGATACTTCTATTTTAAGACCATAAAAGGCAGCCAAGTTACCAGATAATATAAAACATTTCTGATGGAGAAGGGAAATTCTTTTTTAACAATAAAGCTGTTTAGAATTGTCCAGTGATGAAAAAAGGAGAGATGTCCTTAACACAACATCACCAGGGGAATTTGAGCTGTGTATCATCCAATTGGTCTTCATCAGCCTAAAAAGTCCAGTAAAATAACCTCCTATAAAACTCTCCTGTCAACTAGAAACCCCTTCCCAAGAGAGACATCCTTTGATGGAGGGAGATACTTTGCATCTTACTGTATGATGCTGAAAAGACAGGGCTTAGTAGTAGGCATTTCCTGCATTTTGAAGTTGCAGACTCAAGCAATTTGGTTGACTGAAGACATACTAATGACAAATACCTACCATCATCATCCTTACTCTCAGTAACATATTGCTTCTTCCTTTCCCAAAACAGTGTTGTGCGAGCAAAGAAATTAGTTCAAGAAACTCAAAAATTCAGCTAGGGCAGGGAGACAGAGACGATGATGAAGGAGGACTTGGAATCACAAGTGTTTAGGAAGGTATCACTGCTCTTTATCCTCAATTTTTGAAGAATCCAGGACAGATAAATCAAAAAGGCATCCAACAGGGAAGGACAAGTTTGCCTCTTTCACAACAGAATATATGCCCTTTTTGCCTCAACTGTTAATACTCATGTCAAGGCCTCTTACTGGACATTACTACAACAAGCCTTTAACTCAAATGCCAGAATCAGGCACATCATCATCAGCCATCACTTGACCACAATGCCAAAAAAACCCTGTGCTCTCACTTCCTCTCACACAGGCACATTCTGCTGGTGATCAGAATCCTCAAGTTTTTGCAGGCAGACCATATATGCAAACTTCCCACACTATATGATAGGAAGGCTGGAATGCCCCATGCTCGTGCATGGAGGATGCAGAAAGGGGTGGGGGGGTCATAAACATCTCCTCGTCTTCAACAGTTATATTGGAGACATCAGTGCCAAGAACTGCTCAAGCACATTCATTATATGAACAGCCAAAAGACAAACCACTGTATTAGGCAGCACAGACACACCACAATGAAAGACTGATGGTCCTGTTGCATCAAGGACAGCACCCTGTACATCAAGGACAGAAGAAATATCCTAAAAAAGATACTCAGTCTAAAAACCAAGGCCAGACTGGTCACAGAAATAGGCAGGGACTTCAATTAAAACTTCTGTTCATACACTGCAAGACTCAGAGTCTTAAGAAGGTCCATTAAAATCCATCAGGAAGAAATTACCTGGTCCCACTGAACCAGTCAGGCTCCTAGATAAGGGAAAGTAACTCTTCCCCAAGTCCCATTTGTGCATTTACACTAATCTCTGTTGAGATTAGAAAATGGAAACAGAGATCGTCGAGATGGAGACAGATGAATCATCTTCCCCTGGACAGCCACAGTGATTTTATCCTGCCTTACCACCCTGAAGTGGAAAACACATGCCAAGACTGGTAATTTGTGTCAACTATGCAATTTTTATCTACCCTTACCTGCTGACAGCCTCAAAACCTAAACCTGGATTACAGATCTTCCCTTTAAATTCATCAGTTCTAAAGGTATCAATGCCAGGGTAAACCAATTGATTCACCATACAATTTTTGGTACATAAGGGAGAAATAAATTCATACCAGGTACAGCAACTTCCTATAGAGGAAGACATTTTCTCATTCAAACAACACTAATGGAGTAGAATCCTAGAAAGAAAAGGATACCCGGATCCTAGTTACCGCATACCAACCAGGGTGTCTCCTCTTTACCCTTTGACAAAATTATCATCATATTGGAGCAATTTATGAACTCTGAATAAGCAATCTTTATAAAAAAACGTGTTGGTATTTATCTTCGTCTCTTTTGTTCACATTAGAAATCACCAAAATTTCACAAACAGAGCAGCAGATAAAAACCACTAGTGGATCACTTGATTGAATCAATCCCTCTGCAAAAACCTGTTGAAAGAATTAAGTAAGTAGGACTTCAAAATTGTGAAAGCTATGGCAATTTCATAAAGCTGCCGGAGACACACCATTAAGGATCACCTGAACTGAGAAGTTTGTGCAGGTCCATGTGAATACAAACAAATATACGCAAATTTTAAAACAAAACAGACTGCTAACAGCAACATTTCAAAACACTGGATTTAGTTTTTGCCTCATAACTCCCATTAAACAACAGGCCCTGCACAACTAGAATCCCATGCAACACACACTGTGGGCTATGCAGGGCAATTTCAGCAGAGTAACTGCCCATAGGTGCATGTATCAGCACTCTGGCATCAGAGAAACCAAATTAGAGGGACTCGTAATTCAGGCAAACACATCTACTGCACAACTGAGACCTTCCCTCTTCCTTACTTATCATTGGCCAGCTCATGGAAGCGCTTATTCACACAACCAACAGCCAACAGGGACACAGCATCCAAATAGGAAAATATCTTCAGCAGCATTTCTGATGGCATGCTGGAAGAGAAAAGAAAAATTAATACAGTTAGATATGCCAGCAAACTCCAGAAGGTACAATGGCAGACAATTTTCATTTCAAACCAGACAAAAACAGAAGAGGCAAAAACCAGCAGGTTGTAAACAGGTGAATCAAAAATCACCTGAAGAGTTAAACTGTGGAGTTTGGGTTCTAATTTCACTCTCTGGTATGTGGCATTTGCCTAAAACAATTCATGACAACTTATTCATGTGGCACAGCACAATTACATGAAAAGTTATGGGTTTGCACTGTCATTAAACTTTGTTAACTTTAACTGTGTTTGACATGAAACTACCTTGTTTTGCTTCAGTTTCTTACTGCTTGTACCATGATTTTAACATTTATTCTATAACCACGAGCATTTGCAAAACTGCAGATATATTCACCCTCCTTTTTGACTGCCATGTCAGGTGTCAGAAAGCACCAGGACAGAAATGTCCTAGTCTAACAGCAAGATCATGCTCTGCCTCATCACAGTCTTCAAACTGTACACGCTCAGGGGTCTTGTGCAATTTTTATTTACGTCAACAGAAAGATGTGAACTTCAAAGTGAGAGCCAAGTAGTATCTTGAAAATGTCAACGTCTCTGTGCATCTGGAAGGCTGCCTGAAATGCAGGTGCCAGCCTGAGCATGGCAAGCAGAACATACCCTGGAGATGAGCCAACGTGATTTCTGCATTAACAGACAGGAACCTCATACCATTTGAGCAGTACCTCATAACTGCACAGAGTTTCAAATATATGCATTTTATACTCTAATTTCCTTGAGCATTGAGTATGGTCTCATCAAAATCACCACTGAAAATAAAAAGTGCTTTGAAAGTCAATACCCCAGCTGTGCCTCTTGTCCTTTTACTACTGGGATATTTGCAACGCTTCTTGATTTATAACACTATTTCAGAAGCAGAGTGCTTTAAAGAGTAGCATGATAATGCCAATACCTCAGTGTTTGTATTAAACTCAGAATCTTAGTTGCATTGACATAGAAGCAACATGCCAAAACTGGCACTGTTATTATGTGAAATAACTCATATACTGTAAGCCCAAAGCAGTTAGTGCACTCATTCCAGAGATAATTTAGAAGTGATACCTTAAAAGGCTGCAGATTAGCTAAAACAATACACTTGATCCAGAATTTTCAACCATATTCTTTTTCCTTTGAAGGAAGCTGAAAGGATTTTTTTTTCTCTTACCATTACACCCATCTGACAGCACTGAAATACTAAACTGGCCATCCAATGCAAAACAGAGAAACCAATACACAGGAAGCTATCATGTAGCCATTATATTTTCTGAAAAATCCTTTCCTTAGGATTTTTTCTCCTGAGAAGCTGAGAGACCTCAGGAACAAAATGTAAACAATGATTATCTGCTGCTGTGGAATGCAACAGGTGGAT